>OY740773.1:93577188-94235085 GCA_963513935.1 Aphrophora alni | reverse complement strand
ATCAGCTTAGTCATTGCCTTCTAGATTGGGTTCTTTGCAATTTGCAAATAATTTACAGTTACATCTAAGCTTTGTGTTTCTATGAGAATTGATCCAATTTGTGGTCGCTTAAACGTTGAGAGTATGGGACTCGATGTAATTGTTGGTTTGAAGATCTTTTGGAGTTGAACTGGTCTTCCAGCTATTGTAGCAACTTTTAGCCGTAGTTTTCATCTTTTGACTGATCCCTTCTGAACTAAATTTTTTGGCAACAAAATCTTTTGGTATTTCGTTTAGTAGATAGATGTATAAGAAAGTTGATGCATGTTTTTGCGACTGTTAATGTTGTTTTTTTGCGGCCAAAGGCATTATAGAAAGTAACAAGTTTTACTAAAAACATGTTAACATAAATTTTCGACAACCTCATCCTTCTCTAATTAGTTTTTCAGACTGTCTTTTCGACTTATTTTTTTCAACTATTCAACCGATATTGATATAACTTGCTTAACTTATTTCTTATTTGTTGTTTGTTATTTATTGATATTAACTTTTGCTTAATTCTATTTCTTTTTGATCCTAGGGTGGTTCAATAATATTTAGTGATAATCAAAGATTAAATGTTAATCTGCTACAACCTGAAAGCAAAAAAATGAATTGTGTAGTTTTTTTTTTAAATGCAGTGCGAAAAACCATTGCAATTATATTTCTCGTTACTTTTCCCAAAATTAGTTTATACTACTTACACGTAAATATATAATGTTTTTCTTTTAATTATTAAGTATCTGCAAAAGTATTTCGTATGGTGGGATGTAATTTAGTCCTACTCTTCTTATCAACTGTCTGAATTATTTTATTTTGAAAGATATTTACATAGGTAAATAGAGTTAAACTTTCTTCGCTGCGCCCATAAGGTTATCCTAAATTTGTAAATTGTTTTTCATTAAAATGGTGTTTTTATTTTATAACGACTGTTAAGAATCACTTGCATTATTTGCAGATTATTTCTGAATATTCAAACCGTAATGACCTACTTGTTTGGGTCATTAATTTTTACATTTCGTCAATAAAATCTCTAAAGAGACGTTTTGGTGTTTTGCCGATAAGTATCGAACTGCCATTTAGGGAATTTGCCGTCTGTAGAGGCTTCTTTTTATCAAAATCATTTGAGCCGATTTCTGGAATTTCGAATGTTGGTTTCACAGGGATACCTACAAATTTTCATTTATCGAAAAATTTAAAAACCGCTCGTAACACAATCAGTCACTAGTTTAGCTGTAGAGCACTGCACATAAGACAGTCAGGAAATGACAGAATAACATCATTCCAATACCACTTTTTAATGTAAAAACCTGTATATTCGGGGAAAAACTGCAGATCGAATTTTTAAATCATCGTTTTTAAATTTTTTATTCTGTATTCACTTGTAGGTAAGAAAATAAAAATAAAAAATATACATACAATGTCTAATGTTTTAACAATCTTCAGAGCACAACCCTAATGGTGGTGCTATGGAAATAAATTATGCCCAAATACAGCAACACACAAATTTTGATCAAAATCGACCCCTAAATAACAAAGATATGATGCTTGTTTAAGGTTTAAAAAACACCCTCGGAGTGGAACATTTTCAAAACACTTTCTTAGTATGCGTCTACAGACCTACTCCAAACCATGTTAAAAATTCATAGCTCTAGGCTTCTTGGATCCAGAGATATGTTTGTGGGGTAAAAACACCCTTGGAGTGGAACATTTTCAAAACTCTTTCTTAGTACGCGTCTACAGACTTACCCCAAACCATGTTAAGAAATTCATAGCTCTAGGCTTCTTGGATCCAGAGATATGTTTGTGAGGTAAAAATTTATGATTTAGAATTTTAATGTAGCAAATTCAATTCTTCAGAAATATTGTTATACAGTATTATATAACTGTTCTTATTCGTGTCATCCGACTAGGTGCGCAATCAGATAATCCTACATGTCGTCAGATACCACCCTAGGCATAATGTTTCAACATCTCTAGCCACATGTACATGTGCTCCACATATTTATGAGTGAAATGCTAATTGGTCATGAATTGTAACAGCCGTGCAAATAATTAGAGTACCAACGACCATCGTAGCAGGTTGCTCTCATAATTACAGCCTGTTAGATCTCCCGAGTGATCATTAGTGGTTAATAATTGTTCAGTGCAAGCTTCAGACCAAACTTTATGCTGGACATAATAATTGTACATTAGGCTTTTGCTTTATTAAGTTCAAGAAAATAAAGAAAATTATTTTCTATCGGAGACTTTAACGATAGTGTAGAAAGGAATGCGCTTTGTCAGTAATGATTTTAACTGTCCAAAGTTTTTTAACTTTCTACAGGTAAATAAAATTGTATGTTATGTGGTTCTTTATATGTAAATGATGATAACGTAACTCTATTATAGTGTTTATAAACATTCGTGTAACTAAGATTTCAAGCTTTATTTTTTAACTTAATTTTTTCTTGGCTTATTCTGTTATGTAAACCGCCTAATTTGCATATCTCTATAGTGCAGTTTCTTATTTCTATTATGTTGTTTAAGCTCTAAATATACAAATATTTTCCATTCACTAAAGTTGCATTGTGTGAAACTTGTTTTCCAACTGAGTATAATATCGTTAACATTAAAAAAAAATCATTGGATTTATATATATATATATATATATATATATATATATATATATATATCAACGTATAAGCACTAAATTCATCATTTCGAGTATAAGGACTTATGTCATCTGATAAGTTTAGTGTTCGGCTGGACAGATATATGGTTGACGGTATATCTGTGAAGGCCAAGCGCGAGCTGCACTAAACTAATCATTTCGTCAAATATAATGACTCGTTTCATCACCAGTCCTGGCAACATGAAAAAGAAAATTTCTCTCTAAAGATTTCATATTTTCCAATCGGATAAACTCATTATTATTTTCCTAGCTCTGTGTATGTCATTATTTATTGACTTATGAGTTAAAAATACTTTTAAATAAAAGTGAAGTATAAATACGCAACGCTAATTGAAATATTACGGTGTACATTCCTTTCCCCATAGTAAGAAAAATAGTTATTTTTAAAACCTCAAGAAAACACTTAATTCTCCAATTATAAACGGTTTTGAAAACATATTTTCGTCGGACTACCTAACCTAATTTTAATCTACACATATCGACTTAAAAATGTATAAATAGAATATGAACTTTTCTTGATCAGTGGCTGCCCTAGGTCGATTTTATTGCTATTAATAACTGTCATATTAATTATTCTTATTTGATTTTAATGTACATAAACATATTCCTTTGATTGGTTAAAACTATAATTTAACATTGCTGTTGGTTCCCTCTAAATTTTAAGACATTTTGACACATCTATACTAAACACTTATCACGGCTACGCTTTAAAATGCCATTTTTTTACAAGTAAATACTTTTAAGTCATTTGTTCTCCAGATAATTAACATATTTTTTTACCAAATCACTATTTTAGCTCTAGGCAAGATTTTTGCAAAATATTTCAGAAGTGTACAGGCAGTACTGAGTGAAGGAAGGAGGAGCGTTTTTTAGAGTAGGAGACACAGTTTTTGTGGTTGATAAAATAAAACTTGAACCTAGAATCTCACAAATAAAACGTTTATTAACTCAAACACATTTCAACGACAAAGTCTTGCTATCTTTGAGATGGAACAATAATCCAACTTTAACTCATAGTTACAATAAGAACTTTAAAAAAAAAATGCATAACTATGACACTTTTTTTTCGTTGAAAGACGATAAACAGTAATAAATACAGCAAACAACCACAAATAAAATTAAGTTGAAATGTTCTCCAGCTCTGTTATTATTAGGAATTTAGGGAAAGTGACGATTTAAAAAAGTCTTAAATTTGACCAAAGAATAACTTTCCATTATACAAATTGGGAGTTACCAATTAAAAAAAAAGAAATCCCTATTTTGAAATTTTGCTTTTTTCCAAAATTTATTTCTATGTCATATTAGAGCTTGGAGTTTAGAGTTCCTCATTAAAACTTATTTGTACACCTAACGGTTTAAAAACTAGCTATTATAACATTTTAGGTGGAAAAAAATCAATTACTTTTAGACCTATCAAATGTCAAATTTTTCTAACTTTAAGCGCCTGTAATTCCTAAACGGCTAAAAATAAAATATACCAAAGAATAAAACATATTTAAGATATTAAATTACACCTGAAAACCCAGAAATACAGGCTGTTCCATAACAAATTTCAAAGTTGGCTGCCATATTGGAACATGGCGTAAATTTTGTACATTTTACAGAATGGATGTTTAAACTTCATTGAAAAGAAAGGATTGTTCCCCATTTAAAGTATTCTGTCATATTTGTAGTTCAAAAGTTAGCTATTGGAACATTTTAGGTTGTTTAATTTACCCAAATACAATTAAATAAGCACACAATTTGTATGATCATAATTTTTATTTTTTTTTTTAATTACAAAATTGATAGAATGTATTGTTACTCAAAAGAAATTAAACATTTTAATTTAAAATATCATACTCATTAAAAGTCCAAAACGGAATGCAAACTATGTGAAATAAACGTCTGCACTTGAATTGATTTCGAATAGACTCTGTTATCTGTTTCTATAAACAGTCGTTATATATCTTGTCTTGGTTCATGTGTTGACAATAATACTGCTGAAAGAAAAACATTGGGGCTACTTCAGGGTGGGCAACCATTTCGGTAGGTTAACGACTGACGATTCTCCTAAGCTATACAGATACTTCACAAAACTAATGCTTAAAACAGATGTTTTGATTTATTAATTATAGTATTAAATAACTTTATTTTATTTACTATTTGATGTCTTTGGGTTTATTACCAGACGTATTATTGTTCAAACGTTTATCATTGACTACGAATATTATATATAAAATTACAATAATACGCTCCTACGGTTTTGATAAAATTATGTTTTATAATTGTTTAGTTATGTTTTGTGTTATCATATATTTGTTATTTTATTGTTACCACTGTTATTATAATTTACTTATTTTTTAAAAAAACTGCAACTGATTTGGAAAACAAATATTATAGAGGATAATTAGAAGATGGATTTCTTTTTTTATTCAGTGACTTACGACAAGAGGTTACCCCAAAATTCTCTCGCAAATAAATAATAAATTGCTAATATTTTTTTAAAGATGTAGTTTTGATAAATGGGGAGGTTTATTTGTGAGATGTTTTGAGGTTGAAAAGTGATATTTTTAGCCGATTGGAGTTTCCCTGTATTTGCGTATCAATTATTATATTTAGAGTACACGTAAACAAAGAAAAAATCTGTTTTATTCAACTCCCTAAGATAATTGGTTACAGCAATACTAAGCTAAAATTTCGTACCTTACGTTGTAACAAACAATTATGTTTGTTTGTAGAAATATTTGTATACAAGTTACAAAAACCGCCGAGTTTTACCTTTAAAAATTATATCACTATTTTTTAAATATCATTGCCTAACAGATGTTATTTTTGGACTTTGGCACCCTTACAGACATAACGGTATGAACTACACATCAATATTTTAACACTTTCCTGAATACGTTGCAAAAAGAATTCATTAACCGTAATTGAATTAACAAATACAATGCTCTAGTGTCTCTACTATAAGTTTATTATTGTTTAAATGATTACTTTTGAGATACCAGTCACAGTTTGTTTTACAACAGTGATGTTATACATGTTTTTTTACTAAACCTTTTTGCTACTGGGTGTTTTCTTTTCAAACTTTTTCCCAAAGGGATGGTATATGATTCTCCAATTTCTGGAATTTTAAGGGAAAAAAATATAAACTTTTTGTAAAATCCTACAACTAACATAAATAAACAGACAATGGAGGACACTTGCCTTTTTCTTGACCCTACCCTATTATGTAACTATACTACCCTCATTATTTTTTCTCTAAAGATCGATAATACGAACTAATATAAAACTACCCTCCGAAACTTTTAAGTCTCTCTCCTCTTTACCCCGGTCAACATTTTATCTTTTATCTTTACTCTTTATTTTTGAAAGTATGTTTTTCTTAAAGTTACTATTACTTAACTTTCTAATAGATGTGATTACCAACAAATGCACTCTACGATTTTTTTGTAGTCTGGCTATAAACCTAGCTAACATAAAAAAGTATTTTACAAAGATTCTTAATTAACCCAATACAGAGTCTTATCAGACTGTACTTAGATTACAAGGATAATAAAATGAGTTCCAAATGTTTAATGGCCCCTGAAACTGTTGAATCTAACTTAAGATTATATATTTATTGACGATAAAACTTTTAAAATATATTTGTCAGATTCTTGAAATTGTGTTGCCTATATATGCGATTATTTATATTTTTTAATTAATAAATGTTTCTGCAATTTTACCCATTAAGGAGTAGAAGGGTCACACATGTGCTACAGATGCCTTATCTTCTAGGCATAAAGTTTTATCAATTACATTTTTAATTGGAACAGTTACTTTTACACAAGCATAAAACGGATTTACTATCACGTCCTAGTACAACAATGAATAGCCAAACATAGATTCCTATATTGATCTTTCCTGTTTGCTACCTAAAATAGTCATTTTTATTCAAATTATGTATAGACTGTGTGTATAAACACGCAATATATTTCATGTACATATTTCTAGTATTTATTATCTGTTATCCATATTTGAAAAAGAAAGTTTACATAAAAATATTATATTAAATATTGCTTATTATAATAATAATTAGTTTGTGTACGTAAACAATTGTCTGCATTACATGAATTTTAACTTAACTCTGCTAAATATTCCAATTAAGATCTCTTACTTTTTTAATAAACAATTCTCAATAAATTATTTAGGTTGTCAAATTAGAAGTTTTACCTATAAAATAGGTTTGTGGCAGAATTTGATGAGTTTAATTGACGCAATTTAAAACAAAGTAGTTGAATGAGAGACTGTTTAGCGTTTGTTATAAATAAGATTATTTGTTTATATATTATCTACCTAATTATAGAAGAACATGATGTAATTTATATTAAATGAAACATTTAAATTTCGAAATGGTACAAATATATATTTGTTATGACACTTTCAAGGTACATTCTTATTGTAGGCCTATTACCAAAAGGATACACCATTCCTATTAAAAACTGTTAGCAAATATTTGTGCATTTTTTAATTTTTTTTTATCTCGGTAGATATTATTGTTTGGAACTAATATTATCAGATCAAATAAGTTAATTAAACTTTAACTCTTTTATTTTTTTATTTTAACTATGCCAAGATAATATAAAATAAACGTTAGGACAGTTTAAAAAACTTTCACAAATCTCTTTTTGTATTACGGTTTTATTGATTATTCATTTTTTTACAAAGAAAATTGTTCATTGTGTTTATATTGAACAAAAAAGAACTGGATGAATTTAAATATAACAGGAGAGTACAAGCTTGTATTATACAAAACTACAGAAAAACAGGATATGTGGTGTAATGGAATTCTTCCCGTAACTAATTTTACTAATATCTTTGCATATAATTCCCCTAAGTGCAAACTGAGAAAGAAAAAAAAGAAGTTATTTAGGGTACCTTCCCATATCCTTTTGGATTTACATTTTTTTTTTTTATGAAAATTGGTTTCTAAAATATTTGCCCCTGAATGTGTAGACCGGCAAAATCATCTTTTAACTTATTTACATAGAACAGATTTAAAGCCCTGTTTCCGAAAAAAATACACATTAAAAACCATTAAGTAGTCACCTGTGGTTCATGGACATTTACAGTCATTTTTAATAATTAAATTATTTATAAAGTCATAGATATAAAAAAATGAATACTCATTAAACTTGAAAATCAATATGTTTCCATTATTTATTATCCATTACAATCATAATTTACTTGTATAAAACAAATAAAAAAAACAAATAATAAAACTCCTTAATTTTATGATACGTATATTTTAAAATAAAATAATACATTTTCATAATTTATAAATTCATTCAAAAAAGTGTTTAGTCTCTTCTTTATAATGTTGACAAACAAAGTATGTGTGTGTTTTACAAAAAGTTTTATTGCACTTGACACAGACTGTGTTATATTTATTGTCCTTGGCACTAGGGCACATGAAACAACGCTTACGATTTTTACTTGTTTTGGTAGTTTTTTTCTGGTCTGGTCAAAAGTGTTTTTTTTTTTTTGCTTTTAACCTTTGGTATGGGAGGTCAGGTAGCAACTAACTTGAAATATGGTTCAAGATGGAGAATGAATGGGGTGATGGATTTACAACAGAGGGAAAAAACATAACAAAGTATGAGTTGTGTCATTATGACCCGCCGTGACTAACTAAGGGTTAAGCGATTGAATGAAATTGTGTCCACTTCTCAGTCACAAGGTTTGCTTTACAACTTGTTTGTCATAGCTGACATTTCATCAAAAGATATGTTTCTGAAAATATTTCAAAAGTTTGGGCCAAGGAAGGTTTTGACTATACTTGTTGCCGACATCTTCCTACATCCTTGAAATATATCACTCAATTTATGTCCAAAAATACATCTGGTTCATTACAACTTTAGTCCTATCAGCAACTAGTATACTTTGCTATAAACCAACATTTATAACATACTTTAAAATTAAAGTAGAAACTCAAATTGACCATCTAATCCAAAGTTACAGTTTTTTAATATAAACATTTGCTCATATGGAGAAGACATGTTCCTGTAATACATTACAATTTTAAACTTAAAAACCGAGCAACATATTAAAAATTTAATATAAGGATAACAAATTTATACCCTAAAAAACTGAAAACAATAATTGTCTACAACACCCAAGATCAGACTTTACCCAATGTTTAAGCATAAGCATATGAAGACGTCCTCTTTTTCAGAAACGGTCTATTAACATGAGGGAAAGTTTTATGAAAAGGCAGCACTCGATTAGGAAAGTGCGCCTGGTACAGCAATTTCGATTGCGCTGAAACTCGGTCTACAGCTTCATTGAGTCATTTTGAGAAAATAATTTTGAGATGACAAAAAAATAATAATAATAATAAGATGGCCGACGGAGATATTGTGTTTTTTTTTTTTTAGGTTTTCCACTTATATCTCGCTTCCCATTGGTCGCAGAACACTCTGGAAGGACTCAAAATGTTGAGAATGGAATTCTCTACAACTTTGAACCGTGCACAAATGTTTCCCAAGTTAACCCTTTTCGATTTATTTAAAGGTCAAGTTCTCAAACATCAGTTTTAGACCAAACATACACATGGAAACCAAGTTTTTCGATTTTGTTTTGGAATAATACCTAGAAAACACTTCCTCAAGCGATAAAGAATTGCTGTTTTGTAGTAATTAAATAAAAAATTTAAAAAATTGGTTTCCGATTTATTGTTTGGTCAAAAACTGATTTTTGATAACTTTGACCTTGAATAACTCGAAAAGGGGTAACTTAGATAACATTTTTGTAAGAACTAAAGTTGTAAAGAATTTTATTCCCAACATTTTGAGTCTTCTGGAGTGTTTTACGACCAATTGAAAGCGATATATAATTCAGAAAAGCTACACAACACAATATCTCCGGTGGCCATCTTATTTTTTGGTGATTTTCTAATTGTTTTCTTTAAAATGTCCCAAAGAAGCTGTGGACCGAGTTTTAAAGCGATCGGAATTTTTCCGCCTCTAATTGCTAATTTGACTGGGCTCTTTAGCTTTAAGACCATTGCAATGCGCAAGACCATGCATTACACACATGTCCGCCATTTATGAGTTTGAAAATATGTGATTAATATTGTCTGCCATAGTAACTAAAAACGTAAGCGTTTTATCCACCATCTTTAATATTGAAATTCTGAGTCAAAGCTTAATTGATGATAAATTGGTATTCGAAACTCTATAAGTCACTCGGAAACCGAGTTTCACTCGAATCTGTCCCTAACTAAAAACGCTAGAGTTTTATCCGCTATAATTAATATTGAAATTACGAGTCGAGGTCTAATTGATGATAAATTTCTATTCGAAACTCTATAAGTTACTCGGAAACCGCGTTTCACTCGAATCTGTCCGTATCTAAAAACGCTAGCGTTTAGTATACCAAAAGTAGTTCATTTTTATTCAAATTATGTATACACTCTGTGTATAAACACGCAAAATATTTCTTGTACATATTTCTAGTATTTATTATTTGTTATCCATATTTGAAAAAGAAAGTTTACATAAAAATATTACAGTATATTGAATATTGATTATTATAAAAATATTAGTTTGTGTACGTAAATAATTGTCTGCATTACATGAATTTTAACTTAACTCTGCTAAATATTCGAATTAAGATCTCTTACTTTTAATAAACAAAACTCATTAAATTATTTAGGTTGTCAAATTAAAAGTTTTACGTATGAAGTAGGTTTGTGGCAGAATTTGATAGGTTTAATTGACGCAATTAAAAACAAAGTAGTTGAATGAGAGACTGTTTAGCGTTTGTTATAAATAAGATTATTTGTTTATATATTATCTACCTAAATATAGAAGAACATGACGTAATTTATATTAAATGAAATATTTAAATTTCGAAATGGTACAAATACTTATTTGTTATGACACTTTCAAGGTACATTCTTGTACTGTATTACCAAAAGCATACACCATTCCTATTAAAAATTGATAACAAATATTTGTGCCTTTTGTTACTTTTTTTTATCTCCGTAGATATTATTGTTTGGAACTAATATTATCAGATCAAATAAGTTAATCATAACTTTAACTCTTTTTAATTTGTTATTTTAACTATGCCAAGATAATATAAAATAAACGGTAGGACAGTTTAAAAAACTTTCACAAATCTTTTTTTTTTGTATTACGTTTTTATTGTTTATTCATTTTTTTACAAAAAAAAAAAATGTTCATTATGTTTATAGTGTTTTTACAAATTATATTTGGCTACATTAACTTTACGTTTAAGATACAATCAAACCCATGGAGAAAAATATAAACACTTTTGATTTGCCCTTTACAAGTGCAGGACTTTTGACCAATCGGTTTCTCACTTTTGTTTCGTAGTAGTGAGAAGGGGTTGAAAGGGAGGTAGGCATAGTTAGAATCTTGAAGGATAGAATAAAAAGGAAGTTTTCTGTGAAGTTATGTTCATTCTTTAACTCTCAGCTGTCAGTGATTTTTAGTGAATATTACTTCGAACAAGATGAGAAGAGGTCAACAACTGGTAAACTTAGCGCTCAGCGCCGATGGTCCTTCTTGGAGGTAAGTGATCATGGTACTTAACAATCTCTAAATGTTGTTCTTATATTCAATTAACTTAGGTAAAAAACTCTTGTTTAGTAACAATATGTGTTGTATGGTCACCTTGTTTTGTTTAATTAATTAACTCCAACTTTTTAGAGTGTATTGTTTTAGACGCCGATTGTTTATTAGTTTAACTAATTTTTAAATGGCTTCAGCTTTTTAATTTGAATTAAGAAACAATACTCAAGAAGATATCTTAAAATGACAGAAAATAAAATACAGAAGTAGTAAAATGAAAAAAAGAAGAAATAAAAAAGAGAAACAATTAAAACTATCATCCTTTATTCTCGTTCAATGGCAAGGAGTGTCATTGTATTGTCGTCCACACAGGAGGTAACCTAAAAAATACTTTTTGTTTTTATTTTGTTGTTCTAATTTTTGCGTCACGTAATTGTATTGAAAGTTAGATCTACATAATTTTGAGTAGAGAGATTTCAAAACTAATGTGAAAATTTATCGTAATTAATTGTATAAACCAATTTTTGTAAGTTATGTATAACTTATTGGAAATCAAGTGAGTCTTGATTTATTAATATAATAATTATTTTTAACGGGGTGTTTGGGTAATCTGACTTGCAATAAATTTGCACGAGGGAAGTTTGTGTTTGTCTTTAGTTGACCTTTCATTGTAAACACATCTCATACCATATATTTATCACAGTGATTTTTGGACAAAAAGGTTAAATGGCTTTGTCCATAATAGTTCATTATTTAACATTTTATGTTTCTTTGTAACAACCTTTAATTCTATAAGACGTATAAAATGTATAAAAATCTTGTACATAGTTTTTCTTTAGTTTTAGAAAAAAGTAAATTGGAAATATTACTTAAGGATCTAGTTTCCTACGAAAAAGTCTAAAGCCAATATAAACACCTTACCTACTTATCAAAGTTTGCTCAAACAGAAGATGATAAATCATTACATTTAACACATGGATCTGCGGAAGTCTCCTACTTAAGTGACAAAGATTGCGATGAAGCGATTGTTACAGGTAATCATACAAATATTTTTAAGGGTTTCAATAATATTTTTGGGTAGGTAGACTTTTTATATCACATTTTAAGAATAGTTTAGTGGTGGAAAAATACTTTAAGTTAGGTCTACAATATAACGCATATTTTCGTTTTTTATGTAGAATGCATTTTCATTATTATAACAAATGAGTATTTGTTTTTTTAAAATTTAACTCTTTTGCAACAATGAAAGTGTCGAATTGAAATTTTACATTTACTTTTCAAACATTCCATAGGATCTTTGTGGATTTTTTTATAAGGTGGCCCTTAATACTTTATTTGACATGCCTACCTGGGGGTTTTTGTATATTTTCAAAATATTCAGTGTTATTTAAGTTACTTAAAAGTATAAAATTTTATAGGCAAAAAAATGATCTCTAAACAAATAATGTATATACTTTAAAGGTTTATGTACCAAGTACTTAGGCTCAAAAAGAATGAAAAATAGTGAAAATAAACAATGTCAATTACATTTTCAATACACTATATTACTTTTATTTATTTATTTTTTTTTAAGTATTTTATATGTAGTTTTTATATAAGTGTTTTCTAAATCTTACCTAAACAACCAAAAATATTTAACTTAAAGTTTAGTTCATCTTTGTTTTGTTATATAATAAAGTATTTCAATTATATTTATTGATTACAACAATCTCCAATCAAAATACTAACTGTAAACTTATGCGGATCACTAGAAAGTTTTTTTTATAACCATCGCATTTGAAAGGTAATTACCCAATATGAATGACACCAAACGTAAATAATAGATGAGAATTTTATCTTTATTTTGATATAATAAAGTATTTCAATCATATCTTAAACTGAAACAATGTTTGCAGTTCGGTTTTACAATTTTATACGATTTTCGTTCTTTCAAAATTCATAACTAGATGAGTTAGAGATTTTAAACTTTCACAATAGTAATGACGTATACTGTTTTACAACTGGTAAAAATTTGAAACTGATAGGAAATAATTCAAATTTAAATAAAAACCCATCCGGATTTGTACATGTGCTTGCCAGAATATTATTGCGTTTCACTGTTTATAATTTAATTTGAAAACTAATTATTCAATTTGAATGAAACCGAAAGAAAATGATAGATGGTAATTTTATCATGGTATTGATATAAAATAAAGTATTTCAATCATATTTATTGATTAAAACAATCTCCAATCAAACTCCTAACTGAAAACTTATACAGATCACTCGAAACAGTTTATTTTATAATAATCGCATTTGAAAGATGATTATCCAATTTGAATGAAACTAAAAGGAAATGATAGATGAGTATTTTATATTTATTTTTATATATAATTTGTTATTGAAATATAAATATAAACTTGTAAAATTCGTATAGCCAATCTGTACGGCAAAACAATTAATAACAAAATATGGCTTCGGTAACAAACATTTTTCATTAAAACTATCAATCCGATTGTAATGGAATTTGAAATATATATAAAAAACATATCTATAAATATTATAATAAAAAATGAGAACTCTACAATAATATTTAAACAGATAGGCCAACTACTATGTAAATCAAACGTTACGAAAGACATATTTTGACAGAACGGGGAAACACTGGTTCTTTTCTAAACAATGCAGTTGAAAACTAAGTATCCATTCTGAATGAATCTAAAAGTAAATGATAGATGAAAAATGTAACTTTAATTTGATTTATAATAATTTATTGAAATATAAACCTAAAGTTATAAAATTCGCACGACCAATCTGTATGGCAAAAAACTTAATTACAAAATATGGCTTCGGTAACAATCGTTTTTCATTAAAACTATCAATCCAAATCTAATAGAAATTGAAATATACATAAATAACATACCCATAAACATTATATAACAAAAAAACGGGAACTCAACAATAATAATTAATATAACAATAAATAGGGCTATTAACTATGTAAATCAAAAGTTATAAAAGACATATTTTGACCGAAAGTCAAACACTGTTTCTTTTTAATCACCGTATTCGAAAACTAATCATTATATCTGAATGAAATCAAAAGCAAATGATAGATAAGCAATTTATATTTATTTTGATATATAATAAAGTATTTCAATTCAAAGTACAAGATAAGTTATTCGTATTTCACTGAAGTAATAATTGTCGTGCGGCACGATTTCGTCTAAAAATCTAGGAAGGGTACAATTATCTACTTTAATCTTGTATTTAGTTTTGTTTTCAAATTTTTCGTCATTTTAAAATTCTTCTTATTTAAAAACTGTATGATTTAGAGACATGCAGTTTGAAATATTGTATTCATGAATTCATTCTTCATATTTGTGACAAGTTTTAATTAAAACAATTCAATATTTTTTTTAGAAAACGGGATTTGATTAAATTTTCAAATAGCTATACGCTGTGCAAAACTATTGGCAATACAGGTGTAATTTTATAAGTTCCGGTTTATATATTGTTAACTTGTTATATATAAAAGTTAAGCTAAGTTTACTCTTAATCTGTTTGTCCATTTTCAAATAATTTGGATCATTATATTTCGAGAAATGTCTGTTATACTATATGGGTGTTACATGTTAGTTTTAAATATTCTGGGGATCGTATGAAAATAAAATATATATTTTCGGCTAGAATGTCGCCTTTTTTACTTTTTTAATGTTTACAAATTCAAAAATTAACGGCATTTTTATTGCACGTGAATAACACAAAGTTATTTATTTTGTCATTAGTTGTTTGTTTTATTTTAAAAAAGGAGCTGCCAATTACTTGTACGAAGCTTCCTCTCACCCAAAACATAGAAAATTACCGGCAATTTTATTCTATGAGAACAAGAATATGTTATTTGGTCATTAGTGGTTTGTTTTAAATATTTCCGCCAAGTACCTACTTGCACGAAGTAGTAGGCTACTCGAAAATTACCGAGGTAGCATAGTGACATAATTATTTGGATGTGGGTTCCCTCTCTTTATGTTATCTGAAGTTGAGTCTAAACAGTCACTGCCTTGAATTGAAGGGGCCTTCTTCGGGAGGTCATTCCACGTAATAGATTTTAGATTCGCAGTTCTTGAGACGAAATGACACTCGGCAAACATGATTAGTTTAAACAATTATACACAAATCTTGTCTGTGGCTATTACCTAATTCCTACATTTTTTATATCGTAATAATACAAAGTGTCATTATTCGCAAGCTTATTAAACATCCTAAAACAAATTTTTGCTGGAATATATCATCGTTATTCTTAATTTTTCCTAATCATCACTACAATACACTATACAACTTTCTACGACCAATGGTTATCTTAATATGAAGCTATAAATATAATATAGATTTCTTCACTCCAAAACCTATATTTTTGGCCTAGTTAGCTTTTTTGTAAATTCTTTATGACATTATTTTAGAAGATGGTAGAACTACCGTAAATTAGAAGTAACAAAATAAAGTGACTTTTATAGGGGTGCTTTTAACGTGAGAAAGGGTTTGTTAATTGTTAAAAAAATCTAAATTTGTTGTAATTTTGGATTTTTTAGTTTTTTTTTTAAATTGATCATTATAAATAAATGGTATACTAATAATTTGTAATTTTGTTCAACTTTCTACGACCAATGGTTATCTCAATATAAAGCTATAAATATAATATAGATTTCTTCCCTCCAAAATCTATATTTTTGGCCTAGTAAGCGTTTTTGTAAATTATTTATGACATCATTTTAAAATATGATAGAACTATGTAAATTTGAAGTAACAAAATAAATTGAATTTTGTGGGTGTGCTTTTGACCAAAGAAAGGGTTGGGTGTTTACATTCACAAAAGTAAAAGTGAAATAAACCAAGCAATAACTCTCTCACTTAAAACAATTTTTAATGTATGTAATGTGTTACTGCCATACAACGAAATAAACTAAGCAATAGCTTTCTCGATTAATATAAATTGTAATGTAAGTATGTGATGTGTTGTTTCCATGTATTAAAATAAACTCCAAAATAAACTAAATTATAACATTCTTAACTAATATCATTTTTATTGTATGCAATGTCTTACTGCTACCGACCAAAATTAACCTCTTATCGCTCTGGAAAGAGAAAAATTTAGTAAGCTTGGGAAAAATCTGCCCGACTCACACCGCCGGGGTCGAAAATCAACATATTGAAAATTTCTAGCTGTATTGTATTGTCAATTTGTATTAAACATGAGTATATATGGGAAAGCTCTTCTTCTTTTCCGTATTTTAGTGTTTTACGAAATATTTTACTTCTAACATATGTCCAAACTTAGACAGCAGTTTAAAGCAAAAAGTATTAAATTTAAACAAGGGATATACTACAAATATGATATTATTCATTAATAGTCTGTGAACTATATTTCAACCTCACTAAATATAGACACGAATACCTGTAAAACTTAAGTCTTTTTAATAATACATTTTAATAGGTTACTTTCTGAAATTGACATCACTCTTTACAAATCACAGTGTAGTAAATAGTTAATATCCCATGTAATTAATTGTTGAATTTACTAACCACATTGAGACAAACACTTGTTAAATTGAGGTATTTTCCAAAATATGGTAAATTTGACAAAAAAGTAATATTACGATATGACATTACTCATTACTAAACACAGTTGATTAACTGCACAGTCTATGAAAAAAACTTCAACTTTACTGAGGATATATAAATGAATACTTATACAAATTAAAATATATTTCGAAAAACTGTGAATTTTGATGTAACTACATTTTAAACTTTACTCAGGACAGTGAACCAAACACTTGTTAATACGACGTATATTTCTCTAAAAATATTAGATTACACACAATATCTTGCATTACTCTCTAATGGTCACACAGTGTAGTAACTACTTCATAGACCATGTAACTACAATTTAACATCACATCACTAAGGACACGAAGGCAAAATTTTTACATGGTTATTATATTTTGTATACGTTGTTAAATTTGACAAACAAGTGTAAGGTACAAAATTGACGCCCCTTATTAGTCACATTATAGTAACTGTTTAACAACCCATGAAACTACACTTCAACTAAGCAAATAGACTAAAAATTTAAATTTATTTATTTTTCATAAAATGTTAACTTTAAAAAAGTTTTTATCATTAAATAGTGATTAGTCATCACAGTAATAGAAGACTCACATTTCATACCGAATGTGGTCACGATCCGTAAAACAAAAATCTGTTCTGTTCCATCACTTTTATAACCGATAACTTCCGTAGGATTCGTTTGAGGGGGGGGGGGTCAAATGTCACATATTATGTTTTTGGGGCCTTTTGAGGAATAATTTTAGAGAAATGTAATGAATATTGTTATATCAGATGATGATAAAATGAGAGTAATTTATTTAGTTTTTAAATTATAAGAGCTAAAGCGAAATTTTAGTTCCCAAAAATTATTGAAAAGATACATCCAAAACTGTGAAACTACAACTTCATACAAAATGTTGATCAACGTAATCAACTCGTGCGTGATGTAGTACTATAAAAAAAATAACAGTAATAATGTTACAATTTACAGCAGATAATTGGTATAAAAACTCGACATTAATTTTTTTACTCTTCACAAAACTTTCTCTACACAGTATAATATGTGCAAGAATAGTACGAGTACATATACACAATAGTAAGGGTGTACTTCACATATTTTCGTTTTTAGAGAACGCCAATTTTTATTAAGAGTTTTTATACCTATTGATTTCTTTGCGATGTATTTCTCTTATATTTGAAGATATAGTGGACAAATTCCATTTATTACCTTGAAGAAAGTGTTGAGGATTATCCCGATTCCTAATAGCATGCAATGTCGACACAGTTAGAAAATGCTAACCAACAGTCTACATAGTAAGGGATAAACAATCAAGCTAGGAGAGTAAACACTTGTCATCACAAACATAAGGCTTTGGTTCCTTAGCTGAGAAACGGGAGGACCAATTTGGGATAGTAGAAAATAGAAAACTGAAGATTTGCCATAATTGGTTGATTTATATTTTTCCAAATTACTATTGAAGCACAAATACGAGGTCCAGCAAATAATCTTTTTTTCTCTCACATAAAAAAAAAAATCAAAAGAGTCAAGTGATGGGTTAAAATATTGATTTTTGATGTTTCCTCTTAGTCCAAACATGTGTTCTTTTAAAATTATGTCCGGCGTTTATTACCTACAATTCCTTGTAGCGATAAAAAAAAGTTATATGATTGAAAAAAATAATCAATACTGAATATTAGCAACTACAGTAAATATATAGTATAATTTTTTTAATTTTTTGCCAACAGAAAGTGGGTTGTACACTTTATGTTTCATGTAAACTTATGTAATTTCAAATTAATATCAAGGGATTTTTTTGACACTAGGAATGTTTAACAGTATAAATTTTTAACTTTTCATATATTAATAGTGTACAATATAGCGTCTTGGATTTAGAAAGTTATTTGTTAGTATTTCCAGGCAAATCTAATTAGACCCTTGTTACAACTAGGTTTAACAAAAATACGTTCTTTAGTTGAAAGATAATGAAATTTTAGTTGAAGCTATGTGTCTAACCTGATTCGTTCTATCTAAGTGCCTTGTACATATTTTGTAATGTTCGCCAAATTGTTCAGTAGAGTGATACATTTGACAGAAAGTACATAAATTACAATATCTTATTATTATTATTACATTTTTGCAGGAGAAGTTCATAATATAGTTTTTGTATAATAATTTATTATTAATCTTTACTGCTATTTTCACCAATTTCAATTCTTAAATATATTACATAAGTTGTTATTGTGTTAGGAAAAAAATTAATATTTTGTTGACAGAACATACATAAATTACAATATTTTATTATTATTACATTATTGCAGGAAAAGTTAATAACATAGTTTTTGTATAAAAATTTATTATTAATCTTTACTACTATTTTCACCTATCTCAATTCGTAAAATATTATCCAAGTTGTTATTGTGTCATTAATTCATTTTTATAATTTTGCTGAATGTAAAATAATAATACTAACTATGAGACGAGTTAACTACTTGATTATAGCATTACAGTAAATTGAGTTCTAAATTATTTCAGCCACGCCAAACATAGCATCATTAACAGATGACGACGGTGACGATGATGAAAATGAAGACTCCATGTTAAGTGTAATCGATATTGATGAAGGTGTGGAGCCAATTGAAACCTAGGATGAGATGGAATTATTGGATAATAATATGTATATTAATATGTTATAATCGTTTTTACTCATCGCAATATAATAGTGTTGTTGTGTGTATACCCGTAGCATAATGTACTAAAACCAATTCTAGTTTTAAACTATATGATTACTTCTTTGACACTTTATTTGCATAAGTAAATAACGTACAAGAAATTATTCAATGAATTTTGTACAAATATTTTATAAGATTGAAAATAATAATTTAACACATAATTTATATTTATTTGCCTATTATGAACAAGATGCAAATTTTTTACATGCATTATACAGTGAACAGGCTTAACCTACGTAGATTATAACATATTATAAACCACCACTGATTCTCCTACTACAAATTAAGTAAAATAAAAATATATAAAAAATAAAATATACATTATATTTCACCCAAAAACTGGTTATAAATCAAGTACCAAATGTATTATGTAACTTAAATTCATATTCAAACATGCATGTATTTAAATAATCTGTTATTTTAAAAATATTTCCCTTTAAAAAAATGGTATAGGGTGTTTACTGGATAGCTCACTTATCTTTAATCTGATAAAAGAAAGGTTGTAGTTTTAAAAAAAAAAAATTTATGCATGACAATTTTGTTCTAGATTCCATTGGAAAAACAAAAAAGTACTTCTGTCTGTTCTGCCACAAGATGCAGACAAACCTTATGCGGCATTTGTTTAAATAAACATAGTAGCGAGGAGAGGGTGAGGGAATTTAAAATTCTTCCTGCCAAGAATACTGCAAGACATAAAATGGTACGTAGGCTTCGATTAGAGGGGATTGCACTACTAAATGCAAAATGAAGTCAGGCAGGACTAACGTTACTTCCAGTTATAAAAACGAAAGGCAAATCAGGAGAAGACTATATCAAATGCCCGGGATGTGAAGCACCTTTTTATAGCAAAACTTTACACCGCCACTACAAAAAATGTAGTGGAAAAACATCGTCAGCACGAACAGTGTTAACAATGGCTCGTTCTAAAAAGGAGGTGGAAAAGGTTACAGACACTCTTCATCCATTAATGAAGATGGTTTTAGGAGGTTTGCGGGAAGGAGATGTGGCCAAAGCTATACAGAGTGATGAAATCATCCTCTTGTATGGTGACTCCCTGTGTCAAAGACATATGACCCATAAAAAGTCTAATTAACTACATAAGAGGAAGATTACGACTAATCGCTAGAGTGAGGATGCATGCCACTTTGATTGATCCTGAAGTTACTTCGTTAAAAGAGCTTTTTAAACACGAAAAGTGGCATGTTTACATAAATGAATTATTGTCGTTATATGAATACAATGCCATGCAGATGCAGTTTGAAAATGGGACAGAAACCGTTAAAAGTTTGGGTTACGTGATGCTGAAGGTAGCAAAGCTTTGGAAGGTCTCCTTGCCTCTGGAAGGAGATGGAAAAAAAATTCGAAAGCAAGTGGCAGCTTGGATTGAAAAGCACGAGGTTCGATACATGGATATCCTTGGATATAGTGCAGCTAAACAGGCAGCAAAGAATACGTGGAGGAGTAAAAAGTTACCCCATCTAACCAATAACGTTATGAAATTGAACACCTACCTCCGAGAACCAGATTGAAGATTCACTTAAGCGATTAAGTATGACATTTAACTTGGATGCCTGGACCACACTCAACGAGTCGACTCTTGTTCTTATCCTCATTTTTTAATAGAAAGAGACTACATGAAACTGAGAACATTGAGATTGAGGATTTTAACAAGAGAAGAATGGTAAGTAGTGATTCAGATGTCTACAGAACCTTCAGTGAAATTGAAAAAAAAATAAGTAAAAGATTTTACTATATGGATTGGAAGTGTATGGAAAGAGTGGCCGTAGTGTACCAATTCTCATTGAACCTAAGGTGATGGTTGCTCTGGAGAAAATTATTTATTTAAGAAGAGAAGCAAACGTTTCCGATTCTAATTGTTTCCTTTTCGGTAAGTATGAAGAACGTTGTTTTGAGGCATACACAGCTTTGAGGAAGGTTGCATACTCATGTAATGCTGAAGAACCGGAACTATTAAGAGCAACCTCGCTGAGGAAAGAAATAGCGACGGTCTGTCAAGCTATAAACCTTACAGACAGTGATCTACAAATGCTTTGTGCATTTCTGGGTCACAAAGATGTAACTCATCTCCGTTTTTACAGACAACAAAATGAATCTTTACAAATTGCGAAGATTTCAAGTCTGCTGATGGCTGTCGAAGCGGGTGAGACTGCTAAGTTTCGTGGGAAAACCCTCGAAGAAATTAATGTAAATGTTAGCCTGCAGGAGTTAGAGTCATTTCATGTCGATGACACAATAGACCGTCCTGAGGTTTCAGATGAAATTGCAGTTGACCCCCTAAGTCTAGAGGTACCTTTTGAAGATATTGAATAGTCAAATATTGTTTTATCTACGAGGGGAATGGTAACACCACAGTAGAACACTAATGATGGAAGCGATAGTGACTACCAACCTATATCGCCCTTATCCGACAAGTCATCTGGTTGTTCATCCCCCAAAAAGCGCCGAGGAAAACATGTGAAACAAGTAAGCCCCCAAAAAAGAAGAACAAGCAAGTTAAAGTTGAGATTGGTTACTCCAGAAAGAGCTGCAATGGAAAAACACTTCGGTAAACACTTAAAAAACAAAACCTTGCCTTCATACAACGAATGCAATATTGCAAAACGAAGAAGCCCATCACTAAATCGCAGGTCGATTGATATGATGAGGCTTTGGTTGAGCAACTCAAATAAAAGAAATAATAAAACAAAAAAGTAGTGTTACCATCCCTGGTCCGTTGCCCCAAAAACCCTAATTTAAGAATTTCTAGATCTATAGACTAAAATTTGTGTTGTGCTAGTTTTAAGGGGTTCTTTAAAGTTTTAATTT
Source organism: Aphrophora alni (assembly GCA_963513935.1). NCBI lineage: Eukaryota > Metazoa > Arthropoda > Insecta > Hemiptera > Aphrophoridae > Aphrophora > Aphrophora alni. Next base: position 94,212,690 of record OY740773.1, on the reverse strand, counting down.
GTGTTAGTGTAATCTTATTAAATAAATCATATATTTAGTTTGAAAATATTTACAAGATGGTAATTTTTGGTAAAATTATCTATTGAGCGCTATTCCTTTACCAATATCATTCAGCCTTTTACTCACGGTTAATATTAAATAAGAACAATTTGTATATATAAAGTATTTTACTCGGACTATTTTATATGCTTATCCATTCCATGTTAGGGTTATAAATATAGTATTATTATAGCTTATACAATTATCACTCTAAATATTTTTTTGTTTTATTCACTGTGTGGAATATCACTATCACACCTTTTATTATAATTGTTTAGTCGGTTACCATTTACTCTAAATGGGATATCTTAATCTCGATGTTTACATGGTTTTTGTAAAATTATGTTTTGTACTAGTTTTATTTGCTTTGTGTTATAATTTTTAAGTTTAGTATTATTATAGCTTAGATTGTTACCATTTACTATAAATGTTATATTTTATTCACAGTGTTTACATTGTTTTGATAAAATTATTTTTTGTTCTGGTTTTATTAGGTTCTGGTTTGTATTATTAACATTTGTATTATTATTGCTTACAAAGACAATAAAGATCATCTATTCTGAATATTATTTTGTATCACAATGATTAAATGGTTTTGGTAAAATTGTGTTTTGCACGGGTTTGATTTGATTTGTTATAATTTTTTTTTATTATTGCATACACGAATGTTTTAATAATAATGTTTACATAATTTTGGTAAAATTATGTTTTACACTTGTTTTGTTCAGGTTATAATTATTAATTTTTTTATTATTATAGCTTACACTGTTATCATCCACCATAAATGTTATACTTTATTCACAATGTTTACATGGTTTTGGTAAAATGATGTTTTGCACTTGTTTTGTTTTGATCAGGTTATAATTATTAACTTTCTTATTATTATTGCTTATCGGTTATCATTTACTATATAAGTTATATTTTATTCACAATGTTTACATGGTTTAGGTAAAACTATATTTTGCACGGGTTCTCTTTTGTTCCGGTTATTAATCTATGTATTATTATAGTTTAATTTATTTTTTAAAATTTTATTACGAACTTGTTTTACTTACGGGTTGTTTTATCATTCAGTTACAATTTTTATAGTTTTTTGGTGAAATTGTATTACAAAGATGTTTTGTCATTGTTTCGTTAATCATTATCAGAGTTTTTATTATTATTGTTCACATGGTTGTCATTTAATCTGAATTTTAAATTTCAGTAAAAATTTTTATAGTTTTTCGGTTTAATTGTATTACGAACTTCGTTTGTCACTCTTTTGTTTATCATTATCAGATTTTGTATTATTAAAACTCACACAGTTGTTATTTACTCTGAATATTAAATTTAAATTCAAATTTTATAGTTTTTTGGTCAACTTTTATTTTAACATAGTTTATTTAATATTTGGGCTGTCATTATTTTACTTACTATTTTTATTGCTTACATGGTTATCATTTACTCGAAATATTCTATTTCATCACTACTTTCACATGGTTTTAGTAACATTCTGTTTTTTTTCTATTTTCACCCCTGTTAGACTTTAGATTATTTCTGATCATAACTGCTTATATGTACCATAAATATACCTAAATTAACAATGTTGATTTGACTTATTAAAAATGTCTTTTGCATTTGCACTAAAGCCTGTATGGAGATTCACTACCAGATTAATGTTTTTGCTCGTGTATTTTCTATTTACTTGAAATATTATTACGTAAATTTTCATATTCGGCAGTTTTAATAGAGATATAACTACACTTCATAATTGGTTTATCCGAAAAGCATAGTTTTTTTTTACAAACTCAAAAATCGTTAGTAATATTATAAAAATATGTTTTATATTATTCAGTTACACAACATGTGTAAAAACTTACGATTTAGATATTGTGTTTAGTAAAACAAAATATTGACTCATCTATTTTATTTTACAATGTTTAGTTTTCTTTGTTAAATTTTAGACTAAATGGAAGACCATCATTAAGACCATCATAAGATGTTAACTCTTTATAAACCTTTGAAACTCATTTCTATTTCTCGTAAAAAACATTATAATTGATTTAAGAGGTAAAATCTTATTCCTCATTTAGTACTACCATATATTTTTAATCATTAAAAATATCGACTTTTTTTATTTTAAAACTATTTAATACATACTATCAAACAATACCGTACGAAATATTAAAAAATTTTAAATTGTGAAACAAAAATTGTATATTCATTCTATAAGTTTTAAACCAAATAAAACATTGTAGTAAACCAATAAACGAGCCGAAAGCTGTTTTCATATCACAACGCTTATCCAATGGAATAACAACAGGAATTAGACTGTCTAAATCAGGCTTTATTTCGGTTAACGATTTGAATAGAGCAACCAATTAATAAATCAAATCATCAGCTATATTGGGTTGTTGCTATTATATAACAATAATAAATACTTCTAATATGAAGAGATATGAAATTAATTTAACATGAATATTAGTTCTATAGATTGTAAGAAAATATTTAATATTTGGATAGCTACATACAATCTATAAGTTGTTTTAAACTCACAACGTATAGGCAATGAAAAACGTGTGGAAGCAACTTCCCTATTTTCCGGCTCTACCCAATTTAACGATTTTAGAACAAGCCTTTAAATAAATTAAGCAAATAACTTTATTGTCTTTCACCATTTATTGAAATCTCAGGTAGTCCCATAACAGCCCATTTGGAACTATCGGGAAGAGATCGAGACGAGACATCGCTCAAGTCAGCAACGGATTTCGGATGTAGGTTCATAAGAACCCATGGTAATAGTGTATTAAACAGGACCTAATAACCACAGGTTTAGGAATTTTCGATTTCCCAGTATATCATAGGAGTATCCTAATACAAACCTCCCCCATTCCAAGTTCATAGGTAATATGATTTCCTTATACACTATAAAATATTATATTACCTTTTTATTTTTTCAAACGTTACCAATAAAAAAGAATATTTGTCCTTCACCGTAACCCTTTCCCTATCAAAATCTATTCTCCCGTACCCTAAAACATATAAAACGACTAACCACACCGTATTGTCAAAATGTTTGCCCAAAATCATGACCCTTAAGCGCTACGACCCCTTCTCTATCAAAATTTGGTTTCTAGTACCCAAAACCTATAAAAAGATACCACACAAGATATTTTCAAAATGTTTGCCCAAAATCGTGACCCTTAAGCGCTACGACCCCTTCTCTATCAAAATCGGGTTTCTCGTACCCAAAAACCTATAAAAAGATACCCCACAAAGTATTTTCAAAATGTTTGCCCAAAATCGTGACCCTTAAGCGCTACGACCCCTTCTCTATCAAAATCGGGTTTCTCGTACCCAAAAACCTATAAAAAGATACCCCACAAAGTATTTTCAAAATGTTTGCCCAAAATCGTGACCCTTAAGCACTACGACCTCTTCTCTATCAAAATCGGGTTTCTCGTTCCCAAAACGTATAAAAAGATACCACACAAGTTATTTTGAATATGTTTGCCCAAAATCGTGACCCTTAAGCGCTACGACCCCTTAACTATCAAAATTTGGTTTCTCGTACCCAAAACCTATAAAAAGATCCCTACCACACAAGATATTTTCAAAATGTTTGCCCAAAATCGTGACCCTTAAGCGCTACGACCCCTTCTCTATCAAAATCGGGTTTCTCGTACCCAAAAACGTATAAAAAGATACCCCACAAAGTATTTTCTAAATGTTTGCCCAAAATCGTGACCCTTAAGCGCTACGACCCCTTCTCTATCAAAATCGGGTTTCTCGTAACCAAAAACGTATAAAAAGATACCACACAAGTTATTTTCAAAATGTTTGCCCAAAATCGTGACCCTTAAGCGCTACGACCCCTCCTCTATCAAAATCGGGTTTCTCGTACCCCAAAACGTATAAAACGATACCGCACAAGATATTTTCAAAATGTTGGATAGCATCGCAAGCTCCAGCCCCTTCCCCGCCATGCCCCGGTATGTCGTGTCTACTGGTTAGGTCAGGTTAGCATAGGTTACATATTTTAAAATTATGGATAGCAGCCTAAGCCGCAGTCCCACCACTGATTTCCCCACCTTTTATTGGATTTTAACAATAATTTAATTCCCAATAATTAAGATTTCAAAAATGAGGAAGTATCATACCAATTTCACACGATTATTATGTTATACAATTCAACACAACATACAAATTGTGATAGCTATACAATTTTTGTAAGTGAATAACTACTGTAATATCACAAAAAGTAACAAATGGAGTAAAGTGAGGAAGCACCTGACTTTTTTTGCTGTAGCAAAAAAGATTTTATTACATCTCAATGTTAAATAATATTATCAACTTTATTTGGTATTATACATTTATATAACATTAAGAATGTGTTGTTTACAGCTTTAAAAATGTTTCATAATGCCACATAAATTCGGTTGACAGTTTAAACATTTTATCTGGCTCACACAGTTAAATAAATAAATAATATTCCGACTTTATAAGAATTATATCGCTTACAATGCAAAAATAATTCCCTTAAATTTCCCTGTTGGTACCACTGAGATGACAAGGGTGATAACTTAAGTACAACATATGATGAGTTTTGTGTCGTCGCACAAAAGTAATCAGGATAACTTAAGTCCTCCTATATAGTAATGATGAAATAAGTGAGTTTATATAAGGAAAATTGACACTAAACTAATCGACTTAAGTTATCACAAAATGATGAAACTAGTGCTTGGGGATCACGAAAAGAAGCAACTAGTCCTTATACCTAAACCTATATATATATATATATATATAGCCTATATATATATATATATAGCCTATATATATATATATATATATATATATAGTTGTGCGTTGGAGTTTTCCAGAACTGGAGTTTCCTGTAAAATTTGCCGTTCTGTATAAGTCTAAAATTAAAAGAAAGGCTGTCGGAAGTAAGATCTAAAGGGCCTCTAAACAGTTTTCTAGCATTGTAACATCGTTCTGCTATTTTATATTTGAGATAGTGCGAACTGTGAGATAAATGTTTAAAACAGAATAAATTCATTTTAATGCTGTAAACGAAAAATTTGTAAAATTAAAACTAGTGTTTGTTCACCACATAAGCAAACCATGACGTTCAGTGGGTCGTGTTTTAGGGTCGTTTAAAACAAGGTTTCACTTTAGGCAGACGATACCCGAAACCCCCAGTCCCCCCCCCCCAGTGCTCACCCTTCCGAATGGTGGTGTTCTCGGAAATACACCCTGTTCATTGAAACCCTGCTTTTTATGGAACCATTTCACATTTTTTATTCATTCAACAAATAGTAACTTAAAATCAACTAGTTTTGCAGTTTTATAGTTTCATCATCTAATCCAAGTAGGCTACTTAAGTACGTTTTAAGTTCACTACTCATTAAACAACTTATTAAATGATTAAAAATTCCATAGAACATTACACTTAATAATAAACGGTACTAAAGTATGCACTAACTGTCTAACACACCCTTATATCAAATTGAATACGCGAGGAATTTACGTACTATTTTACGCGAGGGAAAAAAATTTAAATTACTCATTATCAAGTTTCCCCCGTGCGTTCCTTATTGGATGAAAATCGGCATAGAATAGTCCTCCTTTATAATTTTGTAAGAATATTATACCCATATTATTTATTTACTTAACTACAGCCTTAACTTGAATTAGCTACTATCAATTTTGAACATTGTATGAGGGTGGGTTTTTAAGTTGTTTTTTTTTTTGAAACATTGAAGATAAAATCTAATTTAACCTTTAAATAAAAATACAGAAAATTATTTGATATGTTGGAATATTTTGGCCATGTCAGAAGAGTTTTTACCTCGAAAATTCACAAATTGAGATGGCTAAGATAAAACCAAAATCGAAATACCGATTGTCTTAAAAAATCGGCTTTAATGTTTTTGATAATATATTTGTTAAGCTAAGCAAATATTTATTAGAGGCAATTAGAGAAAATCTTAACTTTAAGTTTTGGTCTTATGTCAACATCCCCACTAAATTTTGAGTTTAATTTGAGTTTATTTTGCGTACAATTTTGTGTGACAATTTTTGTGTATTGTTTATCTTGTGTGTAATAGATGAAAATGGCCCTAAGGTAGGTTGGATAAGAAGAAAATAGTTTTAACTGAACAAACAAAGGCTTTCTTCCTAGATATGGTTGTCTCCCAGCATCCTTGTCATAAAACATGGACTACCGTTAGTACTTGAGCGTTATTGCCTCATTCAATTAGTGAGCACTGCTGCAGCAAGCTTCTAAGTGACAAGGCAAATACCTCGACTGCAACCTGCATCTGCGTCTTTGCTTGTGTTTATGTTTACCCACACATTCCTTCTGTCTGAGATCTTATCTTCAGTTCATTTTAAATATTCGCGATAACATAACATAGCAAAAAATTATTCCCTAAAGTAAAGCCAAAACTAGGAACTAAAAACAATATAATATTAGTGTAAAAATTGCATCAAAATTAACGACATTCAAATTAATTAACAGTATTAAAGTTTCGTAAAATTCAATAGACAACAAAGCATTTCAGAGCTGTAAAAAGAAGGGCCATGCAACAATAAAAATTTCGTTTAATTTTGTCAAAAACGTTCAAGAAGGAGAACATACGATCGAGCCCCCAACATCGCCTGAATCGATTCGGCGAACAATCCTTCGCACACCTCAACCACGAATTTCCCTTACGGTGGGTTCTTCGTATTTCATCGAAAAGTCATCATAGAATGAACTTTACGATAACGGGTAACCACCATTTCCTCTCAACAACGATCACAAATTGATGTTCTCCACAGATTGGTAGTATCTTTTACTCAGTTTATTAGTAGCTACAGATATCTATTCTTCTTACCATTCGCAATGAAGTAAGTAATTACAGTTAAAAAGTCAGCTGCCATTACACGCTTCGTAACTGGTAACTGTCTTGAAGTTTCCTTTGCTGCATCTTCTGCTTTTTTGTTTTTGGTAATTCTACAGTGTCCATGTACTCATCAAATGATACACAATATGAAGTATAAAATCTCCTTCATCAATGGCCTCTTAAAATACATACCCTGGCCTGTGGAATAGTTTTTACTCGGAAACACACATCGATGAGAACCGATGGAACTGCATTTAGAGCTTTAATATTAGCATTTTGGAAATTGAAGGCAGTAATAGTGGGTGATTTCCTGATATAATTATTTTACCATGATTATAAAATCACCATTTACTCTTATTGGTGATTAATTGTAATAATAGTTGGTAAACCGTGATCAGTAATTTCATCGCTGGACTTGTTCTAACACGTGATTCTTGCTAGTTTTGCTATTCTTTCCTATACTGTAACATTTCTCTAACAGGGATTTTGTTAATTCCGTCAGTGTTTTTGCCAATATAGTATATGAACCAATTCAGTATTATGAACCACACAAAGTTCTCTCTACTAACTCACAAAGTGTTATTGTCTTAGAGTAAATTAAACCTACTATTATGTAAGGTAAATAATAACTCACATGTAAAATTTCACAAATCAACATATATTGTGACAGCTATTTCGCAATTAAGTATCGTCAGACAACTATAACTAAAATGTACAATATGCAACTTAAGTACCACTATCTATAATAAGAAAATCGGGGGTGGAATGCAAGGAAGGGGGACTGAGCCAGGACTACCTGATAAGATAATGACCTAACAGGATGTGTGACAATGGGTTTTAACAAAGTAGATGGATTAAACGCTTGTTCAATGAAGTTGGAAGCATTACAATTGATCTGTTGATTTCTAAATAATTAAAATTTTCTACTTTTTTGTTCAATATGCAAAACTTGGACATTTTCAGTGGGATCAAAGTTATGTCCCACTAAAAAATGGTTAGCAAAATTTGAATCTGTTTTACCATACTTCCAACAATGTACATGTTCTGTAATTCTAGTTTTAAAGGATCTACCTGTTTGACCTATGTATTCATTACAAATTACTTTGTATTTACCTTTATATGAAATTTCACCAAGTAAACACCAAGTAGTGTTTACACTTAATACTACTATTATTTATTACAAATTATATTTTTCAATAGCCTAATAGTAAATTGAACATATTAAAATCTCAACACGTGGCAAAAGAACCCTGTGAACAAACTATAGAAATGGAGAAAATATCAGATCCAGATTTGTTCTAAGCATTTTGTATGTAACCAGTATATTCAAAATCAAGAATTTAGATTGTACATTTTCTAGATTGTTTTTTTTTTATTTGAATTTCGAATATCTTGAAAACCGTTAATTTCAAAACAAATTTTCAAAAGATAAAATATTCTGCTCGTTTAACACAAAATACAGTGGTATTCATTTATTTTTCTTCCTCAAATGATAACAAAGCTACCAATAAAAAACACTTAAAACATAATTTCATGATAATTGACTACACTATTCAGAAATTTGTGATCCCAGTTTTCTTTATTATTATAAGATTATCACAATTCTTACGTAAATATAATAAGTATTCCGACATTTAATAACATTTTTTTCTTGCTTTTAAAAGCGAAAAACCTCTCGGTCATCATTACCTTATTTTATAAAAGGAATAATGGAACGTAAAATAGAGCGACTAATCCTCTAATAGCGTCAGAGTAGGATAATAACAAGAGTCGGTCAAAAGAGGAAAGATGAAAAAAGGGATCTGCTCAAGACTACACGAAAAAAAGTGTAGGATCCTTTTGGATTGATCCTTCACTTTGCGTGCTCAGACTTGTTTACGCGTCCATTGGACGCTATACCAACACTTTGGATGTAATATTAACACTATACTCGGTTCCACGTTCACCTTTCAGTATGGAAAATCCATAACCAATGTAAGTCAAATGGGAGGTTCAGCGCTACTAGCCAAAACGGAAATATGACCACTACGCTACTAGCTGAGTTGGTGCCTTCATTGTATAGTTGAAACATCTGCTTGACACCGTAACGTTTACAGGTTTAGTAAAAGTTACATATCGTAGGTTTACTGCAAAAAGTGACCAACCAGCAAATTGTTAATTCTGAGAAAACGAAGTTTTTATTTTTTATATGAGTGTTAAAATTCTAATCCTCAATATTAAATCAAGTAATCTATTATAATAGTGTTATTTGAATATCACATTATGTTTGTAAAAGTAATTCTTAAACTCTGATTTGAGAATTACTTGAAATTTTGACATTATTGATAACCATGTTGTTGAAATTGTGAACTTGGTCAGTGTTTGCTGTAGATCAAATGTAAATAACTATACAGGTTGCTATTTCAGATGGTAATGAAAAATTATGCTACTACATTATATATTTTTTTAACTAACAGTACCACATTACTTTTAATAACTTTTAAATAAACAGTAATTTACAGTTCATAATTAAATTTTAAAAGATAAATTGAACATTTTTATACAAAATTAACATTCTTGGCATTCATTGTCATAGCATGTTTCTGACACACAATTCCTTATTGTCTTTGAAGTGGATACTATCCTTGGAACTCGTTAGGAATGACTCCACTTTTACAAAGTTTAGTTAGGTCGTTTTTCTTAGTAACACTAATAGGCAGTGTTTGGGCATAGAGTGTTCCTACTGCGTTAGTATGGAGTACAGAAAATTCATCTGTATACTTATATTTGAACAGTATAACACCTGTTTGGGTCTTTTCATATCTCATTGACTTTATTTTTAACCAATAATTTATCTTTTTACCAGTTATATCTGTAGTGCTATTGTTGATGGTTGCTTTGAAAGTGCAGACAGGTAAAAAAAATTCATTAAATGTCATTTTTCTGACCCCACATGGGTTACAAGTTTTATTTTTTTCTTCTAGACCTAGCATGTCTGAAATAGTCAACAAATCTTGAACTATGTATACAGGTACACATTTTTTGCAGAATCGATGGCGCTGTGCATTGAGTCCGCTTCCATATGTGAATGTCCACTTTCCAGAAAATTACGACTTCAATCTTAGTGTGTCGAACTGCATATAAAAACATAGCCGCAATTTTTTTGTTACGGTTTTGTCCACCACAAGTGTCTGAAAAGAATGATACTTCCTTTACATTGGTTGGTAGATTATGCAAATACAAAAATATATTTGTACCGATTTCACTGCTCCCACGTTTGCTATCCATTTCTGTCCAAACATAACAAAAGGCATTATTAGGTTTAGGTGCTTCGTAAATGGTAAAATTATAGCAGCAAAGATTTCGACTTTAATACAGAGGAGAAACATCAAATTAAGGAATCTGTAACACACTTACAAATCAAATGTAGCTGAAATAAAAGTTGTATCAGTTTATGATCGAATCTTGTGCATCTCTTTCGGGGAATTGGGTTCATTTTTTCGCCTGATATGGCTGTTATAATATTATAATTCAACTTTTTCTTCAGGTGTTGCTGTATTGTACTTATGGCAGACGCTACATTAGTCTTTCTTTGGGCTGAAAAAAGAATAATTGTAATTATTACCAAAAATTCTTTGATGTGTTATCTCTGACACAAAATCTTCTGAATCTTTTTCACATTCTTCCTTGTATAGAGCATACATTTTTTTAATTGATAAATTGTAATCTACCGTAAATATTTCCTTTGATTGCTTATCGTACATAATGAGTTTCCATGACTGGAAATTTTTCTATTTGATAATTTACTTTCTCATAATTTTCTTTTGATGTTTTATTGATTGGGGGTTTGGTCGCTCTATTGTCTTTACCAGCAAACTCACCTGAATCACTTGTATTATGCAACGCTGTTTCAACGGGCCCATGACTAACTAATACATAATAATTTTAAAAAGAAATGTTTACATACTCTGTATTTGGTTCCCTCTTTAGTAAAAGGAAAAATTCTAGAACCTTTAGGATTTGTTGCATTTGTGTTCCGTCTTTTTGGAGGAATATTAGAAAAATTTGCAAGTAAAAAGTCTATTTGACGTTCATAACTAAGTATCCAGTAATTTGAACACAATAGTTGTCGTCTTCTTCTGAAAAATGTTCACTGCACTTATATCGACATGCTTGACAGTTGATTGATTTAGGTGTTTTTGCACTTTGAATACCTTTTTTTTTTGGTTTCATAAGGCAGTCCTTCGCTTCTTCTCTTTTAATTATGTTTTTCTTCCATATTTCTGGATTTGGTTTATTCCATCTGGTCCTTTTCTTACATACATCATACGTTTCTTGGTCTGTATTGTCATCAGAAATATTGTCTTCTTTTCTATTTTTATCGTTTCTGATGTCATTGGAGGTAAAGTTAATTTTACAATTAGCATTAGTTTTATTTTTTATTTTCAGGAACACTTGTAATAACAAACTCCCCTTCAGTCAAATTAATAACAAACTACCCTTCAGTCAAATTAGTCTCTATATTACCATCTATGTGAATAACAAAATTGCTAATATCACTGTAATCGTTGCCAGTTTTATCAAACGCATCACAACTTTCATTGACAAAATCTGCCATTTTCTGAAATCAAACAATACAACATAATTATAAAATCAGTTAGGCCTATTTTACTGTATATTATTTAAAAAAAAAATTTAATAAGTTTAATATCGTTTATAATTATTATTATCTCATACAAACATAACTTCCATGGACAGTTATAAGCTACTCTTGTACATTACACAAGTAGGCTTTGCTTATTACACACAAAGTCAATTATTATCATAAGGTTTACAGTACATTAAACAAGCAGGCTATTGTGAGAAAAAAACAAACTTTATTACAAATCTAATTTTAAAAAATCCTATCACCAAAATTATTATTCTTGTTTTAATAATGCAGGTTTTTTGGGTTAGATATCAGACAACTTGCTTATAGAAAAAACATTCTAATATAAATTATATGGGTAATATTATTTTATTAACATATCTATTGACACACAAATCAGGAAATAATTAAGTATTTAAGTAAATAATTTATAAAAGTAGCCTATTCATATTAGGGCCTACTGTAAGAGTAGAACAACAAAATTACCTTAACAAAATTTATAAAAGTAATAAAAAACTAACAATCTAGTAGCAGAATCATACAAAAATAGGTTATCAAAAGAACTAGAAAAATACAATTAATATCAAATCAAAGCTTTAAAAGATAGTACATTAATTATCAGTCAATGAAACAGTCCTATACAAATAGGTAGTTGATCAGCTGACTCTTCTGAATATTGTTATAAATCTACAGCTAAAATTTACCAAGTGCTGTTGGTCACTTTTGCTTGAATAATCATGTACTGTTAATTTTAAAGTTAAAAATGCCCAAAGGATTTTATTCAGTTCTGCCTGTTGAAAAACCTTGCTTTGGTACTTGGTCAAAACATAAAAAGTTGTTTTGAATGGAAAATGAAATATTATTTACTTAAGCAGTTTTAGCAGACGATTCCTAACACCACAATAAGCCATATTACATTACAAGCTTATTTTTAAGAGAAAAATGCACTTGGTCACTTTTTGCAATAAACCGACGATATGAAAGATGAACCGTACGTAACCAAGAGTAGTAACATTTTTCTCTTATTTGATTCTTTGTCTTAATTAGTATTTAATGATATTTAAACTTTCCTTTTTATACTCTTTAATTGTAACACCTTATTATTTTGTATTTTTCTTTCTCACTTTACGTTTTGCTTTCATAATTTTTTAAACATTATTTTCATTCCAATTCGAGATAAATGGTTATTGATTTTGTAATAATACGATGAAAGTATATTCTTTATTATACGAAAACATGAAGTGTTTAATATAATATAGGAAATAAGATATGTTGTAACATGCAATACATCAAATAAACATAAGGAATTCAGTGGTATCATAAATACAACGTTTAGATGTTGTAATCAAGAAATTACGTTATATTTTTTAAAACGATAACTCTGTTATCATTTGTTCTACAGAAAATTAAAAGTATCGTTGTGTTTCTCGTTTAAAAAACAATGTTTTTTGTTAAAATTTTATACGAATCTGCACTCAATATCTTGTGTATTTTTATTTTAAAAAACATACAGGAGGAGGAAAACGAAGCGAGGCCCTCCTTTTTAAATCTATTTCGCATTCCTGAAGATTGTCCTTGCTTTTTTATATACGTTTTAGTTATTTCTATACGTGAGCATGCTTGAGCGTGTTTTATAAAGAAAAGACTCGATTGATGCTCACTATTCACGCAGTTGCAAGTAGTAGGGGAAGCTGCTTTAAAACGGCATCACAATTTTGCCATTGGAGTAACCATAATTGTTAGGTTCTTCGAAGTCAAACATTAAAGTAACCTTACCTAACCTAACAATGAAGTTTTGCCGCTAAACAATATTACGGCCGTCTTGTCAGCCCATTAACTCGGGAATATTTAATGAATGGTGTCGGGACACAATCCAGGTAGATTCGGGGCGAGGAGCAGTCCAAACGGGTTTTCAAGATAACAATTTAAAAGCATTATTTTTCGTCCTTTCCGTTGGAATTTTGTATTCTATACATCAAACTGAAGGACACAGTTGTATTTTCGAATTGTATATAAGTTCAGAATAATTGCCCACTCTATAACGATTTTACGAGAATGTATTGTGAGGCTGATAGTAATCCTTGAATATATCGGAAACAAACTCAATAAAAGTAAAATGAATAATGCTTACTTTAAAAAGATGAAGCTACAACACATAATTCTCAATGTACCCGAGATTTTTTTGAAAAACGGATATTTTTTTGACACCACCAGATTTCTTTAATTCAAGTGGTTCAATTAACAACAGGCATGTATAGGTACTGGCGTACACTGAAGCTGTGGCAATAATTGCAAGAAATAGAGATGCACTGACCAGAAAATATAGAAAAATAAACAAGACAATCCTAAAGCCAATTGTTATGTACTTTTCTGAAGTGCAGCAAAGACAAACAGTCTGGAAAGAAAATTAAATATATGGGAGCGCTAGTGTTAAGACCGATTTATGTAATAGTGAAGATAATAGACAACTCGAGGAAATATATAATAAGGCGAATTTGGTAGGTAGGATAAAAGCTAGAAGAATGAAGTAGCTTGGACATATATAGAGGATGGATGACAATAGAACACTTAAAACATTTTAGGAAGAAAACTACGTGGAAGAACGAGGTTGAGGTAGAGCGATCATGCGGAGAACGACAGTCTTTATAGCCCGTATAAGAGGGTGGAGACAACGAGCTGCAGACAGGGACGAGGAAAATTCTGATGTTGTAGTGGTCAAGGTTCTGCAGGGACCATAGTCCTAAGAGGTTTCTTGGATTAGCGTACCAAAATATGGACCTAAAAGATAAAGTTACGTTCTACACACTGTCCATAACACAGAAGACTCTTGAAGTTGTGTATAAAAATAAATGTAAGTTAGATATGTATTGACAATAAACGACGATACGAACGTGAAGAATACCTCATGTGAAGGTATTAATTCCTAAATAATAAATATGTTATTTGCAAATACAATTTGTTTTATTTCAGTACAATCGAAATACTCGTTGCAGGAATATTTGAATGCACGGTAAAGACGACCTTCAAATTGAAAATCCAGAGTTAATTGTGTTTTGCAATTTATAGTTTGAAGAAAGCTGAAGATCTTGTCCGCCACGAGCTCTACTACAAGAGTTACATTTGGAGACGTAATATACATATAACGGCGTACCTTCATTCCTCAAGGATAGTAATTGGACGTATCCTGTTTGTAGATACTATCCTTCTGTTATGTAAGGAATCCATATCTATTTTAATTGGATCATTAACCTTGCGAACGCTTGTCATTCAACTTGGTGTGTTTACAAAACGGCAATTTAAAACTAACAACAAAATGTAATTTGAACATGAGAATCAATCAGAAACTACCCGAAGGAACCTGGTTTGCCTTCAATTTAGAAATAATTGTACTAATGAGCCTCTAGAAACTGGTTGCTCTAAGATGAATAGGAGACCCATAGGGTCATTGTACTGGCTAGATTATAAATAATAGTTTGATTCTGTTTGAAATTTTAATTGTATGTCTTTGTAAGAGAAGAGATGGTATAATATTGCGTCATCTTCAAATGTTTGTATTTTTTTGCTTCTGATCATTTTCATGTGTGATTTTTTGTTTTGATTTTTCTTACTTTCTTACGTATATGTAGTGTAGAGATGTAGTGTGTTTTTTGCGGAAATCTTCCGAGCCCAGTATATTGTACTACAATTCAAACTAAAAGGCCAATTAGTTTCATTTTTCCCGTGTCTTAAGATGATCACATTATCATAAAATGTAGCCTCTAAGGACTCAAATAAAATTATTTGGTTTCCCCCCCCCCTCAATGGTGGTTAGGAAGTTATTGGTAAAGAAAAATCGTCCATTAGAACCGTAACAAACCTAATTTTTTTAAATCGTTCAAATCCTAATGAAATATGAAGACCAATGACGAGTGGTCCAAATTGCAAGTAAAATAAAATGGCAGTGTAGGAATAATTGTCAAGAAAATGAATATAACTTCACCCCAGTCAAGAAAAACTCGATTTCTAACAAATAAGATTTACACTCGAACTAGTTTATAACACAAGCGAAGTGAACTTGGGCTATTTTGAATTAAATATTTTTGAAAACCGTAAAAAATTGGTAAAGAGGAATGTCGACCAATCTCACATAAGATATATTCTATTTTCACCTAAAAGTAGTATAAAAACTTTTTGAGAAGATGATGATAAATATTATTTTTGGTTTTGTAGATGAGTGTGTGAGAAGGTTATTGGATTGATTTTGTTTCACGAATAAACCAAAAATCTGTCATTGAATATACAACGTTTAGAAAGGCAAAAGAAAGAATAAATTGTACAAAAACATTGCACAAACCGTTCGAGAATTCCTTTTTTAAATCCAAATTGTAACCAATCAAAGGTATTCTTCGCTAGAAATGTCAGTTTGGTAGATGTCAATCAAGAAGTGAAAATGAGCCATGGACAGTCCTAGATAAGAAATATTATTTACTATAGAACCTACCCTTGCTTTGCATGTATACATGAACACGTCTTATGCGTAAATAGTATTTTATTGAAATCTAGTATTTTAATACAAGCAAAAATATTCCACAATAGCAACGTTTTTTATCAATTATTAATTAGTGAAAAAATATATTAGCTGGTAATGGTCGATTAAAATCGGGTCGAAACGCGATACGTTCAAAAATATTTTAGAGCTCATAACGAACATTTTCGGGCCGGTTTTATTAAATTGCGCCCATTAGATTGTGAAAATATTTCAAAACTCTATTTTGCAACTATAAAAAATTTAATGTTCTTACACTTTACAAAATTTGAATGTTAACACTTTAAAATAATTAATGTTCCTCACTTTACAAAAATTCAATGTTCCTAACTTTTTTAAAGAATTTAATGTTCTTAATGCTTTATATTGAATTTATCGATTGCTTTAAAAAAAATTAATGTTCCTAATGCTTTATATTGAATGTTCTTAGTGCTTTATAAAAATTGAACGTTCATAATACTTTACAAAAATTGAATGTTCCCGACGCTTTTATAAATTTAATGTTCCTAATGCTTTATATTGAGTAATAATTACTCATTATTAAGGTTTTACGTAATGGACTGTCTGTAGTAATATATCTAAATGTAAACAAAATAGTTTACACCTTTGTGTGAAGTACAGGATCTCTGTACTATATGTAGTACAGTACATACAGGATCTTTTGAAATTTTCTGTATTTGGTTAGGTCTAGTTCACGGCCAGAGCTACCTTGATCATTTCAGGTTCGCCGGAGGTTTATAAATGGGTGTTATTAATTCAAAAGGCAGTGGCTGTTGGTTGCTATGTGGAATGTAATTAATTACCAGGTGCCAGTATTTTTATGCGTAGATTCTTAGGTTGGCCCACCGGCGTGACAGGCTTAGTTTATATTTTGTTTTTAACCTCTTCTTCAAACAACTTTTAGACTTGAATATTTAATAGTTATTTTTCAATGTACTTCTTTTTAAGTTATGTAGTAGTTCATTTTTTAATCTAGCCTACTTCATTATAAGCTTTTAAGTTGTTCTTTTTATTTTCCTTTTACTATAAGCTATTTAATCCTTGTTTTATGTATTTTATTATAAGGTTGTTGTTTTTTTTTTAGTGCACTTGTTTGTAATGTTTTTAGTTATTCTATTTTCAAATCACCTCTGTTATGATCTATTTCGTCTTTCTGTGTTAATGCATTTGTATTATGAGGTTTGCTCTTTCCAAAAACAATTATTCATAACCTATTTACTAGTGTTTTTAATGCATTGTATATAATTTTTTTTCTGGTTCTCTCTTTAATTGTTTGCTATTGGTTAGATCTTCTTTATCACTCACTGCAGTTTATAATAAACTATTTAACTGTAGTTCTATCTCTAAATACACTTATTTATAATCTGTTTAGTGCTGGTTTTTTAAAGTTTCTTCTATTATAAAGTATTTGTCCTTCTCTGCCAATGCAGTTTTATTATAAAACTATTTATTAGTACTTCTCTTTTCAAATATAATGATTTATTATCTATTTACAATTTTTGTTTTTTATTTTTCTTAATTATAAAGTTTTATCATCTTGTAGAACACTGACAAAAAGAAGAAAAATAATATTTCAAGGCTTATAATATAATCACTAATGTATGATATCATTAGATTTCTTATACACATGATCATAAATAACATACCGTGTGACTTTGTACTCAGTTTGTTATTTCAGATAAATAACATCATATGCCAGAGTTTTTTTTATTGGTGATTTGTTGATATGAGTTTACGAACCAAATATTAAGCTTTCCAAATACCAAATTTTTTAGTTTATTTTAAAGGAAAATGTTTTAAAATTGTAAATAGTGTTGGACTGTACCCAATGCAAAAACGAATGCATTTCATAATATTAATTTGTTTTCAATGTATAGTGAATTTAGAATATATGTTCACAAAACACCAAAAATTGTATGGTATTTTGGGAAATCCTTTATTGCAGTCACTACAACTTCACTTAACTACACTTCGAAATGTTATTTGTATATTTCGTTGATGTTTTTGCGATTATTTAAGACTCTCGTTATACCAAACATTCTACGTAAGAAGATTAGAAACAAATTTATATGACAATTAGCAATGCATTAACATCGGGTACTTTAAAGAGAAATACAATGCTGTCGCCTCACGATTAAAAGCACATAACAAAGTACACCAACGTGTCTCGTGCAACGTTCTTTTATTACCTCAACCATCTGTTTACAGTATTATTGCGTCTTTGTATAATTCCTTATCAAACACCGCGTTGGCTCTGAAAACAATGCAATTAGAAAGGGTTTGAATACCTCTAGACTACGGACGAGAAGGATGACTTGTACCTTTCAAGGACAATTCTAGGATTAGACAAAAGTTCATAAAATAACTCCCCTCCAGCGCTCTCTCACTCTCTTCTAGCTCCACCTTCTTCTAGTTCCCTTTGTTTAAAAATCTTTTCAACCTAACATTTTGATGTACACAGCTCCTTAATGATGCCGAGGTCATTAAGAAGTCTTTTCATGTTTTGCAATATGATGATGGATAAATTTAAAACTAATTGTGTTTTGACCACAAGGAGAAAGGACTTGTGTTAATTCTGAGTAATTTCAATTTATCCCAACAATATACCGAGTGTTCATTTGAAAAGTTTTCACCACAAATGCAAATAATCGGATATGATATTTAGGTGATATTTGAGGCATTTCACTTGGTAAGAGGAAAATTTCTAATTAGTAATTTCATTTAGGGTATTTTTTCCATTTTGTGCGGATTTTTTCTTTTAAGTGCAAACAATTTTCTGACTGCTTTTATAGCATATCATTCAACACACTTCACCTTGAGGCTTAGGCCTACTTGTGTTGAGTACTCTCGTGAGAGACCCACTATAGTGAGCACAGACTTGATACTTCCGGGAGATCCTAGCTGAATCTATACATTTTTCCATGTAGTTTTAGGTTAGATCCCTCTCTTTTATCTTCTCACCAGAGTTCATTTAACCGACCTTGATGCTATTAGATTATTCGAGGGCTGGGTCTTTAATCTACACCGTTTTCCATGGCACTCCCGAGAGTCCAAGCTGAATCTACACTTTTTCCATGTAGTGTTGGGTTAAATACCTCTGTTTCATCTTTTTCTATCAGGTCTCTCTTGACCAACTCTTGTTCTTTTCCGACCCCGGCGCTATTTGAGTATTCTAGAGCTAGAGGGTCTTTATTTTATGTTAATTTATTCCGTTTTTTATAAGGCTATTATGACCGAGAGGTTTTTTACCTTTAAACGATTAGAAAAAGAAAGGAAAATCAACATTCCATTGAAATGGGTGAATTAAATCTTTAGTTTTAAAATAACGTGCCAGAGACTATTTTTGACATTATTAGGATCTATGGACGTTTCCTGAACTTATTAATTCTATAGGCCTACCATATAGAGTGTGTAAGACCTATCAATTATCACAATTTCATAAATATTAGTTGGCCAGAACCTCAGAACTACGGGAAACTTATATAGACCAATTTAAACTATGTCGTATGGTCATTACGTTATAGGTGATTTAAAATTTTTTTTTCTCCATTTCTGTATATATTTTCCTATCATTTAACACGGATTCCATGCAATTTGCTTTAATGAATCTCCATATAAACTAGTTTAGATAAATTTAAACCTAATTAGACTACTTCATAAATTCTGTAAGCCTTTTATATGATACAGTACTTTTCTTGGTAATAAGTTCGTCAGATCCCCAGGACATGAGAAATCAATAATAGGACTTTTTAGTTTATATTTGATTATCTTTTGGCCTTTTACATTTATTTGTCATAACTAAAAACCTCGGCGTATAATTTAAGAGATTTAAGATGAAGGATTTGATAAACCAACTATTCTAATGACTTTAGACCGAGAAAAAAGGATAATTTGGGCTTTCTTGATTAAGGAAGAATCGTTAAAAATGTCAAAGGATAAACTAGGTTTTTATTGCATGAAACATGGATTGAATGATACTATAAGTAGCAGAAACACGTTGACTAGCAGTTAGGTAAACCTACTCATGGAAGGTTGTCAAGTAGTTGATCAGTATATAATTAACCAAAGCGTTATTTAATATCACAGTTCGAGGTTAGGTCTCCAGGCTACTCACATTTCTTGAAAAATATCTAACTGAAAAAGCACGTTACTGGAGGCTCTGTAACTTCAGTTATATATTAAACTGTGACAGAAGAACAATTGATAACGATGACTGTGACAGTAACCGTCTAATAAATAGCGCCCAAGCACGAAAAAAACTTCATTAATGATTGTTACAGGAAAAATGTAGTTTAAAAAAATCACCACCACAAGAAATCAATCTTACTGAAAGTTACATCAATTCACATAACAACTACCTCTCATAATTTATGTATTGCTATTTTCAGTAAGCTATAAAATCGTTTGCACAATGTAATAGCTTTCTAAACCATTAACTTAGTTCATAGATCCGCCGCAAGGCCAGGAGGGTTGTTACAGACGTTACAGTCCTGCGTTGAAAGTTGTCTGATGTTGAAGTTGATCACTTATTTTACCTTTTGTCTGCAATTTGTAGCTAGAAAGGTGAGTTTTTATTTACTGTATGATATTTAAAGTTGCAGCCTAAATAGCTATTCTAAATTGGCTTATATTGTATAGTTTTCTTAAATAATTATTAGGCTATTGTCCAACCAACAAGTAACTTTTAACATAAAATATTTCAAGTCGATAGTAGTTCCTTATATTATAGTAATGGCTACATGTTTCGCTGCCATCATCAGGCCAGCTAATAACATTAACACTTTGTTCACATACACATCACGGTCTAGCACAAATAATCGTGCAGAAACGGCACTCGTTAAAAGTTCAAAATTGTTTTTGTTCCCAGTATTTTGGTCACATGTTCACTAACTGAGTTAGATTGGGATACTGCTCTTATTAGAACCTAAGTTCATATTGTCATTGTTAACCATGACAACCTACTATTAAACTGCGATTACTCCTACAGGGTGGACTATCCTGGACGTAGTGTTAGCTACGTAGATCACATCTCGACTGAAAATGTGTTATTAGCAATACATTATACGTATTGCATGCTTCCTCGTGGACACTTGAGACTACAGATATGAGTAATATCCCATCATATTTTACTCACTACTGTATATAGGCTGTTTTCAAAAATCGTTTCAAAACTTTAGGAGTTCACATCATAACCAACGGAAGATTTTATACAAACATATTTCCTAAAATGCTTAGTTTCTAATCTCGGCACCATTTTGTGTTTTTAACAAACAAACAAAAATCATATCTTTTTAACGGTATATGGAGTTTAATTTTGCATACAACTTAGTGCTATAAAGACACAGTTTAAAAATTATAATCAACCTATTTCCTGTAACATTTCAAGATGACAGCTATTTAAACTTTTTAACGATCGACAAAATATGTTTTAAAATTTGTCTGTAGCTTAAAGTATAAGTGAGTTATAGATTTTAAAAAACTGAAAACATTAATTCTTGGTAATTGTGTACAACATCCAATATTAGCCTCAAACGGAAATTTTTGTTTCAATTGTGTAAATTTTTATCTAAATTTTCCTGTAGCTTAAAGGAACTGAGTTATCGACACACCCAATAATAATATGCAATAACTAATACCATAAACGTCTGTAGGCTACAGACCTACAGTGTATGGCAGACAATATTTTGCTCAAATTTGGTACAAATCCGGTTTTACGAATAATCTAATTATTTTGTTAACCTAAAAAACTGTCAGAAATTTGAAAATGGATTGGAATTTTGACACTAAAAATTCATTTTTCTACTAACTTTTAATCTATAAGTTCCAGAATAGCTCATTTCGAACAGCTTTAAAATCTCCATTTAATGATAGGGTCTACCCATATGTGTTTAAAAAATATATAACCTCAAAAATTAGAAAAAAAATCAGTAATGTCACGTAATCATTGAAGTTTTCCCAACAAAATATCTATTATTTTAATAATTTCGTTTTATTGTTCAATCATTTTCTTATATACTAAATAGATCGCCGATCCTCATGGTATGGATTGAAGCTCAAAAATTAGAAGATGTAGTAGTGCCACTTAACGGCCGCTTTTGGTAACTTCAAGGCCTCCATTCTCCGACTCCTTCCACACTAGCGCTTCTGACCTGAACCCACTAAACCACAACTGTTTACCCCACATACTGGGTCTCACATTGTCATATGCTTCTTAGATGTAAATTCAATGCTATGATAGCTTGAATTTTATAACTTTTTTTTTCTTTCTTTTTTTAATGTTCATCCAAAAATAAAGTGTATTCTGGCAGTCCTCTAGGCCTGTGAGTGTCATAGTTAGAGAAGGTAGTGTGCATTTAGTCCCAAGATATATAAAATATATGTTTTAAAATTGTACGTGCTACGTGAAAACAAAACCCATTGCTTCCAGACATTTGTCAGATTCGCAACGCAGCAGGTAGTAAAGAAACAATGCAACACGTTTCAAGCGACCGGGCTACAGGACTATCTTGGTCCTGGCCTAAGAAATACGTGATATCTAAATGTTTAATATAACTTTATACAGTATAAGACTCTTTTGAAGTCTTAAATCATTCCTTGTGATATTTACATTGCCCTGCAGTCTAAATCAAATCACCTAAATTTAAATATCATGCGACTGTCAGTAACGTAAATAAATCATTGTTATTGGGTGTTTGGTAATAGATACAACAGAATAGAGAAAATTCGATATTTTTCCTAACTAGATATTTGAAAGCTTTATTAAAAAATATCGTCCATTTTTGCTTGAGCATTCAGTATTTCTTTCGACCAAAGTAGATTTGAAGCTGTCATCCATTTGCAGTAAACTGATTCCCCAAAATTATATTTCTAACTTATGTTAATTATTATACATTATTATATTATATTTATAACTAATTCCGCAAGTATTTTCCAACATTGTTACAGCTCTACATCAAAGCCGGATGTTGAATTCGTTCTTAACAGTTATTGTTTATTATAAAAAAAGTAATATAGTAAAAACAATGATATCTATATTGTAACAAAAAAATTTGGTTTGGATACTGCTAAAGCTCATGAAAATATTACGTTACCACATATTTGTTGTTGTAAACTGAATGCTTTTCTATTTCCTTGGAGTTTATTTAGTAGAGTAGTGTCGTACTTATGAGTACATTTGAAGATGTTGATTGAATTCCCAAGTGTAAGAATACTAAATGTGTAAAAATGTATCTTTCCATACAATTATAGGTTTATTGATTTGAGTTATCAATAAACCTACAACATGAACATTTCGAGGTTTATAACCATTTATAATAGAATCCCAGTTTAAGTGTAAGCTTATTGTTATTCTTTTTTTTTCCTTCTTATTTCATGTTTCGTATTTTTGTAGATAGTCCTATTTATCAATATACTTTATTAGTTAGATTATGGTTTTACTAAACTAATCCTAAATATACTTCAAAATAATTTAATAAATCGTTAAAGTTACTCCATTTATTCACTAAAAAAAACAACAACAAAATTTGTCGCAGCAGAAGATAAAATTCACGTTATATTTGTCTATTTATCACAAGTACATTTTTCTGTTAAACTACCCCACATTTACACTAATATTTTTCTTTCTCTTTCGAATGATGCCTTCTAAATTATTGTCGCGCTCATAGTTCGTGAGATACGGACGTATAAATTGTATTAGTTTTGGTTTCATTCATAAGAGCAAGATTAAGGAGGTTTTCTTATGTAAAAATAGTTCAACCAATGACAGGATGAGAAAACGAAGCGACTATACTTAACATATTGTTAGTTAACATTCGTTTAAATTATTGATAATGTTTGGTGTGTTATCGAACTGTTAAAATTAAACAAATCGCTTGTACACCCTCGACCTCACTATAGTGATTACGAGCTTGGCTATCCCGAGATTGCAAGCTGGATCTAAACTTTTTAAATGAATCTTGGGTTAGATCCCTCTCTTTTATCTTGCCTGTCAGATCTTTCTTTACCAACTCTAATTCTCTTCCGACCCTGATGTTATTAGATTATTCGAGGGCTAGATTTTTTAAAATTTTATGCTCTTTGTATTCCTTTTTTTATTATGCTATAATGATCGAGAGGATTTTTACCATTAAACAATAATAAAAAATACATATATTGGTGGTTCAGCTTGGTTACGTGAACCGTCATGTTCGAATTATGTTGCTAGCGTTTCGTTTTTCCGTGTGTTAACTTACTTAACTCCTTTATTAATAGGCTTAAAGTTAAGACAAATATTGCTTCTAGATATATGCCTCGAGAATCTTACATTTGTGGATTTGATCAAAGCCGCTTTAAAACCTCAGTTGGGAATGTTCAATTGTTCAAGTCGTGTCTCCTTCCTGAACACATCACGGTTATCATCGAATTCAAAAAAAGAGGCGTAAAATGTTTCTCAAATAGAATTTAAACAAAAACTTAACATTGTAACAAAATCAACTACAACACTATATCCAGTTAACAGATGTAAACTATGACAAAATTTAATAAACAACAACATAATAGGACTGTAAAGAAGCCCTGCAACAAGTTAGCTATGGTCAAATTTAATCAATAACAAAATACAATATTTCAGAGCTTTAAACAAGAATAAAATTTGTTATATAATATTATAGGGCCGTAAAGGGCCCTGCAACAATTTGAAATGTTATCCAAATTTTCAGCCGCCGCAAACAGGACAATACTCGATCAAGAATCACAGAATTACCCCCAAGATCACCTGAATTTAAATAGGTAGGACAAGTAAATGTTCTACAAACAACTCTTACAATAACACAATGCTTTAGGATGTGCTTAACTGTTAAAATTTCATGAACAAATCGAACTCTGCAGCGGATTCCCGCGTTCTATCAGAAATCCACGAGTGATCATGGAATGACCGATACGAACACGGGTAATCACTACTTTCTCTCGACGACTGGGACGAATAAATGAACTCCACAGATGGGACATAATCTTTGACTTCCACTAGTTTATTGGACACAAATTGTTGCCCTTTCTTCTTCCCACTGACCATGAAATACACGTTTAACAACTGCTAGAAAACCAGATGCTATAACTTGCTGCGTGACTGGTAGCTTCCTTTTCTGCTTCGTCTGGTTTTGTGTTTCCATTTTTCCGCAATGCCCAGATACCCAGAAAAATGATACTCCAAGCTGAAGTTTGTGTGTGGAACATAGAATATCTTCAACCAAGGGACTCTCAGAATACATATTCTGGATAACTTCTGAAGCACTTTTGCATACGGAACATAAAAGATAGTGATGAAAGTCAGATGGTACGGTATTAAGACCTTTCAAAATAGTAAAGGAGTTCAGCAGTGAAAATAAAGAATCTGAAGGTGTTCAAGAGTAATATGCACACTCCACTTTATTGTCCAGTTTAGAACTATCAGTGAAAATATCCTCGCTAGATGAGCATTCAGTATATTGTTTAATATATTACTATAGTATAAGTGATTGAAACAACTCAGTACTAAGTACGCTAACATCACACGCTCAAATTGAAATTGTAAGTAACGATATGTTGTATCGATAAAATCAGCTGTTTGAAACTAGACAATTGCCATATGGTGAAACTTTAATCGTAGTACTCGCTCTAATGACATTGCGTCATCTCTTACCTCAGTCTCGAGACAACCTACATATCGAACAGCTGACATTGTTTTCATTCAATTAATCGAACATTTACATTCGATATTGGAAACTTTTACTCGCAATTCATTCATTCTCATTATCTACCCGTGTAAAAAGTATGGATACTAATGAGTTTCATTAGATATGTAAATGTATTGTGCAATTAATAAAGTTAGGTTGAAACAAGGTACTTAAGTACTACCAACGTATTTAGATAATGATCTAACCAATAGGAAACGTCTTTGAATGTGTTCTTTATTATAATTTGTTACAAAGAAGTTGTTTTCACACCAGTGTTACTCGAACAATTTGTGAGTGCGTAAATTCTCTAGTTTTTAACAATTTATTTGAAGGAGAAACAATTTACAAAATTGTGTTCTAGTAAGTAGTTAATTTTTATATATAAACAATAATAATGACGATGATAAAACACAATTTTTTATTTTCTAAAATCCACTTTTTATTAGTCCACACTAATCACCCACACTAATAAAAAGTGGATGTTACAAATAAAAAAAATTGTGTTTTATTATCTTTAAACATGGAATTCCATCAAAGAACCTTCAGTCTCAACGGTAATGAAAAATAATAATAACAATTAAAATAGAAAAAAAAAGTATGAAGTAAATAAGTGTTAATTTTCAACAGCAAAGCTTCCTCAAATAGATTTTACTACTGTCACCTAGTAAACAAAAATAAATAAATATAAAATTGTTTTCTCCTTTCCTTCAATTTATTTGAACAATGCCGACCTAAATTTCGTCGGTAACGCACTTTGAAAGAGACTACATATGTCAAGGTAACTTTAACATATTTCATTACGTTTCTCAATATCAAAAACTCAATAATCTAGTTTTGTAGTAACTATATAATTTAACTCGTTAACTTTGTGTGTATATACTTTTTACTAAAAAGGTATGCTGTTCTTTAGTTTTTTTCAGTTTCAATGCTTACGTAAGAAGGAAAAAACATTTAAACAGTCTAATACTCCACAATTAGTAAATTATCAATACAGGTTTCTACCTGTTCTGGTCATTTACAGGTGATAAAGTAAAAAAACAGTGTTTTTAGTTTGTCACTTGTAAATGACCATTTCAGGTCGAAACGGATAATGATAATAAACTCATTATCAATATCATAGTTTTTGTTTTTGTTTTTTCGTTTTCCTTGCACAATATTTAATTAACACACATGTAAATCCTTTAATTTCATAATGATTTTATGTAAGTTTTAATGTATATACAATGAATTCTAGGTTGCTGTCTAAGAGAGCCTCAGAGCCTCTTCCTTCCCTATTTTGTGATTAAGTAGCAGACGGAACCTAATGGCTCTAGTTTGACTAAAACTAATTATATCCTGTCCTCTTTACGTGGTCCTAACACCGACTCATAAATAAATCCAATTTTCTTCTTTTCTCTCTTTTGTTAACAAGTGGTAAAAAAAAACCTTGTAACTTCGTCTCAGATACTCTCTCTCTCTCTCTCTCTCTCTCTCTCTCCCCCTCTCTCTCGCCTTTTCTTTCTCATAACAAAACCACAATTTTGTTACTCTATTTTAGATATTTTGAGATATATACAGAATATTTCAAAAATATGCGTCGTAACTTCAAAACGTGATTCAGGACATCAAAATAAATCAAACGTTTCCTAACATATAACATCTGTCGACCATTTTGTGGTTTTTCGAAAAATAATGATAACTTTAGAAGTTATAAAGTTTTCGAATCAAAGTTTCACGTGTATACCAAGAATCAAAACTTTATCTTATAATTTTTCAAACTAGCGATTTTTATATTTTTTGTATAGTTAATGGTTTTAGAGATATTCAATATTAAAAATTTCAAGCAACCGTTATGAAAATTTAAAAGATAAAGTTTTGATTTTGGAGATAAAATTTCAGTGAAAAATGTATATATCAAATTTCTACTCGAAATAAAATACTTATTAAAGATATCATTATTTTTCGAAAAAAACACAAAATGGCTGATAGGCTGTCAACAAAGAATTTGCTGTCATATTTATGGGAGCTTTTTTATATTTTGATCCCATAAATTACTTCCCGAAGTCAAGACTGATTTTTCAAAACACCCTGTATATAATTTAATCCATAAGGTATTATTTAAAATATTGATTTAAAATAAATTTTCTTTCAATTGAATTCATCCAGCATAATTTTTAGTTGATTTTTTAGGCTTTCGAATTAAATTGATAATTAAATATTTTTCCTTTTTTACAACATAAAATAGTTTCATTCATCCACTAAAGTGACAAAAAAAATCGTTATATTTCAAAATGTTATTAACAGTAGGAAAAATTGTATTAATGTTTACTCTGCAGCTCTTCTCAACTACTAAAGGAGTTATCCTATTTTTAATCTGTTTGCTCATCGGTCAACTAACCGTCCTTGAAGTAAGGTTCATATTTGCAAGTACCGTAGAATAAGCAATTTATTTTTAATTATCTATAATTTTACTAAAACTTGTTTGTGTAGAATGCTGTACTAATTGTATTTAACCTGTCCTTTTTAGGTAAGAAGAGTTTCCACGCTGAAAAATATTTGATTCTTTAGTCGTAAGTAGACACAACGTTAATTATTATGATTTTATTTACAATTTCTACTCTAATCTGATATTTCACAGTTTTTAATTTATCAATTTTTCATTTAATATCAGTAGAGTAAATTTCTGATGTCCAACTTCAAAAACAAATAACTGTTTACACATTTCTAACCAAAACTATTGAATTTATTTAATCATTTTAAAACGTTGGCAGTTCTATGGCTGACAATTGTGTCAAACAAATTTTGATCACCTGAGATTGCAAAAGCGGCCTTATATTAAAAATTATTTCCAAGAGTGATATTATCTTAAAATTGATTGTAGACTACATGTTAGATGATATAAAATACAAATTGTGTGATAAATTTTTTGAATTACTTCCAAGATAATAGTTCAAATGTTTTTAATATATTAAAATATAGTGTCTATTTTTATAATTTCAGATATTTAGTTCTAGATTGAAAAATGAAAGTTGGACATTTTGAACCATTTATAATTTAACATTTTTTTCCATAATATAACCATGCGGCCGGCTGTTATAAAACTGTTAAAGACATTCATCACTGAAAAAACAAACACAATATTTAGTAAATTCTACAATTTTATTGAGTTTGTCGACCATGGTTTCAACAAGTCTTTGTTAAGCTGCCTTGTAAATGCCGTTGCTGGCGAAACCATGGTCGGCAAGACTCATTAAAATGGAGTTCTACCAAGTACCTTCAGTCAATAGTGTAAACCGTACATTCATCACTTTTAAAAGAGCGTGTAGAATTAAAGTTAGATAACTTTCGATTTTATAATGACATCTAGTGCCAGTAATGGTAACACAAACACGCAATGTTTAGACTATAAAATACATTTTATTAATACAACAAAATATTTTGTCATTTCCGGCCATATTAGAAGATTATAATGGAGTCAAATAACGAAATATTTGTATAAGTTAATAAAATTGGAAACGGGGCAATTCTGTTTATTATGTGTTCAGCCATGTTGAACCGTCTTTGATTTTCTTAATAAACTACAATATTTCGTGATTCCTGTTCAGTCTTTAAATACGCCAGGAAAAAACAAATTTCAATATTCGAAATGAATATCTCTCTAACCTGAACACAAACAACTTTGTTTGTATTTTAAACTAAATTTAGGAAAACATACTTTCAATTATAATAAATAGACATCTTAATTTAGTTTTGAAATATTAATTAGAAGGGCAAAAATTTCACTTTTGTACCAATTTGGATTTGTCGATAATTTTAAAGCAACAATTTTGTTTTTAAATTGTAGGTTTTTATGTACTTTCAAAAGATACCCAAGAAGTATTTGAATGCAGTTCTCTGTATCGTGTCCGGATCAAATCTTCTAGCCAAAATTTACCTGCTTTCTGTTGGATGAGTGTGAGAGCGATGGGTAGCCGACCCAAATTTAACGAGGTAATCCAGGACATTTTGCATTTGACGGAGCGAGGACCGGTAGAGAAAAACTATTAGTCACAAGAGGGGAGCCAAGGGATTCCTAGAACAGTTTCCTTGTCTAAATAGAAACACAAACTGGGGAAAATATAAATTAGCTTTGTCAGATTTAGTACTCTATTAGTATATATATATATATATATATATATATATATATATATATATATATATATATATATATATATATATATTATCGAGTCTCGGTTTCTGCCTACCTATCTCATCAAGTGGAGATTTGACAGATGTCATTAAAAGGTGCTGACTCTTGCTCCATTCTTATTTGACTCTCCACTCGAGTTATGAAAACATGTGATACATGTTTAAAATTTACAAGAGAAATTTTTAGTAAAATATTAAGAAAAATTTTATGTTCCAGTTTGAAAAAAATAATAAAATGGGTAAAATAATTTGATTAAATATTTATTGATATTGTTTATACTATCAAAAGTACAAACAAAAACTTACAATTTACCAAAAAATTATAAATCTATACGCAAATTGATGAGCAAATCAAACATTTACAAAAATGAAGTTTTCGGCTTTTCTTTGTAATATTTCATAACCAAATTTGGTACAGGTTTAATTTATAACTAAAAGCATTTTCAAATTTTCGTTAAATATATGCATTCGAACTAAATTTATCAATACATTAAATGTTGAGCTTGACTTATGAGAAAAATTATACAGTATAACAAACACACAGGACACAATTCTCACAAAAAATTGTGATTTTCAAACATAAATTACCACAATGATAGCTTTAGGTTAAAAAATGGGTTCAAATATATTTATCCTACATATTTTTTAAAGAGAGATTTAATTAAAAACAGTTTGAATTTTGTACGTCCCTATTCAAGCTATAGAAGATATTTTGTAGAAACTGAACCGGAAACACGCAATTGTTATTTATAAAATAGGCCGTAGATAAAGATTTGTTGTCTACTCTCACTGATGGCTAAAACAAATTAAAAAATAATTGACCTGATTTTTTCCCAGATTTATTCAGTCATAAATGTTTTCCGGTATAACTACTATTCAAACTGAGCTGTCTAGAGAGAGTTAAATAACATTACAATGATGGTATGAAGTGTAAGATAGTAGTAATTATTTGTATGTAATCCGCACAATGTTCCCACGCCTGTGGTCACTCCAGTAACCGCAGAGATAAACATCTCGACTTCTCTTGTCATTTCCAACAACTAACCACTAAGAAGGACGAGGAGGGGGATTACAATTCTTGATATCTGTACATGATGGTTTAGATGATATGTTAACACATGCGGGAACGTTCCTTAGTTTCCGCTTACATGGTGTTTAAATCTAAGCAATCACGGTAGGGGGTAAATAATAGACAAGAGCAGTACTTCCAAACCCAACTCGGCAAGGTCTTATTTTCCAGATCTTCAGGAAGTTTGTGATTCTTCAATGACAAAGTTTATATCCGATTTTTCACGTTCGATCCATTTCAAATGATGACATGGAATAATTAATTTCAAGAATCGATTTTCATGTTTATTTTTTCCATCAACCTGGTTTTTTCTTACTCCATTTACTGTAATCATAAAATTGCTCACATTTTTGGTTAGCGCACGCTGTTTAACACTTCATTATACAAATTACCAATCAATATAATAATTTTGTACGTCATACATTCCAAAATAACTTGAATATCAGTTAAAATAATTTTTTTTATATCCGAATTTTTATTGGGACCAATTTTTTCCAATCACCTTCTCCAAAATCTATATATATAGAAATGGTAATTATTTAACTAACTAGACAAACTAATACCGAGTGGAATAAAGTAAAATGTCTAGGATGTCATAAACTTTAGTCCGTATATTTGGCAACTATTAGTTTGTGTCTTATACTACAGAAAATGTATTTAATTTATAAATATATTTTAAAACCCCCAATATTATTAGTAATATTGAGTAAAATAATTGAGATGTTTTGCTGATCAGCTGTTATAAATTTATTACTTTATTTTGCGGTTATGTTTACATCATTTCTTAAAACGAATGCGCAAAAATTGTACGCAGTACCAACCAGTAACTATGAAACGAGAAAATATGATCAAAAATATCTACCCGTCATTAAATCTATGTACAAAATAAAAGGACACCATAAAAGATATTCTGGGGATCAGAATGGGTGTTCATTTCGTGGTTTTCGATTCTATATCTTTTAAAATTTTCTGATACTTTAGTTAAGGGCCTAATATTCTATTATTGAGAACAAACATATTCAGTTATTCAACGTATATAAAAGGGTATAAATCGTGTCTTTTTATTGTTAGTATTAAAAATAAAATTGGTTTTCACCCCCTAGACATTTCAGCATATGAGACTTTTTGTGTACTTCTTTCAATCATAACTAGCTTATGTCTATTCACTTGGTTAGGGTCAGGATTTTCCTAGCTATGTTGCTTATCGCTTCAACGGTCGCATCTGAGCCGAAGATCAGTTATCTTGTACGTCCTAATGCTTCGCATTTTCGAAGTATATGTTCTGCAGTTTCTAATTGCTGATTACATAGTCTGCATTTCAAGTTTCCTTGGAGTAATCCCATGGTACGAAGATGCTTCTTGAAACCTACGACTAGTGACATCTAGAAGTGTTAAATCGTATCTTATTGATACTTAAAACATGCAAAATGATGATAAAAAGAAGGTACGGCCTTAAAAATGATCATTCAGTAATGTTCGGTGTCTTTGGAAACAATATATAGCTGTTAAAAATCTGTAAAATGAATGATTAATCTGGTCGTATTGTCTCACCACATTTTTTGTAATCTTCTACACTTCAATCATCATAATTTCTTCCCGTCATTAGTTCACTTAACAGTAGGTATGTAGCAAACCTTAGGTATCCTAGCTAGGTATCCCTTTCTTCTAATTTTTAGGTTAGATCTCTCATTTTCATCTTTACTCTCAGGTCTGCCTTGACCATCTCTTATTTTCTTCCGACCATGACACTATTAAAGTATATAAATGCTAGAGGTCTTTATTTCGTGTTCTTTTTTTCCTTTCTTTACAAGCTGATGATGATGATTGAGAGGTTGTAAACCTTTAAACAACATAAAAAAAAGACTACACATTTCTTCATCTACAGTAGTCTTGGATTAGATTATCTCCTTTTCATATTTCCTATCAGGTCTCTCTTTAACAGATATTGTTCTTTTTCAACACTGACGTTATTAAAGTATTCAAGGGCTAGGGTGTCTCTATTTCTCTTCTTTATTGAAGACGATTAAACTAAAATTTAAAATCTGAAATATTGCCTATTTGCGTTTTATTATATTATAGATACTAAACAAAACGTTTAGATCTCTATCTTTCCAAAAAATGTCAATTTGAGTTTTATTAGTTAAAAAAGATAAAATAAACTATGTGCGGTATTGTATAACCTTGAAATATTTAAATTTCAGCGCAGCGAAGTCGATCTTATTTGCGTGAGAAATTGAGATTTATAACCAACTACATTGTGACAAACGCTAGTTATTTAAAAAATAATAACAAACCCCCAGCGATCAAAGTAACCACCTTTTAAACTCATTTCCTTGAAACGGTTGTTTTGTACAAAAAATTTTTTATGACAAATCACATAACTTGGTTACTTATATTTTCTCAAAATTAAGTCTAACGATAAAATGTGACTAAAATATAGGGTCTAAACAAGATGTACTGATGGCTACTTTCCAAAAATGTCGGTTGGGAAGTTGTTGATAAAAGTAAACCATTCGTTGTAACAACCGAATATCTTCAAGGGAAAACGATGTTCATAACATTTTTGTAAAATATAAACTTTTATAACCCACACCATTGTATCAAACCGCAAGTAAAAGGAAATTACCGATAGTGAGCAATGTAGAAAAAGCAAACAAACTTTTTTTGCTCTCAGATTCCTTTAAAAAGTGCATTTCTACGAATAACAGTATTTAACTAATAGTTCCCGGACATTTATGAATATATAAAGGTCATACGGTTTATTTGGGCCCTTAAAGCCAGCATTTAGTTTGAGCAATATCGTTACCAACTACCCGGAAATTTTATCTGTAAAATGAATATAACGCCGAAATATGTGACCGAAATTTATTTACCAAATTTTATAGAAATGTGTGCCTTTGTTTGGGCTGTAGAGCACTACACAGTCGACAGAAAAAATAATTTTAAACAAAATTACTTTCTGGGGCTTGTAAATCCCGATAGACGGTAACTACACCTTTTTTCATGTAGTGTTGGGTAAGATACTTCTCTTTCATCAAATCTCTTTTGACTAACTCTTGTTCTTTTCCGACCCTAACGTTATTAGACCATTCGAGAGCTAGGGGTCTTTGTTTTTACATTTTTTTCTTCCTTTTTTTTTATAGGCGAGAGGTTTTTTGCCTTTAAACAAAATTGCTGTGTACTCAGGATAGCTTAAAAATGATATCTCCACTAAAACCTTAACATCACATAACTTTACCTGTCTTCAAGAAGCACCTGGTGTGAGTGAACTAATCCTATCATACAATGGGTTCCATTAACGTGCGAACTTTGCCATTACCTAGTCAGAGTGTTATTGCGGTTTTATACTCATGCAGTTGTTTTTATACTTCCAGAGTGTAATTATATACGTAATGTAATTTCTTCTCTAAGAATACATTTAGTTTTAATTCTTCGCCGAGCAATCTCTGCTCAATATCACAACATGGGTAATCTTACTGGAGGCTTCTTTAAAACTGCAATTTATAGAAATACAATTTAAAATTAACTGAGCATGGTTTCATTAAAATCATAAACATAGAATTCCTTAGTTTTTAAATTTACTCTTGAAAAATAATAAGAGTTTTGGTAAAATTTATTATTAATAATTCATTTATAAGTATAGATACATCCAGCTTGTTTACACTGATATTATTGCTTACTTTTGAAAAATTACTGGATACTCTATTTTATTGATATATCATCCTTGCGGCATCACCTTTTCGAAAGTATGGCTACTTTTAGATTTGGTAATCCTGGAGGACCCTAGCTGGATCAATACCTTTTCTCATGTAGTCTTGAGTTAGATTCCTCTCTTTCATTTTTCCTTTCAGGTCACTCTTAACCAACTCTTGTTCTTTTCCGACCCTAACGCTATTGGAGTATTTAAAGGCTAGGAGTCTTTATTTTATGTTCTCTTCTTCCTTATTTTTATAAGACGATGATGGCTGAGAGGTTTTTTTTCTCTTTTAAACAAGAAAAAGCTGTAAATACGTTTGTCATTCCATTAACAACAGAACATTTTATCTCGTGGATAATGAAGAACTGAGCCAATAATATTATTTATAGCTATATTTGTCTAATAATTTTAATTGTGTTTTATTTGTTCATCAAAAGCTAAATTTTGATTCTAATCTGAAATTCTATAATTTCGATATTTTTTGAGCCACCACCTCATTAACGTTGTCACATTTAAACAAGAACAAAATCCACTTAAAATGTTATTTCATACGAAATAATGTAATCTAATATATACGTATAGTATTGAAAATTTTGACTTACACTCTCTGAGAACTGTTTCCGGCTAGCAAAATTTTGCTGTAAAGGTAGTTCAATTTTACCAAAGATATAGCCTAATTGTTATTTGTCTGCTGTTATTTGTTCATAGGTTATCAAACCGTTTCTAAAATATACTCTATATTCTGGTTAAAGTTATTTTGACATTATTAATATAGTTTAATCGGACATTTGTGTATATACAAACTTACACAAGACGTTATCAAGTGAAAAACACCAACATAGTCTAGTAGCCTAAAGCAATGTTGGTAACTGAAACTAAAACTAGGTCTGAACAGTCAAAACTAAGACTAAATATCAAACGTGATCAGAAAAAAAACCACCAGGTGTAGGACAGCATTACGCAAAGAACGGAAACAACTTTAGGTTCCTTTTTTAAGTTTAACTTTAGTTTCCAATTTGGTCTTAGGTTATTCGACTATGTTGGTGTTTTCACTTTTTTTATGTTTTAGGTTTATCACTTGATACTGTGTATATCGTGTATTAGTTTTTATGTACACAAATGATGGCAACTGTCTGATTGAACCATATTATGTATACTATTATCAATGGTTTTAATTCAAATATAGACCCCGCTTATATTGTTCTTTAATTGTTTAAACATATGTTAATAATGTCTAAGGAAACCATTGTATAAAAGACGACAACCCATGAGCTATATCATGCTACTCACATAATGCACTTCACAATTAGAATATTAACAAATCTCGATCTTGCACGTTTGACATTTGTACGGTTACCCTTTCTCTTTTGTGTTTCTTCTTGTTGACTAACGAGGCAGCCACCGAGTGCTTTAATATTCTAAATAACCTTCAACAAAATTTCACTTTTTTTAAGTACTTAAATACAGGGTGTTAGAAAAGTGTTAAAACCGTTTAATAACTTTTGAATAGGGTTTTACTCAAGATGAACTAACATTATTTTTTTTTAATTTAGGCCAAATGGTAAACCCAAAAAGGGACCTCTCAGAGGGATGTATATATATAATATATAGATAGAGAGAGAGAGAGAGAGAGAGAGAGAGAGAGAGAGAGAGAGAGAGAGAGAGAGAGAGAGAGAGAGAGAGAGAGAGAGAGAGAGAGAGAGAGAGAGAGAGAGAGAGAGAGAGAGAGAGAGGGGGGGGGAGAGAGAGAGAGAGAGAGAGAAAGTCCAAACTCACTGACTGATCACGAAATCTCTGGATCCAAGAAGCCTAGAGCTAACATGGTTTGGGCTATTGAACGCGTACTGAGAAAGCTTTTTGAAAATGTTCCACTCCAAGAGTGTTTTTTTTATTCCTAAAGCACATCTCTGGATCCAACAAGCCTAGAGCTATGATTTTTTTTTAATGGTTTGGGGTAGGTCGTAGACGCATACTAAGAATTGGTTTTGAAAATGTTCCACTTCAAGGGTGTTTTTTACCCCTAAAGCATATCTCTGGATCCAAGAAGCCTAGAGCTATGAATTTTTTAACATAGTCTGGGTCTGTAGACGTGTATTAGGGTTGTGCTGAAACCTTATTTGCGTGTGAAGTCGCTGGTAACAGCTAGTTTTTAAATACAACTTTAAGAACCATAAAATCGAGATCATTTTATGGACCTATAAAATTATCTTAAAATGTGTATGTCTTTTAACCACATTCTTTATTATTATTATTATTTTTCTTTAAATTATTCAATTACAAAACGAGTACTCTATATCTAAGGGTTTATTTGCCGTAACTTTTGCCTTGGTTATTTATACAATACTTTTGGATGTAGCAAAAGATATAGATATGGCTTAATTTGGGTGAATTTGGTCTGAAACGTAAATTTACAATGTTGAATCAATGCCTAAAGTGATAAATAAAATTGTATTTCCACTAACCATGGTTCTGAGCTAAAATATCATATTAACTACCTTGGTCTAACACGTGATGATGCCTGTTTGGTTGCTTTAAATAGAATACCCTAAACTTTTTCTTCTTTTTCTTCATCATAGAGATTTCCTTTTCCTTCCAAGTGATAGTTCTTCTTTTTATCTTGTACTTATTACATATAATTTGTATTCTGTCCCTGTTCATGTTGCAAAAATTATTGTATGGCGGTACAAAATATGAATGATATTTTTATCTATTGTGGTATCGGGTTTGACGAAATGGGTTATGTTTTTCGTTGGGGTATATAGTTTAATTGGGTGATTTTAATGTTATAGTATTGGAATTTCGGTTATTAACTAA
Organism: Aphrophora alni; assembly: GCA_963513935.1. Classification (NCBI taxonomy): domain Eukaryota; kingdom Metazoa; phylum Arthropoda; class Insecta; order Hemiptera; family Aphrophoridae; genus Aphrophora; species Aphrophora alni. Next base: position 94,175,194 of record OY740773.1, on the reverse strand, counting down.
GCGTCTAATAAATACGTTTAAAATTGCCCTAAAACTATTGAGTACATTGAATTAACACAACTACAATCTTTGAAAATTAATTTTTGTCTTTTTGAGCATTTATGGTTCGATTTTACAAAATTAATTTTATAAATTTCGAAGCAGAATTTTGGCTTTATGTAACGATTTTTGTATCAGATCTTTCTTGACCAACTCTTTTTTCTTCCGACCCTGACTCTAATAGGGTATTCGAGAGTTGGGGGGGGGGTCCTTATTTTACGTTATTTTCTTCCTTTTTGTAAGGCGATGATGATTAAAAAGTTTTCGTCTTTAAACAACAAGGAACAAAAATCAGATTAGGAGCTTACTTTTGGTTCTAGGGCTCGACAACATTCTATAATATCTACAAATTTTGAGAACTATTATCTCCTAAACGGTTGGATAATTAATTTAAATAATACCGAGAACAAAATATCTAGAAATATGATATTAAGTGGAACCTTGGAATAAAATATGTTACTTTTAAGTTTGCAAATTTTTATCTCTATGATGGTTCCAGGGTTCTACTTCAGAAACCAAATTGTCATTTCACAAATTTTTAACCACATTAGCTGGATGAATCTAATGAATATATTAATATTTTATTCTTTTACATTAGAACCTTAGATAGAATAAAACTCGAACACAAGATCTCACAAAAATTACGTTTCCTTAATTTTACGCGTTTCAACGACAAAGTCGCCATCCTCAGTGATACATGAGCTGCAATAACTAAACTATAAGTTATGGTAGTACTTTAAGGTATAGTTTAGTTATTGTAGCTCTGTATAACTTAGGATGACGACTTTTTCGTTGAAACATGTTTGATTAAGTAAACGTAATTTTTATAAGATTGTGTTCGAGTTTTATTCTATCTAATATTATCTCACAAGTCAAGCTCAATGTTTATTTATTACAATCTTAGTTTTGGTTCTAAGGCTAAAATTATATAATTTAAAAAACTTTTGAGAGCTATCATTTCCTAAACTGTTATACTTTAACAAAACAAGGAAGACAAGTTCTGAGGCAAAAATAATCTTGACGTGTGATTTTTTTATAAAACACTACTGTATTAACCAAATTTATGTTTACATTTAGCAATTTTTTGTCTTTAGGATTTAGGGTTCTGTTTCACACAGAAAATGATCATTTTACAAATTCCTAACCAGATTAGCTGAATTTATATATTGAGAATTTATTGTTATGTTAATTTTTTTAAATTTTCTATTAGAATCTTAGTTTTGGATCTATGACGATTTTTGAAGAACTTTTTTTTCTTTGTTTAGGCAAAAAGCCTCTCTGTCATAATCTTATTATAAAAAAATAGGAAGACAAGAACTTAAAATAAACCCCCCCCCCCAACCCTGGAATACTCTAATAACGTCAGGGTCAGAAGAAAACAATAGTTGATCAAGAGAGAGACCAGATATGTAAGATGAACGAGAGGAATCTATCTCAAGTAGAGTTCAGTCTCTGCGGACTTTTGAGAAGATTTTATAGACTGGAAGCTAGAATCTAGTCATGTCATTAAAGAAATGTTTATTTATTTTTTAAATTGTCCAGTTGATAGTAAAAATGATAAATTTACACTTAAGTTTCTCCCGATATTGTGTGAATTTTCTAAAAAAAATATACCAATAGTTTATCCTAGAGAAAATAAAATATAGCAGCATCGTTTCCTAACCATTAAAATCTCTTTTTTTTTGTCCATCAGTGCATAGTCCATTGGCAAAGAAACAAAGTAGCATGAAAAGCAAAGGAATCTGAAGAACGGTTTAGTAAAGAGAGAGCGAAAGAGTATGCATTTTTATTGCATAGTTAAAACTGGCGTACAGGTTGGTATGCGATACAACACGCCTAACTAGGTAATAGAGCTAAGCCTAGCCTAGAAATGTTAATAACCTAACCAAAACAATGATCAAATAGATTATCCGTTAACAATGGCGCGTTTTGCCATCTTCCTCCTCGAAGAACAAAGTGATCAAAATTTATTGATATTAATTTCAAACAAACTAAGCAATTGTTATTTTAAATACAGTTTCGCGGTATATCGAACATGCAGGCGTTGTCACTCGCGAGTTGTTGAATAGATTTTAAACCAACTTCTAACAATAATTGATGAAACTATTTGAAACTAACTTCACCCTAAAGTTTCTATAGGTGATGATTTAAATAAACTTCACTTCTCAAGTTTGTTGATAAACCAATTTAATCCAACTTTAATTCTTCTATTTACCCTAAGATTTCTATATCTGATGAAACGGTTTGAAACTAACTTTACTTCACAAGTTTACCCTAAAGTTACTATAGGTGATAAACTGATTTAAACTAAAGTTTAGTTCGTCTTCACTGAAATTTCTACAGCTGATGAAATTATTTGAAACGTACTTTAATTCGCAAGTTTAGGCTAAAGTCTATATAGATGATGATTTAAATTAAACTTTACTTTTCAATACTCAATTATTTCTATGTCTAATAAACCAATTTTAATCCCCTGCAGGGGTGCAGACTAGCTGCAACTAATAAGAAGGTGTTGGCGTCCCTCGCGGTCCCCAGTCTAACACTCACAACACATAGACTATCATCTATATAAACATACACCCATTTCACCTATATACATTTTCTTACTTTCACCATTACTTAGGGTTTCATCACAGGGGGTACAGACTATCTGCACCTATTGTGAGGGGTTTAGCATCCCTCGCGGAACCCGAGCTATACAGGGGTGGTACAATAAAACATCTTCTCCCAATATACAGACACATACAACACTCATGCATATTTTACAATTCGTAGAGGCTCTTACACTTCACGATTCACTAGGGATACATAAACACTCTACATTCATATATATAGGGGTTAGTTTTTTGACCGTGCAGAGCCGTAGCGCGTCTAAGAGTGTTTACCAGACCAACGCATGACAACCTTTAAATCTGGTAAGCTGATGTGAGCTTATACTGCCAAAGATGTATATGTGGTTTCCGTTCAGTAGCCAGCCACTTCGGTCCTTGGTCAGAAATTGTTTGCGATGGGGTAAGTGTCGTATCCTCCCTCTCCAGTTGCGGGTCTGGACTGATGCCCATCCAGTCTGGTTAAAGAGGATACTCTGGGCCCCAGAGTTCTGGGGTTTGGAAATGATCGAAAGTGATCCAAAGGTGCACCCGTTCTCAGAGTCTCATCTACAACCGCCCAACACGATGCGCTGGTTAACTCTTCAATTTACTGTAGAGTCATTCTACAACTCTGTAATATCATGTTTAGTTTTTTCTTTAAAATTTAATTCTTCGTAATTCGTTAAAGGGCTCTTTTACAGCCCTGCAATATTTGTTTTTATAGTTGTAAATTGTATTTTCCATATTTTATAGTTGTTAACTCGTACTAGGGCCATTTTACAGCCTTGTAACATGTTATGTTGTCGTTTAATTTTGTTTGTTAATCTGTATTAGTCCTGTTATTGTTCTTAAAAGTTGTTGTTATTGTATTGTCTTGTCTTTGTATGTATAAAGGTGGACCACCTTCATGCCCAATTTTGTGAAGGCGATAATGACCCCATGGGTTTTCTCCTTAAAAAACCCCCATTAAAAAAAAAAAATTTTACCGATTTTAATAGAACTTTAATTTGTCTGTTTACCCTAAAGTTTCTATAACCGATTGAACTATTTTAAATTAACTTTACTTTGTCTATTTCCATTAAAGTTTCTACAGCTGATGAAATGATTTGAAACTAACTTTACTTTGCAAGTTTAGCCTAAAGTTTTTAAAGGTGATAAGCCGATTTAAATTAAATTTTACTTCCAAGTTTACTCCAATATTTTATAGCTGATAAACCAATTTTAATCGAACTTTATTTCGTTTATTTACACTAAAGTTTCTATAGCTGATGAAATGATTTAAATTAAACTTTGCTTTTCAAGTTTACTCAGCTAACAAACCGATTTCAATTTAACTTTATTTCGTCTCTTTAGCTTGAAGTTTCAGTAGCTATTAAACAGATTTGAATCGAACTTTACTTAGTCTATTTACCCTGAAGTTTCTACAGCTGATAAATATAATATATCAGTAAGTTTTTAGTCATAGGTTTAGTTGAGGGATGTAGTATTAATTTATCATATTTTACTGCTATACACAAACTTGTCAATTTGCTAGATCAGTGATTAATATTAATCAGAAGCTTTAGACATCTATCCTCATACGTCATGTAAGGTGATTCTGTTTAAATATAATTCAAAATAAAAAATGAGTTTATCTTGGACGTGTTTGGAATGTTAATTATCCCATCCTCAAGGTCACTGGTTTGGTCAAACACGCGCATGCTCCGTCCATTCTTAAACTGAGAGAGAAAGAGCACATAATTCCAACCTTCCCCTTCTTAGATTAATTTAGAGAAAAGTCATTACCTCCCGAGCTTGACTCTCTTCACTTCTGTTTTGGTAATTAGGCTTCTTTTAAATTACCAGGTATTATGCTAAGCTAGGCGTGTATACATTTTTTTTCTCGAGTTTTGTATTCACTTTTGGATGTTGTGGAAGATAATTAATACATAACTCAAATAGTTTCAGATTTTTTCGACACAAGGAATAACTTCAGGATGATTTTACACTTTGGCCTCTATTGGTATATATTTGGTTATGTTTGTGCTTGTGGCAGCTGTAACATTAGTTATTATAATGGGTTTATAGACTTTCTGAGTTGTACTATATTTTTACATTCATATAATTTCATAGATTGACATAGACTAAATAACTTTACAAAGTGTAGTAATAATAATTCGTCCATGCACACATTTCAGTCTTATTTAATACCCTTGAGGGGGTTATTTATCTGGGTATGACGTTAGGTGGACCTATACCTTTCTTCATCTAGTCTTATATTAAATCCTTCTCTTTCCTATCAGGTCTCTCTTGACCAACTCTGGTTATCTTCGGACTCTGACGTTATTAGAGCATTCAAGGATTAGGTGTCTCTAACTTATGCTCTTTTTTAAGGTAATTTAATCTAAAACTTAAAATTGTGATATAATTGAAATTTTCTCTAGCATTTTGTTTTAATATATTATAGATGCTAAACAAAACGTTTGACCTCTTACTTCCTAAAAATGTCGGTTTGAACTTTAATAGTTAAAGGGAAAAATAAACCATGGGCGCTAACGCAACGTTGTACCAAAAGCGAGTTAAGGTTAGTGAGCAGTTTGAAACCTCCACAGCAATCTGAGGAATTACTTTTGGGCTGATTTCCTTAACAATACAAAAAACTTGACATCATTTTAAACACGAATTACAACAAAATTGTTGTTGACTCCACAACTTACAAACCCATTAGCGATTGTTCCTACACTTAAAAAATAAACTACTGTATTTAATGAACCCTCAATGGCTCACTAAAGGGAGTACGAGCTGAGAGAACCTATAGTTGGATCTACTTTTTTTTCATATAGTCTTAGGTTGGATCCCTTACTTTCATCTTTCTTGACCAACTCTTGTTCTCTTCCGACTTCAACGCTATTATAGTATTCGATTATTAGGAATATTTTTTAAATTTTATATTGTTTTCTTCTTTTTTTGTAAGGTGATTCAGACCAAGAGGTTTCTCGCCTTTAAACAACAAGGAAAAATAGTAGAAATATAGTAAACATAAATTGAGAAGCAGTACAACGGTTAATGAGAATCAATACTAGAGCGCCTCGTGTTGTCGTGTAGGATATCTAAGGACGTCCTCGCTAAATCATTATGTCATAGTTCAGTTGCGCGCGCAGGGATTGATTATAGAGTGGCAATGTGTGGTTGTTTTGACTCTGAATCCAGTATAGAATGGCAAGGGTTCCAGTGGTCAATTATTCTCGTATCGCAGTTTTTTGTTTTAAGATGATGGGATTTACTAATATGAAAAATATATAAGATGATAAGATTTACGAAAATAAAAGTAAATTTAATTGTAAATCTTGTTATAATTTTTTTATGTCTAGTAATCACCAAAATTTAGATCTTAGTATGAATTATCCTCATATGCTCGCTTATTGTTAGGACGGGCTTGCCAATCCCGTGGGCCTAGCTTGATACACAACTTTTTTACATATAGCCTTTCATCTTTCCTAGCAGGCCTGTCTTACCAACTTTTATTCTCTCCTAACCCAGACACTATTACAGTATTCTAGGGTATTTATTTTATACTCTTCTTCATTTTTTTTTTTTTTTTACGTAGATGACGACCGAGAGGTTTGAACAACTAGGATAATCCTTTGAATATCCTTTGAACAACAAGGATAATTATTAATGTTTTTTAGTCGTCACATAAATTTAGATGCTTTATGCTATTAATTATGAATGTTTTTAGTTGTCACCAAAATTTAGAGATTTTGTAGTCTTAATTAATTAATTATGAATCATTTTAGTCGTCTCCAAAATTTAGAGATTTTGTAGTCTTAATTAATTATGAATCTTTTTAGTCGTCTCCAAAATTTAGAGATTTTGTAGTCTTAATTAATTATGAATCTTTTTAGTTGTCACCAAAATTTAGAGATTTTGTAGTCTTAATTAATTATGAATCTTTTTAGTCGTCTCCAAAATTTAGATATTTTATTACTATTAATTAAGAATGTTTTTAGTCGTCACAAATATTTAGATGTCTTATATTATTAATTAGGAACGTTTTTTACTCATTATTAAAATTTATGTTTAGTAAAATTAATTATATATATATATATTAGAATTTTACTCCTTCCCCTGTTAAACTCGAGTCGATACGGTACAGAGCTAAATAACTATTGATAAATGGCGCCTCCAGTTGTCACAGAACAGAAAGAAGTAAAGTTTTTTTAACAAGACGAAAGTATAATTCGAGAATTAATGATTCAGTTATTCTTCATGGTTTCAAGTTAAAATTATCAACCGCCTGTTTGAAAATTGAATTTTGTTATGTTACTTCAAAAAAAAAAGGTGATATATTTATTTTGTTTTCAACGTTACGTCGTATGGGAAATTAAGTTTAACTAAACTAAATGAAATCAATAAAGTTGAATATTGTGAGTGCTATTCTGAATTCTAGGAAGTTAAAATTAGATAATTATCGATTATAAAATTATCAAGGAGCAGTGTACCAATACTCACAATAAGCAAAACAAGGATTCGCCAAACCACAAAAACAGGAAACAAAAATAAGACTGAGAGGGTTTATTACAATCATAGTTTTGTTTCCTGTTTTTGTGATTGAAGGAATCCTTGTTTTCCTCTATGAATTATAAATTATATTTATCCTCTTCTCGTTTAGTTAAATCTAAATTATTCTTCACGTAATGTGGTTCAAGTTACGATAGAAAGATTCAAAGTAATAATTCTCTTTGCATACATGATATGCCAAACAAATAGTCGCAAATTGTATGCAACACAGGTACTATGCAAATTCAATGAAGATCTGTTATCCTGCTACATTATGTAAGGACCAAGGTCATTGTTAGAGAAAGTGAATAACCTTTCTGCCTTGTTGAATGTAGGCCTGACACAGCCGAATGTGTCGTAGATTTGTTATCACTAGTTTCAGCTTCCCTTATTGTGCATGGGAAATTCTGATATGTAATTGGAAATAATTTGTTACGATCTTTCTTTGAAAAATATTAAACAAATAGTGAAATCTTGTATTTAAACAGTTTGGAAAATTCATGTTTCAGGAATCCTTTAGTTTAATACATCTACGGGAGTGAGATAAATTAAGAAGAGAAATATCTAAAAGTATCTATTTAACCAATTTTATGTACAGAATAAATCCTATCATAAAAAATAAAATCCATTTTTATATTCTAAGGTCATCATTTTTAATAAATTTGAATTTAACCAACTGGTCAATAACTTATAAGAATACCAAATCGCATTTCGAATTGTGCTTATTGTACTGTAAGTATATGAACGGTCATCTTTATGAATATCCATTGGAATTGTATATTATATCAATGGACATACTATGTGGTGTATGGAAGGTATGTGTCCAGTGTGTGGTATGTGTTTGTTAATAAAGTGATGGGTCAAAAAATCGAAACGAGTTTTGAAGTTCCTAAAGTGAAATGATGTATGATCTAGCAATCTTTTCTCTTTTTGTCTGTCGTCTGTGTAGTACTTAGCATGTGGGGCTATATTAACAACATCTTGAAGCTATTTTTTTCATAACTAAATATCTGGAGGTAGCTGTCTTACGAATAATTTGATCAAATTTTGATTAAAACCTCGTCCTCAATGACCGAAACAAAACGTAATAGTCGCGATATCTTTCTGGATTCACCGATTTAAAAAATTTAATTTCTCAAAATCAGCTGGTCCAAAATCACCAATGTCGTATAATTTAATTATAATTAAAGAATTAATTACCCAAAAAAGTCGCCAGAAAAGAGAAAAGTTCGTTCAGGAATATTTACAAAAGACGAAAATAAACATTGACAGTTCAATAAAATACGATTGTATGCCATAAGCGAAGGACGTTAAGCTGTATATACATATATACAGATGTTTTTCTTTCAATATTGTGTTTAGTTTTCACTTTTTGATCGACGTCTACCCTACTGACATTCTTGGTGACGAGTACTTTTGCTTTGTTATGGAATGGGAGAAAGTTTGTGCAATTTTTTTACACCGTTTATTTTTCTTTAAACTGCCTATGTTTATCTTGTTATTACAAGCAAAAATTACTTATAATAGAAAAAATGCCTTATAGTAAAAACTCTTATCACCGTAAATTCATAGAGGTAGCTTTGCGTCATAAACTTAACGTCATTCTTTATAAGGTAACGTAATGAAAACATAACATATGGTTTATTAGATGTCTACAGTTCATAACAAATACAAGTCGTTCACTCTTGAATAAAGCATATCGCGTACATTGTTGTCATGTGTCAATCTGTGAAGCCATCGTTCAATCTATGGCTTATCCTGTTAGAGTTGACCTCACCTCAACAGAGGTCATTTTGCAATGACCTCACAACTATTATTATCGTAGAAGAGTGGCTTTGAACTCATACACTTAAAGTAACAGTATACCCGGAAGTGATTCAAAAAAATGATGTACTTTTATAAGATAGAATTTATATGAGGAGCTTTCCAAAGTGATTGTAAAACTTAGATTCTAGAGAGTGCTAAATATTCTTTAAATTATAGCTATTTCGTTGGAGAACATTGGAGACTGGAAATAGTTCCGACTGGGTCATCATTAGACTCTGTTCCTTTTCCTTTTACTCGCTGTTTTTTTTCCGTTTACTACCTGTATTCCTTTTCTTTTCCTGTCTCTGTTCCTTTTCCTATCTCTGTTCCTTTTCATGTCTCTGTTCCTTTTCTTTTTACTGACTGTGTTTCTTTTCCGTTTACTGCCTGTATTTACTTTTTCCTTTTCCTGTCTCTATTCCTTTTACTGTCTCTATTTCTTTTCCGTTTACTGCCTGTTTTACTTTTTCTAATCCTGTCTCTGTTCCTTTTCCTTTTACTCTTTTTGTTGCTTTTCCGTTTACTGCCTTCATTACCTTTTCTTTTCCTGTCTCCATTCCTTTTCCTAAATCTGTTCCTTTTCCATTTACTGTTTGTTTTTATTTTCCGTATAATCTGCATGTATTACTTTTTATTTTCCTGTCTCTGTTCCTTTTCCTTTTATTCTTTTTGTTTCTTTTCCGTTTACTGCCTGTATACCTTTTCCTTTTACTGTTTGTTTCTTTTCCTTTTACTGTCTGTTTCTTTTCCGTTTACTGCCTGTATTTCTTTTTCTTTTCCTGTCTCTTTTCCTTTTCCTTTTACATTCTGTGTTTCTTTTCCGATTACTGCATGTATTACTTTTTCTTTTAATGTCTCTGTTCCTTTTCTTTTTACTGTCTATGTTTCTTTTCCGTTTACTTTCTGTATAATTTATTTTCCTGTCTCTGTTCTTTTTCATGTCTCTGTTCCTTATCCTTTTATTGACTGTGTTTCTTTTCCGTTTACTGCCTGTATTTTCTTTTTCTTTTCCTGACTCTTTTCGTTTTACTGTCTGGGGTTTTTTCGTTGACTGTCTTCATTACTTTATGTTTTCCTGTCTTTATTCCTTTTCCTATCTCTGTTCCTTTTCCTTTTACTGTTTGTATTTCTTTTCCTATATTGCCTGTATAACTTTTTATTTTCCCGTTACTGTTCCTTGTCCTTTTTCTCTTTGTGTTTCTTTTCCGTTTACTGCCTGTAATCCTATTTCTTTTCCTGTCTCTGTTCCTTTTCCTTTTACTGTCTGTTTCTTATCCGTTTACTGCCTGTATTTCTTTTTCTTTTCCTGTCTCTGTTTCTTTTCCTTTTACATTCTGTGTTTCTTTTCCGATTACTGCCTGTATTACTTTTTCTTTTAATGTGTCTATTCCTTTTCTTTTTACTGCCTGTGTTTCTTTTCCGTTTACTGTCTGTATTATTTTCCCAATTCCGGTCTCTGTTCCTTTTCCTGTCTCTGTTACTTTTCCTGTCTCTCTTCATTTTCCTGCCTCTGTTCCTTTTCTTTTTACTGTCTATGTTTCTTTTCCGTTTACTTTCTGTAAATTTTTTCCCGTTCTCTGTTATTTTTCATGTCTCTGGTCCTTATCCTTTTACTGACTGTGTTTCTTTTCCGTTTACTGCCTGTATTTACTTTTCCTTTTCCTGTCTCTGTTCCTTTTACTGTCTGGGGTTTTTTTCGTTGACTGCTTTCATTACTTTTTCTTTTCCTGTCTCTATTCCTTTTCCTATCTCTGTTCCTTTTCCGTTTACTGCCAGTATTACTTTTTATTTTCCCGTCTCCTGTACCTTTTCCTTTTACTCTTTGTGTTTCTCTTCCGTTAACTGCCTGTAATCCTATTTCTTTTCCTGTCTCTGTTCCTTTTCCTTTTACTGTCTGTTTCTTTTCCGTTTACTGCCTGTATTTCTTTTTCTTTTCCTGTCTCTGTTATTGTTCCTTTTACTGCCTATGTTTCTTTTCCGTTTACTTTCTGTCTTCCTTTTTTTCTGTCTCAGATCCTTCTCTTGTCTCTGTTCCTTTTCCTTTTACTGTCTGTGTTTCTTTTCCTTTTATTGCCTGTATTAGTTTTTCTTTTCATGTCTCTGTTCTTTTTCCTTTTACTCTTTGTGTTTCTTTTTCTTTTCCTGTTTCTGTTCCTTTTCATGTCTCTGTTCCTTTCGCTTTTACTGACTGTTTCTTTTCCGTTTACTCCCTGTATTTACTTTTTCTTTTCCTGTCTCTGTTCCTTTTATTGTCTGTGTTTCTTCTCCGTTAACTGCCTGTATTACTTTTTCTGTTGCTGCTTCTGTTCCTTTTCCTTTTACTCTTTGTGTTTCTTTTTCGTTTACTGCCTGTATTTCTTTTTCTTTTCCTGTATCTGTTCCTTTTTCTTTTACTGTCTGTTTCTTTGCCGTTTACTGCCTGTATTTCTTTTTCTTTTCCTGTCTCTGTTAATTTTCCTTTTACTATCTGTGTTTCTTTTCTGTTTACTTTCTGTATTTTTTTTCCTGTCTCTGTTCCTTTTCCTTTTAGTTTCTGTGTTTCTTTTCCGTTTACTGCATGTATTACTTTTTCCCAGTCTCTGTTCCTTATCCTTTTACTGTCTGTGTTTCTTCTTCTTTTATTGCTTGTATTACTTTTTCTTTTCCTGTTTTTATTTCTTTTCCTTTTACTGCTTTTGTTTCTTTTCCGTTTACTGCCTGTATTACTTTTTATTTTCCAGTCTCTGTTTCTTTTCCGTTTACTGCCTATATTTTTTTCTTTTCCCGTCTCTGTTCCTTTTCATGTCTCTGTTACTTTTGCTGTCTTTGTTCATTTTCCATTCGCTGTTTCTTTTTCCTTTTACTGTCTGTCTTTTTTTCTGTTTACTTTCTGTATTCCTTTTCCTATCTCTGTTCCTTTTTCTATCTCTGTTCCTTTTTTCTTTTACTGTCTGTGTTTCTTTTCCGTTTACTTTCTGTATTCCTTTTTCGTTTCCTGTTTCTGCTCCTTTTCCTGTCTCTGTTCCTTTTCCTACCTCAGTCCCTTTTACATTTCTATCGCTGTTCCTTTTTCTGTTACTGTCTGTCTTTCTTTTCCGTTTATTTTCTGTATTCCTTTTCCTATCTCTGTTCCCTTTTTTGCTGTTTGTTCCTTTTCCCGTCTCTGTTTCTTTTCCTATCTCTGTTCCTTTTCCTATCTCTTTTCCTTTTACTGTCTATATTTCTTTTTCTTTTCCCGTCTCTGTTCCTTCTCCTGTCTCTGTTTCTTTTCCTTTTACATTTTGAGTTTCTTTTCCGTTTACTGTCTATATTACTTTTTCTTTTCCTGTCTCTGTTCCTTTTCCTTTTACTGACTGTGTTTCATTTCCGTTTACTGCTTGTATTCCTTTTTCTTTTCCTGTCTCTTTTCCTTTTCCTTTTACTGTCTGTTTCTTTTCCGTTTACTGCCTGTGTTACTTTTTCTGTCTCTGTTCCTTTTCCTTTTACTGTCTGTGTTTCTTTCCCGTTTACTGCCTGTATTACTTTTTCCTTTTTCTGTCTCTGTCCTTTTCCTTTTACTGTCTGTGTTTCTTTTCCGTTTACTATATGTATTATTTTTCCTTTTAATGTCCCTGTTCCTTTTCCTTTTACTGTCTCTGTTTCTTTTCCTTTAATTGCCAATATTAGTTTTTCTTTTCCTGTCTCTATTCCTTTTCCTTTTACTGTCTGTCTTTCTTTTTCTTTTCCTGTCTCTGTTATTATTCCTTTTACTGCCTGTGTTTCTTTTCCGTTTACATTCTGTATTCCTTTTTTCCCCTTCTCTGTTCCTTTTCCTTTTACTGTCTGTGTTTCTTTTCCTTTTATTGCCTGTATTAGTTTTTATTTACCTGTCTCTATCCTTTTTCCTTTTATTGTCTCTGTTTCTTTTCCGTTTGCTGCCTGTATTACTTTTTCTTTACCAGTCTCTGTTCCTTTTCCTTTTATGTGTTTCATTTCCGTTAACTGCTTGTATCCCTTTTACTTTTCCTGTTTCTTTTCCTTTTACTGTCTGTTTCTTTTCCGTTTACTGTGTGTGTTTCTTTTCCGTTTACTGTCTGTATTACTTTTTCTTTTCCAGTCTGTTCCTTCTCATGTCTCTGTTCCTTTTCCTTTTACTGTCTGTGTTTCTTTTCCTTTTATTGCCAGTATTAGTTTTTCTTTTCCTGTCTCTATTCCTTTCCCTTTTAATGTCTGTGTTTCTTTTCCGTTTACTGTCTGTATTACTTTTTCTTTTCCAGTCTCTGTTCCTTCTCATGTCTCTGTTCCTTTTCCTTTTACTGTCTTTGTTTCTTTTCCTTTTATTGCCAGTATTAGTTTTTCTTTTCCTGTCTCTATTCCTTTCCCTTTTACTGTCTGTGTTTCTTTTCCGTTTACAGTCTGTATTGCTTTTTCTTTTCCAGTCTCTGTTCCGTCTCCTGTCCCTGTTCCTTATCCTTTTACTGTCTGTGTTTCTTTTCCTTTTATTGCCAGTATTAGTTTTTCTTTTCCTGTCTCTATTCCTTTCCCTTTTACTGTCTGTGTTTCTTTTCAGTTTACTGGCTGTATTTCTTTTTCTCTTCCTTTCTCTGTCCCTTTTCCTGTCTCTATACATTTTACTGCCTCTGTTCCTTTTCCTTTAATGACTGTTTCTTTTCCGTTTATTGTATTAATTTATTTTTTCTTTTCCTGTGTCTGTTCCTTTTACAGTCTGTTTCTTTTCCGTTTACTGCCTGTATTAATTTTTCTTTTTCTGTCTCTGTTCCTTTTCCTTTACTGTCTGTGTTTCTTTTATGTTTTCTGCCTGCATTTCTTTAACTTTTCCTGTCTCTGTTCCTTTTCCTTTTACTGTCTGTTTCTTTTCCGTTTACTGCCTTCATTACTTTTTCTTTTCCTGTCTCTGTTCCTTTTTCTTTTACTGTCTGTTTCTTTTCCGTTTACTGCCTGTATTTCTTTTTCGTTTCCTGTCTCTGTTCCTTTTCCTGTCTGTTACTTTTCCTGGTTCTGTTCATTTTAGTGCCTCTGTTCCTTTTCATGTCTCTGTTCCTTCTCCTTTAATGACTGTGTTTCTTTTCCGTTTACTGCATGTATTTACTTTTTTTTTCCTGTCTCTGTTCCTTTTACTGTCTGTGTTTCTTTTTCGTTTACTGCCTGTATTACTGTTTCTATTCCTGTCACTGTTCCTTTTACTGTCGGTTTCTTTCCGTTTACTGCCTGTATTTCTTTTTCTTTACCTGTCTCTGTTCCTTTTCCTTTTACATTTTGTGTTTCTTATCCGTTTACTGGCTGTATTACTTATCCTTTTCCGGTCTCTGTTCCTTTTCCTTTTACTGTTTGTGTTTTTTTCCGTTAACTGCTTGTATTCCTTTTTCTTTTCCCGTCTCTGTTCCCTTTTCCTTTTACTGTCTGTTTCTTTTCCGTTTACTGCCTGTATTACTTTTTCTTTTACTGTCTCTGTTCCGTTTCCTTTTACTGTCTGTTTCTTTTCCGTTTACTGCCTAACTTTCTATTTCTGTTCCTGTCTCTGTTCCTTTTCTCTTTACATTCTGTGTTTGTTTTCCGTTTACTGCCTGTATTTATTTGTCTTTTTCTGACGGTTCCTTTTACTGTCTGTTTCTTTTCCGTATTCTGCCTGTATATCTTTTTCTCTTCCTGCCTCTGTTCCTTTTCATGTCTCTGTTCATTCTCCTTTAATGACTGTGTTTCTTTTCCGTTTACTGCATGTATTTACTTTTTTTTTCCTGTCTCTGTTCCTTTTACTGTCTGTGTTTCTTTTTCGTTTACTGCCTGTATTACTGTTTCTATTCCTGTCACTGTTCCTTTTACTGTCGGTTTTTTTCCGTTTACTGCCTGTATTTCTTTTTCTTTACCTGTCTCTGTTCCTTTTCCTTTTACATTTTGTGTTTCTTATCCGTTTACTGGCTGTATTACTTATCCTTTTCCGGTCTCTGTTCCTTTTCCTTTTACTGTTTGTGTTTTTTTTCCGTTAACTGCTTGTATTCCTTTTTCTTTTCCCGTCTCTGTTCCCTTTTCCTTTTACTGTCTGTTTCTTTTCCGTTTACTGCCTGTATTACTTTTTCTTTTACTGTCTCTGTTCCGTTTCCTTTTACTGTCTGTTCCTTTTCCTTTTACTCTTTGTGTTTCTTTTCCGTTTACTGCCTTCATTACCTTTTCTTTTCCTGTCTCTATTCCTTTTCCTAAATCTGTTCCTTTTCCATTTACTGTTTGTTTTTTCTTTTCCGTATAATCTGCATGTATTACTTTTTATTTTCCTGTCTCTGTTCCTTTTCCTTTTACTCTTTTTGTTTCTTTTCCGTTTACTGCCTGTATTCCTTTTCCTTTTACTGTTTATGTTTCTTTTCCTTTAACTGTCTGTTTCTTTTCCGTTTACTGCCTGTATTTCTTTTTCTTTTCCTGTCTCTGTTCCTTTTCCTGTCTGTTACTTTTCCTGGTTCTGTTCATTTTAGTGCCTCTGTTCCTTTTCATGTCTCTGTTCCTTCTCCTTTAATGACTGTGTTTCTTTTCCGTTTACTGCATGTATTTACTTTTTTTTCCTGTCTCTGTTCCTTTTACTGTCTGTGTTTCTTTTTCGTTTACTGCCTGTATTACTGTTTCTATTCCTGTCACTGTTCCTTTTACTGTCGGTTTCTTTCCGTTTACTGCCTGTATTTCTTTTTCTTTACCTGTCTCTGTTCCTTTTCCTTTTACATTTTGAGTTTCTTATCCGTTTACTGGCTGTATTACTTATCCTTTTCCGGTCTCTGTTCCTTTTCCTTTTACTGTTTGTGTTTTTTTCCGTTAACTGCTTGTATTCCTTTTTCTTTTCCCGTCTCTGTTCCCTTTTCCTTTTACTCTTTGTGTTTCTTTTCCGTTTACTGCCTTCATTACCTTTTCTTTTCCTGTCTCTATTCCTTTTCCTAAATCTGTTCCTTTTCCATTTACTGTTTGTTTTTTCTTTTCCGTATAATCTGCATGTATTACTTTTTATTTTCCTGTCTCTGTTCCTTTTCCTTTTACTCTTTTTGTTTCTTTTCCGTTTACTGCCTGTATTCCTTTTCCTTTTACTGTTTATGTTTCTTTTCCTTTAACTGTCTGTTTCTTTTCCGTTTACTGCCTGTATTTCTTTTTCTTTTCCTGTCTCTGTTATTTTACCTTTTACTGCGTATGTTTCTTTTACGTTTACTTTCTGTCTTCCTTTTTTTCATTCAGATCCTTCTCTTGTCTCTGTTCCTTTTCCTTTTACTGTCTGTGTTTCTTTTCATTTTATTGCCTGTATTAGTTTTTCTTTTCATGTCTCTGTTCTTTTTCCTTTTACTCTTTGTGTTTCTTTTTCTTTTCCTGTCTCTGTTCCTTTTCATGTCTCTGTTCCTTTTCCTTTTACTGGCTGTGTTTCTTTTCCGTTTACTCCCTGTATTTACTTTTTCTTTTCCTGTCTCTGTTCCTTTTATTGTCTGTGTTTCTTCTCCTTGTTTACTGACTCTATTACTTTTTCTGTTGCTGCTTCTGTTCCTTTTCCTTTTACTCTTTGTGTTTCTTTTTCGTTTACTGCCTGTATTTCTTTTTCTTTTCCTGTGTCTGTTCCTTTTTCTTTTACTGTCTGTTTCTTTGCCGTTTACTGCCTGTATTTCTTTTTCTTTTCCTGTCTCTGTTAATTTTCCTTTTACTATCTGTGTTTCTTTTCTGTTTACTTTCTGTATTTTTTTTTCCTGTCTCTGTTCCTTTTCCTTTTAGTTTCTGTGTTTCTTTTCCGTTTACTGCATGTATTACTTTTTCCCAGTCTCTGTTCCTTATCCTTTTACTGTCTGTGTTTCTTCTTCTTTTATTGCTTGTATTACTTTTTCTTTTCCTGTTTTTATTTCTTTTCCTTTTACTGCTTTTGTTTCTTTTCCGTTTACTGCCTGTATTACTTTTTATTTTCCAGTCTCTGTTTCTTTTCCGTTTACTGCCTATATTTTTTTCTTTTCCCGTCTCTGTTCCTTTTCATGTCTCTGTTACTTTTGCTGTCTTTGTTCATTTTCCATTCGCTGTTTCTTTTTCCTTTTACTGTCTGTCTTTTTTTCTGTTTACTTTCTGTATTCCTTTTCCTATCTCTGTTCCTTTTTCTATCTCTGTTCCTTTTTTCTTTTACTGTCTGTGTTTCTTTTCCGTTTACTTTCTGTATTCCTTTTTCGTTTCCTGTTTCTGCTCCTTTTCCTGTCTCTGTTCCTTTTCCTACCTCAGTCCCTTTTACATTTCTATCGCTGTTCCTTTTTCTGTTACTGTCTGTCTTTCTTTTCCGTTTATTTTCTGTATTCCTTTTCCTATCTCTGTTCCTTTTTTTGCTGTTTGTTCCTTTTCCCGTCTCTGTTTCTTTTCCTATCTCTGTTCCTTTTCCTATCTCTTTTCCTTTTACTGTCTATATTTCTTTTTCTTTTCCCGTCTCTGTTCCTTTTCATGTCTCTGTTACTTTTCCTGTCTTTGTTCATTTTCCTGCCTGTGTTCCTTTTCCTGTTTCTTTTTCCTTTCACTGTCTGTCTATTTTTCCTGTTTATTTTCTGTATTCCTTTTCCTATCTCTGTTCCTTTTTCTTTTACTGTCTTTGTTTCTTTTCCGTTTACTTTCTGTATTTCTTTTTCGTTTCCTGTTTCTGTTCCTTTTCCTGTCTCTGTTCCTTTTCCTACCTCAGTCCCTTTTACATTTCTATCGCTGTTCCTTTTTCTGTTTCTGTCTGTCTTTCTTTTACGTTTATTTTCTGTATTCCTTTTCCTATCTCTGTTCCTTTTTCTTTTGCTGTTTCTGTTCCTTTTCCCGTCTCTGTTTCTTTTCTTATCTCTGTTCCTTTTCCTATCTCTGTTCCTTTTTCTTTTACTGTCTGTGTTTTTTTTCCGCTTACTTTCTGTATTCCTTTTTCTTTTGTGTTTTTGTGTTCCTTATCCTATCTCTGTTCCTTTTGTTATCTCTATTCCATTTTCCTTTTCCTAACTCTGTTTCTTTTCATTTTGCTGTGTCTGTTCCTTTTCATATCTCTGTTCTGATATTGCGATCTCTTTCATGAATTGTTCACACCTTAGGCCATGAAATGTCCACATATCATATTCAAAGGGATTGTTAATTTTGGTTCACTGTTATACAGAGTATGTTCTAAATAATATTCGTTGTTTTCAGCGTGTTCTTTGCATCATTTTTAGAAGTAAAAGTTTTTCTAAAGATACGTTTTGTTTCCCGACTAGCGTCAGGTCTAGTTTTTTTTTTTCTTAAGAAACTTTACAATGGAGGAGATGTGGAGTCCAGTTTTGGTTTACCATTTGTTTTATGAATAATTTTACCAGTATACCAAAAACAAGACTCTATTTTGATCGTTTTTAAAATGGCGGTCGTTTTTGATTACTTTGAATACTTCGAAAACTGCTAATAGTCATTAAGTTCAACTTTTCCCTAGAAATGTCCGAACAAAATTACATTACGTTTATGGCTATATAGAGCATAAATTACGTTAATCCACAGGCGCTTACTTATAGTGAATACTGGCGTAGCAATCCCGAGGGCTCTAGCTGGATCTACACTTTTTTCGCTTAGTCTTGAATTAAATCCCTTTGTTAGAAATAAAAGCGGTTTCTGTAATCGCATTCTAATGAAATGATTTAGACAAACAATGGTTCGACTATAAAAATGATTGAATGATCTGGGTTTCTCTCTAGTAAATTGTTGACTAATAAATATAAAATCTCTCTAGTAAATTATTGACCCTAATACATATAAATCTCTCTTATAAATTATTGACTCTAATACATATAAATATTGACATGTAATTCCAAACTAATTTATTAGTTGTATATTCTAAGCTATCCAGAGCTATCACAAAGATTATGACAGAATATAGACTTTAACATGAGTTACAAAGATTTACTAAATTGCTTTACATATGAAGCTTGCTTTTTCCTAGTGCCGAACTCCCGTGATCCCTTACATCAAATTCTCTTCAGCAAACAATCTAATCCCTTAACAGCACCCTGGTCACGTTCTCCCGTTCAGCAAAGTCTCCGGCTGGTCCAGTATTTCTGAGAATTAACCTCCTTTAATCTCCAATGGAAGTCTATATACTTCTCAGTTGTTTGTGACGTGATGGTAGAGTGTAAGCCAAGTAATTACCTAACTTTTTGTATTCTGTCGCAATGATTGTTTATGCTCTGTTTTATGTAGAGTGGACTTAGAATATTCATCGATTTCATTCTCACTTAACTTCAAATATTAAATCCTAACATATCCTTTTAACTTTTCTATTAGATCTCTTGATTAGACCAACTCTTGTTCTCTTCCCACCCTGACACTATTTGAGTATTCGAGGGCTGGAGGTCTTTATTTTATGTAATAAATTTAAAATTTATTAAATTTTAATTTTTTTAATAATTTTTTTAAGCATGATGATGCTTTTAAACAACAAAGAGAACACATTTACCCCATGACATGTATAAAGGGCCACCATTAACTGTGCTAATAATATCAATTAGGCTTTGAATGGGCGGACATGATGTATATTGCATACTGGAAAATGCATAGAGAAGAATTATGACGAGGAATCTTTTCGGGAAAAGAAGAAACAGTTGACTCATACTGAGATGGATTAACGGGGTTGAGGAGGGAGTCAAGAAAACTGGAACAAACTCAGAAATTGGATACTGTCAGCATAAAACCGAGACCAATGGCGACATTTCACAGACGAGGCCGACTCTATGCAAAACTATAGAATCTAGGAGAGTGGGGCTGTAAAGGGACTCTCAATACTTACGACAAATTGCTCTAAATATTGTGTATTAGTTTATATATAATACTCAACGCTGAAATATCCGAATAAACGGTATTAACAAAATATGCATAGTAAAATTGTGCCAATTAAGTCCTTTGGTCAGTACGACACCGGAACTGAAACTAAACTGAGACAATCAATATATATTTATTTATAAACTAATTTACATGTTTAAAAAGTAATATATATATATATATAATTTTAATGTGTGTGTGTGTGTGTGTGTGTGTATGTGTGTAATTAAAAGTGTCTACGCTAAGATAAATAGAAAATGTCAGAGGACGAGAATTCCAATTAGTACCTCTTCCATTTAGAATATTATTTTACAATGTGAAACAAAATATCCTTAATGATACGACCTGCCGCTCAACTCTCATTCTTTTTCTCCCGCTTATAATTACTCTCTTAAAACTGCAGGCTTCCTGTCCAATTTCATTTCTATTCTTAATTTTGCTCCTTTTTCTCTCACATTATTTTGTATAAATCTATTTACACCAATTTTGCTTTCAACTCTTTTACATTTAACAAAAGAAGAAAAGTGTTCACCATAGACCGTGTGTGCCGAGTCTAATACAAATGAATGGTTTCCTCTTGAACTGAACATGCCAAATTAAGACATTTATAAAACATTTTCGGGAAAGCTTTAAACTGTTTATAGTTTAAATATAGATTTGCTTTATTCATGAAGGATCTAAATATGCCCTTTGGTTGTCGTCATGTTTGGTACCTACGATAGACAGATAGCCGGACTGACATCATACTAAAACAGTTTTTTTTACTCAGGGGAGCTCAAAACGTATTTATCCGCAATAAACTCACGTCGGTTTTTTGACCCATTACATCACTTTCTCTATAATATATATATGTGAGAAAGTAAAAAGGTTATACAACACTGCTCCAGACTGTTTACTAATAAGCAGTCAGACCTAACACAAGCCAAAACACTGTTCCAGACTGTTTACTAACAAAGAGTCACTCAAAACTAACAGAAGTCAAAAGAATTTTAAATTATTCGTATGGTAGAATTTCGTAGACTTGACAGTCATTATTAACACATTTCTATTGGTTTATCACGATTTTACTACGAAAGAATTGATTGGCATAGTTCCATGACATAGACAGCTGACATCGTTGCAATGCAGATTTGAAGGTCGAAGGTCAAGTTCAATGTCAGCCGGTCTCTGCTATTTACATAACTGACGAAAACCACTTGTCTTATTGCTGCGAACCCGTCGGTTGTGATTAATCTTTCGGTTGCGGTTTTATACACACAATGACCCTATAAATTGTATTTAAACGCTTTGTCGGTCAGTACACGGTGACACTGGTATTATTCTCTATGTGTCAGTACAGCGGACACCAAGTATTGGCAGGTCATTGTATTTGGCGAAGTACTTTCATTGAACAACGATAAGAACGTATTTTACGATAAGTGTTTTATTGAAAGGTAATAAATATATTATTTTTATCTTTAACCCTCGAATATAATCTACAAAAATTATTGTTTTAATGCAAACAAATCGACTTCTTGTGTCTAACGTTTTTGCTAAAATAATCACGGTCATCATCACTTTAACTCGTCGTAATGTGTTTTGTCCATCCTGGGACATGGGGCCTTCACTGTTCCCTTTCAGCCGCGCCTTATTAGCGACCTCACTTTAGATATTTTTCCACATCTTGCCAGCCCCTCTCAACTCCTCTCCCAAGCTTCCACTCCAGTGCAACACTTACAATGTCTCCTTTTTCTCTCCTCAATGTGTGCCCAATCTATCTCCATTTCTTTCTACTAATTTGGGATATTTCTTCTCTCTTCTCTATAGTTCGTCTTTCCTTATCATGTCCAGAAATCTTATTTTAATTAGTGTTCTCAAACATCTAATCTTGTTCGGCTAATAAAGAGTATAGAGTTTTTAGGCAAGACAGTATGAGTGGGTGTAATAGCATTTTATAGCAAAATTTTAATTACAATTGGATATAATATCTGCCCCCGTTTTTGAGTTGGACACGCAGAAGGGTGTTAATAAATATCACCAATAAAAATAACACACTTCATATAATGTGTACGGACATGGCAATCCCGAGTATCTACATCTTTTTTATGTTTTCTGGGATTAGATCCTTCTCTTAACATTTTTCCTTTCAGGTGTATCCTGACCAACTATTTTTCACATCCAACCTTGACACTATTCGAGTACTCGAGGGCTTGGGATCTTAATTTTATAATCTTCTTCGTTTTTTTTACAAAGCAATGATAACTGAGCTGTTTTTTGCCTATATTTTTTTTCTCTTGATGTTTGAAGGTGAAAAACCTCTAGGTCATCATCACCTTATAAAAAAGAGAAAAGAACATAAAATAAAGACCCCTTTAACCTTTGAATACTTTAATTAATAGCATCAGGATCGAAAAACATTTGTTGGTTAAAAGAGACCTGATAAGATATATAAAATCTACCCTAAGACTTCATGAAAAAAGGTGTGTATAACAACAAAGAAAAGAAATTAAAGAACCAAAAATATCTGATGAAAAGAAGAGAAAAGGTGATCCTTTGTTCGGAAAATGTTTTATACAGGACTTCCACAAATTAGTTATACAAAGTTAACATTTATTTATGAAGTTAGTATAAAACACAATGAATTGAGCGATGCAGCAACGAACTCAATAAAGTTTCAAATATTGTTTACAAGTATTAAAAATATTCAATATGAGTTCCTCTCAGTAGACATCCAATTTGGCAGCGAGTTCTTCGCAAATCCTACGAATCTTACCATCGTCTATCTTCACAACTAATTCTGTAATATTAAATTACAATTAGTTTAGTCTTGCTGAAGGAGGAGTAACATAGTCCCTCCATGATGGTCAGGTTATCCACAACCTCAATCCAACCAGTCGTGGTGCGATTGAAGTAAGACGTTCCCGTAGTGAAGCTGCACATTCTTGTTGAAATAGAAATTCCCTGTTTATATATTGCTGTAATTAATTGCGAAATAAACTAGTTTTCTAACTTTTATAAACAAATATATATAATTACGTGACTCAAGGACGAACCTGGGTCGATATTACCATCAAGCTCTTAATAGCAGACAAGCAATTGAAAGTTACTAATTTACTATTTAAAAAATCACACTGACCTAAAGGAAAAACAATTATAATGTAACCAATAAAGTTTCAAATTATACTGGTTTTATACTAGAAGAACTTAAAAATATTGACTCGTCTTTATTTTATCAACTTTTCTTCTATTTTTTATAAGATGACCGAGAGGTTTTCACCTTTAAGCAACAACAGGAAGTACTAGAACATGAAAAATAATAGTTGTCATGCATGATCAAAAAAATCAAATTCGTTTACTGTAATGAGACAATTAGTAATATTTGGAAAATATTTAAAGATGAACAACTTTTTATTCATTGTGGAACTCTACAGCCGAGGAGCTATGTAGTCAAAGATAAAATTTCTCAATCATTGGCTTTAGAATGACAAATGACTTTTCCCATCCTAGAGTTGTAATTTCTTTATGATGTCTCTCAATTCGCCGACCGAATATGAAACCATTTCAGTTTATTTTGAACATAATGCGGAATTATGTGATTCTTAACTATAGATAGCTCAAGTGACAGAGTTGATTTTTAAAACTAATTACCTTTAAACTGAACATTTTTTTGAAAGCGATGCACTCTATCCCAAATATTTAACACCTACTTTTCAGCAATTTGGAAAAAATCAATATTCTGGTGTATATTTTGACATTTCAGTGACGACAAACATTTAACATGAATAACAAAGTCAAAACATAATTAGAGCAATTTAGAATTGAGATGATAATTAAAATCGCTTCACAGGTTACAATGTTATAAGTGATTATATTTTAAACGTTACCGTGTGAAACGACGGTACACACGGTGATGTACAGCCTCAGCTGTGATTTTTAGATTTTTTTGAATTGGTGGAAGGAATCGGTCTACATGGCTTGTTGGCTATACTTTGACCAAACGCTATTTAAATGAGGAAAAAATATTGTTTACAAATCAGATAGCCTTACAAAACTTAACACATCAAACAAAAACAAAAAGATAAAACGTAAAAAATAATAAATAAATTCACGCCTATCTATTTATTACTTAAAGCGTTGAAATAAAAGATATGATGGGAGTCAAGTAAAGTGTTTGCCTTAACGCTGGCCTGGGGGGGGGGGGACTAAATAATACAAATAGTACTGTCTTAACGATATGTACATAAATTATACTTTTGTAAAACTAATTTGTGAATCCCCTGTAGCTATTATACGTTTTAACATATAAATCGTGCACGATGTAAAGTCGAGGCAAACACGATTTGTTCTAATTCCTAAATGTTTGCCTATTATACAATTTAAAAAAATCATATAATCTGAGCACATTTTTTAATTTATCTACACAGTTTTATACCAATCCATTAGAGACCTAGTACAGTATATAAAAAGACAAACTAAAGTAATCACAGCCTATAACATACAAGCAGAACTAATTCCAACAGACATTAACAAATAGCCTAATTAAAAGATGTAACGGTTGTTTTAGCGTCAGGACAATCAATTAGCTCCGAGCAGTGAGATATCGCACTTAGGAACGAGTTTGGCGTGCTTTACTGGGCCAGTAATGTGCAGCGTATGCACGGGAATGCGCGCGCGTGTGCTTATATACTGTACGAAGAATTTCAATGACTTAGTGCATTGTGATGCCTATCATGTCTCGATACAATTAGCGTACGAGACAAGGGCCAATGTGTGACTAGACTTCTAAACACATTAAGTGACTAGCTCAGTGCAGTAAATATTCATATATTGTTGTGATATAGGTGTTTTGTAATCGATAAATATTGTGAGGAAATGGTACCGTCTTGGGTGTATCTAATTTGGAAGCTCCCTTTCAAAAATCTTAGAAGTTGGTTATAGCTCTCCCAAAAAAACCACAACTATTCATGACCGTCCGCAGTTCTAAACCTCGATTCTAGGAACTGGAAGTCATTATTGCCTCAGGGGCTCACTATAGTGAGCAAGGGCTTGGCAATCCCAAGTCGATGAACAACTTTTTTCATGCAGTCTTGGATTAGATCACCCTTTCTTTAATCTATACTATCATAACTCTCTTGAACAACTCTTGTTCTTTTCCGACTCTGACGCTAGATGACCGAGAGGGTTTTTGCCTCTAAACAACAATAAAACAACTTTGAACCGTTCTTGAAATAAATCACAAGTGGTAATGATCGTCAGCAGGTTAAAATCTCGATTCTAACAACTGGAAGTCATATATGTCTTCCTACATTTACTTTCGTAACTCGTACTCTATATAGGCTATGTCACCGTAAGAAGAGGCAGAGTACCTGCGACGGAATGGTCGTGCGGCGTTTCCTCCATCAAGCACGTACGGCCATACTTCATCAAACAAGTTAAGAAGTTCAATTCGCTGATGAAATTAGTGACGACAGATTGATTAAGAACTTCTAAACTAAAAAAATTACTTTTGTCGCATGTGAATCGGCCAAATATTAGTGTATTGATCGTGAAATGGATTTTGTCGTAAAAGGAAAATATTCTGCCCAGTATGGATTTAACTATATTTACATTATTATTATAATTGTATACAAAATTTAATTTAAAACAAACAAAAATTAATCAGAAACCGCTTATACCCTAAGTTTAAGCCTATGTAATAACATAGTTTGGAACAAATGTAACAATTTTCGATGTAATTTTGTACAAGTTTTTATTATTTTGTTTTCCTTTTTAAATTGACGACCTTTTTAAATCAAAACCGTTAATGCGCGGTTCCAACTAATGCACGCGGGTGTTCCAACTAAAGCTCGCGGGTGTTCCAACTAAAGCACAGGGGTGTTCCAGCTAAGGCACGCGGGTGTTCCAACTAAAACACGCTGGTGTTCCAACTAAGCCACGACGGTGTTCCCCAACTAAGGCAAGTGGGTGATCCAACTAAAGCACGCGGGTGTTCCAACTAAAGCACGCGCATGTTCCAACTAAACCACACGGGTGTTCCAACTATGACTTGCGGGTGTTCCATCTAAGCCACGATGGTGTTCCAACTAAGGCACACGGTTGTATCCGTCGAAAAGCCAGTAGTGTGAACGCCCGCATCTCCAGTTGACAAGGATCAGGAAGAGTTTGACAGGTCTGTGGCTATCCGCTGAGCCGCACATTTTTCTGCTACATTCTTTTTCGCTCTGCACTCACATACACGTTGCTAACTGACACTGCCTTTAAGTGAAGTACGCTTATCAACG
Source organism: Aphrophora alni (assembly GCA_963513935.1). NCBI lineage: Eukaryota > Metazoa > Arthropoda > Insecta > Hemiptera > Aphrophoridae > Aphrophora > Aphrophora alni. Next base: position 94,149,189 of record OY740773.1, on the reverse strand, counting down.
GTACGTAGGCCAACATTACTACTTTTTAGATTTATGATAAATAAACGATAAAACTAGTTCCATTAAATATTTTCGGAAAAGGTGAGAAACTAAAGTAAGGGGACTAAAAAAAATGTCAATTTTGAACGAAAGCAGTAAAATAAAGAAATTAAGCAAATGACACGAACAAAGATAAATAAATTATAAAATGTGCAACTTAATTAATATAACGATAACTGTGAAAGTTTAAGCAAAATATGAACTCATATTATTTGTTTGGTGGTTGGTAACAACAAAACTGTTTGCCGAAAAATGTCGGTTTTGTTCTTAGTTATATACCAATAATCAATGTGCCACTCAGTGGAAAGCCCCTAGATCTCCCAAACCCTTGTCACTGGAAATGCGGCGCTCAGACCACTGGCCGTTGGGCAGAAGATATCAAGACACACTAGTGTTATAACTAAAGAACCAACAACATTTTAATTGTTTCTAAAGACTACTTGTTGGGAAATTTTACGTGACCAAAAAATATATAACTCTCTGCTTCTTCCTTCTTGATGTATTCATTTATGTAAATTAAAACCTTTCTAGTTTTATAAGATTACAAAAAATATCGAATAAATGATTCCGTACGTACAAGTTACACTGTTTTCTCCCTTCTGAGTTCCTCTAAAATTTATGGTTGCTAAAATTTGTAAAGGAACTCACAGGGGAGTTCATGTAGAGTCAGTACGAGATCGACAATCCCGAGGAACCCTAGTTGGATATACAACTTTTTATGTAATTTTGGGTTTTCATATTTTCTTATCAAGTCTCTCTTGTTCTTTTCAGACCTTGACGATATTTGAGTATTCTAAAGCGAGGGATAATCATTGTATGTTCTTGTCTTTCTTTTTTTATAAGACGATGATGACCGAGTGGTTTTCTCTTTTAAACAACAAAAAAGTCATAAAATGTAAATTTATATAATATACACGTGAAATGAGAACCACGTTGAATAGAATAATACAATTACAACAATTTTCGTTCTCTTTCTCATCCAAACGTTATAGTACTTTACTTATTGTGAATAATCTTAAAATTTTGAGTGGGGGAGTATTTAGATCACTGCCCAAGTATTTCTGATATAAATTGACCAATGTGGTTGAAATGGATCCTGTAGACACCCACGTGGTCTTCACGTAAATAAAGAATGACTCCGAAAATATGAGCATGGAATATGCAAATCCAATGAAACACGGAGAAGGGCCATTGTATGCATATCAGAACGTCGGACCTGTGCCGCAGTGTTGGACTAATGCACAACTCTCCAACGACCAGTTTCCTTATACGATCAAACGCATTCAACTTCTTGTTCCCTCGGACGACTGCCTTCTCTTCGTTCGGCATTTTTTCTTAAGGAAAAACGAAACTGGAAAAAAGAAAGAAGGTTTCTGGATGATTTGGCTATTTATTCTGCGATTATGAAGATGGAAAGTAAGCGGGAAATTGTTATTCAACGGAACTAGCGATAAGCTGAGGTTAAAATTAAGCGTTATTTTTATTTTGTTTTAATAGGAGTATCAACTATCATTTAATGTTATAAAGATTTTTGTTGGAGAACTCAAAACAGGTTGTCCCTATAGGTTTAACTACATTTTACATGGAGAATTGTATATTTAGTTTTTAATTTTTTTATAAATTATATTTCTTCTTAAATAAAATCACCTAATGATACACAATATATTTTTGTATCAAATAATGATTTCTTTAAATGGAATTAAGAAATGAAGAAATAAATAAAGCTGGTTGACAATTGATTTGTCTAAATTGACAATTTAGATAAATATCCCCTCAGGAACTCACTATCGTGAGTATGGTCGTGGAAACCCTGAAAGACACTACCTGGATCTATATCTATTTGCATGTAGTTTCGGGTTAGATCCCTCTCTTTCATCTTCGCTATCAAGCCTCTCTTATTCTCCCCCCTCCCTGACGCTATTAGAGTATCCGAGGATGGGGATCTTTAAGCTCGCTTTTCAATTTTTTATATGGCGATGATGACCCACATGTTTTTTCCAACAGTATCTGAGAACTAAGGGCCTTTATTTTATGCTCTATTTTTTAATTTTGAATAAGACTATATTGACAAAACAGTTTTTCTTAAACAACAAGTAAACAAAAAGATTTAATGTAATAGGTACTCAAAAGTTAGTTTGAGTACACTCCAAACACTCCAATTTCCACAGCAATAAAATACACCAAGAGTCGACGTTTCAATGACTAAACCACACTTCAGTTTTAAGATGTGACAACTAAAAATACAACACGCCTTTTGTTTCTAATGTTTTAATCTTGGTTCGCCGCAACAACACAAGAGCATAACATAAAGAGACCCATAGAAGTCGAATAGCGTCAACGTTGGACCGGATGAGAAAGACGAAAGAGTGGAATCTAACCCAAGGCTAGAATGACTCAGTAGGAACAACGTTATACCGATGTACGAGTAATTGCCATTTGTATATCCTACGTGGGGTATTCTAAATGGTTCCTTAGTTTTGTATTCGTAACATCATTTTTAATGAATTCATAAAATTATTTTCAATATCTGTGATTATTCAGATTTGAACTTATTAGAAAAGTCACATTTCAAGGTTTGATCAGAGGTGCTTAATTTTTGCCGCTCAAGTCAGAATCATACTTTTTACTGCAATTATGCATTGAAGATGCCTCCAGATTTTAGTTTGCCAAACATCATGCAAGCTAAACTATTTCTTTTTTTTGTCATTAATTAGATATTTTTTATCAACGTGAAACACTTTTCAAGGCTCATAATCCATTAACATCGAAGAAACTGACACTTGTTGACAAAATGAGTCAAGTTTGTTAATGCATTACCAGTCTATGTTTACAAAGGTCTGGGAAAGTAATTAGAGAGAGAGAGAGAGAGAGAGAGAGAGAGAGAGAGAGAGAGAGAGAGAGAGAGAGACCTGTATCCTTTGATTACCACCATGATTTACAGTAATGTATCCTACAGGTATCATAACCTATATTAGCCTAAACGTTTTGTGCTCATTAATGGATTCCAAGTTAATCAAGTTTCTTCAAGATTAATGGATTTTGAGACATCAAAATTGTTTCGCAATGTTAAAAAAATATCTAATAATGACAAACAAATTTGTATGATTTTTAGCAACTAAAATCTGGGGGAAGCTTCAATGGATAATTACCAGTACTTCTGTTTTTAACACTTCCATCAACAGCTAACATTTCCCAATACGATAATGATGTTAAAGCACAGCATTAATGACTACTTAATCCTAACCTGCGTTCATTTATCGCACAAACTTAATTAGACATTGGATTAAATCTAAACTAGCTTATTGGCAAGTTTAATGATTACCGGTTATTGCTAAGATGACCTAAACTCGCTTCTCCCTAGCGCATGGTATGCGAGTTATCGCGCAGGCGCACTATAATCTTTCTTTCCATGATTTTTTAAAGTTTTATTAACTTTCTGTTTAATGGCATTTCTTCTTGTTAACATTACATTCCAACACGAAGAGATGTGACCTTAACTTAGTTCAGTAATTAAATGAATGAACGTAATAAAAGGGTTTCAGCGTAGCAAAAAGGTAATATATATATATATATATATATATATATATATATATATATATATAATAAATATAAGGAAAGGAAACTCCTGATAAAAACTATTAATTCAATTTTACGAAGTATAGGGTAATCATCAAAAATTTCGACATTTGTTTTAAACTAATTTTAACAGTTTTCATGGGCTATTTCGAAAATTGTTTTTGTCCCTCGTCGTTGTTATACTTATCGTCTGTACAAAAAATAAAATAGGATCATGAAATTTGGTACAAAGCACCATATAGTGCCTTAGAACCCTATACAAATTCTGAAAAATCTAATTGAATATGTCAAAATTGCGGCCATTTTAAACAGTATTTTGTTCATAACTCGTCTGCTATTCAACTAACACTAATTACATAAAAATATTTAGATTGAAGTTCTAGATGTAACTGTACCAACTCTCTACCATGAAAAGTAAGGTATTTATTATCAAAACTTGAATTTCGAACCCTGGTGTCTCAAGAGATCTGCAAGACCCTTGAGAGCGTAGCGAGTGAAACTTCTTCACATATGTATAGCTTCGAGGTTGGCCAACGCCGAGATATTGACTCGAGCTAAGCGAGTTAAGGCTTTTCAATGTTTCAGCAGTATGATGGGATCCCTTCTGTAACTTTTAGACAATGTAAAGTATAAAGATGAAACTTTGGGGTTTGTGTCCAACATATTGGGAAAATATAGCGGTAACAAAAAATTACCGTGGGGGTAGTTAAGGGGCAAAACCTATCGAGTTTTAAAATTTTATTTTTAGAAATATTATGTGTGAGATAATAAATTAAACTAGAAGTTATTCTGATTACGAATATGTATGTTTATTTGACGAAAAATGTAATAAGGTGGTGCTAGGATTTAAACTGTCAGATATCATGCCCCCCCCCACACCCATCTTGAACTCCGCGTGAATTATAAATCTGAAAGAAAAAAATAGTAATAATTGAATTAAATGGCAGTGCGAAATTATATATTATACTTTTTTGTATGACGAATACAATTTAATTTAACCACATAATGAGAAATGCAAAACGTAAAGTTTTAAAAGCAGATTTTTGTGACCTGTGAGACAAACAGTTCAATAGCCATTAAAAAATGGATTACATTTTCATTGATTTCTCTTTATTTACAGTCCATAGGTAAAACCAAGGACCTTTGTCCACGTATATCTGTCTGTATGTAAGTCGCAACCCGTGTATACAGGCAATACGATTCTTTCTATTGTTCCACATATAGGAATAATACAGCACTAATCGAAAGAATGACCTTGTGGTAGTAGGGGCAAAAACTATCGATTTGTGAATTTTTTTGGAAATATTACGTGTGGAGTATTAATTAAAACTAGAACTTATTCTGATTTCGAATATTTATGTTTATTTGACGAAAAAATTAATATTTTGGCGCTAGGTCGCTTAAAAGACTTCGACTTTTTAAAAAAATAATTGCCCCTATATGCCTACGGACCATAAGGATAGTATTTTTAGCACACGCATGATCCTTTTATTTATATCGATGCAGTAGTTCCAAGTTTTAACAATTTTTGTTAGCGATTAAAAGGAAATCTATATTCTACCTTATGTTTCAGCGACCGAAAATGTTATTTAGAAATATTAAAATAGCTTGAGGTTTCAAAGTTATACAATACTGTATTTCAGTTTGAAAACCACTTTGAGGGACGCGATTCACGTCGAACCCTCAAGCTTCCCTCTGCGGGGTATGTTTGCGAATAAAATCTAGCTAAAATCGTTAATAGCCTAATGATAAACTTAGAAATATTCTTTACAAAGAGGTTCGCAGATAAAAAGACATTATATCTTCTCACCTCTCTGGTTGCTTGAGGTCAAACTAAATTATTAATACCGGAATTAGGGTTATCCTCACTATTCTGTAAGAAACTGTGGTTGCCCAAATTGAAATATGGGTGAGCGAGGCTATTCGCCCATTAACTCACCCATTTAAATATATATTTCCGCGGTGCGTACTTATTATTTCGACCTTCAAGTTATATATATAGGAAATCCATTTTCCGAATCCTCGCCCAATATAATAATTTAGAAAACTCACACTGGATTTATAAACTAAATAAATTAGTCCAGTCGAGCTGTTCGCACAGCACAGACTTTTCTTCAAGCTTATTCCTACGTCTCCAACTAAGGCTTTTCTGTGTCACGAGCTATATCCCCAGCCTCCTAGATAATACGTCCGGTGATTCCGATTACAATAAAATTAAGGTTGTCAATCCGGACCACAACCACTGTATACGAAGCCAATATCTAAAGGGTAAACAAATTTAAAATAGAAATTATGTAAAAATGGTTAGTAAATTTAATTCACTAAAGTGGCCAGTACTTTATCAATTTAGCTACAAAAATTAAAATCAAAGAATAATTCCATAAGACAACTATCTTGAACTTCACTTTCATGAGTATTGATCAACTCTCGTTATCAAGTAAAAAAACAGCCGATATGTGGTTTTTCTTGTTTGCGTTTATATAATTTATAATCTTAGTTATTTGGACCAATGAGGGTTAGTTTTACACCATGGGTTCTTTTTCTATGTAACTAGTTTTAGTTTCCAAAATAAGTCTAGTACCCTAGGATACTAAGACTATATTGCCCATTTTCCTATTTCTCATGTTTGAAGTTTTTTTACTTGATAACCAAAGTTGGCACATACTCTCAAAACGTTATGTATTAACATAAACGACTGAATAAACTATATCAATAATATGATTGAAGAAATAGTCAAAATGGTGGGCGATTTGACTGATTTCCTACAGCTCTTTTCTGCAACTGTAAATCTGCATTGCAAAGATCGTAATCTGTAAGTAAGCGAAGTAACAAAAAATAGTAAAGTGTCCTATAATGTCTCCCTATGTTGTCGAGGTATCAATTACATGCCGACTATTTGTAAACCTTTCTGTTTAAAAAACTTGCTCTCATGTAGTGTGGGTGTGTGTGTGTATTAATCAACAAAGATATGCAAATGTTTCAAGAATTGTCTACAAGTGTAATTCATCACAGTTTTGTTAAGATGAAGGAAGTAATTAGTTATTTCTTCTTATTTATTGTCTTGCCACTTTGTGCGTTACATGAACCGCCGCGGTTGCATCAGTTTTGTCTGTTAAATATTATTGAAAGCTAGTATTTTGTTTTCTCTTCCAAGGAGATAATGACTTTAGTTTTATAAACTTTAAGTGTAATGTTTGTAACTAATACGAGACTTGCCTAGAGCAAATGTCATCTAATAATTTGTAGTGATATGAATAAAGCTTTGTTATTTTTCCATAAATAAAAGTTTTAAATAAATATAGCACTAACTTCCTCGTACATAAGTAAGCAAAATGTTTTCATCTTTATAAGAACTAAATAACTTGAAATCAACCCAAGATATATCACATTTTGATTAAATAAAGAAATTAATCAACAAAACAATGTGTAACAAGCCTCTTTTGTTGTTTTTGAGTAAATTGGAAAATTAAATAAATGAATACGACTGTGCATACTTTATTTTATTTTATTCCAATTTACACATCAACCATACTTTTTCTTCTTATTTAAAGGCATAAAACCTCTCGGTCATTATCGCGTAGTAAAAAAAAAAAAAAAAAAAAAAAAAAAAAAAAAAAAAAAAAAAAAAAAGTAGGAAAATCGTATAAAATTAAAAATCATTTCCCTCGTCTAATAACGTAAGGGTTTCAAAAGAACAAGACTTGGTAAACAGAGGAACGATAGGAAATATGAAAAAGAGGAATTAGACTAGATGAAGAAATGGGAACACTGTTTTAAGGCGAAAAACCTCTTGGTCATCATCGACTTAACATAAAATAGAGTCTCCTAGCAAGTGAATACTCTAATATTGTCAGGGTCGAAAGTGAACAAGAGTTGGTAAAGACAGACCTGACAGGAAAGATAAAAATGAAGGATCTAACCCAAGACTAGACAAAAAAGTTGTAGTCATTTTTCCTTATTGTTGTTTAAAGAGAAAACGTCATAAGAAAATAAACAAAAAGAACACAAAATAGAATCCCTTAGCAATTGAATACTCTAATAGTGTCAGGGTCTGAAAAGAATAAAGGCTTGGTAAAGAAAGAGAAGGATCTAACCCAAGACTTACATGAAGAAAGGTGTAGTAGATCCAGCCAAGTTCTTCGGGATTGCCACTATAAGTGACCCTCTCAGCGCATTCTACTTGACATATTCCTGTGAGTCATAAACGTTCACATAATTGGTCGAAATCTTTATAATAAATTGTGAAAAACTGGATATTTTAGAGGACAGCGCCAGTAGAAAGTAAATTTTACTGGGGGGTGGGTGGGATTAGTAGAAAGTAGCCAAATTTTGAATAATTCCAAAAGTTGTAACAATTTTTAGGGTATGATCTAATAATGCTTATTTAGTAAAAATAAATAAAACTGGTCTATACATTAAACCAAAAGTCAGTGTCAGACTAAAATAGACGTGGGTAAGGGTCATAGCAAAAACCCTTTACGGAATTATCTGTTCTAAAAACTGATATATCAGGGAAACATCGATTTTATTTTTGTATGTTATGCCACTTTGTTATATTCTACATGTTTAGCACTATATTTGTGAAATAGTAAAAAGGACTGAATTTATAGCCAAGGTCTGTTTTGAGTAGATCAAACTCCCAAGAATCCATCATCACATAGCTTTTCCGTCCTCATAGCCCTGCTAACATGAAACTATAACTCGCCACAAACACTCGCATACAAATAATAAAATTTTTATGTAGGGTGGAAAATACTAACTTTTTAGTTGTTCGTTTTTTAATTGTATGTAAAAAAATTTTATAACAATATCAATTTTCCTGGTGAACCTTTTTCCGTCGTTGTTACACTTTGGGGCAAAACTTGTTTACCTTTAAAGTTATATACGTTTAATAACTATTGAAAATGTACATAAAATAATTTGGTTGTATATATTTAGATGAAATCAGGAAAGTTTAATGTCTGTACGTTCAGTTATTAGGATTTATAATTTGTATGTATGGTATATAATATGTATGGAACCCTTAATAACGACATAAAACGTTGTCCTAAAAGCGGCAATAAGGGAAACTCTCTCTCCCTCCGTCTCTCTCCTCTCTCTATCTCTCTTGTCTTTTGGAATTTCAAATCATCCAACATGTTAGGTTTTTGTGAAGTCATTATACAGTATGCGCAGAAACTCAGGTTCTACTCGCATTGCTAACATTGAAGCGCAGTACTGAACTCTGACTGTTTTGTTTATACAGTTCAAAGGTTGCCCAGTTTGTATATTGTAGGGAAAATCACCATTGTTTTTAAACATTCTTCTCAACGACGTATTCCTTATATTCAGTTTCAAAGATGTTCGGTTTAGTCTTCTTTTCGGTGACTGTAACACTTCCGTGGTTTTCATTTATACAGACAGTAGTTGGGAGACCTGAATAGCCCTTCCGCTGCGTCAAAACACTACCTGTTCTTCGAAATTTTTGAACAACACTAATAATCACAGCATTACTATGCGGGTTTTTGTGAAAATATTTCTGAAAACGTAATGCAGTGCGTGACAAACTTGGCCCACCCGCACGTCCAATTCCGTATGAACGAAAATAATGCTCTACAATATAAGCTTTCCCTGCAGTAGTTAGCATCATGTCAGCAAAAACTATCCTCAAATAAGAAAGAAATAATAATCACGAAAACGTGGCTACAATCAAAAGTCGCTTTCAAAGAAAAAAGTATCTTATGGAAATTTTAGACTTTTCTTTTATTAGTGATAGAAGTTCCCATAACTGTTGCTCATTACTTTTAATACTATTTTCTTTACAAAAACAACTGAAAACCTGTATCAAGTTACGACTGAAATTTCGTTTTCTTTCTCGTCAATTATTACCGTGCTCAAGGCGATGCAATAAAGGCAAAACAAAAAGCAGGTTCCTCATTAATATGCAGTTCCACGGCTGCACATAGATTATCTGTTGCACTTTACAATTCTAATGTCCCCGTTAAATTGCTTTAATTACAATATCTATTTATAACATATATCCACAGTTAAGCAGATGTTATAGAAATTTTATAATTATCGTGTTTAATTTTTAATTGGATATTTCCAGTCAACAAAATTTAGTTTGTTATGTAATTTTTTTTTTTTTTTTGTTTGAGCAGGATTATTATTAATATTGTACACATCGTAGCTATCGTTTAAACAAAGACTAACGTTTCTGTAGACCTTTTGATCTTAACCATTTGACAATATTCCTAAATCAACTCTTGGGTTTTCATTGTACTGGAAAGTGTGCTTTAGTATCTTACCAAGCGAAGCAGGATTCTATTTCAAATCGACCATTTGGGATTTCTTCAGTATTTTTGTGTGTGACCCTCAGGGGCTCACTTATAGTGAGTACGGACGTGGCGATCTTAGCTGTATCCATACTTTTTTTCATGTAGTCTCTCAAAGATCCCTCTCTTTCGTCTTTCCTATCAGGAAAACCAATTCTTGTTCTTTTCCTACCCTGATGCTATTAAAGTATTCATGGGCTAGATGTCTTTATTTTATGTTCTTTTATAATAAGTTGATGGTGGCAGAGAGTTTTTTTGCCTTTAAACTAAAAGTTTAACAATATTGTTTGTTTGTGTGTTAGTTAAGTAGTTACGGACATACTTGTCTACTAAAAGTTATGAAATTTAGAAATAAAGTTGTTAGAAAATAGACCGAATGTATTTACAACATTTTTTTTTTTTAATTGTATTTTTTTCATTAAAAATGGTACACAAAGCATTACAAGGCATTAATGCAAGTGTTCCGTCTAGGAAATCTGAGTACACTCTCAAGTTTTAAACATAATAATGTGAAAGAGGGTATAACTAGCCGTTGTACAAAAAATAAGAAGTGTTTAAAACTACTATGCTTGGGTTGATATCCTACTACTCCATCATCTTTCCTATCGAATCTGTTTAACCAATACTTGTTCTTCTCCAACACTGGCACTATTAGAGTATTAGAGGGGTAGGTGTCTTTATTGTATACTATCTCTTCTTCTTTTTTATATAAGGCTATGAAGACCAGATGTTTTTACATTTAAACAAGAATACATTTTCGAATTTTACAGGGTTATAAAAAATAACAAAAGCAGTATTATTTATAAAGCAAGGTCACTCTATTATTTTTCATGTCTATGATTTCCTTTAAAACTTGATATAACTTTCATGTAATTTGTATTTATGCAACAATGAACTAAAATATAATATGAACAATAGTTGGATCGTTTACTTTTCTAAAGAGGTGCCATTTCGACAGTTCAGAGAAAAGCTGAAGGAGTTAAATACAGAAAAGTTAAACGGTTTTTAATAAATCTAAACTATAAGCCAGTTGACCCTAAACGAGTTAATTAATTATCAAAAATTACGTTTAAGAGAGCAAAAATTGCGTACACTGGTGAATAGTTTGTTCGTCTGTAGTAGATGGGAAGGAAAGAGGCAGCTGTCCGACATTACCATAGATTAAAGAACGCCCGCTTATATCATCGAGGCCATGCTTGATCTCGAGGAATATTAGAAAGAGGTGGTTAACTACCTAGAGAAAGTACTACGTTGAAAGAAAACGGAAGAAGAGAATAGTAACAGTTGCAATGAAAAGAAACCACCCCTGCCCAGGTTTATATAGAGTGCAGCTTGAATGGAGCACAGAGAACGTCACTGGTTTGAAGCTAAGTTCCGGTGTATATTTTTTATATCTGAAGAAGAGGTTAGGGTGTAAAGCGGATAAACCGGGAATTCCACGCACTAAGAGCACATGTTTCCTTGGTTACCAAACCTTTTAAGATATGTAAAAAAAGCTACGCTCGGAGTGTTTTTATGTTTGTATAATTTTTGTGTAAAATATAAAAAAAAAAATTGGGTTAAAATGTTGCGTTAAATGTGGGGCTAACGTACATTGGAAATCTTTAATTTGTCCCTATAAGTTCTGATAAAACGTCATTTTAAACTTAGTTTCTGATGTAATTTTAAAATTATATATAAAGTCTCTTGTTTTTGATTTGCAGATGCGTCCTCTTCAAATGAAGCCGTACATCTCCAACAAAGACTACGGAGCCTAAGCACAGAACTGGTGACTCTTCGGAATCGCCTTCACGTCCAAGGCCAGCCCAACAATTCGACAAACCCATCCCAAGGACCACCAACTTTGCAGACACTTCCAACGAATCCTGCGATACCTATCCCGGCAGCACCTGTGACACCCATCAGTCAACCACAGCCTGGTGCGCCACCTACGTTCCCTAGGCAACAGCCTTTACCTTTACCTCAACACATTAATACAGGAACTACAATCACAGGAGGTAAGAACCAGTATCAAATTTAAAACGCTACTAATGATTATCAGGCATTGGTAAAACCGGGGGGGGGGAGGGTTGTAGTAGGTCAAGGCTTTCGCACTCATTAATAATGATTACTTAGAATCTAGATCTTGTGTACATTTATTTATGGATGGCTAATGCACATTATTATTAATTAATTGATACTATAAATAAAATATAGGCTTGCTAACTTACTTTGTTGCTTTCTGAGATAGTTTAACTTCTTTGTATAACATACTTCAGACCTACATTATTTTATTGTTTACTTTACACTGGTACCCTCAGGAACTCACTATAGGGACTATGAGCGTGACAATCTCAAGGAAATTAGCTCCATCTCTACACCTTACTTCAGGTAGACTCGAGTTAAATCCCTCTCTTTCATCTTTCCTACCAGGTCTCTCTTGACAAAGTCTTATTTTCTTCCGACCCTGACGCTATTAGAGTATTCTAGGGCTATGGTTCTTTATTTTGTGTTCTTTTCTTCCTTTTTTTAAGGAGATAATGACCTTAAAGTTTTCGTTTTTAAATAAAAATAGAAAAATGTTTACATATGTTTAGTGTTACTGCTCTGCATACAAAACAGAAGTGAACTTTAAGAATTACCGAAATGCCTTTATTTTTTACTTGAATTTAAAATTCGAAAAAATTTTGTCTAGAATTTTTGTTCAGGGATCATTAATATACCTTTTTCAAAATAAGTGAGAGACGGAATACGAATTTGTTTCATTTCTTCGTTTACCCAGTAAATTTCTTATAAAGGAAACGTAAGTATTCAAGGAATCATCCCACCCATACCAACATTTTGCAAATTAATTGTTTTGAGAGATTTTTATTTTTATTTTTCGTTGTTTAGAAGTAACAAGGGCGAACGATAATGTCAGATTTTATTAAATTTTACTGGAAATAATAAATACAAATTTTGAAGAGCTCAGTATCTTAGCTATCTGCTATTCTATTTTTTTTTTTATTAGGCTTTTGTTTCAGGTTTGTTTATTATATTTTACACTCAGCAATGAAAAACAATGTTTAACTATGTGTCAACACGATGATTTAAAATATTGATTATACTCCAAGATAGCTGTGAACAATTATAAATGACATAAAATGCAGTACTAGTGATCAGGTATAAACGTTATTTGGTCCTAAATCGACATAGCGAAAATTGTGGGGAAAAGTAGAGGAGACTCACTTCATAGCCATCCTGTATATTGGCCCATTGGGAACATAAATTATAAAGGAAACAAAATTTGAATCTTGCTTGATATGTTTTGAAATATTTTTGATTGTAGAGACGCAGACAAAGTGTAGAGGGAGTCTTCAAGATAAACAGACGACACCAGTTTCTGTGACGGCAATGCGACCGGTTGGATGTGCTGAACTCGATGACCTGATACATCTTGCTGGACCTCTTACAGAAGATGCTGTACTTAAGTGCCTTCAAGCTCGTTTCTGTGCTACACAACTATATGTAAGTACTCTCGATTCCACCTATACAACTATACATAAGTACCCTCTTTTCATCTTTTTTTTTAGGTTTGTAAATTTAAAAAAACTGCTGAAATTTATTATATTAACTTGCCAATTATCAAAATTTTAACTTTTCACTGGAGTTTGTTGTTGCGATTGCTATCACTAGGTTGAGATGGAGTGATATTAAAAGAAATGGACGTCTTTGTGAACTTATATACTGTACTAGCACTACTTGTAGGGCCTAATCAGTGCCTGTGTAAACCAAGTTTTGACCCTAATTTAAATAAATATTTAATCAAAGACATCGTCAATGGTTCATTATAATAAACATTAAAAAAAAATTAATATATATTTGTCGATATGTTGACGTCTTTATTTTAAAAATGAAACTACAAAGTGCGTCCTGTAATGACTATGGTGCGATGAAAACATAAATTAAACTTGTATCGTAAGAATTTCTTCCAGTTTAAATAAACAATGTTGTGTGTGTATTAAGGAAAACACACGTGTTGGTGTGCGTGCTGTGATGGGTTAAGAATCAATTACGTAGGTCGGAGGCACAAGCACGCAGGAGCGTGACTAGCATGCCCGCCCGCGCCCTGATTAGCCCCATTCATCCGCCTCCAGTCCTGCGTCCCGCGTCTTGGTTCCATCCAAATATTTTCACCCCGTAATAACCTCTAATTACACTGCTCCCGGGTTAAATAAATTACTCACGGGTTGCTAGAGGAGACAAGGTGAGCATAGAAATTCCTTTCGTCTGGGAGTAGTGTTACAACTCGGAAGTTGAATACATGTAACTTTAATGACTTATTGCACCGTGTTTAGTTATGTTTAACGGCTGCTGACAGGTTGTTACCTGAACTTTAAAACATGTAATTGTGTAAGTAGTTATTTGATTCTTTATCGATGATTCCGCTCCCTAGTTGTTCCAATTATATTAGTCGAGACAAATAATTATGGGCAGTTTGTCCAACGTCTGTTAATTGGCCTAATGTTCCGTTAACAAACGATTCGTTACATTTTAACAGTAGGCCCTACGTTAATTTTCGACACGGTTACCCAACAAAATTATCATTAATTTAAGTGTTGTTAAGTACGAGTTCGCTAAATACAGACCCCTCTTTCCCTATCTCTGTCACTTGTTTTACAATCTTGCCCGAATAATTGTAAAGCAGATTACAGTAATACAGTTATTTATAAAGGGAAAGAAGTACAATTGGATTATATATAAACTAAATGTTAAATAGGAAGAATTCGTGGTTTTATTTAAAATTTACGTGATCTTTACTTGTAACGAAGAGAGAGAGAGTGAGAGAGAGAGTGAGAGAGAGAGAGAGAGAGAGAGAGAGAGAGAGAGAGAGAGAGAGAGAGAGAGAGAGAGAGAGAGAGAGAGAGATTCAAGCGTACGCTAAAATTGAAGACTTAGGGTTCGTAAGCACATAAGGGACAGTTATTTTTTTATAAAGCGAAATATTTTAAGAAGCCTAGCGCCAATATTTTAATTTCTTCGTCAAATAAACTAGAATAATGACTTCTCGTTTTGCTCATAACTACCCCAATGTCTTTTTTCTCTTTTTGTTTTTGTTACAGCTATATTTTTCCTATATATAGGGCAATACAAAGAATATAAAGGCAGGTGTGAAATATATAGGATTTATCGGTTTGTCTGTGTAGATTGGTTGCGACTTACAGACAGACGGACAGACAAGCAAATGAAATTATAAGGGTCCTTAATTTTACCTATAGACCCTAAAAAACTATAGGTCTATTCTTGAGACCAGATTGTGCGTTCATAGAATCCGGAATCCAAGTACGGCATTGAATGTTGGACTTTGTACTTTGAAAATGTCAGGCCTATAGTGTTGCAAGAAAAACATCTCGTAAGGTGTATGTTGAAGTTGCCTAGAATTGTGCATTCTTTACCATTGTTTAGGCAGTTAAAAATTCTTCCTTTCAGATATCAATATACTGCGTGTTAAATAAGTCCCAGGAAGGCTTAATATTTGTTTAACCATTGCAGATATAGGTCCATAGCTTTACTCATTGTTAATGGTCACCAAAGCCTATTTTAGTACATATTCAGTGGACCGCTACCTTTGCAGGAGGACAGCCTACAAGGAGTAAGTAGGGAATCTTAAATGAGAGCATAGGTCGAGTTGTACATAGAATTAAAGGTCTTTATGAGTAGAACACAGTGCCGCAAACCCGGCCTCAAAAGGTTCACCCTAGCTAAAATAGCGTGGGTTGTTGTTTTTCTCGTCATTATGAAAAATAAAGATTTCTTTCATCTTTCGTCTTCTTCTTTATAGCGGTACATTTTGTTAAAATAAAAATACGTCATACAAATTTTGCAAAATAATGTCAACTCTTATTGGCCAACTGCTCAGTACCCAGTGCTCTGAACACTTACTATTACCTCAACGTCTATTAAAATAGTCGGACCAATAATTTTAAAATTTCAATGTCTGCTTCTTCAATAGACTTTTTTATAGGGAAGAATTTATACAGTACATTACGTAGTGGTAAGAAACTATGGTAGAATCGTTTTTATTGTAGAGATATCACAATACCAATACGCGAATCCCTAAGTGAGAATAAAATACACTAATAATTAATAGTATATATTAACATATAAATATCCTTAATTACTAGTGGTATAATAATAATTAACAACGAAGTGTAGGCCTACAATTAACTTTCACATTACTTTAATTTTAGTAAATCTTCTACATTGTATATTAGTAAAACCTAAAAACAAACAATACTAAACTAATAGATGTTCAATGAGCGCTGTGGTGAATGTGAAGATCTTGTGGTAGAGGTTTCAGTGTTTTATATTGTTAATACTAAACTATACGAGAACATATGGTTGTATTAAAAAAAATAACCATATTACCTGCTAGCTGTACAGAAAATTGAGACAAGGACGGAAAACTACATCCTCAATATCGGCTGTATTGACACTTTATAATCAATAGTTGGCGCGTGCGTGCGCAAAAGGAATAAGTAGCGATTCAGACGGGACGCATTTTTATCGCTATAACGTCAAGAAGAGAAGCACAGCATTGATTCTCAAATTAATGTTTATAGGCATTTATACTATTTTTTAAGAGTTGAGACAAAAATAGGAACTCTATAATTCATGATTGCGCGCGCGACTATGCATATGCAGTAGTGATTCAAAGAGATCCATTATGAAGTACTGTACTACACAAAACGAGGTGCTCTTACTGAACAATCGGTTGAATTCCTTCTCATTTAATCTTTACAAAATTTATTATATTTTCTTTGTAAAAATAATCAGTTTATTTTAAAAGTGAAGGATGTAGGCTAACATCCTACATGGAAGAATCGCCATTGTGATATCACATCTAATCTGAGAGTACAAAAATCTCTGAAATTGCATGTATTATAAATAAATATATAAAAATCGCGTTGTTTAAGGTCAGAACGTCCTCTTCTCCATTGTTGAAGATATATAGAACTGATTTAGTTAAACTTGTAATCGACCTACCCGAGATAATCTAACCTCACTTTAACGGTTGTTTTGATATCAGATCCCTTGATCTCCTACAATACACGAAGTTGAAGAAATGAACTTTACAACAACGGCGATAAATTGATCAAGCTCATTATTTACGTGGTACACGCATGGTGCAAGGGAATGTGTCGTGTTTCACTGTGAACTGGTGTTTCAGTCAGTATTTAACAATTTAATACACTTGTATAAGTTTTCACTTATTATAAGATCTATTCTCCGATCAGTGTATTGATTGTAGGCCCTGCTAATTAAAAATATATAAACTGTGTATAAATATTGCAGAAAACTCTCGTACCTGCATACATGAAACTCAAAACTAAACCTACCGTTGGAGATGCCATAATACCAAACTTTAACGATTTTAATTAATTGTTCTAAAACGTAATTTCTAAGGGTTCCAACAATACGAATACGTGTCCAAAAATAACTTTGATAAAAGTAAATAAAAAAAAAAAAAAAAACAGCAACGACTGTAAAATCCTGCAACAATAATTAAAGAACGATATAAAATATTGCAGGGTTCTAAATTAATCCCCTGCAACGAGTTAACAATGAGAAAATTCGGTGAAATTTAATCAAATGGAATATTAAAGGGCTTTGCAACAATATAAATATATTTTATTGTACCAAAAACACACAGGCGACGTAAAAATGACAATACCCGATCAAGGATCTGAGCATTGTCTCTCAACATCGCCCGAGAAGAATTGTGTAAAAGAAATGTTCTACGTACACCTCTGAGAACATAGGAGATGCCTGCTCGACAGAATCAGAATATACATTGTGGTGGATTCCCTTGTTCCATTAGAAATACATGAGTAATCAGGATTGACCTATGTGAAGACGAGTCACCAACTTCCTCCTGACGACTGACAAGAATGGGTGTACTCCACGGGCGCATGATATCTTTTACTTCCGTCATTGGACGCTAAAATACTTTATTCTTCTTCCAATTGACGATGAAAAACAAATTTAACTGTCAGATGCAATTTGATAAATTAAATTGGATTATAATTCACACTTCACAGCAATTTAAGCAAATACCTTGGGTCAATTTTCTATATTTGTGCGAAAAATATTTTCTTTTACCCTCTATTAGAAGTTTGGATCGTACACCTTCACATTTCACCAAAATTTTTATCGAAATCATTTCCTTCGATTTTGAGTTATTCGGACTTTTACTACGTCCCCAAAGGTTCATTTCTCTTTGGAACCAACATTTTTTTTGATCATCTGACTGCAACCAAAAATTTATTTGAACAATTCTCCAAGTTTTATTAGAGCGAAATAAACAATTTTGGTTTCTTATACGTTTTCTATAAAATTGACCATTTCCAATTATTCTTAAAAATCAAAAATCTTGAAAAATTTTAGTCGGATAAAAACATTTTTAAGAAGAAAGTCGCTTGGTTTTAATGTTCAAAAATATTGTCTAATATTGCGAAAAAATTTGGAAACATCCACCATATAAAACAACTAGTAATGCCGTTCTTCTTAAGCCTATACATTAAAAAAATTGTATCTAAATCTTTGTCTATAACTTGTTTAGTATTCAGCATTTTCAATTTAAATGACACCCGTATATTATATTCTATTCTTTTGTATTTTCTCCTTTAATTTTTGGATTGCTAAAGTTTCGTCTTAGTTTTTGGAAGAGCCCTTTGAGGTCACATGAAACAGCGGTCCTACCTGATCATAGAAAAACTCTCAGGGCCTCACTTTAGTGAGTACAGGCTTAGCAGTCCAGAAGAATCTGGCTGGATCTACAACTTTTCCATGTCGTATTGGGTTAGATCCCTCTCTTTCACCTTTCCTATCAAGTCCCTCTTGTTATTTTCTGATCCTGATAGTATTCGAGGGGACTAGACTACAATTTGTATTCTTTTATTTTTTTATATAGGCGATGATGACCAGCAGGTTTTTGACTTTAAAAATAAATAAATAAATAAATAAATAAAAATAAAAAAAAACCCTTTCTGATTTTGTCTAAATTAAACACGTAGCTAATTTTACAGAATATGTAAATACATTTTCTATCTTCAATTGAAACACAATGTTCCTATTATAAAACTCAACAATTTACGTATTTACCATATTTTTTATTATGCTACATTCTGTACTTCACACGGGGTGCCGGCTTATCTGGGAATTTTTCCTTTAATAAAAATAATAAGCTCTGACCATTTCATTCCGTCATTAAAAGTAAAATTGCCAGAAGTGAGATCTTGCAAGTAATTTCCTAGTCATTGTAACATGGAGCCCACATATGTTGTTTTATGCCTCTGGTAGTCACCGTTAAACCAACTACATCCTGGTGGATAATAATATCTGGCATGTGTTGATCCCGGACTCAGTCGGGCCCACGAGCAGTGCTTGTAAACACAATTTGCTTAACTTATGATGCAGGCGTGGTCAACACACAAAGGTCTCGTATGTTTTTCAGTCGTTGATCTCTCTAATTGTTTGTCATTGTAACCAGAAGACATTGAAGAA
The DNA here is from genome assembly GCA_963513935.1 of Aphrophora alni. Taxonomy (NCBI): domain Eukaryota; kingdom Metazoa; phylum Arthropoda; class Insecta; order Hemiptera; family Aphrophoridae; genus Aphrophora; species Aphrophora alni. The sequence continues at coordinate 94,129,735 of OY740773.1, read as the reverse complement.
TACGTAATATCAATAAAGCTATTAATAGCGGAAAAGAATCAGTTTTTAGGTTTATCCTGTTTTAAGGAACCATGCGTATGAAGACCATCTTACTTGTTGTTTCTGTCTGTTTAACTGATGTCTAGAAGGTGAATGTATGAACCGAGTTTGGTTAAATTCGGAATGTAGGAATATATTAACACTGGGGTTGCTCCACATAAATTTCGAATTATACATAGACCTAATTACAAAATTCTGTTTTTTTAAATATGTTATAACAATTTTAATACAAAATATAGCCTCTTAAGACTCAAATATATTGGTAACTAGATGGTATTGCAAATCTTCGAAATTCTGAGTCCGAGTGTTATGGGTCAAAAAGTAAGTTAAAGTCGCCCTAAAATGTTGAATACATCAAAATTTTTGAACAATTTTAAATAAAATATGAAGATTTATCGCCCAAATCAAAGTGCCAAATAATATCTAAAAGACAATTACAGTTCAAGAGTAAATTTGGAAATACCAAATTTGACACCGTCGTCGAATTCATTTAGTATTCGTTTTGGATCATCCTGAATCCAAAAAAAATGTTTACAACATTCCTGTCTACTTGTTTCTCCGGAACGATGTTGTTCAAAAAATTGTTACCTAAGGGTATTTTGATTCTTAATTATGCGCGTAAAATATCCACACATTGCCAAATTTTGAAAAGTGCAATTTGAAAGTATTTTTAGTGGTTGAGTCTTAATTGCGAACAGTCCAGATTGCGAACAAGGGTAAAATCGTCCAGACTGCGAACACCTCAAAAATGCCGAGGACTACCTGAACATGAGTCGTCCAGACTGCGAACACATATTTGGAATCTGTAAAAATGGTTGAGTCAATTGCAGACACTAGGGATTACTGCTACCTGACAAGGGTTTGACAGGTCTCTGCAAATATTTCAATACTGGAAATACTATGATTTTTCTATAGTCCAAAATTTCATTTTATGGAATTTAAACTCGAAAATATACAAAAAGTATACTTCTATATACATAAATATACAAAAAATATACATATCTTTGACTTGCGAAACCTGTCTATGTTGCCAAAAACTCGGTCGATTTCCTATAATTCTTCTATCTTCCAAAACTCATCTAATTTCTTTATAACTGGAATTTAAACTCCAAAAGTGGTGACGTCACGGCTCGTTTCCCGCTTACCAGCTCCTTCGCGCGGGAATAACAACGTTTAACAAATGTAATCTCTATTACATTATACTCTTTAGAAACCATGTGTTTCGTTCTTACAATCAATTGATAGTCAAAACGCTGCTTTGAACGAGAATTCTGTTTGTACCTGTTGTACCTGTATGGGTTGAAAACCCCGACCTCTCAAAATGTGTTCGCAATCAGGAATCCTCCCCACCCCCCAGACGACCCCCTCCCCCTCGTAAACCTAAACATGTTCGCAGTCTGGACTGTTCGCAATCAGGACTGTTCGCAATCAGGAGGACACTCTGATTGTGGTCATGATCAACTCTAATGATTTTGGTTAAATTTTCTTAAATTTACTCCCTAAAAATTTTTTGCGTAGTTGTATAATCCCAAATAAAATACAATTACGGTTCTGGAGTAATTTGCAAAAATAAAAACTAACATAACCTCCTGGCTGCCGTTTTTAAAACTCGTTTTCAATCAAATACGATTTTGAATAGTTGGCTATATTGAGCGAGCGAAGCAAATATACAAAGAAGAAAAAATATAAAAAGAAAAAAGTTCCACAAACATTGATAGTAAAACTTATCTCCTATAAGAAATACTTAGCAAAGTCAGTGCTGTAGTAAATATTACAATTTTTCTTTCTCATGTATAAGCAGTACCTATATTTATTGTGGAGATGATTATAATTATTAATTTTTGTTAGTATTTTGTTTGTGAATGGGTGAGTGAAAAGGTTAGTGCAATATTTTTGTACAGTTGTTTTGTTTTGTGATTTATTATCAATTATACATTTCCCCCCTCCTAAATGACATTTTGGGGATGTAGCATCAGTGCATTTTATTTGAGTCATCAGATACTAAAATTGACCAAAGGTTGATCAAAATTGTTTGAGCTAATTTAAACAAAAATGTTTTGTGGTCTTACAACAGGCACCTCCAAAATTTTAATTATCGAGAAAATGTCGAAGTAAATCAAAAATTTGCCCACATTATATTGATTAAAATCAGTCATTTTGTTTTGGCTGTAGACCACTATAAAGTCGAGACGGACTTTACCCCAAAGCCCCTTTTTATAAGTTCAGAACAAAACCAAAATACTGTTTAAAATGTTTTTCTAAATAGCTTGAGAATAGAAAACAAAATTCGTTTATTACGTCTTATTTCAAATCAACAATAAATAATTACAAAAACAGAAGTAAGCACTTTAATAGAAATATGTTTTCTATAAACCAAAACATACGTTTGACAAAATTTCTACTTAGTGAAATCTCAGCAGGCCAAATGAAATTTGTAAAAATACGTTTGAACATTTTTCCGACATTTGTTTAAGCCCACCGTTTCTCTCCTGGTGTTCAGAAGCTGTCAGAAGACTTTTATCGTTGCCTGTGTCTCCAGTAATATTATCCAAATCCAGAATTGCTGAAGCCAGCTGTGCCTCTGGTTCAGGTTTGGTCACGCAGGACCTGAACACGAGACTCTACTAACATGCAATCAACAAATATTTCAGAAATTCGTTCTATTCAAATTGTTAAAACAACTTTTGTCCGGTCGTTTGGTTGGCGCTAAAACCGCTTCGAATACTTCATCGCGTGGTCGAGGAAATAATGTTATTAAGCTTCCATACATTTTAAATTAGTATAATTATGAACCAAATATTTAAGGCTTCGCAGATCTAACGCCATCTTGAATCCATTTTGAAACTATGTTGAACCCGTCAACATCTTACTGGAATAACAAGTTGATGGGTGCCATCGTGGTACTTACTCAGGCCTATAATAAATCTAACAAGCAAATCTTGAAAATAGACAAAAACAATTGCAAAGCCATAGTCAATTTGAAATATTACACAAACAATACAACAAATAAATCAAGAAAAACTGTTCAATAGTCAGTCAATACACACTAGCAAAATACAAAACACAAAACAACATTTCACAAAATTATTCCAATAATCGATTAACCAAAAAACGAAAAAATAATGACCAACAAAAGTAAACTAATATTAACATACATAATACAGACACATTTAAATATAATTACAACAGTATATATAAATTTATATACAAAAGAGAGAAAGAGAGCACATCGATGTCAAGGGCCCAGCATAGAGTGCACAAACTCCTCCACAGAGTAAAAGGGTCTCAACAATTGTAGTTGTTTAAGGCTGTTTTTAAATGTTAAAAAATCCTGATGGTTTTTAATGTTCTTTGGGAGCTTATTAATCAGTCTAGAACCAGCCTGGGAAGGAAGTTTGCTATATGAATTCAATCTGTGCTGCCCAGCACGACAATTACTAGCTTCTATGGTACTATAACTATGTATATCTTTATTTTGGATATTCTCACATTTGAACCTGTAGTAGAGTATCATCTCAAGTATATATACTGTATACTAGGGAGTGTAAGAACTCCAAACTCTTTAAACACAACCCTACATGACTCAGCTTTTTAAGACCAGCTTTAAGCCTTATAGCTTTTTTTGCAATATAAAAATTCTTTGCATATTCCAAACTGGCAAATCTCCCCAAAGGAGGATTCTACTTTTCAGATGCAGATATATAAGACCATAGTAAGTTGTCTAAGTAGAATCGCATACTAAGTAGGGTATACTAAGTAGAATCGCATGATTGCAATACAAACTCAATTTCATAAGTGCATATATTCCTTTACCGACACTAGCACAAATATTTGATATGTGATCGACCCATGTCAATACAAAACCCTAAAAACTTTGCACTGTTGACCTCTTCAAGTATAATCTCATCCAGCATGACACTTGGTGTCTGGTTTGAGCTATATTTCAAGTTAAAAAACATCTACTTTGACTTATTTGAATTTATGGTCAAATTATTTTCAGCAAAGTTTGTTTCGTTGTAAAACGAAACAGTAAAAAAACTAAACAAGTAACTCTTTAGCAAGTGCACAACATCAGGGCTAAACTAACGGTATGATATATAGGCCAGTAAAATTGGCCAAACATTGTAGAAAATGTATTGAATTCGTTTCAGGATGCCATATGGCATTACAGGGGATCATACTTTGAACACCTGGAACATTGTTTAAACAACGGTTTTATGTGTAAAAATCTGTGTTTTGTGATAGTTTAGACTATTTAAAATTGATATTTCAAATTATGTTCACAAATAGAATACTCAAACAGTTAATTTGAGACCTGGTAAGTTAAAATCTGTTAATAATTTGTTTAAATAATTGCAAAAACCTATCAAATTTTCAAAGTTTTTAAATATTTTTCATTCCTTGAAAAAAGCACTTAGGCACATGAAACACCACGAAAAAATTCGCTACAGAAAAGCTACGACAACGGCAACTGGTTCTAATTGTATTAAACATTGAGCCCTTTTTTTAAATAAATAAATTAAATAATATTTGTAATGAAATTTTAATGGCAACTTAAGGGTCATAAAAGGCTTATTTTATGAAAGTTTCAAGTGCCTAGCTGTTTTTCTTTCCTAGCTTTCATTTTTCAAATGAAAAATATTTGAAAATTTTATCTGTCACGCTAGTTGGAAAATCGTTTTCAATCATTTAGAATCTTAAATAGCTTTCTTTATACCGCATGACTTCCATTACATAAATACAAAAAACTTAAGGGTCATAAAAGGATTATTTTCTGAAAGTTTCAAGTGCCTAGCTGTTTTTCTCAGGGAATGAAAAATATTTGAAAATTTGATGTGTCACGCTAGTTGGAAAATCGTTTTCAATCATTTAGAATCTTAAATAGCTTTCTTTATACCTTATGACTTCCATTACACAAATACACAAAATTTATCAAAATAGTTGGAGCCGCTTTTTTCGATCGCAATCGTGACAGCCACCCACAAATTTCAAGTAATCGGAAAAAGACTTTTCAGTCCTTATTCAGGGTCATTGAAACAAGTGTGACCGCTGTTTTATTCGATAAGAATAAAAGTTTGGAAAAAACTTTAAAAACTAATCCCCAGGATTTTTGAGTTAAAACTAGTCCAGGCGTTTGGTCCTGTAGTGCACTGCAAATTCGACATATATCATTCCAAAAACCACATTTTTGTAAACAGGGATTTTTACAACGGTTTTTATCTGTAAAAAACTGACTTCGGATTTTAACGCACCACATAACTTTATAATGCGTATAATTGAGAAAATGAGTAGAGCAATTAAACGTGCAAGTTTAAAGCTAAAACCATTGCCTTTTTACTACTGTTTTCGATCTCACTTTATTACTTCAACACGGAACCAGACTGTAAATCAAATGACAGTTACTAAACCAATAATTTTGTAATACAGTAATATCAATTACAATTATTAATACTGTTGATTCATATGTTCAGCATTTTATATTACACGTAGTATTTATTAATTTTATTACTTTTATCTTACGAAAGGGAGAAATTAATACCATCATTGATCGATTATTTCCGAGGAAATGTTTTCAATACTTTATATGGTATCCTTTTCTAACTTGTTACTCTTTTAATGAACCTAATAAAACAATCGTTTTTATGATTACGATAAAGGTAAATGACCTGATAACCTTGACACTCCTTCCCAAGGTCATTTGCCTGAATATAATTCGGTTTGGATTTCGTTAGCTCCTCGTCATCACTTAATGATCCCTTCTTTGTCTCTTCTTCTTCCACCGTTCCTTTAAGCCATTTATCTTCTCTGAGGCATTTATTAAATTAACTGGCAGTAGATGTCTTCTGATCTGTAAAGGCTCAGAAATATAATCATACGGATTAGGCTACTTGTGAATTTTAAACATTTGCTTTTTAAGCTGGCGCCAATAGCGCGGCATCCTTCAGAATATGCTCCAAATAGGAATGGACCGGCATTAGTCTGTCTTATAATTTTTAATAGATTAAGAAAAGTATTAATTATATTTAAATTATTTTTAATTTTAAATTCCTGCAATAAATATTAGATTTTTATAACAGATAGAAGCTATCTGAAATCAGAAGCTAGTTTATTTAAAATCGGTAAAGTTGAATAAGTGACCGAAAAATAACTTATAAGTACAGACAAGTCGCCAAAGAAATAAATTATACATGACTTTCATAATACAACCCTCCTCCCTCCTTTAAAAAAATATTAATATTACTTTGTGTGATAATTGATCAAGCAAAAGAAGGTGCACTTTAGTCAGTACGGGCTTGGCAATCTCAAGGGACCTAGATGGATCCAACACCTTTTATCACGTTATCTTGGGTTAGAACCCTCTCTTTTCCCTTTCGTAACAAGTCTGTCTTGACTAACTTTAGTTCTCTTCCAACCCCAGGGGTCTCACTATTGGAATATTTGAACCCCCAGAGGTCCACTATAGCGATGACGAATATGTCAATCCCGAGAGATCCTAGCTGGATCCTACACCTTTTATCACATTCACTTGAGATAGATTCCTCTCTTTTACCTTTCGTATCAAGTCTGTCTTGACTAACTTTAGTTCTCTTCCAACCCCAGGGGTCTCACTATTGGGGTATTTGAACCCCCAGAGGTCCACTATAGCGATGACGAATATGTCAATCCCGAGAGATCCTAGCTGGATCCTACACCTTTTATCACATTCACTTGAGATAGATTCCTCTCTTTTACCTTTCGTATCAAGTCTGTCTTGACTAACTTTAGTTCTCTTCCAACCCCAGGGGTCTCACTATTGGAATATTTGAACCCCCAGAGGTCCACTATAGCGATGACGAATATGTCAATCCCGAGAGATCCTATCTGGATCCTACACCTTTTATCACATTCACTTGAGATAGATTCCTCTCTTTTACCTTTCGTATCAAGTCTCTTTTGACCAACTTTAGTTCTCTTCCAACTCTGACGCTATTGAACCTCCAGAGGTTTAATATAGCGAGGACGAGAGATCCTAGCTGGATTTTTTTTATTGTAGTCTTGGATTAGATCACTCTTTTTCATTTTCCTATCAGATATCTCTTGAACAATTCTTGTTATCTTCCGACTCCAATGCTATTAGAGTATTCGGGGGCCAGGTGTCTTTATTTTAGATAGTGTTCTTCGGTTTTTATTTATACGACCGAATGGTTTTTGCCTTTAAACAACAAGGAAAAAAAAAAGAAAAGGAAGTTCTTGTTTTACCTTGACCACTTCGTCTGTTTGTTTGTTGTACCGATCGTAAGAAAAGTGGTGGCTTCTCAGTCCCCTTCCAGAGTCTGAAGGGTGAGATCGTGTTTACCATCTCTGTCAGTTTGCATGGAATTGAACGATCGTCTTGAAGCATAACCAGACTTCATACCAATATTATAAATGGAGATGAAAGTTGGTTGTATGGATATAATCGTAAGATAAAAATTGAGAGTTCCCAATGGAAAACGAGTGTCTCTCCTCGCCCTAAGAAGTCATTCAAAGTCGAACATTAAGGTGATGCTCATTATTTTATTATAATGAGGGTGACCAGATTTCCTTCCAAGGGGAACAAGTGTAAACTCCGAATATTACAAGGGCGTATTGCAACGTTTACAGAGAAAGAGACTAGTAAAATGGGCCAATAACTTTCTCCTTCATCACAACAATGCGCAACACCACACCTTGCTTCTGATCCGTGAGTTTTAGGTCAAAAATAATGTTCCTGTCTGTCCACATCCGCCTTACTCTCCGAATTTAGCACAATGTGACTTCTGGCTGTTCCCAAAAATAAAATTTGTGATAAAAGGTTAATTTGTGACGCTCGAATACTGTTAATAGAGTCAGGATCGGAAGAGACCAAAACTTGGTCAAGAAAAACCTGATAGGAGAGATGAAAGATACAGATTTTACCAAAGAGTATACTGTACGAGAAAAAGTAGATCCAACTGAGTTTGCTCTTGTCATTTAAATTATGACAAAGGCGAAATTTAAACGTTGTCATTGGTCAATATCAATGACAATAATTGATTGTAACAATTACACATCACTTGCTATCCTATTATCTCTCAAAGTGATTCTTGGAATGCCAGGAAATTATAAAATACATGTAAATAGAAAGCGACACATACAATTCCTGCGAGTATGAAATTTTTGCTCTTTCAAGCATTATAATAGACACCGAGGCAACATAATTGTAAGAATGAAATAACCCCCAAACCACAAATAAAACACTAACACAATTAACGATAGAAAGTTTAATAAAGCCTTTCGGTAACATAGCTACCATCCTCAGAGGGATATAAACCTTTGAGTATGGTTTATATTCTTCTGATTTGTTTAGAAATAGTATTACAGTATTAGTTTATATCCCACTCAGGATGGTTTATACTCCTCTGATTAATTTAGAGGGAGTATTAGAGTATTGGTTTATATCCCTCTCAGGGTACTTTATATTCCTCTGATTAATTTAGAGGGAGTATTAGAGTATTGGTTTATATCCCTCTGTGGATAGTTTAAACTCCTCTGATTGATTTAGAGGGAGTATTAGAGTATTGGTTTATATCCCTCTCAGGGTACTTTATATTCCTCTGATTGATTTAGAGGGAGTATTAGAGTATTGGTTTATATCCCTCTGAGGAAAGTTTATACTCCTCTGATTGGTTTAAAGGGAGTATTAGAGTATTGGTTTATATCCCTCTGAGGAAAGTTTATACTCCTCTGATTGGTTTAAAGGGAGTATTAGAGTATTGGTTTATTTCCCTCTGAGGGTACTTTATATTCCTCTGATTAATTTAGAGGGAGTATTAGAGTATTGGTTTATATCCCACTCAGGATGGTTTATACTCCTCTGATTAATTTAGAGGGAGTATTAGAGTATTAGTTTATATCCCACTCAGGATGGTTTATACTCCTCTGATTAATTTAGAGGGAGTATTAGAGTATTGGTTTATATCCCTCTCAGGGTACTTTATATTCCTCTGATTGATTTAGAGGGAGTATTAGAGTATTGGTTTATATCCCTCTGAGGGTACTTTATATTCCTCTGATTAATTTAGAGGGAGTATTAGAGTATTGGTTTATATCCCTCTGAGGGTACTTTATATTCCTCTGATTGATTTAGAGGGAGTATTAGAGTATTGGTTTATATCCCTCTGAGGGTACTTTATATTCCTCTGATTAATTTAGAGGGAGTATTAGAGTATTGGTTTATATCCCTCTCAGGGTACTTTATATTCCTCTGATTGATTTAGAGGGAGTATTAGAGTATTGGTTTATATCCCTCTGAGGGTACTTTATATTCCTCTGATTAATTTAGAGGGAGTATTAGAGTATTGGTTTATATCCCTCTGAGGGTACTTTATATTCCTCTGATTGATTTAGAGGGAGTATTAGAGTATTGGTTTATATCCCTCTGAGGGTACTTTATATTCCTCTGATTAATTTAGAGGGAGTATTAGAGTATTGGTTTATATCCCTCTGAGGGTACTTTATATTCCTCTGATTAATTTAGAGGGAGTATTAGAGTATTGGTTTATATCCCTCTCAGGGTACTTTATATTCCTCTGATTAATTTAGAGGGAGTATTAGAGTATTGGTTTATATCCCTCTGAGGAAAGTTTATACTCCTCTGATTGGTTTAAAGGGAGTATTAGAGTATTAGTTTATTTCCCTCTGAGGGTACTTTATATTCCTCTGATTAATTTAGAGGGAGTATTAGAGTATTGGTTTATATCCCTCTGAGGGTCCTTTATATTCCTCTGATTAATTTAGAGGGAGTATTAGAGTATTGGTTTAAATCCCTCTGAGAATGGTAGCTATGTTACTGAAATGTGCATAATGGTTTATTAAACATTCTAACATTAATTGTGTTAGTGTTTTATTTGTGGTTTGGGGATTACTGCTTTCATATTGTTATTAACCACAATGCTCATAGGATATTGTGTAGGCAATATAATGTTAATCATAAAGTTATTACCCCCTTCTACTTTTTTAATAATTGGAATACAAAAGCTAACTTTGACAAACTTAGTTTGTGTAGAAATTCTACTTTTTGGTATAATATCTTCTTCGTTTGTCACTATCTAAAGCGAACTGTAGGGGGTCAAATATTTAAAATGGTAAGGGAGGGCGTTCTATACATCATTCCTCCTTTAACTGGAAGTAGTTAAAAACCATCAATCGTCCAATAGTATATAATGGAGGTTGTGGTTAATAGTAAGGTTAGATTTTATAGTAAATACGAGCTTGACAATCCCTAGGGTATCTAGCTGAATCTACACGGGATTCATGTAGTCTGTGATTAGATCACTCTCTTTCATCTTTCGTATACGATTTCTCTTGACCAACTGTTGTTGTTTTCCGACCCTGGCACTATTGGAGTATTCGAGAGCTAGGGGTTTTATTTTTTATAAGGCAAAATTGTGATGACCGAAAGATTTTTCGTCTTTAATTAAACAATAAGAAAAACGCATCTTTTGAAATTAATAAAACATTGCTAGTAAATATAATTAATTATGCATTACAGAATTAATTTATAGTTAGTAATAATTATTTTTTGAAAATTATAAGTTTTCATTTTAAAGACAATTTTAAATTATAGATTTGACGTTATAGCAAGCGTGTGTTTCATTATATCTAGGTGTTTTAGCCGTCTGATGATGTTAAAAATTACTATTTTGGGAATTTAATTGCCACTCACGAGATGTCGGTTCTACAAAGATCGAATGCGTAGGGAATAAATCTGCATTTTAATGTCCTCGCGGCATTAACATGTAGTTAGATGAGAATCTCATCTTAAAGAGTTCCTGCTGACCTTTAAGCTATTTAAATAATTTTTCAAAAATCTTTTAGGAAGTTTAAGATAACAGGTAACAATTAGAACGGCTGTGTAAGATCAGAGAATACTATTTTTTATGATCCTCTGTAAAAGTTTAATGAGGAATTCCTTTAATGAAGAATCATCATAAGTATTTCGTTAATTATTTTCTATAGATATATTAAATTGTTCTTTCCTACTCTTGTATTGATTTATCATAACTCATTTATGATATTTTCAAATAAGTTTAAAGTTTTCATTTGAAATGCAACGCGATTGAATGAGAGGTTGGCGTTCTCGCCTTGCGGCACTGTAATAACGGTAGACGACCAGCAAGAGTTCTAAAAGCCCCATCCGCATTCTACGACATCTGTCTACGAAATGCGTACTAACTTATCTAAATTTTATTCATTTAACTTTCTGTAGTAGTTTATTGGTTTCTCGTTATCAATCTTGACCTAAAAAGGTAATCATGAACCTGAATTTAAAAGTAATAAATAAGTTACAGCATTATTATCAGATCCTATCTTTTTTTTAGTTAGCACATTAGTATTGTCGATTTTTAGATAATTTCCATATTGAAAGTCTTTCACAAAAGATCTAGGATCGTTTAATGTGCTTCTATTACGATCCCTAGATCATGTTTTGACGGATCATAGAACGCTTAGAATGTAGGGTACTATCCATAGAAAAATTATAACCTCGTCCAAAATACATTAATAATACATCTAAAAATTGGCACTCTTAGGGGTTTACTATAGTGTGGCAATCCCGATGACCTAGCTGGATCTACACCTTTTATTATGTAATCTTCAGTTAGATCCCCCTTTCATCTTTCCTATCTGGTCTCTCTCGACCAACTCTTGTTCTCTTCCGACATTGATTCTATTAGAGTATTCGACAGCTAAGTGTCTTTTCTTCCTTTTTCTTTTTTCATAAGGCGATGATGACCGAGAGAGTTTACAGGAAGAACAAGAAAAATTAAATATTGGCATTAGACTTTTTAATAACAATATACAACTTATTAAACAATACACACTAACTATTAACCAAACTCTACTAAACGTTGAGAGAATTTATGGCTGGGCTATCAAAACAACGAACTAATATTGACTACCTGTACTGTAATGATAGGATGAAAAACAACATCGTCAATAGGTTACCTATGTCATAAGTTACTCTATAAGCTATCATTGCGCTTGCATCGAGTTATTAGCCGCAGCGAATAGTACAGATTAGAGAGGATTTCTTTCGATGTCCTACACAACTATACGAGGCGCTCCTACTTAATAATATTGAAACCTTTTAATGGATGTATTGTTTCTCAATTTAATACATAGTCTATTTCATCAATACTAGTGTTCATTAAGAGCGTCCCGTATTGTGTAGGACATCGAAAGACGTCCTCACAAAATCGTTACTGTATATAAATACGCGCGCAATTCTTGATTATAGAGTGACACTACACACGATAATGAGGATGTAGTTTTATATTACTCCTTAGTACAGTGCAGAGTGGCAAGTACCGCTGGTGGTCAATATTAATTCCTTATTTTGGTTACCCAGTCATATATTATATTATCGCGTTGTTAAACAGCTTTTGTTTACATTCTATTTCAGAATAATAAATTTTCACATATAATGGGGAAGTATTACATGATTGGTAATCATAAATATTTAGATCTGTTATTATATACTAATTAGTTTTGTTAATAAACAGAACGTAAGAGGAATAGTAATTCCCTTCGTTCATAACATAGCATACATAGGATATTCTAACGTTTGAATTTGCGTAATCAGATTAAGAAAAGTATACGATCCCTTTTCCTTTACTGAATATCTATCACCTGTAACATTTTCCTAGATAATATTCTATTTACAGATATTAGGGATGACGAATAACATACTCTTATTATTTAACAATACGATGCTCCTCTTCATTATCTTATAGGTGTGAGAGAGTTTCTAAACAATCGTTTTTCGGTCGCTGGATAGGTCATGATGGAGCGATTTCATGGCAGCCTCGCTCGTCAGATTTAGTGGGCTTTTAGTTATGGGGGATTCGTTAAGGATAACGTCTTCGAGTCTCTAGTATTTCAGGTCTTAGACAGCCATGAAATAGGACTCAGAAGTTGCAGTAAACTTGATAATTCAAGTACGAGAAGGCATTCATTATCGACGGGATATTTTGTACAACGAGAAGAAGTTACATTAGAATAAATAAATTTAAAAAAAAAAAAAAACATTAGTAACCATTATTATGCATTGTAACTTGTAAATTTCCCTTCAAATAAAGTGTTATTTTATTTAAAAATTATAAAACTACTTTACACAGACGATATCTATGTGCATGTTCAATTTTTATTTCGTCAAATTTGTTTTAAAAATATAAATTATCTATATTTTGTTATAAATGAGAATTTGAACAGATTTAAAACAGAATCATAAGCTCCTACTGTATTAAAGCATAAAAATATTCCAAAAATTATCTCTAAGGTTATTTCATGAGTTACGCATCGGATAATTGAAATATCACATACAGTATATTGGAATACGGAGACTTGAATGCTGGGGTATAAAAGAAGTTGTTGGATACAAACTTTGATTGAGCCCTGTGTGTGCGAGTTGTAAGGACATGAGTCCTCTAAAATAGAGCACTGCACATGTTCAGCTGTGGTCGCCGTGTAAGTATTGACTGCATCCTACTACATAACCGCCACGCGGTCGGTACCTTCGAAATTATAGGTAGCGCCAGGTGGAAATCTAAACAGTTTTATCCTTCAGGGGCACACTTTAGTTTGTATGGGCTTACAATCACGAGAGATCTAGCGGGATCACACATTTTTTCATGTAGTCTTGAGGTAGATCCCTCTCTTTCATTTTTTAAATCCTGTTTCCTGTTTACATATTCTAGTTCTTTTCGACTCCGACGCTATTAGAATATTCAAGGGCTCTGGGTTTTTATATTATGTTCTTTTCTTCCTTTTTTATAAAGCTATCATGACCGATAAGTTTTTCGCCTTTAAACAACAAGGAAGGCGTTTAACTCTTGTTCTTTTCCGACCCTTTACCCTCTTTTTAGTATTCGAGAGCTAGTGGTCTTATTTTAATGTTCGATTTTTACTTCTTTTTATAAGGCCACGGTTTTAAAAACCGCCAGTTTTTTCGCCTTTAAGAACAAGGAAAAACTTGAGTAGCCGCTAATACGAAAGAAAAACAAATAAACCTTTTACTTTCAACCTAGCTATAAAGAATCTAATACCTAAATTTCTTAACTATTAATAGACGAATTTACGCGTCACTGCGTAAAACACACACACACATATATATATATATATATATATATATATATATATATATATATATATATATATATATATATATATATATATATAGAGAGAGAGAGAGAGAGAGAGAGAGAGAGACGAAATCCCAAACGTTCTCTTAAAACAGAACCTTGCTTTTCTCGGTTAATAAAACAGAATTCTTGTATTGGTATTAAAACCTTGTTGAAGGTCATACAAAATATTATTCTAAAAATAGGATGACTTATTAACAATAATTCAAAACACGCGATTCAAGTGTACAAGTTGATGTGAAATGATTTTTAATTTCTATTGTTTTCTAGGAGTTTCTTTTTCGTAACATCATCACATTTAAGGAAGTAATAAATTGTAAATGCATGAAAATATTCGCCTGTACACTCTTGTGCAAATGTACATGTATACAAAACAGGATGAACGTTTAAAATAAGATTTTTTTCTTTTTTTCTGACGAATTGTTTTATGTCATTTTTTAACAACAAACGGAGCACTAACTCACAAAGAGTATCGGAGAAATCACTAATCCACAAAGCTGAATACTAATGAAAAACAATAGTATCGCCATCACCCTTAATGTTTTCTAATATTATATATACGTGAGAAAATAGTTATTTGTGTAACTAGTGCGCAAAGTGACACTTTGCTGCACTTGAGAGAAATCTTTACGCACGAGCCTCAGGCGAGTGCGGAATGTTTCTCGAGTGCAGCAAAGACACTTTGCGCCCGTGTAACACATTATATTTTTCCTACAGTTACTATAAACCATATAAATAACAGGTAATTGTATATAAAGGTGAACTTTTATTATGCATTTCCACAAATTAACAAATCAAAACTTAAACGAAATTGTTTCACAAAGTAACAAATAAAAATCTGAATGAATGTTTATACAAACATAATGAATCAAAATCTGAATGTCATTTTTGGTTTGTAATGTTTATGTTAAATGTGCAGTTTTCATAATGTCCTGATAATACTAATCCTGATGCAGAAGACACTTCAGAATGCTCTTCGAGTTGATTAGTTTGATGAAGTACCGGTGCAGTTTCTGGTGACTGTAACGTTCCTAAAATCAACTGTCCAGTTGCAATCTTTCCGCTAATAGAATCGTCAATGTAGCCTTCGGCTACGGTTGAGCTTTTCCAGCCGCCGTGACGCTTTAACTGCGTCATGTTGCCTCCTGCTTCAACTAACAATGTTGCTGAAGTGCGTCTAAAACAGTGGCCAGTGTACCTTTCGGGGTTAGGCAGATTTAAAAAAGTAGCTACTTCAGTTGGGATTTTAGCCATTGTATTAACACCTACAGGTTGTTTAATACAAACACCTTTAGCGTACTTCAAAAATAATCTACTTGTGGATATGCCTAAAGGTCTCAATTTGAGGTATTTCCTGTACATTTCCAAATAACTGATATCAAGATTATCGTCATCAGTTAAAGTGAAGACACGGCTTTTGTTGGTTTTTGAATCTGGTATTTTAACAATTAAAATTGAACCTTTATCATCTATGTCATCTACCGACATTTTAGTTAGCTCGTCTCGCCGACACGCACCAGCTACTCCTAATATTAATACCACCTTCTTCATTAAATAAGTTTCATCGGGAGCATTTTTAATAAAGGTTTCAACCTCATCTTTGGACAAAGTCATCGACTTTTTAGGCTCATAGCCTACGGACAGTTTTTTCAAGTAAGCTATAAGTTTTTTGTAACTGCTAATGTTTACGTCATGTTTCACTTGTATTGTTTTTTTGAGCATTGAATAACAGCTCCAAATAGTTGAAGACTTCATCACTTTTGATTGTTCTGCGAAATATGCCAATAAAACATTTTCTGATAATTTTGTCACTTTCTTACTTACACACCAAGAAGAAAACAGTTCATAACTGCGTTCATATTTCTTTTTAGATTTGTCAGGTAACAGGTTTAATGATACCTGTTTTGCTGTTTCCGCTATCTCTTCTGGTGTATTATTATAATCATAATCACTTTCACTCTGTTCATTATTTGCAAACATTTTACTTAGGCCTATAAACAAACACTCTTATCTATCAAATACTCAACAACAGGATATAGGTTAAGTTATAAGTCCAAAGCGTTGAATGACAACAATGCACCATTTGATCGATTTAGTCACACAGCTGATCGAGTTAGTAGTGTTGCCAACTTGTTTTCAAGAGAAACGTATTACGTGCCTTATACATGCACACTATTTTGTGTTGTTTGGTTGAAATTCTGGAGTGCGGGAAAGTAAAATGAGTGCGGGAAAGTGAAATGAGTGCGGGAAAGTAAGTAAATGCAGGAATCAGCTACTTTGCGTACTATAATCAGTGCAAGAAGACCCGCTTTGTCAGGTAACTGTAGGAAAAAAAAATTTATTTATAGTTTTTTATTCCCCCCCCCGTGTATTTATTATAAGAGGTTCATTGATGTATAAATAAATATTGAGCTTGACTTGTGAAATACATACATTGATGTAGATGTCTCCCCCCCCCCCCCGTTTTGAATTTGTAAATAAAATTTTTTGAAACATCTATTTAACTCATCTAAAGCTTAGATGTATTCCATTTAAATCTGAGTTTTTAAACAATATCAAGAATCTTTTTTTGCCAATTATTCCTAAGTTGTAATTTTTTTTTCTCTTTAGCTTTAGCACATAGGTTGAATTATTAATGCTCCTGGTTGGTGTAGTAACTAGAGCGTTTATTTTGTGTGGAAAGGGTTTCGGAATGGATCCCCTTGGGTACCTAAATTTTTTTTCAGTGTTGACCTAGCACCATAGGTACAATTGGTAGCGAATCCTAATTACAAAAAGTAGAATTAAGTGACGGGAACTCTATGTGCTGACCACACATTACCCTATGAAAAGCCACCATCGGGGGTTCATTTATAGTGAATACAGGCTTGGTAATCCCAGTGTGTAGCTGGATGTAGACCTTATTCACGTACGTTAGACCCCTCTCTTTCATCTTTCCTAGCAAGTTTCTATTGACCAACTCTTGTTCTTTTCCGACACTGATACTTCTTTTTTATATAAGGCAATAATAACCAAGAAGTTGTTTGCTTTCAAACAAAAAAAATTTTTTTTTCCTAACACTTGCTCTTTTCCGACCCTCACGCTATTGTTCTTCATTTTATGTTCTTTTCTTCCTTTTTTAAAGGGCTATGATGTTCGAGAGGTTTTTCGACAACAAGGTGAAAAACCGATGAAAAGCTCAAGCATTTATGTGTTTCTATTGTCGTGTCATTAATCTCCACAATTCACCAAAATTTGAACGAAATCGGTAGATTCTATTGTAAAAAATTAAGTCTTTTATATCAAATTCCCGGATGATTTAATATTATTTATTTATTATACGATAACTCCAGAACCGACAAATTATTGGGAGATGACAAAAACGAGGGTTTTTAAAATTTTTTGCTTTGGAAAGATTTTATCAAAATCATAGTCAATTTTAAAATAGTAATTTTGAATTACGAAAAAAAATAAAACTTCATTTCTTTTTTTTTTTTTTTTCAAAAAAAGAACAATATCTTAGTACAAACACACTGTGTGAAAAATTACTGGTCAAGGAATAAACTAATAAATACTACCCAAATCTTACAAGATTTAAAGACAGATTTATTAAATACTTTTCTTGAATTGATAACTGATCAACTAATAGAAATAGCTTTCAATAACTGTCAGTGAAGGATTAGGGTAAAAAGGTCAAAATGTTTAAACTCAATCCTTTTTCGTTACATCTGGTAAAGTAAAAGACATCATCGAGATGGTGTTCAGTTGAAATGGCTTTGCCGACAACTAAGATTGTATATTTCAATGGAACTGGTTTCCATACAGGTAAGGGGAAAGAGGTCATCTGCATTGAAGCGGTCCTAGTGGGCAACAATAAACACTGGTGAAGAGGGTCGTCAAAACGTCGAGACGTCTGCGTCGCTCAAGAGCTACAATAAAGACGTCAACTTGGTGCGAAGTGGGAGGTCCACGTCTTCTCAATGACTGTCTTTATATTGATGTCTTCTTTTATAGAAATGTAAAATGAAACAAATATTGTTTGCACTTTCACAACGGATAAGATTGATTATTCTTCAGAAAAACTTTACCTTTCTTTTAAACATGATATTGTTAGACTTCGGATTGTGAATTTAATCAACTAATTTAGGTTAACCTTGTTATACAATTTTGTTATTTAACCTTTTATTTTGAATTTATTTTCTTTTAAATAATATATAATATTTTATAATTATATATATATATATATATATTTTTTAAATTGTCATTGATTATCTCGGGGTTAGATTGGTGCCGGTTTATTCCAAAAAAATAATTATTAATAATAAAAAATAAATAAATTAAATATAACACAAAAAAAAATTAATCAATGAAATGTCAAATGTATTATAAGGAAAAAAAAATGTATATATGTATATATATATAAAAAAAAAAATTCTCATCAACATTTCCAGCTTCTCTTATTAATCACTTAAACAAAAAAATTATATTTTAACATTAACTAGTTCAATCTCACCAATATTTATAATGCTTTTCTCCCTCAACACTGCTTCTTGGTAATTGTCTAATTTAATACCATTAATCCTTTACTCATACCTTCACAATCACTTCAATATTTCATCTAAATTAAACTATTTTACTTTCTTAATTGCATTTCACACATTATAAAAATGTCAACTGCACCTTCTTAGATTATTATTTAAAAGACTAATGAAAATTTCTTTTTTCTCATTTCACTGTTGTTTCCAATCACATGTTTTACTTGTTGTTTTTACTCATATGTTTTTTTCCTTTTATTTACTTGCCTACTAGATCCTTTTCATACCTGTGTGTATGTAATATTTATATATATATATATATATATATATATATATATATATAAATTAATTTAAATGTTTAATTCATATATATTAAGTAATGAAATAAAATTTTGAAAAAAAATGAAACACTTGAACAAACTCCATATAACTTATGTAGAAATTTACCGCTAGACATCATGTCAGTGCTTGTCTTGATTCAAGGAATTTCCAAATTTATGCTATTTGTACAGATCCACTTCTCAACATCATTTTGAATTGTTATAACCTTAACGTCAACCTAGTATATAATAATTATTATTATATTCCCATTTTTGCATAATACATTTTTCTAACTTAGAGAAATATTTATCACTTTTTCATTACCGTAAAATCACTATGTAAAATAAACAAAAAGCAACTATAGAAATTATAGTCAAATTCTTCCAAAAATAACAATTTCTCAGCACAGCTCTCTATACCGTTCACTAAATAAGCAACAATAACACATAAAATATACTACCTTACTTTAAACAAACAACCCACTACTATTTAAAAAATATTAACAAAAAATAACATTATGGTGCTCAACCTAACACAGCAATATTCACGTAGCTTATATCCTGTATGGAATATCTTAACCTAACCAAGGCTGAACATTAGCTCAGAATCATCTTACAGTTTGCAATTTTTTAAGATTGGCATACAATTGAATACAGTATTTTAAACACAAATACTTAACCTAACCAAGACTTAACATTAGCTTAGAATGATCTTACAGTTTCCAATTTTTTAAGATTGTCATATAATTGATTATACTATTTTAAACACAAATACCTAACCTAACCAAGACTTAACATTGGCTCAGAATCTTATTACAGTTTGCAATTTTTTAAGATTGTCAAACAATTGATTACTGTATTTTAAACACAAATACCCAAAGGACTGCCTAAAATATTTTTTTTTACTTTTTGCAATTTAAAGTTTGGTATGGTTGTGTTCCTTTGTTGTGAAAGGGACGATGTATTACTTTGTTTCCAATTCTTACAAATACCCTAGTGGACCTCGGTTTCGACGGTATACCGTCATCTTCAGGTACGGAAAATCACTCTTCTTTACTTCGTTTTTACTTCTATACAATCGTTTATATATATTTCATGTTCGCTTTAAATTTAATGTTTGTGTTTATAGATAAATTTTAAACTATTTTTTTTAATCAACGAGTACAAATTTATTTAAAAAAATGTTATTTATTAACGAAACCACAAACGAACGAAGTAAAGAATAATGATATCCCGGACCTGAAGATGACAGTATACCGTCGAAACCAGTAATCCACTAGGACATACAAGGATTATTGGCGTTAATTTAACATGACATTGATTACTTTTCTGTTAGAGCATAATAATACTTTCAATTCCCTTCTTCTATTTATTTTATTATTATTATTATTATTATTATATTAAATGTTGAGCTTGACTTATGAGAAAAATTATACAGTAAAACAAACACACAGAACACAATTCTCACAAAAATACGCCTAAGTATCAGACGCGTTTCAACGACAAGGTCGTCCAGTGATACACGAGCTACACCAATCAAACAGATTGGTGGTGTAGTTTGGCTACAGTTTGATTAGTGTAGCTCGTGTATCACTGAAGAGGACGACCTTGTCGTTGAAACGCGTCTGATACTTAGGCGTATTTTTGTGAAAATTGTGTTCTGTGTGTTTGTTATACTGTATTATTATTATTATTAGTTTACTTATTATTTTAATAAATAATTATAATTTTTTCCCTTTATATCTGCTCGTGATATGTAAACTTTCTATTTTAAGCGAAATCTCAAGTCAGTTTTCACTCTACTGAAATTTTTTAAAAAGTATGCTTTAAAATCTAAAATAATATCTTGACAATTTTAATTTAAACAACTTTTGAATTATTTGCAAGAAACTCAAGCCTTTCGTACAAAACGCATTGAATTTGATTACCAATGCACAGCCTTTTAAGAACTTCGGAAAACCGCGATTTTAGACATTTCTTTTTCAAAACCTCCGTAACACGGCTTATTTCGAATGTAAAAAATAATAAAAGGAAGAAAAGAACATAAAAAAGCTCCTAGTTCACAAAAGTACAACAAATGAAAGCTAATGTAACAACTATAAGCTATCTTTTATGGTTGTTTAGATATTAAGAATATTCCATACTATATTGACACCCTATTTATTGGTACCCGATTGTACGGATTTCTTTCTAACATTAATATTCCAAAAATAAAATTATTTAAAGTTATTAAACAACTAAAACTATTAAAAAAAAAAAAAAAAAATTTTAATAAATAAATAAAATCCATTTTTAGAAGGCAGTATATTCTCATTTTATGTCAGATTTTTTCTTTAAAAAATATTTCACGATGTCTTTTTAGAATCATTGTAGATTTGATTGCAAGGATAGATTGTAGAAAGTTGTTTTGTTTTTCTATTGATCTTAGCAAAGTTTCCATTGTTAACTAGTTTTATCGTTGTGATTTATGTTTCTACTTTAATTTATTGTTTAGTTTGTAGTTTTATTTTATGATCTGATGACCGCAATGGTTTTTCTCCTTAAAAAAATAAAGCATTTGTGTGTGTGTGTGTGTGTGTGTGTGTGTGTGTGTGTGTGTGTGTGTGTGTGTGTGTGTGTGTGTGTGTGTGTAATTTGCTTGGGGCTTATTGATTAAAAAATATGTTATAAAACTAAAACAATAACACCAAACACGTTCCTAATATGAGTGAAAATTAAGTTTATTACCACCCCCCCTCCTATTTTTCCCTGTCATATTGATTTCGGACTGAGTAAGGTTTGTGTATATTTACTTATACTATGTTTTGTGATATTTTTCATCCGCCATATTGGATTTGAGTCATTTTTTTTTTTTAAATGACAACATGATGTTATGATACATGATTTAACATCATTGTTCAACCTTGAGTTCAGTGGTATGATTTTATTTTATTTTTTATATCTTTCACCTATCTCCCAGTCATTCACGAAAACCTATAGGAAATGTATATTTGACTTTTTTCTAATACTGCAAATTTAATGTTTTAAGACCCATGTTACTCCATTAGGCTTTGATATTACATTATAAAACAGATTCAAAATGGTTTTAAAATACCAAGATTTAGTAATGATAAATCAAGTTGTATAATTATATTATAGATTATTATTATAATGGACATTATTTCTATAGATGTCCATTGAGGTGATAATGAAAGTCTAGTTCAGTTTTATGGTGGATCCTAGAAGGTTAGGTTAGGTTAACATAATTTTTAACATTTTACACAAATCACAACACGTAGTATAAGTAATTATATAAACTTAATTGGTTTCTAAATCGATATGACGAAAACTGTGAAAAATATTAGGGGTGGGGTGGAGGTAAGAGATTTTTATTTCTGCTCTCTGTATAAATAAACGGAATGATTTGAGAGAGGGTGGCCCTTTCACATTTTCAATGCAGGGTAACAAGATACTTTGTAGATACCGTTTGTGTGGAGCAATGTACAGCGTACAGCTCATTGCACGACATAAACAAAACGTAACAATAGTACCTTAGACTATAAGTGTTATTTATACTTCTACTCGCTCTATGTTTTGTCCACTCTACAGTAGAACAGGTTTTACAATCATACACGTTATGCAAGACTATTTATATAGTCGTTTATGTTCCTTCTATATGATTCATTTAGCTTTTGCTAAACACATTATAGATAAAAGACAATGTTGCTTTGAAATGTCATTGTTAAATAGAAATTTCTTAATGTATACTAAAGGAAATACTCGACTTTAATAGTCAAACTATATAAGTTATTAAATTTTTGCAGTAGTTTGATATCTAAAAGAGGGAAAACATGCCAATAGGCTTTGATAGGATAACAGAAATAATCAATTTTTATAGTTGTTGTTTAAAGACGAAAAATTTCTTGCTATTTATTACACAGTTATTACAGGCGTAACAACTCCAAGGGATTCTAGTTCAATCATCTTTTTTCTCATGTTGTCTCGAGTTCACTCTCTTTCATATTCCCTATCAAGTGTCTTTTGAACAACTCTTGTTCTTTCTGACCCTGACACTATTATAGTATTAGAGGGCTAAGGGTCTTAATTTTATCTTCCTATCTTCTTTTTTATATATAAAATGGTGATGACCGAAAGGAATAAATAAAATAAGTTTTTGCTTATTATTCCTGAATCATAAAGTTTTTTATTTGCAATTTTACACAAGGGTTATTAATCTTCACAATTCACTAAAATTTGATAGGGCTGATTTTTAGAAATTATATATTTTATAACAATCCCATGGCCGTTTTTTGTTTTTTACTGATTATATTGTTTGGATTCTTAGAGGCCAAATTTGAACAAAATTTTATTAAAATCGTTCGCTCTGATTTTGAATTATTTAAGAATTTAAAAACCCTCCACTCCTTCCCCAACTATCACTACACTACTTCCAAGAAATAATATTTCAATATAATGTTGCATATTGCATACAATATTTCTTTTGTATGTGTTTTAAAATAGAAATATTGTTTAATATTAATTGGAAATGTTTTATTTAGAAATATACATTATTTGAAATTTTTATAGTAATAAATATTATTGTATCTATTTATTTCATTTTGTTTGCAGACAAACGTGGGTCCAATATTATTATCTGTAAATCCATACAATGATGTGGGCAATCCTTTAACTCTGACAAGTACAAGAGGAGTACCACTAAGTCCAAAACTATTAAGAGTGGTTCAAGAAGCTGTTAGGCAGCAGTCAGAGACAGGCTACCCACAGGCTATCATACTATCAGGTCAGAATTAATCAATATTTGCTGTTAAAATATAAATTTTATCTTGATACTTCTGGATAAACAGGAGTGAAGGAAGTTTCGTAGTAAATATAAGTCAATTCCCAATAAACAATTAATTGTACACAAAACATAAAAATCATAAAGAACTAAAGTTTCTATTCACAGAATTAAGTAACAAAATCTAGATTAACATTCAGACAGATATTTAAAGTAATCTGTCAAATTCTTTTAAAAGTTTGTGTGAAAACATTTTTTGATAGTTTTGTCATCTAAAAGGGGAAAACATAACATATGTCTAGACACAACATAAATAAATAATTTATTTTATGATGATAATCTTTCTTTGGTTAATATAACCTCAAATTGATTTTACGGTTTTTCTAATGACTAGATGTTATTAAATTTCTATAATTGGATATTAATGATTGTTGAAATAGTTTAAACTTTCAAGGTACAGACAACGGATTTATATCTTGCTATAATCTTTGTCTATTTGAAATGTTTTTTGGTCACTCATACTTTTGACTCGATAAAAAAATTATAAATCTTCATTCATGTCAATTGGCAGACATATTGTCAAGTGTAAAAATTATTAATTTTAATATTTACACCATAAAAAACTTCTAAAATAGTTTTTATTTAGATTACTTTGAGATAACACTACAATTACTATTCAATATCCTCTATTTTCATACCATCCTTTAAGCGATTTTTAATGTAGGTCAAAAATATAATAATACTTTAAAATTTCAGTCCATTATGTCTTCAATCAATTCAGTTAATTATAACAGTGAGTTTGTGATGAAATCAGTAATTGGCATTATTAGATGACTCTTCAATTCTAAAATTGCCTCTAGTATTACGAAGTAGATATTAACAGGTTAGAATGACACAATCTAAAAAAAATAGTTCCTATAAAAATACATGTCATTTTACAACATATCTTTTATACTATATGCAATGCCGAAACGGAGACATTTATAGAATAGTAAACATTATTATTTGTATGCATAATACTGTTGTATTGTTTATTTTTTGATGTTGAATATTTTTAATTGAATGTTTTTAATCACCTTACGATGGATGTGTCCAAAAAATGTCTGTGAAATTAAAAATTTAATTTTAAGAAAATTTTAAAAGGATTACTGGTGGTAAGTGACATTTTAAACAGTTACAAATTAATTATACAAAATTAACATATATTTATGACATAAGTATATCAACTATAATGAATGGAGTGATATAATAGAATAATTAAATAAAACTTCATGACAAATGTTCAATTTGTTCCTTTTATTATTTAGTCATGACTTTTGTACTCCGGGGTGTTGAGGGTGTACTATGAAATCGCCAGTGTTACCTCTAAAGAGCAACTGCTCTTACCTTATTCCAGGCAATTCCTCCAGAAAGCTTTGCACATTGTCTTTCCAAGGCGTTCTAGGCCTCGGGGGAGGGGGACTAGTCCTATGTTTTTACCAAGTAAGTTCTGTTAATTTCAATCTCTTTACATCTCTTTTCTTTTATTTGGATCTCGAATATGAAATTTATTGGCCTACAGCACCTACAGCTTGGTGGAGTGGCAGTTTTCTAGGCCCCCAAAGCTGATCTGATGTTGCTTCAGCTGCCGGATCTTATGGGTGTCTACTTCCTGGGATGGTATGTTTCACCCAACCATCATACAACACCCTTTGCTTCCTCTTCCATCAATGTAGTGGAATTTCGAGCTTAATAATGGTGTAGCAGAGTAAAGGAAGAAAAGAATATAAATTAAAGACCCTCTAGCTCTCAAATATTCTAATATCATCAGAGGTGGAAAGAACAAGGGTTGATCAAGAAGACATTGTGGGAAAGATGAAAGAGAGGGATCTAAGCCAAGACGACACGGGGAAAAATGTAGATTCAGTTATGGTCCTCCAGAATTGCTAAAGTGAACTCCTGAGGGTTCCTCTTGTTGCACAACAGGTATATAATCTGTATGCATATTCATTTCCAAATCTGAAATTATAATACTACGTTCATTTAGACTTACAAAAAGAGTTATAACAAAACCTTGACTATAAAGAAACCTCACATAGAGAAATCCAGAGATGCCTGATCAGGATATCATTGTAGCTGGCTATCAATTATAGCCAGGTTATTCTGGTGAGATTGAGATTCTTAAAATATAAACTGCCAGTTCATATTTTGAAATTGTGGTAATAGAGACTTTCCAACTATATCTAGGTAAATAATTCCATTTACAGTATTCTCAGCAAAAAAGAATGGACCATAAACTTGAAGAGCACAAAAAAATCTACCTTTGAAGAGTGTCTTATAAGGTCTACTACCTTAAATGGACTGTAATCACCACATATTCTCACAATATCACTATTTATCTTGTCACCGTGATGAAAATTAGCCTTATCACTAAACACAATTTTATTAAGAAAATTATCATCGTTTTCCATTCTATCAGTAATTTCCATAAAAATTTCAAATCGTCTTTCACATTGCATACAGCTTGTAGGAACGTAATTTATGGATTTAAATCACAGAAATTTAAACAAAATCTTCCACATTATCATTTGAGGAATGTTTCATTCTAAGATGTTTCATTGATTTCTTAGGTCTGTCACATTTATTCGATTGTTTCATCTAAAGCCTACTCTGACTTTACTCCCTGTGTTGTATAGAGGCGGTTTCACGAAACAATAATAGTGTACAGTAATATCAGTCTTTGAGGTGTTTCCTTTGATATTTAGTTCTTTTAACAGTAGTAACTGATTGCATTTCATGAAACCATAAACAACACTGGTTTTCCATATCTGTATACGATATAATGACAGGTCAGATCCAAATAATAAAACAAAATAATGAACCATCAACATGAATAACACTTATGCTACTAACAGCTATAGACTGAATTTTATTCAACAGGACTTTTTAATTTCACATTAAAAAAACACATTAAATGATTTCACTTGGAAACTATATTTAACATTTGTAATAATTTTAAAGAAAAGTTTTATAAGGGAATATTACTTTTGTTTAGTGAATTTGTAAATGCTCTGTATTATGATTACACCACATTAACCAATCATTTAAAATTTAAAAAAGTTATATTTATATAATTTTTATATATGTTTTGCAAAACTGATTACTTATTAAATTATTATTATGAAATCAATGAGATACTGTGCACAGTGTCCAAGCCAGTTCTCCTGTAGAACCAAGCCAGAATATAGAATTGTTTCTATGGGGCAAATAAAGACCTAAAGGTTTGAAATTTTGATAATTTTGTCAGTATGTCTGTGTGAATGAAAGAGAAGTATCTTTTGCAAAATCAAAAACAAAAGGATAATTTGATCAAAAACTTAATATTTATTATTTTTCATTACTATTAAAATCCTCTAGTTTAATTTTATTTATTATTATTTTTTGTTTGTTTATTTTAGTCATGGATTTTAAACTAATTTAAAATCTATTTTGTGAGTTGTTGTACATGAATTTTTATAACTCTTTTCCTTGATGAATTTTTCAGGAACAAGTGGTTCAGGGAAAACTTACGCTTCAATGTTGTTATTAAGGCAACTCTTTGATGTGGCTGGAGGGGGCCCAGAAACTGATGCATTTAAACACCTCGCAGCTGCCTTCACCGTACTCCGTTCATTAGGATCTGCCAAAACCTCTTCTAATTCTGAATCTAGTCGTATCGTAAGTTGTTTTGTTATATTTCTTAATATTTTGATTTTATTTAAATAGAAGTTCTAAATTCTCTGTAAGACTTAGGAAGGAAGCTATAACAGCATAATTAGTACCAACTTTGGTTTCACAAGGAAATAAATAAAGAGAGATGTAACATTAACTTTCTAACCTAAACCCTCACTTGTCCATATTCACATAATCATGCAATCATTATAACACAAGAAGTATGTTTTATATGCACTAACAAGTTTTAAATAATGGAGATCAAACTAATATACTATTGTTTACTAACACCGCTTTCCTCAAGGTTTTTATGTGAAAAAATTTAATATGACCAGCACATGAGATTTTAATTACTTATATACAAACTGATATATCAAATTCAAAATCAGTACCTTTAAAAAAACATAAATATAACGAATTTCGTTCAAATCAATAAAGAAACATTAAAATTTGTTTTTCCTTTTGTTTAAAGGAAAAACCTTTCGGTCAATATAAAAACCTTTCACCATAATAAAAGAAGGAAGAAATAACATAATAAAACCCCTAACCCTTGAATATTCCAATAGTGTCAGGTTTGGAAGAGAACAAAAGTTGGTCAAGAGACACCTGATATGAGAGATGTAACACAAGACTACATGAAACATTGTATAGATCCAGCTAGAATCTTTCAGGATTACCATGTTCATACTAAATATAAGTGAACCATTGAGGGTTTTTTAACTATATGGCGACCAGGTACATATGTAAACAGTACAACAACGTTCAGTACACGCCAATACAAAACGAAATATTAACAAACAAAATATTTGGCATCATCTACTCAAAAATGTCTCTTTACTGTTATGCTTAAAGAAAAAAAAAATTGATTCTGTAACTAGCCAGAATGACAAATTTTTACATCTCTCTCTCACTTTACAGAATTGCAGGATAATAAATTATAAATACTGTACCTTGTTTTGAAGTCTGTGCAATTCTAACTTTGTAAATTTTGAACACTACAGCTCTGTTTCACAGTACACATCCAGCTCCATTATCTATCCTAAGTTCATTGTAAACTAGCTTTCTATCTTAACATTTAGTTATCTTGTGGATTCAGAGCCTTACAGAAAAATTACTATGTGGGGCCACATTTTATTCTTAAATTTTATTAACATTGACTCAAGTTCAATTCTGTATTATATTGTCTATTCTGTTTTGTTCAGTGTTAGTATTTAAATTTAAATAACAAAACTACACCTGACAAATGCAGCTATATATGGTTTAACAGCACTGTAGTGTTCAAAAATTACAATATTAGAATTTCACAGACTTAAAAACAAGGTAAATTTATAACAGAATTAAAGCCGAAATTGAAATTTTATACCTTAGACTCATGTTTGAGCACACCTCCATCCTATATTAATAAGCTTAGCTCTATCTACTTATTGTTTCTCGCACATACACCTTGCATAGCACCTTTTAACCATAACTTGTTTCAATTTGCCATTCGAAATTTGAGATTCTTAAACATTACATCCGATTGTTTAGTTTTAATCTTAAAATATCTATATTTTTCAATATATTTAGTCATTTACCCTTGTTGAAATTATGAAGTAATTTCATTGAAACTTACATTTAATTTTTGGTGTTATTTTTCCTTTGCAGAGCTCGTTTAGGTACCACAGTTCAGACTTATGAACTGTCAAAGGTTATGCAGATTCTAACCTCGCTGTTGGTGATGTTTTTTTTTTCTGTGTATTACGTCTCCCCTGCCTTCACAAATCTAACAGGCATAAATTGGTTGATTGATTTTATTAGCTATTAAGTATACAAAAAAAATACAAATAAGCTTTGTCTTAATAACTACAATCAACTAAGAGTTAAAACATCTAACCCATAATTTGTAGTCTGAGTATTCCTGCAAGGAATAAAATAGATTATCTAACAACCAGTGATTTAACTTTTGTTAAAACTAATTAAAGTTAACCTACTTATAGATGTATGTAACTTATTAATTGATTTGCATATAATATGGAATATCTAGCTTAAAAACATTTCTTGTCATGTACAAAGGTACTGTATTACATGCAATATACTTGGACAAATTATTTTTATTCAAAACTAAAACCTAAAAAATGGACATATTAATTATAGGCATGACACCTATTTGTCGAAATAGTGCCTTACCGTGAAGCAGAACCAGTTATTATTCGTATTATTATTTTCCAAATTATTATAAGCCTTTACAACTATTAACATGTCACTTTGATAACTTTGATATATATTTTTTACTTTTACATTTTAATTATTTCTTTAAATTATTTTTGATTTATGTTAAAGGGTCATTTCATAGAGGTGCAGGTGACGGACGGAGCTCTGTATCGGACAAAAATCCATTGTTATTTCTTAGACCAAACCAGAGTTATCAGACCTTTGCCTAACGAAAAGAACTACCATATCTTTTACCAAATGCTAGCAGGACTTACTCCAGAAGAAAGAGGTATGTGTAATTTGTTTTGTGCAGTTTAGCTTTAAAATACTATTTTATTTCATTTACCAATTTTTTATAAATCATTATAAAAATATCTCTTTGTTAAATTTAGTCAAATAAATGTAATTTCTTTTATTATTATTTTTTTTTTTTCTCTTTTTTTTTAGCTTAATATAATTCTTAAACACAGTGTAAAACCACATGTCATTGATATTAACAGAACTACTTTTTTTAAATTTATTTATTTTTTAACAATTTTTGAGAAGAGCATAAGGACAAATTAATAAAAAACAACTGTAGTCACATAGCGAGAAATTGGCAGCATTCTATTAAAATAAAATAAAATAAAATATGAACATATATCCTAATCTAAATTTTGAAGCTGTTTGAAGATCCATAAATGTAACCTAACTCATGTTTGTTAACAAGGAACATGCAATAAATGTTTAGAAAATGCAAGCAATAAGTTTTTGTGTTTCCTCAATAAGATTGTTTTATATGCTCTTATATGAAATTTACCAGTCAGTATATTTCCCCTCTCTATGTTACTTTATTTGAATTTCAGTGAAACTAAACTTAGAAGGATATTCTCCACTTAACCTTTGCTATTTACAACATGGGGACACTCGGCAAGACGAGAGTGAAGATGCAGCAAGATTTCAAGCATGGAAAGCTTGTTTAGGTAAGGGAGTCAATTTTATTTATCAATCACCATTCATTAAACTAAAAATTATGAATAAGCATTTTCACAATGCACAACTAAATTCTGGAATATAGAAAATACATAAAACTATATAAAATGCTAGATATGACCCTAGAGTTTTGATAATCATTTCTGTGTGGTTTCCCAGACTAAAGAGGCACTTTTCTTATATAGTCATATGTTAATATTATTTTGTAAGTTTAGCAGTAAATTGTTATATTAAATCTGTTGGGCTAATATGATTGAAGTTTAAGTAGAATTAACCAACATTGAGTAGTGATAAAAATCCATTGCAGACATTCTTTATTTCAGGTTATGCACACATTTAAAAACTATAATCATTGTTTATGAAATAGTTGATAGGTTTCTCTACAAAGATTCAAATTAAAAACCTAATTTTGGTGTTGCAATTTTTGGTTATTACTATTTCATATCTCTATACAATATATGTTTCATTAAAATCAATAAACAACAAAGAATTTGTTTCCCCTAAAAGTAATGATGTGCTATCGAGACACCTTTATTTATACACATCACCATCTTGCTATAGCAAGTACATTCCACTGGATTTTCAAACCTGTAGCAAAAATTTTCTATGGATATCTTTCTTTGTAGCAATTTGGGTTTCACCACAATAATTTGCTACATGTTTTAGATATTACTAAATTGATGAAAGATCTAGAATAAGGATAAGATCCAATTGCATTGACTATTCGGAGAAACTTGATTTCCTGTTTCAAACTTGCATCACAGTACTTGGGGAAGGAAGGGACTAAGCTACTCTACTAAATAAATAACAAGCAAGAATTTTGATATAAAAATATGTTTGAAAAAGAAGGAGATTTTTTCCCACCAGTAACAATCACTATTACTTAAAATAATTACCATTACAAATTTATACTAAATACCTCAAAAATAATTTATATCTTTCTATCTTATACTTACTATGATTTTAAAAATATATGCAGCCATATTTGACCTAACTTACCACTTATAAAACAAATCTAAAGAAATTTCAAGAAAAAGTGATGAAAAGATAAAAGACTTTTTATTTGATTTTAGATTTAATTTATACTTGAACTCTAAATGTATATGTTAATGCACTAGAACTTTAAATCTTCCTAGTCTTATCTTTTGGAAAAATTTATTTTAAGATTTTGGTAATTTAATAATGTAACAAAACACTGAAAAATACATTATGTTGAAACTTTTTTTTTAATTAAAAATATATTACTTAATAAAACTAAAAATGTCTAATAAATCTTCCAAGTTTCAAAGATTATATTTCCAGCTGTAATCAACATTTCTTCCTTAAGATCTTCTGTTTATAGACTCACAATTTATTATAGATTATTTCCCTTTAGTTTATATTTCAACATAAATTAAGATAAATATGCATTCAAAAATTTTTTACAACACACTAGTTTTATTAATTTTAGCTTATGACTTTATTTTTTAGGTGTGTTAGGAATTCCATTCCTTGATGTTGTGCGTGTATTAGCAGCGGTATTATTACTTGGTAATGTACAATTTGTAGACAATGGAGGAGTAGAAGTTAGTGTTAAAGGTGACACTGAATTGACAGCTGTCGCAGGACTACTTGGTGTTACAAGTGCTGCTCTCTTCAGAGGCATAACATCAAGAACACATAACGCTCGAGGACAACTTGTAAAATCATTATGTGATGCTAATATGGTCAGTATTTTATGCTTTATAATAACTAAATATATAAATAAGACTTACCGTCAACAATAGTCAATATTCTTGTCTTTTTTATTGTCGCATTACAGCTGTTTCGGCTATTTCACCATTAACGAGTGCTTGTTGGGTAGTGCCCGTTGTCATAGATGAACATACCACACATAACACTTAACACAAACTCTGTATACATTTTATTTTTATTTTCTTCGTGTAGTAGGCCCACTGTCATGGTTCGTACTGTTGCACCTTTTACATTTGAGCAGCAGTGGACAACAACAGTGATGTAGTGAAGATTTTCATCATTGCTGCTTGATCACTATCAATTTTTGCAAATCCGTTTGCAATCCTTCTCTTAGAGATATGATTCTTATATCATAATCAAAAATGATATGTTCGATACTCTTAATCTTCTCCCAACACCTGATGAACGAATCCGCCATCTTACAACAGTAAATGTATACCTCCATCTGTCATGGAGAAGGAGGTTTATGTTTGCCTATTATTTAAATCTGCAGATCAATTGATTCTTTATCAGTGTGAAGAGCTTTCTTCCAGTAACACAGCATCTCCATCCATCATTCCTCCTCTGTTTGAAATCCCACATAGCATCTTCATAGAGAACTTAGTGTTTTCTATTTAGGGAAGTTTTAGATGCAACTTAAGGGCAGCATTTGTAATCTTATCTGCCTAGTAAGTTACAGTGTATAATTTTAAGTTTTCTAAAGCAATGAATTATATTTTGATTGGCGTTTATGTAGTAAAAATGTGACGAGGGTTTATGTGCTGAAATTTCCCAGAGAGATGTTTTGGAGTCGGTGTAGATGCATATCTTATTTGCAATAAGTTCTGAAGGACAGCAAGTATAGCCAGAATTTTACTTCAATACATGAACCACCATGAGAGGAGTAGTAAAATTCATGATATATTTCTGAGATCCAGACTCATCTCAAATGACAATTTGTTGGATTCAGTGATCCATCTGCGTAGATGTACAGAAAATCTTGGAACTCATTACAATGAAAATTAACAAAGTTAATTTATAAATTAGTTTGCTTGACTGAATTGTTGTTATAAATACCTTCTTTTTAAGTCTATGCATATCTAATGTTGTAGGTTTTGAACTCTACAAAGCTGTTTCGCCATAGATATTTAGCTTCATCATCTATCTTAACTTCTCATTGTGAACTAGTTTTCTATCTTAACCTTTAGTTATCTGTTGGAAACATAGCCATACAATAACTAAGCAACCGCATCTATTCTTAATTCTTATTAAGGTTGACTCTATATTGTGTATTACGTGTTGTGTTTAGTGTTAGTATTTAAATTTTAAGTAACAAAACCACTTTTTTGCACTTGACCAAACCGGCGAAGTAGTGCTGTAATGTTACAAAACTACGAAATTAGAATTGCACTGCATTAAAAATACAAGGTTATAACAAAAATTGAAATTTTGAACCTGAGACTCTTGTGTTTGGCTGCTCCTCCCTTCTATCAATAAGTTCTGCTCTATCTTCTGGTAGTTTCTTCTACATATTCCTTCCATGACTTTTTTTAACCATAATTTGTTTCAGTTGTTTTGAAATTTGAGGTTTTAAACTTTACATCTGATTGTTTAATGAAACTTTAACACGATATTTAGTAAAATTGTGCAATGTATTGAGTCTTGCTTGCCGACCATAATTTTGTCAGAAGGCATTTACGAGCAAGTTTCGTGTTAAACTGGAAAAGTCAGGGAATTTTATTTGAAGTCAGGGAAATCTTAAATTTGACAGAAATATAGTTAAGAAGTAATGATTTGTAAATTGGAGACTAACAGATAACAAATTAACATTAAAGATAGGAAGATGCTCGGTCAGTCCTATAAAATAAGGAAACTACATTAATAAATGAATAACAAAGATGAGAGGGAGGAGAGAGATGGCAGCTTGTACTAGTCATGAGCTTGAGAGGATTCTTTACCATGCTCTCTTTAAAAAATAAAATATGCTTGTTTTGGTAGTAAATGTCTTTTGATGTATTAAATTAGGGCACAGTTTTATTATAATTCATTTATACATGAAGTATTTATTTTTTTGGAAAATTAGGACACTAATGTAACCTTATAGTCATAAATTATGTTTTGATTGAACTTCATCTGTATAATATTAACATGAATAATTATATAATTCACCAAACAAGAAAGTGGAACTTGTATACTTGAATAAATTAATATCACATTTTAGTATTAAATAAAAAGCATAAAAATTTAACTAAATAGTATTGGGCTAAATATTGGACCCTATATGCTAAATAATAATGTAATTCTGTTTAAATGACTTGCAGTATTATTATAGGATTTAAACATATATCTTGACAAGTTAAAATGAACTTAGAGACATTCCTTCTTAAATTTATAATTTAATATTTGGAATGATAATGTTTCTATATTATTTGCAGGAATTGATGCAATATTAGGTATTTAGTTTTTATAATATTTTATGTATATCAATCAATTTTCCCTAAAAATTGGCTTTCTTACCAATATAATTTAATCAATTGACTAAAATACAATATACATGGATGTGTGTGTTTCCCAGGATTGGTCAGGGAAAAAGTAAATTAATTAGGGAAAAGTCAGGAAATTTCATAAAGTCATATCATTTAGCCACCCTGCACTTTCTGTATTTATTTCCTTTACTGGTATATTCTTTATTAACTCCTTTCTATTCCTTTCTTATTTGAATTTGTTAGTTCCTTTTTTTTTGTGCAACCGAAATTTTAATTGTGTTTAATGGCAACCAAAATTATAATCTACTCAACCTGTATCTAATGGATGATAGTTTATGTTCCATTAGGTGATTAGAATTAAAATTTATAATTAAATAATTAACTCAGAAAATTATAATTAAATAGTAAAATGGAAAGTGGTTTTTTAACTTTGTAGTTGAATTAAGGTTATTCAGAAATTATATTACTGTATAGTCGCAATACATTAAATGTAATTTTTATTGATTCTAGTCAAATATGATACGAGATTCACTTGCCAAGGCTTTATACTGCAGGACGGTAGCAACAATAGTTCGTCGTGCGAATAGTTTAAAGAGGTTAGGTTCAACTTTAGGGACTCTCAGTTCAGATTCAAATGAATCTGTGCATAACCAAGCAGAAGTAAGTGTACATATTGATCTATAAACTGATATTATAATTATTAGTAAATATATAATAATTTAGGAAAGTATAACATGAACAAGTTCAAATTAAGAAAGTGTTTTTACAGGTGGCAAGTCAACATGCATCGACAGTTGGTACTGCTGGTTCTAAATCTAGCAAATCCATGGCTGCTCTTAACAATGCAGTGCGCCATGCAACAGACGGATTCATCGGTATTTTAGATATGTTTGGCTTTGAAGAACCAAAGGTATGTTAATCTTGTTCATGTGTTTTCCTTACACTGTTCAAAATTGTAATATAGAAAAAAAATTGCTCTAACGTAATGTCTTTTGAAAATGTAATCTTTGTTGAGAATGAAATTAAATTACTAACCACTAATTCAACATTTATTTGTTTCAGCCAAGCCAACTTGAGCATTTGTGTATAAATTTATGTGCCGAAACAATGCAACACTTTTATAATACCCACATTTTCAAATCTAGTATAGAGTCTTGCAGAGATGAAGGAATCCACTGCGAGGTGGAAGTTGACTATGTTGATAATGTGCCATGTATTGATCTCATTTCATCTTTGGTAAGCTTTAAATAAAGTTACTGTATTAAGTTAGTTTGGTAGTTCACTAAAACTGCATATTTTAGCAACTTATTTAGGATACAACATGATTTTGTTCATTTTGATTAGAGAGAAACAGTTGCTATGTCTTTTATAATATACAATTGCAACATAATGGAATAACACCTCTTTAATAAAACCACAACCAATCTAATTTTATAATTATCTCCATAATAATGAATAGTAATCAAATTTGTTTGTGTTTTTATTACTAACAATTCAACTTTCTAAAGGGAATATTTTTTTTAATATTTTCATAAATGTAAATATTTTTATTTGGGGAAAAATATCTAAAGTAAAAATTCATTTTGGGTATCCATAAATTTAAAAATAATTTACTTTTTACAAAATGTATTTTTATAAAAGAATGATGATTACTTTTGTAATTTAAACTGAAACCCATTTTATGTAATTTTCATAGAAATAAGTATTATTATTACCGGATGGATTGTTAACCCTCTTTATATGCCTTTCTTTCTTTCTTTTTTTTTACAGCTGAAAGTTTTACATTGTTAACTGAAATTTTGTAATTTATTTAAGAGTTAAATGAAACTTCTTATATAGTAGAATCTTGCTAACTAGAATCTCAGAGGAAAAGTTAAAAGTTCTAATTATTGAGTATTTCGCAATACCGAAGTTCAGCTTATCAAAGTCAGCTAAGACAGGATTCGATTTACAGAGGTTCAGGTTGAGTTAGGTTATGTAGATTACAATAGGTTGTTATACTACCGTACTGTACTTTCTTGAATCTCACTTTCTACTTAATCCAATGTTTTTCAAAATTGTAAAAGAGTGCTGGATGAAACATTGGATGAAGACATTGCTTTGCAATGTTATATTAATTTTTATCACCTGTGTTAACAGTTTCTATAATTTTAAATTTGTTTTCACACAATAGTGTTTTGTGGACATGTTTTGTTATAGCGTAAAACCCTTTTTGATAAAGGAACACTAATTAAAACACTAATGATAGCCACTAAAAAGTACAGTAAATAAACGCACACTTTTAGTTAAACCTCCAAAATCGGACTGAATGACTGGACTAGGCAATAGCAGAACACATGATGTAAGTTAAACATAACATGATCTGCTTCAAATAACAGCTATCTGATTTCCTATTCGATTTATCAAGGCAACTTTGATTTTTAATGGTTTTCTACCGCAAAACTCTGATTATAGAGGTCCTAACACAGCTCCAGTAGACGGGAAAAAAATCAAATTATTGAGGTATTTTTCATGAACTCTTCGATTTTGTAGATAACACGGGAGAAGTTAAGCAACTTCAAGGGGAATAGTAAAAATTCGATTCATCAAGAAATTCAACTGAATGAGGTTCAAATTAGCAAAGTTCCACTGTATTTTATTTGTTTAAACAACTAGATATATTTTTTGGGGATTGGAAACACTATGACTGAGAGTATGTATTATGTATTCAGTAAGTATGGTTTGTAATAATTTATACAGTCTTTAGTAAATAAATTTGAAATTGAAATTACTGTTGAACAAAATTATAATAATTATACTTTCGTTCAGCAATAATAATACTCGACTTAAAATATATATTTTTGACAATAAACACTTTATTTGTTCAAGATGACATTTCAATGACTGTCATTATCTTCTGTCATTATATCTAAACAAACCTTGGCATTCGACCACCAACTACAATATGCTTCAACCAGACAACAGCATTTCAACCAAATAACAGCATCTGATATATATATATATATATATATATATATATATATATATATATATATATATATATATATACTATTATCTGGTTAGCATATTGTCATTGCCAGTTTGTTGGAGCCAAATCTTAATGAGGGGTTCATATTATTACCATTTTTTTGGTTTAAGGCTACTATCGGCAGGAAAATAACAAACAAGCTATAAAGATATGAGATTATCTGTTTTGTTCTCTTGACTAAACTGTACAATAGTATCAAAGTTTGTAACAATATAATTTTATTTTATTGTTTTATTCGTGGTGTTCATTCACCTTGTACTGAATACAGTGCCATACTAGGGTCAGTTTA
The DNA here is from genome assembly GCA_963513935.1 of Aphrophora alni. Taxonomy (NCBI): domain Eukaryota; kingdom Metazoa; phylum Arthropoda; class Insecta; order Hemiptera; family Aphrophoridae; genus Aphrophora; species Aphrophora alni. The sequence continues at coordinate 94,091,537 of OY740773.1, read as the reverse complement.
TTCAAGGCAAACATAACGACTGAAACTAGTTCACAGATGAACATCCATAAACCATGTTAGGTTCAAGTTACAGGTACAAGGATAATGAGTAGATGACAATATGCTCAACGCCCTGATATTGGACAAATATTGTAGTTGTTCCTTGTTATTATTATAAGCATATTTGATCATTGTAACCGTTTTATTGTAAACTGTCAATAGAGAACTGGACTGCTAAGTATGTTGGATGTTGAATGTTCAATCCGAGGATCTGCAGAATCTTACATAACTAAGGTAAAAGCACAACATAGACATAATCCAAGACTATTTGAACCAAAACCTTTAGAACCCAGAACATTTGGTATCCAGCATTTTGCAGGAAGAGTTATTTATGATGCTACTGATTTCTTAGGTAAGTTCTAGAAAGTGAAGTTTAGAGAAAATAAGTAACATTACAATATCTCTCTATTCATTATTTTTTAACATTCTGTAAATAAATGCTGTTCTATTATTTTCTATTCTGTTGAAATGGGCATTACGTTCCCATATTAAGACCTCACAGGGTCTTTCTACCACATCTTCCAATCCTACCTGTTCTTTGATCTGTCACATCAGATTAGTGAAATTGATATCTTTTAACTATCAAAGTGGCATCCAGAATATTCACATCAAGCTCTTTATATCTTAGTCTGGAGGTATACTCTATAAAGGAGGTAATAATACACTCTATAGTTTCCTCAAGCCCTATCACATGCAGACTATTTTTTTTTATTTTCCGTAATTGAGAGATGCCTATATAAAGCACAATGTCCTGTTATTATAAAACAATTTGTCTTATAAAATACCTACCGCAATGCTACAAATGTCTTGTCCATAGTTGGTGTAGTGGCTAGAATTTTCACCTTGCGTACAAGAAGTTTTGGGTTTGATCCTCGTGAAGACTTTAAAATTTTTTTCGTGTTGACTTAGGAACATGAGGCAAATTGGGAACTACAATTAGTAGCGAGTCCTGGTCACAAAAGTGAGAATTATGGTGACAGGAACTCATTGTGTCGACCACATATTATCATCTAATGAAAAACCGTCTAACAGGCGTAAGCCTATAATGAGCTGTTGCACTAAGGATTTATTTCAATGCTAGATATATATTTAAATTATAACAAAAGAAGTTATATTATCAATAGATCTGTGTTAGCTAAATTTTTAACCCTTAATAGACTTGTGTGTGTAAGCCCAGCTAGTCTGAATGTTTAAGCACAGTTTACGGCTATTAGATGCAATGGTGCAGAATAATGTGTAAATAGCCGTGTAGTTCATGAAACATCCAAGAGAGTTCAGGACAATGTTCCTTGTATGTGTTTAGAATGAACAAAACTCTGAAATGAAGTCAATGAAGATTTATCAATCCATTTTTTTGAAAAAATGGTAGCAAAACACCTAACCCTAAAAACAACACATATGTTAAGTTTTAATCAAGTTTGTTATTCAGAAGGACCCAAGTAGCCTTGTTAGTGGACTCCATATCTATTCAGACAGGTAATATACTAGCCCTGAGTTTTCTAGAGCTAAAGAACTCCTCAAGATGAAATGTTTCATTACAGGAACAGTTATGACCAACAGGACTGGTTTTCCTGTTGGCTTAAAACGGTCACAAGCTATGAAAAGAGGGGATATAAAAGAAAAGGAAACACTCTAGTTATGTTTCTGTTAAGTACAATCAACAACGGTAGCAAAACTGAGATGACCAACATAGCAACTAAGTGACCAAATCAGCCTCATGTAGCAAATGTGTTGTTGGTATTAAACCAAACAAATGGGGTCAGTAGATCAAAGTGATCACTTTATATCGAGCTATCATTTTCTTCAACAATCCAAAAATGGTACCGCAAAATGTACGATTTGGTAGATTGGTGTATGTCACAAAACTTTCAAGTTGTACCAATGTTTGATTGATACCCTTTAGGTTGATTCTGATATATTCATCCTTATAGGATACTCTACAAAATACATTTTCACTTTTCATATAAACTCAAGAAAGGTGCCTCACTATTTTCAGTAAGGTAAATACTTTTTGCTTATTTAGGCTTTCATGTATGGGTTTTTAAAAAGTTAATATAATTTTGTATGTTAATTATAAAATTAAGTTTTTTAAGTTATTTGGAGAGAGATGGTGGGAACCTATACAATCTTTGAGTTTATGCTTATACATAATAATAATACCCCCCTATTGCACAAAGTTTATGAGAGTCCTAGGCTTGCTAGATAGCTTTTCAGTCAATTGATCAGCACTTTGAATTATCATCTCTGTAATTCTAGCCAATGCAGCAAGAATTTGGTACTAATTATGGTTCCTCATTTTGCTTTATGCTGCAATAACTTTTTTAACCCCCACAAGTTCACACATAAAGCGAAAAATCCTGATAGACATCAGGTCATAGGGGCTCTACAGCCTTTATTGAAATTATACAGAGAAAAACATGCACCTTGTGTAACTAATTTTTGTTTCTTTTTTTGTTTTACATATTTGTTTGTTTCAGATACAAACAAAGATGTAGTACCTGATGATTTGGTGGCAGTGTTTCACAAACAAACTTGTAACTTTGGTTTTGCAACACATTTATTTGGAAGTGAATTGAAAGCTTTATTTTCTGTTGAGACTGTACCTCGAGGAGTAAGCTTCAGAATTTCTCCAACTTCACATTCAGACCTGTAAGTACTTTGCCCAAGTTTGTAAACTTGGTTTATTCATCTCTGTACAAATAATTTGAAATAAATTAAGAAATGAAACTTTTTTTAACCTTTCAACTAACTGCATCATTATGTTTTTGAACCAAAACATCTATCCATATTTTTATTTAATTTAAAATTATTTTGTAGATATTTGTCTCAAGTTATTTATAAATATTGCTTAATTTAAAACACTGTTCTAAAAATATGTAACTTTTATTAACAATAGATTTAAAATATTTTTTACCTATAAAACAATAATACTCTTATATATACGGTTTACCAAATAAAAATAAATACAGTACACCAATTCCACCATTAACACTTTAATTAAAATAAGTCCAAGTCCACATTTCAATGACCAAGTTATCATCATTCACAAAGTTAGTGTACATGTAACAATTCTTCTAGCAACACCAATGACACGATACACCTTGTACATTTGAGCAGCAGTGGACAAAAACAGTGGTGTAGTAAAGATTTTCATCATTGGTGCTTGATCATTATCAATCCTTTATGGGTTCCTTTGTAATCTCTCGCTTGGAAATTTGTTTTCTACATCACATTCAAGAATCATGTCTTCCAAGTTCTCAATATTCTGTCTACACTTGATATATATAAGTGAATCTTCCATCTTGAAATGGTGAATAATTTCTTATGTAACCATATGTTCTGCCCTGGAGCTGTTGGCAAAGTTTGAAAATCTTCTAATTTTTTATAAATATTCAGATCATTTGGTTCTTTTAACAGTGTGAAAAGTGTTCTTCCGGTAACACAGCATCTCCATCGTCAATCCATCTTTGTCTGAACACTCACTCTTTCCATCTTCATAACATGAAATAGTGTTTCTATTTTCAAGAGGTTTTGGATACAACTGAAAGACAGTTCTTGTAATATTATCTGCTTTCTTATTTCATGATATGTTATAGTCTCCAGGAATAAATTGTAGGTGTATAATTTTTGTTTACTAAGGTTATGAATTATATTTTGAATGTCGTTTATGTAGCAGAAATATGAGGAGGGTTTATATGTTGAAATTGTCCAGAGAGTAGTTTTGGAGTAGATTCATATCTTATTTACAAAAAGTTCTGTGAAGGGATGAAGTATGGCAGAAGTTCTGCTTCCATGCTTAAACTACCATGAGAGGAAATGTAAAATTCCTAATGTATATCTGGGATCGAGTATCCCAATCCTGAATGACAATTGGTTGAATTGAGTGACCCATCTGTGTAATTTATGCAGAAAATCTTGATACTCATTATGGATCTTCTCCAATGCATCCTGTTCCAAATGAATTGGGCTGTCCTATTTAATTAGGTTACTGATTATCTCTGTATGTGCCAATGGTACTAACGGTGTCCAGGGTAGTATTAAGTTGGCAGGAGATATTCGTGCTTGAATACAAATAGTGTTTCTGTATAAGATATGTGAGTCTGAACCTGTAGGAGTGCTTGTTTGAAGTCAAGCTAGGGTATGTACGGATAATTGATGATGTAACAACTGAAGATGATGATTATAATTGAAATTTTGTTTTATTTCAAATGAAGTGTATGTTGTGTGTTCTCTTTAATTTGATGATGGAAGTTTCTGTTATTCATTACAAATGAATTACATTGTGTGTTAATACTTTTGTTACGCTATTTATCAGGTTATTAATATCGCAATCCTTACTAATTGCCCAGCTTGTAATAAAAACTCTAAACTATTTATTCATTTTATAAACTTCTTCTGTTTAAATCTATATTTTAATCAATGAAATGACTATTTTAAGACCTATTCAATCGATGTGTTTAATCTTATGTCATCCATTATTTTGATATTTAGTCGCAAATCTTGTCAATTAGTTGTTTGGCTTTTATAAATAAATATATAGCTTACATGGATTGTCATGTTTTGCGAGATAAAACTGTAATTTTTTTAAATAATTTTTGTTTTTGTTGATTTTTTTTAATGTTAAAAATCAGAAAAAAATACTGGTTTCCTTGAACAGCAACACGCTCTTTAAGGATCTGGGATTGAAAATATTAAAACAAAATAAACTATCTTTATTTCAGATTTCACACTGTGTAGGGTCTGTATGAAAACTCAATTGTTTAAGGTTTGGAAAGTCTTGATATTAAGATATATAATTTCTTTGTTATGTATTTTTTTTTAAACACTTCCTGTGAGTCCATATCTCCTACAGCGTAAATGACTATCAGCCTTATACAGCTTTACTTTAGTACCTCTTTCTTTTCCTTTTGTGTCTTCAGTGTAATCTCCACCAGGCTAATGATCTTCTTCGGATATGCTTAGATCCCCCAACGATTCATTTAGTCTTATCACAATGTAAACTTCTAAAAAATAATGTAATTGTTGCAGATTAAATGGTGATGAACCTGTTTCAACACTAACACAAGATTTTCATACGAGACTGGACAACTTGCTAAGAACATTGGTTCATGCAAGGCCTCATTTTGTTAGATGCTTAAGAGCTAACGGCATGGAAGTGCCGGGCCGCTTCGATAAAGCAACAGTAATGAAGCAGATTCGATCTCTGCAAGTTTTAGAAACTGTTAACCTAATGGCTGGTGGTAAGATTCTTTACATTATTATTTTTTATAAAAAGTAATAAAACATGCAGAAAATATTAATTCAAAAAAAAACAGATGCACGTTTTATAGTAAATGAAACATTTAATTATTGTATGTTGTCAAACTTTTTAAGTAAACACAGCATTTATAAGAACAAAGAGAATATTGTATAAGTTTAAAAATATACAATAAAAACCAATTAAATGAGATTGTTAAAAGTTATTACATTAGGTAAATAAATTAGAAACTGAAAATGTGCCCTATACTTTGAACATGAATTATCCCATCTTTTTCCAGAAACAATACTTTGTTTCATTTACTAGTGTTATGGCCTGGTGATTGTATTATATACAAGGGAAGGTTTCTGAGGTCAATTTTATGTGTTACAAAGTGAGACAAAATGGTAAATCATTTACAAATCTGTAGCATAAATGAAAGAATGCCATGTTATAGACAAAACTGGTCAGAATGCGTAGAACGGATGGGTGATGAAACATATCCAAACCAAATTTTATACCATGCACATATCTTGGTAAACCATATATTGGCAAGCGAAATGTTGGTAGATCAATAAAAAAAATGGATAGAACAATAAACTATCTGGAACAAGTGGCCCAAAGTTTAAGGCCTGAAGAACAGTTTAATATACAACAGAACAGATCTTCTAAAATAGTATTTAAAAGGAGTAGCTCTTTTCGGTATAACATGACAAGAGATGTGAACTCTAAGACACTACTTTGAGAAGCATAAATAGTATCGCACAACTGTATTGAGAAGTCTGTGAACTAATGGATTGGAATTCGGGCTTGCTATAAGAAACAACAGAATTTCATTCCTTATTTTCACCAAATCATAAGTATAGTTTTTACTTCAGTGAATGTTCCCTAATTGGCTCACTAAAGTGAGTACATACGTGACAATCCTGAGGGACTTTAGCTGGATCTATACCGGTTTTTATGTAGTCTTGGATTAGATCCCCTCTTTTTCTTTTCTATCAGGTCTCTCTTGACCAACTCTTGTTCTCTTCCAACCCTGGTGCTATTAGAGTATTCAAAGGCTAGGTGTCTATTTTTATCTTGTTTTCTTTATAAGCCAATGATGACTGAAACCTATTTCGCCTATAGCCTATAAACAACAAGAAATAATAATAATAAGTGATTCTACTTATATATTTTTTCCTTGTTGTTTAAAGGCGAAAAACCTTTCGGTTCATTGCCTTTTAAAAAAGAAGAAAATAAAATAAAATAAAAACTCCTAGCCCTCGAATACTCTAATAGTGTCAGGGTCAAAAGAGAACAACAGTTTTTCAAGAGAGATCTGATAGGATAGATGATAAAGAGGGATCTAATTATCCAGCTAAGTTCTGCCAAACCCACTCACTACGTGTGAGCTCCTGACGGTGATCCTACTTATAAAGACATCACAAATAGAAAATCTGATGTTAATTTAATGTTTAATTATGAATGTGGGAGATTTTCAAACTGTATGCAATATTTATTCATGAAGGAATATTTGAGAGTTGGAAAATTAGTTTCATCTTATTTTTACGGTAAAATTTCATCTCAAAATTTATTTTTCATTTTTATAGACACATTCTGTTATTTAATTATATTTCTGTGTTTTAAATGCATATTACTTTTAATTTGACATCAATTTTGGTAGCTTCCAGTTTTTTAACATAAGTTTTTGCACAAATATATCAAATAATTTCAATGGAAAATTAAGCAAAAGGAAACTAAAAATTGTAGTTCAATGACTTTTATTACTTTTTTAATTCTTAGAGGGGCCTCTTATATTGTATTGTCTATGCTTAAAACTGGCAGTGTTCCAGATTATTAACAGCTTTACTGTTTTTATTACAGGATATCCTCATCGAATGAGGTTTAAAGCATTCAATGCAAGATATAGACTACTAGCACCATTTGGGAAATTACGACGATGTGAAGAGAAAGCAACAGAAGACTGCCGCTTAATTTTACATTGTTTGGATGAGAAACATAACCTTAAACAGCCTTGCAGTCAAGTCAGCACTAGCTGGGCTTTTGGAAAGCGACATATTTTCCTTAGGTAATTAGTTTATTTTTGGAAGAAACTAATTTTAGCAATCAAAAGGAGCTGAGCAAAGCGACCTAAATCTAATTTATATATTTTCTTTTCGTAACTTCTTTTTTAAATAAAAACTAAAGTTATTTAAACATATAAAAGAAATAAGTTATTTAATATTTAAAGAGGAAAACCGTTTCAAAATAACATTATTTCACAACAATTATAACATTTTTTGTTTTTGTTTATCACATAATTTTAATATTGTAAAGCTCATGTTGAAATAAAAAGTAGCTTAGACATAAATTGTAATTGTGTTATGCTATAAAAAAGAACACCAACAAAAATTGCATGGTTTAATACGAACTGAAATTATTGTAATTTATCAAAATTTAATATTTTGTTATTTTTCTGTTTAGCGAGGGTATAAGGCAACAATTAGAGTGTTTGCGATGGGAAACGCGTCATCATGCAGCAGTATTGATACAATCAACATGGCGTGGTTGGAGATTAAGAAGACGATGGCCTACACTAAAGCGTAGTTTAGAATTACATCAATCTACTCTTCCTTCTGTTGGTAAGTTTACATATTGGGGGGGGGGGATAATACTACAACAAATTACTATTGAACATGTAAATCAGAACTATTCGGAAAACTAAATATAATTTCAAATGGGATTAATGCAGCAATATTCATATTAAACAATCACAATAAAAAAATTAAATTGTTTATCAAAAGTTTTAACATATGCATCTATACCAGGACGCAATCACTGATTCCATTTAAAATCAGATTAAAAACCTGTTTGTAATATCTGAATAGCTCTGAAAATCGATCTGAGGAAAAGTTCAGCAGTGATGGAAAAGAGTCAACATGACCACTCTTGTTGAACGATGTCGATTTAATGATTTCTCCAAAATGAAAATGATCCCTTCCAATTTCAAAATACTGGCATTGGTTGAATTAATGGACCAATCCAAAACATTCTGATGAAACACATCCGCATACTAACCAACTGCACAAACTATGAATATGTTTTAATTTTGTGGATAAACTAATCTTTATTATTTAATTAATTATTTTATAATAAAAGAATAAACTTTACAATCAATTTTATTTTTATTAATGTTGTATTACTTTTAATACAATATTTAAACTTTCCCATTCATACTAATCGTTTACTTGCGATTCTATAACATTTACCAATTTCGGATCACTGTCTGTCTGTCCATACAAGGCTTCGAATATACGATCACAATACAAGCAATGACGCAAGTTTCCTGACATCATATCTCATTTACGCCATATATTAAATCACGTACTAACCCACTTAGAGGCCCAAAAAGTGAATTGTTACAACTATTAACCAGTAATTAAAATTATACTGTTAACCTGTGTTAATTATACTTATGTTTACTTATCACAAATTTGGGTGTTGATTGCACAGGACAACATCTAGTGCAGTCAACCACCACATTAAGCCAGTAAGTCTTCTGTATGTTTTAAAAATTATTGTTAACTTAAATTAAATTGTTAACAGGTGTTGGAGGAAATAGTAATTTGGGCATTCGTGCAGGTGGAGGTAGTATGCCACCAAGTGGTGTAGCCCCAGTTGTAGCTGGTGCAACACTTACTAGGCCACGTCCTCAGCCAATCGCAGGCACTCCACCTCCAGATCCAAATGAAAAATGTGATCAAAAAATGATTCAGCAGACATGTACATTATTTGGGTTGGATTTGGTAAGTAATACGTTTTATTTCAGAGTTCCATTATTTATAATAAAACTAAAAGTAAATTTGATATTTATAAGAATATTAAAATTGTATCATTGAAATTGCATTGCCTACATGAAATTACTATAAGGTTGTAATTGCATATAATGATACCTTAATTCAGGGCTATAAACAGACTATCACCTCAGGGTACCATATCATCAGTTACACGACCCTGACTGCCACCAAAATAGAAAAAAATACTGCCCATCACATAGCCCATTTCAATTCATGCCCCAATTCATCCATCTAACCCAAATAAATATATATAGCCATCAAAAATTGTAACTTGTATTACTAAAAAAATATCCAGTGTTTATATGTGTTTTGAAGGTTTAGTGCTAATATACAATATAAAATAAGGAAGTTAAGAAAAGAAACAAGAAAAGAGGTTGTTACAAGCAAGGAAAGAAACAGAAGGTTATATCATTATTACATTAGTATTGTTGGTGACGACACAAAATACACAGACATCTTTAACAAGGTCTCTCTCTCTCTCTCTCTCTCTCTCTCTCTCTCTCTCTCTCTCTCTCTCTCTCTCTCTCTCTATATATATATATATATATATATATATATATATATATATATATATATATATATATATATATATATATATATAATTTCAAGAGAGACATAAACTTGTAATACCAAACCAAGACACTTAAGAACAGTAACCAGCATCAAGACTAAATTGTTAAGAGAAGAGTTTGTAACTATAATAATAACATATTTGGTAAGTGGCCAACTTCAGATAAACCTTCATTTAATAGCTACTTCAAACAAAACATCGTGTGCACATAAACACTATTATAAGAATATGACTATAAACTGACACCTTAATTCAACATTTAACTTTTTCAATTAATTCCTTCTAATATCTATAATTGTGAAGTCATTCTTCTTCATTCCATATTTTCACCCAAGCCCATCACTCATCTAGATTTAAGCATCAAAAAATAATTTCGTAGTATTAAGTTATCCTTTAAGTTTTATCTAAATCAATTGATTATCTATTTTTTCTTACAAATTAAACATTTTAGCTTTATATACAAAGAAGCTAGCCACAGCAAATTCAAAGACAAATTCCCAAGATCAAAATAAATGTTTTTAAACTTATAAGATTATTCCATTGTACTATATTAACAGTCATATTTATATTATCCATCTATCCATTTATTTATATACAGTATATCAAGAATATTATGTATTTGGGTTAATCTATACTATATAATAACAAATAACCACATATATTTCTTTACAATAATGTTTCACTAACTAATGAATGAGTTAGTTGCACAAATACACAATTCGGAACTACCTTGCGTTCAAGCTTATTTTTTCTCTCGATAAGAATAGATATAATTTATAATTGATAGAAGTATAAAAACCAAGCAAACAAAATAAGGTTATAGATTTAAATCATTAAGAGTTCAGAATTTGGTTATGCTGTTATTATATGATGAAAACCTTTTGTGTGAGCTAAATAAGCTGTCAATTAATGAAACATGTTCATTTTTATAATATGAGTTTTATCTCCAGAAAGAAAAAAAAAACATTTCTAACAAATTGCCATTATCTCTTACTTGTTTATTAGATCACAAAGTCTATGGGACACAACTACTATTATTTAGGGTTGATGTAGTATCTATGTATGGGTATAGGCTTTATGTATCTATGTCGGTTATTTTTTTAATTACATTTTACTTGAGGTTTGTTCAAAAAGTATCTGACCTAAATTATTCTCCCATAAGAAAATGAATCAAGGGAAATGAGCTCTAATGAGGAGGTGGAGATGGAGGGTACATTCATGCATACATATGAATTTATTTTGCTTTCTGCAGAGAACACAGAAACTGCGTTGGCAGTCCTTTTTTCACAAAATTGTGTTCATAATGTTTAACACACACAAGTGTTGTTATACATTTATTACTTAGTAAATCTAACTTTATGTTAAAGACTAGGAAGTGGAATTAGTTTTGAACCGTTGATTTCAGGAGAGGCCTCCACCAGTTCCACCGAGTAGACCCTACACAGTGGCAGGGAACACCAAACTAGGATATCCTCAAACAAGGGTTATGAAGATGCCATTTCCAGGTAAGAAAACCAGTTTTTCAAGAAACCATTCTGTGACAGATTTACTGTTATTATTTTTAAAATTATGATTTTTTATTATTTATTTCATATTTGTTAATATATGAATAGTTTCATATTATTAAATTAGGCATTAAGTTCAACATTTATTACTATCAAGACAACTGTCTAATCTTAACTAATATTTTTAGTTTCTTTTTTTTAACAGCGCATCTTAATCACGTGTTTAACATTAACAATTTTAAAATAAATCAAAGATAGTTCTTCTTCATAATATTGTATATACACGAGGTCCAAAAATTTATTGATAAACAGTTTCAAGATGAAATCTTCATTTTATTTAAGATTAAACATTGAATTGTATTCATACAATTTATTGATTTTAAATTTTATCAAATTAAAGTGTTTAGTAAGAATTATTTTTTAATTTAAATAAAATTTAAAACACAAAAATGATGGTACTAGTTTATTGTCATCCAAAAATTGGTTTTAAGTCATAAGTCACTTATCCTTGTCATACATTTGTCTTATTGTGGAACAGCGGTTTATTTTATTATTATTATTATTTTTTTTTGTTGAAATGTAATTGACATTCCACATGTCTCAGCTGTTGTTGCATTCTGGCAAACAGAAACATGTTGGACAAAACTAATTTTTTAATATAATTTAGTATACAAAAAGAATCCTTACATTTGTATGAAGTAAAAATATATATATATATATATATATATATATATATATATATATATATTTAAATAAATATTTTTACTTTAAATATTTATTTTTATTGTCTAAGAATAAGATACCTATAAGTTAACACATTGAAGCCTAAGCCCGAGTATAGGTCGGGCAGTCGCGCCAGCGCTCGCTGCCGAACCCCGAGTATACATCGGGTTGCGCTAAATAATTCTATACAATCGCGATGTCGGCACATAATCGGGTTTCGGCTCTTTCGTATAGCTATTTGGTTATTTATCTTTGTATATGTCTTTGATTTTTGAATAGTCTTTGCTGTTGATTTGGACTAAATAAAAATATTACGAAGCTGGGCTCGCCGCCGAACCCCGAGTATACATCGGGCCGCGCTAAATAATTCTATACTATCGCGATGTCGGCATATAATCGGCCAAGGTGATAGAAATAATTCCATTAGTGACATTTTGAGAGAAAATGTGAATGAACCCATTTTTGATTCTGATTATCAGGGCAAAATCGATGAAAATAACGGTCCAGACTTTTTAGTGACAACCTTAGGCCTATTAGTGCTGGTAGCTATTTTTGTTTGTGTGTGTATTTTACCCTTTTTCAAGACTAAGGAGTGTTTACTGTAAGCAAAATATGTATTTACATGTATATATATTTAAAAAGGTAATTTCTTTGGGTTTAAAATGATATATAATAAGTCATATATAATAAATATAACAAATACCACAATTTTTTTAAAACGTCCAAAACTCCCAGGCGCAATAGGAAAAGCAGCGCGTTAGAGAGTTAGGCTTCAAAGTGTTAATAAGTTAATCGTTTGTTCAACTTGTAAAAAAAAAAAACAGCATAAAGTTAAAGCTTAATTCACGCTGTTTCAGAAAATACAACTTTTACTGAAAAAAATAATAAATAAAGATAATGTTCCATAATAATTATAAATAAAAGATCCAGTTTTTTTCTTTATTTTTTAAGAGTCTCTAGAGGCTGTCACCAACTCCAACATTAGGTGAATGAGTTAAAGAACTGACTTTAACATTTAGAGTCCAAGGTTGTTTTGAACAAGGTCAGTCTCCTGCTCGGGTTTTTTCAGTAAAAATAAAAGGAAAAAATATCACAATATTTATTTCCTCTTATATAGATTACTATAAAATGGTTTTCAATAAAAAAACTTACACAATAATATATGTTTAAGAAAAATTAGCTGTTTTGTGTTTTTCTTTTTTCACAGACCTACATATTACTACTACTTTTGACCTCCTCTTTATTAAAAATTAGTAAAATAGTTATAGAACAAAAAATACTACTGTTACTTAAATTTTCAGACAAATCACTAAAATCATATTTAGTCAAATGTTTACTTACTCTTCAGCCCCAATTCACTCTTTATGATGCCATTACATGATTACCAAAACAGCTGTTAAATATACAACAAGGAAATGATAATGAATACAAACATGCTGTGGTGTTAGTACCAAACTTGCTTCGGCAGTATATATTATAAAATTGGAATGATACAGAGAAGATTAGCATGGCCCCTACGCAAGGACGACACTCAAAATTATGAAGCATTCCACATTTCCACATTTTTTTTGTATGTGTTCCAGGCTCATAGGATATTGATTCTTAATGAAACAATTGAGATTACTCCAACCAGGTGTTGTCCGCAAGGAGGTGTACTTTAACCACTCTCTTGGAAACCTTATGGTGAATGGTCTTTTCGACAATTTGACATTTTCATTAAGCCGGAAACTCACAAACTGGCTGTTAAAGGCCACTGGCATGAGGGCCTTCTCAGGACTGGTCATAGAACCATTACTATTGTAACTCTAGATAAATCTATGCTCAACATGACTTCAGATGTCATGGGTGCAGAGTATGTCTTTATGAGACCTTTTTCAGTAAGTTTCTCTTTCTTGAAGAGTAGAAAGGGAAGAAAAATATAACTTTAGATCAAGACAGTTTTGTCTGGTACACAGATGGATTGAGGGAAAATCCAGATATAGTGTGTACAATGTGTCTACCAAAGGTCTGGGAAAGTATAGTACAATTTTCCAAGCCGAGGTTTCTGCAATTCTAGCATGTGCCAATTGAAGTATAATTAAACGTTATACCAACAAACGCATAGTTATACTATCCAATAGTTGCATTTGGCTCTTGACTCAGAGCAAATCTCCTCCAGGCTAGTGTGGGGGTGCTACCAGTAGCCCTCTACACACTAGCTTCTATGAACTTTGTAACCCTAAGCAGGGTACCTGGTCACGCAGGCATTTGTGGTAATTAATGTGTAGCTGAACGGGACAAGAAGAGTGCAAAAATGTTCTTCATGGTCCAGAGCCAGCCTGTGACATATTAAAATCTTTTGCCTACAATGCTATAGAAAAATGGTCCAAAGACAGTCATTGTAAACACTGGCAGGATTACCGGGACAAAAGCTCGGCAAAAAGCTTATCAGAGACACTGCTCAACAACTAATCCACTCGTTGTTAAGACTGAATAGCGGCTTACTCGACACAACCACTTCAGGAAACATTTGCTATCACTCAGGATCACCAATAGTGATCTCGCTTGTAGGGTATATAAACACTCTGAAGAGACTGCTAGGCATATCATCCAGGAATGTGAAAGGCTTGCCTTACTAGTGGGTTCTTGGAGTGTACAGCTTAGGTTGACATACAAGGATCTTGAGTCCTCATACCCCAATAATCTAATCTAGTACCAAACTTAGGAAAAAAACAACACAGAAACTAAACATACGTTCATCAAAATTCTATACATTGTTTGTGTTGGACGCACACATTGGTTCTTCATAATTGAAATTTACAGAGACATTTTTATAAGTTTCAAAAATGTATACAAATTTCTTTATTAATTTCTTTTTTTCTTGTTTAATGATGAAAAACCTCTAGGTCAGCATTCATTCATAAAATGACTGAGAGGTTTCTCAACTTTAAACAACAAGAAAAAACAAGTCTTTTTTCCTATAAATTAGGTCCTCAATAGATTTAATCAACCAATTGACCATTGTATTATCAGAATAATTCTTTTTTTAATGACTGTTGGTATATTTAAAACTCATAAAATCTGTAAAATAACTTCACTAGTATTTTACCATCTATATGTCAAACCTAACTAAAGGCTATTTAAGAGAGAGAATTTGTTTTTTAATGAAAATTATATTTTGTTAAGTTCATTACATTATTTTGTATTTTTATGTTATTTTAGGATTTAGGATTATTCATGTTATTTTTTTATTTTAATGGGGATGCAGAAGAAATGAATAAAACCTACGGTAACTTTTACATGAATAATTTTACTTATCGCTGGTCAGCCACAATTTCCCCATTTAAAGTGTCTATGAGTTTAAGTTTAAGTTAGCCTACCTTAAACAAGTTTTACCTTGAGATAGAATTTATTTTCCTCTAGTTAAGTATAATATAATTTAATGTCAAAGTATAATTTTACAATGTAAAATTTTTATTTTTTTAAATACTTTTATTGGCATGTAATAAAGGGACCAATTTGCATATAGTGAGGAGTTTCATTCTCGAGCAATAATATGACTTTTTTATTTACTTCAATAGAGGATGGAAGTGGAGAAGTATCTTTACTCAAAGGTGACACAGTGATAGTTGTGGGTGCATCACCCCGCCGAGGCCATCTAGTGGTAGAGCACAGCAACCACAGCTTACATGTTCCATTTCAATTTCTTGAACTTAAGCCCGGATCAGTTAGCATATAATTTAAATTAAAAGATAATGTGAAATATGTGCTGAACTGTTTGATTTTCCAAAGACTTGTGTATTTTGGAATAATGTAGAATATCTTTAAGTTTTCAAGTCAATTATGAAATGTTTAGTACAGAAGTAAAAATTTATTGTATAATTTTGCTTTAAATACAATATTATTTAGCTTTAATTTTACCACTAATATTAGAGTTAAGTGTGTTTTGTATAAATAAATGTTACGCATAATTGGGAGTTGTATTTATTGATTTTGTATTTAGCATATATTTCAAAATAATATGTAAAAGAGTATAGCAATGATTCCCTTAAATTTCCTTTGTGTCCTTACATAAACTTTTAAAAAATAATTAAAAATATTGTTTAGTAAATAATGTGATATCACATTTGGATTAATGAGTTTACAAAACAAATGCATGAAATTTAATTCATGTCAAGCTCTCTCAGTCAACAATTTAGTTTTATGATAGTTGTACAGTAAGGTTTGTTGACATTTGTTTTGCTCAGTGAAATTAACCTGATATAATAAATATGGTGTGATATCAGACTTTGGTTGTTTTAAAATAGAAATTAGTCATTTTATAAATGCCTCAATTCCGTAAATTATAAAATCAGCAAAAACATTAGGAATAGATTAAATTAAGTTAGGTAATTTAAACATTCAACTGGACTCCACACTTGTAATATAAAATCGATTTGTTTTATATAGAACATATTAAAATAAAACCTAATCAAACCTGTTCATAATTTTACAGCTAGATTTATTATTAAAACATTGTAGCATTTATAAAACTACTACTTCCTCGTATTAACCAAAGTTGGTAGTGACTAAAGTTTATTATTATAGCATATTTTAAACATCCAATCTATGATTGAGCATTTATTTTCCCCAATACCTGTTTCCCAAATTTGCTTGCATTATGTATGGTAATAAACATGATTCTCATTAATAAAAAAAGAAACATTCACAGAGTAAAATTAAGATATAATGAAATTTGTTAGATTTTGGTTTACTCCCTCTCCAACTAAAAAAAAAAAAAAAACAGGAAAAGAGAATGCGGTATTAAATAGGTAAATATGTTAATACCTAAGTCATTCAATTTTCAGTATAAATAATAAATTTCTAATTGAATTCTAGAAAATAATAGAACATAATAAATATAGTAGGCCTAGACACAATAAATAATTTTATTGTAAAATTACTGATTTTAAAATTTAAAAAAATAAAATAATTCCCAAATGTTTTGTTTTCAATGAAAGTTAATTAATTATATATATGTAATGAGCAACCAGTTAGTCTAGTGGCTATAGCTCTTACCTTGTGTGCAAGAGGTTCCAGTTTTAATATCTGTTTATCTGCGGTTTAAACAAATATATAATTTTGATGACATTCAGAATAAAGTATATTATAAGCTCTTTTTAATAGCTTTATGAAAATAACCATATCAGGAGTTATTACCAAGAAAGCAAAATATCACCCTTAATTAAGCACATAAAAGTATTATCTCAACAAAACAATTTCTCTCAAGTATTGATGAAAAACTGAAGTTATATCACAAACCTACATAATAAAGTACAAATGTGTGAAACAGAATTTGAGAGAAAATGTAAAAATGAACCTGATGTTTTAGTCAAACTTGATTTAACAGAGAAGAAATTTTTTTATGGCTATATCAGAGAAAATTTCATTTGTGTGTTTATATGACTTTTACTTATGTGTTTGAATATGTGAATGTCGGTGCAATGATTGTGTATTATTATATTTGATTAGGAATTGTACAATATAAATTTAGCATTTATATCTATTTTTATATTAATTGTTATCCTTCTTTCTTTGCTTATTTTAAAATAAATAATAGCCTATTGGCAAATGCATTAATTTTAACCTATTTTTTAAAAAAAGTAAGAAAGGAAAACATATTATATGGTTTACTTTAGTATTTAGCATTTTTTGACATTTATTATTATAATATTCATAATGAAGATATCTTTGTTGTGTTTTAAAATAGTCTATTTTAGCCCAGAAAAATGGGCAGGTATAAAGCCGAAAGAACTACAAAACAAAACTTTATACTTATTACAAATTATAGTTATTTATTAATGTTACTTTATATGGTATCTTAGACTTGATAAAATGATGAATTCTTAGAGTGCCAATTTAGATTAGATTTAAAGAAATCATCGTAATTTTTAGTAATATTTTTATATATTGTAATTAAAACAAATTTATTTACATGTATTAAAATATGAAGCAATTATGTATATATATTTTATTATTGTTATATGTAATTATAGAATAGTAGTTGAAGCGTATATTAGTTTATAATATGTATTATATAGCGTACAAAAGAAAGATGATTGAACTTATAAATTTACATGTAATTATTATAAACATATCGTGAAGTTTTTCACACTGGCCTGATCTTAGTTGATTATTTTTTGTTATAGGAAGTCGAAATGTATATATTTGAAAAATATATTGTCTTAAATCTTTTTCTGATATGTTTAAAACAACATTGCAAATATTCTTTATTAACAAATTCTTCAACTGAATTTTATTTATTTAACGATCAGTAAATAAAATCAGTATAGTCTAGAGTTTTTATAGAAGTATAATATATAAAAATCTGTTACTTTTCCATTCCACTGTACTAGTCATATTCCACTGCACCATATTGTGAATATCAAAGTAAAATATTCATAATCCAAAATTTCTTTGTGCTGAGACAAAAAATAGACTGCCCAACAAAATTAAATAAACATTTGCTTAGTGCTGCAACCATTTTCTAGCAATATTTTTTTATTATAATTTAGTCTTGAAAAAATCGTAAACTCCAGGTAGTTATGTTAAAAAAACAAATAATCTAGCGTAAGTGATAATCTCGTCCTACCAGAGTATCAAGCATGGCAGAATTTAGCTTTCTTACTTTATCCAAATTCAATTATACTATGATAATATGAGGTGTGTTTTTAAGTAAAGTTTGTTTACAAGAAAGAGATATTAAAAGATAAAAATAATTTGTTATAATAAAAAATCTACATGACTTTTTTATTTTTTAAAGGTAATGAATTACCATTAACTTCTACACATTTTTATATCATTTTTTTCCTCTAACTCTATATAACTTCCTTACTCTATCTCATAAAACTCCACCAGTTTCTTGAACTAGTTATCAACATCGGCTTTCAGTTTGTCATTATTTTCAAAGTACTGCAATCCAAGCAATTTCTTTAAATACAGAAATATATAATAATCACTTGCTACAAGATCAGAGGTATAGGGTGGATGAAAATTCCTCACCCAAATTTTTGCAACAATTGAACAGTTTGACCTGCTATGTGAGGTAAAGTGTTATTGTGCAAAAATAAGCCATATCTAAGTTTCCATAGGGTATCACAACATAAATAGTTGTTCCACATTCCATAAAAGAAATCAATCAATACACTTTTCTAATCCTAAAAATAGGTGGCCAATTTTTTATAAAGCAGAACATGCTTACCTAAACTTTTTTTAATTTTAGAGATGATGAATATCATCATTGTATTGACTACTCTTTTGACTCCAAATTTGTGAACAAAACCCATGTTTCATCTCCAATGACAGTAAGTTCATAAGTTCAAACAGCCCCATTACCTTCCTTTACAAAACATGCAAAATTGTTCAAGCCGAAGTGACTCGTTTCTGTTTATGTGGGTTAGTTAACATATTCAGAACCCATCTGGCACACACAGTTTTTTGTAGTGAGGTTTCTTGTCACAATGTCTTAAATTATTTATTGTGAAAGTTTAGGAAAATGAAAAGACAATTCTAAAAGAGTAAATCGCCAATTTTCACATTCACTTGTTTCACTGTCATTGCTCTTGGATAACTCTCATGAACTTGGTCATGGACATTCTTTGTGTGTCCCTGAACAAACATCACCATTGCTTAACTTTATTGTCATTCATAAGGTCTGGCTCATAAACCTTGCCTATGAATTTCAGCAGCATTGTTGTTTTTTTCTAACAATAACATATCAGAGAACAAACTTCGCAGTTATCATTTATCATAGCAGAATTATTTATCATAGCACACATTTTAAATCCCTCACACACGTCATAATAAAACACAGTACATACATGACACTGCTTCATTTTCAGAGTCAGTAGAAATTTCAAAACTTTGCTTTGAAAGCACACTTTGTAATTATATTCCATTGTAATATTCACTGCACTATATTGGAATTTCAATTTATTATTAAAATTCCTTTATAACTTGCATCTGTTTTCACATTCTATTTTAATATTTACAGACCACTGCACTGTACCATTCACATTCCACTATAATTCACTAACCTCATATAATATGTACACTCTTCGACTATTTTCAGGTCTTCTGAGGTAGAATCATCACAAGTAGATTAGTAATTTATCGTTGCAATTATTTATTTTTGCTCAAAAATAATGTGAAACATATTTGTAAATAATGTCAATATTTAAATAAACAACAAGCACAATAAATTTGTGAGTATAATTAAAAACTAATAATTAAGAGTAAACATTTAGAACATAAAATTATTTACTGAAAAAAGAAGTAAAAATGTATCTTATTAATTTCAACAATTAATTTTATATTTTAATCACAGATCAAATTCTAGAATCAGTTAGGTTTAAAATGTAAAGTAAACATATTATATTAGAGCCAGTGTTGTATTCCTGTAATTATAACTTTAAGAATGAAATCTCAGGTGACAATTTATTGCCATTTATTACTTTTTTTATAAGATAGGTATCTTAGATTACTTAATAATATAAATTGTATTATAATAAACCTTAAATAAAGTATAAACTATTATATAAGATTTCTATTGCTCTCCCAAATATCCATTTTATAAAGTATATTAGTTATTATTATTACACAACGTTGTATGTATTATTAGTTTGTAAGTTTCATTTAAAATGTATCCTATAAAAAAAATCATAACACAAACATAATCATGTACAATATTTTCACCCCCGTGTTTATTTATTACATTTATTTACCGTGCTCACATCAGAAATCTAACAAAACATCTAGATTTGTTTTATGTTTATTGCCTTGGTATTCATATTATTTGTTTAAGCTTTGAAAATGATCATTTATATTGAAAACTAGCAAAAGCCAAATTTTAAAATAATGCGCAAACTTACGGAGAGTTGTGCTAAAGTAAGAATCAATCAATAGTCCACAACTGATTTACTATAGTAAGATAGTAAATTATCTACTGTAACTTTATCCTATTCATATATTTTTTAACTTATAAAGATAATTCAAAATAAATTATTAGTAATATCCTTTACCAACCTAATTCTAGAATTGCCGACCTTCCTTTAATCACACACCATTCTGTATTGCCATCATCTCTTTTAGTTGTCAAATAGTCCTTTGTTCAATTTTTACTTTCCCTCAAATTTGATCAGATTTAATTATTTTCTGCAATGTTCAAGCTTGTTTGTGATTTACAACAAATGTCAGAAATTTAGTTTTATGAAATTACTGACCTATAAGTATATCAGTCATTGTTTTTTATGTAGCTGAGTTCTGTTTTTTTTGTTTATTTTTTATAAGTTTAGAACTTTTATATAATTTGGTAAAAAATCTGAAAAACGCTGTATATTTTCTTATTCAGTATCATACAGTGGATCTTTTGTATATTATGGAATTGAATTTCGATAGTTTTAATTTGCTTTCAATGTATGGTAAGTATAAAATTATCATAATAACATAACGATGAAAACTGCCTGCAGGAAAATCTAGGTGGTAGCGCTATAGTTAAATCAACAATAGAACAAAAAAGTTGGTAAACAATAATATTGTTTCATTGAGTTAACTTTTAATAAGACTTAACTTATTGCATGGATTATGTAAAGTATCCTTAATGTTGATGGGGTTGTTTGCTAGTGATTGGATAAATATTCATCCATTTTTATATTACGTTTTATCCTGACCCTGCTGAATTATTTATAATGAGACCAATTCACCGAGTCTCGTAAATTTTTAATTCATGAATTTACAATTAATTTATAAAACTACTTTTGATGGATTTCTGATTCAACCCCATACTATTGTGTAAAGATGAGTATATATTATGTTACATTTTGTTAAAACACCTAACAAACAGTAATGACATAGTTGATAGATTACAGTAGAACAAATTGATGTAAAATAAATTGTCCAATAAATAACTTTAGCTATAGTTAATTATTAATACAAATTGTACATTGCATACCAAAATGTAATTAATGGCTCTGTTCAACATAGCAGATTTAAATAGTCTATATTAAGAAATGCTCTTTTTCTCATTATGCAATTTTTAATGTAAAATTATTTTGCAGTACTTGTAAATAAAATTTTAATAATTTTTAGAACAATTATTATTTATAAACCATTTTTGACTTTCGATGTTTTGTAAAAGGTGAGTATTTAAGCTGTATATTTCCTTGGAGATAAATGAAAGGTCTTCATTTTTACCCCAGTTTCTATTAACCCTCAACTACTATACTCTAAAATAATAACATAAGTACTATGCAACGGGTGCCAGATGTCATTTGGGGGGGGGGGGTAGGGTGTTTAAAAAATAATATGTATTTTTGGGGATTATCGCTTGTTTATCATTTATCTTACCACAAAAATTTTCCAATATATTCATTCTAAAGCAAGTTAAAATACTCTCCACCTCCTTAAAAAAAACATGGGTTTTACGTAACCTTTTTTTACTTTTCATTAATGTTGGTATTAAAAAGCACATTTTGTAAAAAAAAAAAAAATTGTACTCTTTTTAAATATATATTACATATTTGTTTAAAACATTTTCATCCTTAATAGGATTCTTGATTACTTGATATGAAAATTAGTATAAACCATTTTCATTTATTTTACAAAAAAAACTATACTATACTAGGTAAATAATACACCACTGTTATGGAAACAACTTGTATTACTGAACTAAGTCACACTATAACTATAACACGTCCTCGAGACATTAGAGAGTGCAGTTTATAAAATCACACTATTACTATAACTCGCCTACAAGACATCATCGTTATAAACAAAAAAGAACACATCATAGTATACCAGACGTCAATACAGTATAACTTGTAAAACACTTGCGACATGACTTTCACCACACAAAGGCCTTGACTCAACTACCGGTTTTTAGGTAGAGGGGGAAAGAGTGAGAAAGAAAGAGAGATATTGCCTGAGAGATGTCAGTATAGTAGTTGAGGATTAACTATTGTGATTTTCCCATGTGATTGTGTCTCAATTTATTATATTTTTACCAAACCATTAGTACATTTAAATATAAAATTACTTATTGGACCGTTCTTTCAGTAAAATCATGATACAAGCAAGACATGTATAAACTTGCACATCTCATTTCAGCACACACTTTGATATATGTGTTAATATCCTTTATATTTTTAATGTATACAAGGTTTGTTAATTTAGTATCTATCCTTAATTTTTCTCAAAAAAAAACAAATGAAGCACGGCAAATGACTTACCATGGGGAAGTAAAAGATACCTTCATGATAGGGTCGGCAACTCTCCCATATTATTCAGGAGCTCTTGTATTATTCTGAATTTTTAAGCTATATCTTTTACTTAATCTGGGAGATCGTATCTCCCATAATTCAGAAAATGACATCAGATTTAAACAATTAAACCTCCCACCCATATTTTCATATCTCATTTCCGAGTGATCATTACAACATCGATTCATCAATGTAATATGGATAGAATAACTGCATTGCTATGTAGTGAATGCAAACAATCTGTTTCCGGTCGATCGGTCAGTAATGTAACATTTCTTTGTTCATTTTGTTTGCGATCGTTGTTGTTTATGTTTTAAGTTTGCTGAGCAGCCAGCAACACAATTTAAGGAATTGATTGCTGTGATTATTACCACTGAAAAGGAAAACGACATGAGTTCTGAAAACTAAGATTGCTTCAATCTTGAACATTTTTTTAGAATGAGTATAGTTGATATTGGTCCATAATAACACTTCATATATACACTTTGATCAGTCTTTTGAGTATCAGTTTTTATCTCCACTGGTATTTGTCCATTATGGTAACACTGGTATTTGTCCATTATGTACTTTCATATGTTTTTTAAGCGATTCTGACTGAGAAGCAGCATAGTCATACTCTTTACACTTAAAAGGTTTTTCTCCAGTATGTCTAGTCATGTGCCGTTTAAGATGTGTTGCTCTAGTAGCAGAATAATCACATTCTTTACATTTGTAAGGTTTACCATAAATATATTCATGGGCGTACCCAGCGAGGGGCAGCTGCCCCCCCCCCTGGAAGCAAAAAAATAAATCTTTATTATACATTTTGTTGCTGGAATTTAATACAATTCTTGAAATAACTATTTTAATAATCAATTGTATATTGAATGACCACGGCTTGCCCCCCTTGCTGATCCTGGGTACGCCCTTGAATATATTGATAAAATCTATTACAACCAAAGACAATAGCAGCCATTTCTTTTTCAATTGTTGCATAACCTTTCTGACAATCTGTTAATGCCCTTGAGGCATAAGCAACAGGAACATTATTTTGTAATAAAACTGCTGCTACACCATCTTTGCTAGCATCTACAGACATTGTAACAGGTTTATCAACATCATAATAATACAATAGTGGTTGAAAACTTATAAGCTTCTTTATCTCTTTGAAAGCTTTTTCTTGTTCCCAATGCCATTGCCATTCGCTATTATTTTTTATAAGTTCCCTCGTTGGTGAGGTGACACTAGACATATTTGGTATAAATTTACTCAAGTAAGTAACCATACCTAACAGTCTTTGTACATCTTTTTTATTCTTAGGTACTTGCATATTTTCTATTGTACGAACTTTGTTTTCATCGGGTTTAATACCTTTACTAGTTAAATTATGTCCCATATAAATTAATTCTTGTTTATTAAATTTACATTTTTCTTTATTGAACTTAAGATTAACTTCCCTAGCTCTATTTAGTACTTTTCTTAATCTTAAATCATGTTCTTTTTTAGTTGAACCCCAAATTAAAATATCGTCTATAAAGGTATCAACACCTTCTATGTTTTCAAAAAGTTGACGTATGGTTCTGTGGAAAACCTCAGGAGCAGACTTTATTCCAAATGGTAGCTTTAAAAATTTATATCTACCAAAAGAGGTATTGAAAGTACATAATTTTGAACTTTCTTCATTAAGAGCAATTTGCCAAAAACCACTTTGTGCATCCAATGTACTAAAAATTTTTGCATTACATAATTTGTTTGTGATCTCTTCCAATGTAGGAAGTTGAAAATGCTCACGTTTGATTGCAAAATTTAAATCTTTAGGATCTAAACATATTCTAAGTTGTCCTGAAGGTTTCCTGACTATCACCATTGAATTGACCCAATCGGTCGGTTCGCTAACCTTGGTTCCGGAACTTTACGGGGTGCATGTATAACTGGTTTAGCAAGGAATCATACCGACCCCATTGAACACATCATTGTATTCTTTCATTACATTGCTGAAATATATATCCTCATTATTAGTTATATAACTACATTCCTTAGTAACTTTATCCTAGCAACTAATTTCATGGTTTCACAGGTATTTACCCCCAACACTGGTGGTGATTGTGTATCTACTACCTGAAATTCAATTACTCTAACCATACTTTTATATCGACATTTCAAAAAACATATACCTTTAATAAGCAATCTTTTTCCACAATAACTAGTTAGTTTTAAATTACTTGATAACAGAAACTTTCTGCTTATTATATATTTGTAGTGGGATTACATTAGCATGTGCACCTGTATCTAGTTTAAAATCAATAAACTGACCTGGAATAATTTCAAGTTTTACTGACCAATTGTCAGTTTCATATATATTATTCGATCCTAGGGCACCAATAAATAAATAATCACTTCTTACCTCTTTTTCACTAGTTTCTTTTTCAAACATGTGTAATTTTTTTGATTTACAACATATAGCAAAATGATTTGTTTTTTTACACTTATTAGGTACACATTTTTCCATGTGCTGGACACTTGAATTTTGGATGTTGCCTATCACATCTGTAACATTTATTTCCACTATTATCTTTTGGAGCAGTTGTTCTTCTTGTCGGTTGATTTTTCCTGAAGGATGACGATCCTTGAATAGAATGTACATCTTCATTCCTTGAAGCATCTTGATTTATATCCTTTGATTGTAAACTGGAAATTTCTGCCGCCCTGCAGATGTCAATTGCTTGTTGTAAATTAAAATTTTCTCTAAGTAGTCGTTCTCTTAGGCTTTCATTTTGAATGCCTAATGTAATTTGATCTCTAATTAGACTCACTGATAAGTCACCAAATTCACATGAAAACTTTTAGCTTTCAAATCTGTAACAAATTGATCAATGTTTTCATGTTTTAATTGTATACGTGTTCGAAATTTTAATCTCTCATATGTTACATTTGTACGTGGAATGAAGTAATCTTCAAACTTTTTTAACAAAATATTAAATTTATTTTTGTCTTCAGGTTTTAAATTAAATGTGTTAAAAATATCCACACTCTCATCCCCTATTATATGGAGTAATATAGCACATTTTAGTTTATCTTCTTTTTCTTCTACTTGAGTTGCCAACAAATAATTCAAAAATTTTTGTTTCCATTTTTTTCCAATTTTCTCCAACATTACCTTGAAGGCTCAATTCCTTTGGTGGTTTTAATAAAGTACTTTCCATCTTACATGAAAATCCTTTGTCTAAACTTACTTTTTCCTGTGCAGTCTTGTTCTTAGAAAGCCCGTTTTCTTCTGACTTCATAAATGTATCACACTATTTTACTTATTATTAAGTAAATCTTCCATTTCTACTGTTTTTTTTTTTTTTTTTTTGTTTTTATTAAAAACATTTTAATTAATTTACTCTATAAAATCACTTTTCGACCGCGCCATATTATATGTTAGGTTAAGAATGACTACATGCTTAGTGTGTCAAATATGAACTGTTTTATTATCTGCTTACATCTTGCAGTCCCTAACTTGTAGGACATTTACATTAGGTTACTTGTAGTAGTTATCTTATCTAGATAACTATGTACCGGTACACATCTATTACAATCATAAAGACTTTGTTATAATGTCCATGGCAAAGTCATCGCTTGTTGCACATGCATCAATAAACAAGGGCAGGAGTGAACCTTATTTCTTTCTATTTTTATTAAAGTATTTTTAGGAAAGAAGTACTTCTCACAAAGCGATCTAGTTGGAGAAACTTTGTATCGTCAATTAACTCAAACACTCCTTCATCAGCCGCATGGAAAAGATTTCGAAATATTGAAGGAAAGAATAACAACACTATCAATCACATAAAAACTAAAAACAATGGGATTTTAACAGAAGAAAAGGATATAGCTAACACACTTAACTATGAATATGCAAAAAGATCCTCAAAAGCAATTTCCTTTCCAAAAGAACTAACTCCAGAAGAACAATACCTGTCATGCAATCTTGATCTTCTTGCATTACATAATGACGTAGCTGATGCCCCTTTCACAATGAGTGAACTTTTGGAAGGTGTAGCAGAGATGCGAAATAGTGCACCGGGAGAGGACAATATACACAACAGTATGTTAATGAATTTATCACAACATGCTTTTGAAGAAGTACTTACCCTGTTCAACGACATCTGGAGAACAGGCAACATCCCACAGCAGTGGAAACAAGCCACTATCATACCTATTCTGAAACCCACCAAAGAACCAAATCTACCCGAGTCATATAGGCCGATCTCCTTGACATCCTGTTTTAGAAAGCTTATGGAAAAGCTAGTCAACAATAGGCTAGTATGGAGGCTGGAAAGTGAGAACAGACTACACCCACAACAGTTTGGATATAGACCAAGACGAGGAACAATAGATGCCCTCCTTTACTTCACTGAGTCAATATATGAGTCATTCTCAAAAAACACCGCAACAGTAGCTGTTATGGTGGACCTGGAAGCTGCCATTGACAGAATCCCTCACTCCACAGTTTTGTTGCATTGCCTGCGAACTGGTATCAGAGGTAGAATGCTGGGGTACCTCCAAGATTTCCTGAAACTCCGAACAATCAAAACTAAAGTCAACAACACTTTCTCAGATGAAGTCTCAGTCTACTGTGGAGTTCCACAGGGATCAGTTTTAAGCTCAACCCTTTTCAACACAGCACTCCACGACATGCTAACATCTTTGCCCCATGATGTGAATGGTTGTATTTATGCCGACGACATAACAGTGTGGAGCTCTGATAAGAACCCAATACAGGCCACACAGCGAGTGCAAATTGCCTTAGACATTATTAATAAATGGACAGAAAAATGGAGCATGTCAATCTCTTCAACCAAAACAGAATGCACCCTCTTTACAAGAAGATATTCACTGAAGAACTTTATGCCAGAACTCTACTGCAAACAAAAGCAAATCTCTTACAACCCAAACCCCACACTGCTGGGACTCACTCTAGATCCTAAACTTTTGTGGAAAAACCACATTCAACGATTATCAGAATACTGCACAAGAAGATTAAATCTGCTAAAGGCTGTAGCTAGTAGAACATGGGGAGCAGACACCCTAATGCTGAGGCAACTTTATGTATCTTTTGTCCGATCAAAAATGATGTATGGAGCAGAAATATGGAGCTCTGCAGCAAAGGTACATATAAATAAATTAAATACAATTCAAAACTCAGCCGTAAAGATCTGCCTAGGATGTCCAAAAACAACCCCTGTGAGAGCAATGGAAATAGAACTTAACATTGAACCCTTGGAAATCAACATTCAAAAGATAATCTGGCACAAGTTTTTACAGAAGTCTGCAGACACATCAAATGCCTTCCATAAACGGGATCTCCAATGTACCAATCATAAGTCATCTTTTGACTGTCGAACAAAACTTTTAACAGTGGCCATGCCAGACATGACCCCAATGTCTTATCCTTCTGTCAACTGCATTCCTCCATGGAGTTACCAATCACCAAGAGTCAGCTTAAACCTTCCTGGACTAACATCAAAGCAGGATCACGTATTAGCGCAGAGAGCGGCGGCTCTTGAAGTTATACAGTCGAGTTATGAAGAATGCTATAAAATCTATAAAGATGGATCACTAGATCCTAATGAATCAAAATCTGGAGCTAGCTACTTCCTAGATTGTAAACAGGAATCCTTCCTCATTCCAGCAAATTCATGTTCCAGCACTGACACAGAGCTCTTAGCCATTAATGCAGCAGTGGTTCATTGCACAGAGGTAAAAAACAAAAAGATTTGTATTCTTAGTGACTCTAAAAGCGCACTACAGCTCATAAAAAGATATAAACCCACAAACTATTATTATAGAACAAAAGAAATTTACCATCTACTGAACTTGTGCTCAGATAAGGAGATCTACTTCCAGTGGGTACCTGGACATTGTGGGCTGCAAGGGAATGAGAAAGCTGACAGAGCTGCAAGGTTAGCCTCCAACTTACATCCAATACCACCTAGAGAACAATCTCTAAGTAGCTGCATAGCTAAAACTCACAAAGCTCTGAGAAATAAATGGATAGAAAAGTGGAATGCTGAACAAACCGGAGGTCACCTTCGTTCTCTTCTTAAAACTCCAAACGACATTAACATCTATAAAAATATGCATAGATCTGTATCAACCTTTGCCTCGAGAGCCAGAATGGGACATATTGTCACACAGTCGTATCTCTTCCGTTTCAAGCTTGCTGAGTCACCCCTGTGTCTGGAATGCAAGAAAGAAGAAGAAACTTTAGAACACATCCTCCTTCAGTGCTCCATCAAATCCGAGGCTAGAGACGAATTAAAGAGAAGACTACAACCAGATAGCACCCTCAGACGAATTTTGACTGACTCCACCTTCTGGAAATTGGCCTGTTTGGTATACGAGAGACACCGTGCGGTTGGCATTACTTGATGCTAGATGCATGTACCAAGAAGTAAGAAGTAAGTATTAAAGTATCTCATAACTGACTGACTCTCTCGCTCTATAACCATCATCTCTCAGTGAAAGTGACATATGTAATCCTCTTTGAAATCAATCTGTGGCTAAAGTTTAATAACTTTCATAAACACATAAAATAAGAGACTTTTATAAATATAGTCTACAAAATATAAACTATAAAATGTAATTAAAACCAAACTAAGCTTATCTAATATGCCCTGTGTGCCAAATATTTGCTGTTTAATTTCTTATTTTGTATGAACAACATAGGCCTAACCCTATAACTTAATTTGTTATTGCATTAAGATCTCTAGTCCTCCACAAGCTAAAAGTATATAACATAAAGCTTGTTTAATAAGTTTAATTTACCAAGTCTAATTGAGACAGCCATAATATTTCTTTTGAATAAAATCATTTAATAATATACAAAACTCTCCAAATTGAGAAGCTGAGATGTCATTTCACGAATTCATAACATATATAAATATAGCCTAAATATATATATATATACATAATTATTGTCACGATTATGAGTGTTTTTATATAATGTTTTTATAACAGGTTTCAGGTTGTAAATTAGATTTTACAAAATACTTTTTTTAAATTCCTGAAATTATTTATTTTGTAATGCATTCCATTCAATTATCATCAAATGCTAACTTAGTTATCCCCAAAATATTCAAACCCATATCAATTAAAAACATTTCATCGAACCTAACGTTAGTCTTCACACTGGGAACATACTCTTGTTGACGAAATTAGTAGGCCTAATTAAATAGATAAATCTAGGCCCCTATACTACAAAAACTAAATTGATTTCAAATTAAATAAGTTACAACACTTTATCATATTTCTGAGATATCAATCTTTCAACTTGTTTTGTAATACTTTTTGCAGAGGTAACACAATTATCAAATGTAGATCCCACAAAACCATCACCTCCGGCAATAAGAACAGGGTCTGACGAAATTGTAATACATCCAGGAGCTCCAGGGTAAATATCACGCACTTGAGAAAATCTCCATTTATGACATTTTACAGCTTTAGGTTCTGGCCAATCTGGAAAACGTTGTTTGATATATGAAAATAATTCTGATTCTATTTCTGGAATAGAATCTTCAACATGTTTTTCACCATACTCCTTTGTAGTATGAATAACTACTGAACATACCTCACTTTTTATTTGGCGTTTCTGATTATCTATTGCTATATATCTCAATATAGGATCTTCTACAAAATATTGTGCATCCCAGTCTACATCTGGTCCAACACCATCATTATAAAATAAACCCAAGGCATACCTAGAATTATAGACAACTGAACTCAATTCATCCAGCATATTAGGTGTGGAATGTAAAATCTCAGCTATTGATCCTTTAAGTTGTAAAATTTGAGGTACTGGCATTGTTAATAAAACAATATCAAATTCATCTTCAACTCCTGAAATAGTTTTTACAAGCCATTTATTCCCTTGCTTAGAAATTGAGTTTATATGATGCTCAAAACAGATTTCATTAATATTTGCAAGTTCAATACAATGTTTAACAATTGAACTTGAACCTCTAGGAGCAATAAAATTTTTAATATTATTTTTTTGAGGTTTCATACCGACAATTTTACAATTCATAGGCTCAAGAACTCTTTCCCTCAACAGTGGTTCATATATTTCATAGCTTTCTTTTATTATTTCATCAGTAGTAGTTATGTATTGAGCTCCTAAATCTACAATGCAGTTGTGATCAAATGAAGATCTACTAGTGCTCATTCTTCCTCCAATCCCTTTTGCTTTGTCCCAAATAACCAAAGACACTTCTGATAAGCTTTTCCTTAAACACATGCCAGTAACCGCAGTAGTGATACCAGTTCCAACTAATAAGACTTTTAGTGACATTTTAAATTAATGAAGTAAAACGTAAATATTATAAGTGTCTTATACAAATTAGTTTTAGAAAAAGAAAAAATAGGTTATAACAGTGCAACTGTAACTACCTAACCTCACTTCAAAGATTTAAAGTTTGTTTATATTTTCTTATCAAAATAAAATAGTACTACTGTACTTAATCTTTACTTTAAATACACAAATTAAACTGATGAAACCATTTTAACACACACATTTTTTACACGAAACTGCATACAAATTTACTTCGGTAAATGCCCCCAATTTCTGTTTACAAAACCTTCAGTAGACAATGATAACAGCTGATAACATAGTAAACATAGACATACTGTACTCATGCTCATGTACTGAGGAGATTTGCAGCTCAACGTGTCCTCTTTGATTTGATAAATATATTTGCCGTCATTGATAATACAGTAACCTCAAAAAAGTTTAAATACAAAAATATGATTCATTAAATAGAAATGAAAATATACTTCTAGAAATATATAAAAAATTATCTAAATTAAATTCAGAATTCACAGAGTGGGAAAATAGAAAATGTGTATAATAATCGTAAATTAATTAATTTGATTTGTATAACTTTCTTCAAAATAAGAGTTAAATGGATGCAAAATGGTTTGAATTAAAACTACTTCAAATTTCCAAACTTGGTTTTAAAATGGTAAGTAACATTTTCTGAATATATACATAAAATTCTATATCTTTTTAATTAACTGATTTCTTCGTATCACTTATTATTATTAAATAAATAAACTATGTGTTTCATTTTTTTTATATTAACTCTAAATGAAGAAAACAGTATGTTTATACATAATCATGGGCTTTTTAAATCTTGGCTCAAGTCTTTTCAGAATAGGTCAATAATTTGATAGCCAGATTTATTATGAACACTTTTCCTTGAATCCTTAAACACCTTTTTTATTTTCTTCTTTCTTTTTGTGACTTAAAATGTTACTGCATAAATTTCACATTAAATATGCCTACTATCATACATATAACAAATAATTAGATAAATATTTGTTAATAATCAAATTAATACATATTAATTTACTATATCCCTTAAAGAAAAGATAATATTTATTTTTGTTTTTGAATCTTTTCTTTTGTTATTTACTGCCTCTCTAAATAAATAGTTTTGTATTTAAATTCGTATGGTAATTAATAGGACACCATGGTTAAACATTAGTACTCAGCTACACCAGTTGTAGCTAAATTGAAAAGTTTTAAAAAAACCATCCCAAATGAAAATCACATAATTTGTGTGATCTTTACTTTGAAATTTCACATATAATATATCATGCGAAGTCCGCTTGACTACAGTATAAACATTAGAAGGTATTTTGTATATTTTAAATGGCTTAAACATTAAAATTTACCTCTTAAGATAGATTAATGAAATGTTTTTGTAATATATTTAAATCGTGCTAAATTATTATGGAGACCAATATATAACCTCATCTGTTTTTATTCATAAGTAGACGAATAATCATAATTAATGCAAATGTAGCAAATTAACAAATCGAACCAAAAAAGGCAACGCAATGGATTGCTGGATCTCCGCAAATCCAGTGCTGAATATTGGAAATGGCCCCAAAGATAATATTAACACATGTAATTAAGGAAGCAGTAAGATTACCAATTAGTCAATTACCATTATTTTCTTTAGAGACTACTATGAGGTTAGAGAAACTTAAAACTGGATAGAATTACTTGTCTATGGTTCGTCGTTTTAACTTACTAATGTAGGGTAATAGGCAAAATATTATTATGACATTTAATTGAACAGACGTAAACACATTTCATTTGGAACAATAAATTCAATAATATAGTCTAATGGCGTCTCCGTTGGAGCAGTTTGTCAACAACGTTCAAACATATTCTCAACAAGGTAAGAAACTATTGGGCCATGTTTTCTTAAAATATTATTTTTGACTTTTAATTTTAATTAGTAATAATAACAATTTGTTTGTTTGGATGATACTAAAATAATATAAGCTAGCTCTATAACTCTTTTTGTGCCATATTGAGTAGTCACCGGTATAGACCGATTTGTACAATCCCTAATACTTGTGTTGACTGAACAAGGTTTTTACGGACGTATCGTGTATTAATTTCACAAATAACCAATGTCCAGAGTTCATTACAAATGTTTTAAATTGGACTTTATTTGAGCAAGTGTTTGTAAATTTGGGTAATTCAAATTCAATGTATATTCAAACTTTTAAACTATTTATGCCACTTGGTGGTATTCCATTTTAATAAATAAAACACTTATTTTTTAGTATAACCACAAATTTATTGAAACTTGCAGATCATGGTTTCGCTAGTTACAGCATTGTCTTGTAAAATATAGTCTGCAACTTTCAATAAATTTGTGGTTATACTAAAAAATAAAAGTGTTTTATTTATTCAAATTTTTAACTTGCCTCAATGAGCATTCACTCAGTTTTTTTTTTTTTGTTTTTTTCTGAAATCTTAGATGTCCGAAGTAATAGGCTATTTTAAAAAGAAAAATTGGTGAAAACAATTTTAAACTTCTCAAAAAATAGTAAATGGTAAAAACTTCCAAAGTTTGGCATGTATGCTATTTCTCATGGTAAATGTCCAGTTGATACAGCGTTGTGATTTTATAAAGAAGTATCATGAAATCTTGTTTCACATACCTTATTATTAAACGATTGGATCATCCTTAAGCTGGGAAGACCCTTTACAAACTGTATGAAAATCCATTATTTCTGTCTAAAGTAAGCAATTTAAAAGTACAAAATCCTAGCCTTATTAGGTTAAGATATCTGTTTATGGTAATTTATAAGCAATGATTTTGAATATATTGAGTATCTTATCACTCGATGTTTATCCGTGCAAAGCAAATAGGTCTGGATAGGTAATTATATGTATTAATGTATATTTAGTAAAGACAGGTCTGGTAAGGTTATATATATATTAAAACAACTCCAAATGATGTCGTAAATAAATTTGTTCAATAAAAAATAAATAATAGGAATATTATTTTCAAAGAACGATTGATTACCACGACGCCTAGCGGCAAATCTGTGAAACAATTTCATAAATTTTAAATTGCCTAAATTACAAAATTCCCAACCGAATATTATGAATAACCAAACATTTCAAAATTTAATATTAATCAATTTTATATTTAATCAACCTATATTTAATTGAAGCCTAAATTTCCCATCTATTTATTAAAATAATAATACTACAGTAGAATGGTAGAAATAAAAGAGATTGACACGGACAAAAATGAACTGTCAAGCACATAAATGACCGTGTTTGAACAACAACGTCAGAAATTTTACAATTATAAGAAAACGATAATAAATACGACTAAAAAAAACATGGCCTATAGAAGAAACAGATAGTTTTTAATATAAAAGTTCACCTGAGAATATTTATAAATCCAAAAATTATTTACAATATATAAGAAATCAACTAAAGTCATAGTCAGCATGGTGGACGAAAGAAATCAAGTGACAGATATTTTAAAAGACAAGCCCACCGACAACTAAATCACGTGATTTAAATAGATTCCATAGACATTGAGATGCAGGAATTTTCGATTAATTTTAAAATTAAAATCAAAATATGTAGCCTATATTAGTTATAAGACGACATATTATTTTAAAATAAGTTATTTGGATCCTTAATATATTTTAACTACTGTATTTAATTTACAAAATTAGAATAAATAAATATAAATGAAGTTATTAACAACTTCTTACTTAATAAAGTAGGATCATATATTCATATCATTAGTGTACCAAATACATTATTAATTCAAAGAAATGTAAATATAAATTCGAATCTCTAGAAATGTAAATATAAATTCAAATCTCTATATACATCAATTGTCTAACAATGATTTTTGGTAAAAAGTTAATATAGTTGAAAATTTGAAGCAAATAAGACGTATTCCAAGTTTCTGCTACTAATTGAAGAAATTTACATAATTTAAAAATATAGCCTATTTCATACGTTATAAAAATAATGAGAAGAAATAATATCGAGTGATAATTTCAAATGTTAAATCTACTAAAGTCGATCTGATATTAAGATGATGACAAGGCGGATTCTATGAACTGGTGAGATCTTTCCATTTGTATTCTATTCTGTTATTTGTCTAAATCATAAAACCTATGTGGCCTGTTTTGTTTTTCGTAAATATTAGTGTTCACAAGTTGAAAGTGGAATGAATAAAAGTATATAAACTGAATATGAACATTTATATTAAAAAATATAACATAAACTTGAACAACTTATCCAGTTTTGAACAGTTATAAATGTCAACTTCATTCATCTCATTTTATTTTATTTTTCTACATATACTAAAACTAAAATTAATTCTTTCATTTTCTTTTTCTTTTATGTCCCTTTATATATATTAAATGGTATTATACCTAATTTCCTTGGTAAAAGCCGCACTAACCTAATACCACGAGAGATATAAACTTTTATATGTATTAAATAATTCCAGAGATATAGACTATAATTAATTGTGTTTTTCATTGATATTAATTTGTTTTACATTATACTATAAGATATAAGATATACTATAAGATATATATATAAACTATTGTGTTGACTGAATAATTCCCAGAGATATGGACTCCAATAATTGTTTGTGTTTTCCATTTATAAGTGTATTGCAATAATTACTCGAGATATATATATATATATATATATCTTATTCCTTGCAGTAACAGTTTAGTTACTATTGTAAAAAGACCATTTACTTTTTATACATCTTTTTAAATTATAGAGTTGAAGATAATGAATTAATGAATTATCAATTTATCTCCCAATTATTGTTCCATTTCTATTCGTGGGAGAATTCATTTACTATAACTAATAATGCAAATCTACAATATTCATCCTTGGGGTAATATTGTTGCAATCTGATTTGGATATTTGTTGCAATATTAGGTTATCTCTTTCATAAAACCCTATTTGCAGTGTATAGAAATTTAAAAAATGATAATAATAATAATAATACAATATATTAAAACTAAATTATTTACAAAAATAAAATTATTACATGATTATAAAACAAAACCATACATATTCAAATATTGAGACCTCAAACATATTAAAAAGATAAACACAAAGTTTAGTTTTGTAGTTTAGCAGTTAGAGCAGGGATTCCCAAAGTTTTAAAAGCCATGGCGCTCTTAACGTTCAGATTATTTCCGGCGGCGCCCTTCATATGAAGCAAAACTGGAGATCTGATAATTTTAAGTCTAAAATCTTAAATTTAAATAAATTCTATGCCATGATCTCTAAATTCCACTTTTAGATTTTTATAAGACTTTAATTTTATTTAAATACTTCGTGTATAGTTGTTGGTAAATTTGTTTTTTTAGTAATGTAATAAGGAGGAAAAGGAAAACGTAAATAAATCGAAAAATAAAGAAAATCACATTATTTTTTTAATTAATACAAAACAGAGAATCATTTTAAACGTAATTGGATACAAGTAATAAGAGCTCCAAACATGTTTTCTGTCCTAATGAGAGGGATGGACTTGTTTATCCTTGATCAATTCATGGAATCTTGGTGTTATTTTTGATAGAGCAACACGAATTTCATTTTCAATTTTAAGGTTACCTCTATATTTAGATTTCATAACAGCAACTGTTGAAAACCCACATTCACACAGGTAAGAACTGGCAAACGGTATCAATGATAGAAGTGCCTTCTTGGTTACTACTGGATACTCATCTTCGATACTGCACCAAAAATCAATTGAAAATTTAGACTGGAGTCTGTAGAAATATCAATGAGCTTTTCAGCTTCCTCGTTTGTGAAAGTCTCAGGAATCGCTGTGTTCATAGGATCACTTACCCACTGTACTGATTTTATTTCATCTTTCGGGAGGTATTGAAAATACAGCTCCAAATTGGATAAGTGACTGACGAACACACTTTTAAGTTCATGTTTTACTTGCACACACACGCTCACTTACAGACACGCTCACTTATTTTTAGACCTGACCAAGTGATATTGACTGCGCCGAAACTTCTACATCTACAGCTTACTTTAACATTAAATTTATAAAATGATAGTATTTATTTTGAGTAAATCATTATTGATTATATTTACAATCAAGTGTAAAAAAAGCTGTGTAATAAAATTATATTTTTCAATTTTTTTTCGTTCGTAGCGAGGCTGCCGCGGCGCCCCTGGAGACTCCAAGCGGCGCACACTTTTGGAACCCCGGAGTTAGAGGGATTTGTCGGCTCAGTATATTGCACAATATTACGAACTACAAAGTGCGATAATAAAGAAATGAGACCGATCTAAAAAAAATACTACTTAACATTTTTAGTCTTCTGTAGTGTAATCTTCTTCAAAGTAGTTCCCTTCTGATTTGACACAGTACAACGCCTTCTGCCACTGCTTTTAACATTTCTAGAACTCTGTTTGAAATGTCCTCTAAGACCCCGTTATGACTTTTAAGACATTTTCTATTGTTTGAAAATGGTGCCCCTTGACCACCATTTTTACTCTTGAAAATAAAACAAAGTCACCTGGAACGATATCCGGTGAATAAGTTGGTTTTGGTGTAACATTCACAATTTTGATATCTTTATGTTAAGATACATTTGATTGAGAGAAATGAAATTAATTACGGGTAACGTGAGTAATCCATAAATGTAATAAAATTGTAAAAGGTTTTATTGCATGGATTATTTGCATTCAAAGAACGATAATGAAAAGTTGGAAGTAGGCAAACAGACAGGATTTCAGAATGGTTAAACTTATAGAACATGTGTGGAAAATTAATAAAAAAATATTAGTTTAGAATTTCATAATTAAAATAATTATAACAAAATTAACAAAAAATTGTAATAATTATTGTAAATTAATAATTATTACAAAATTGGTATGTTTAATAAAATTAAGAGAAAATTATATTGTGAAGTGATCAGAAATGAAGTTGTTATAAATGGAGTGCGCAGTATAGACCAATCAAAAGATAGATATAAGTAGTGGGGGAATGCACAAGCAAGAACAAAAGGGACTCGCCATTAACTGAGCGTTATGCAAGCTGTTCGATCATCATCAAGGCTGATCGCCTGAACATCTAGAGCAACATATTCTAGTACATCTAGTATCAGTGCATATTCCATGGTTTGATACTTTTATTTAACTTTGAATCTAAAACTAAATTCAATGCAAAGTTACACTTTGGTATAGCGTAAAAAGAACATTTTAATTGGTAATTTATGTCTTAAAAAAGTAGAGGCAATCAGTGTAAACTAAGATGTCGTAACGTAATGAAAAACATTGGTTAATTAATAGCTAACTGTATTGTATGAACTTTGATTTTGAATTTGATCGTAAAAAATACTTGTAACATGAACTATTTAAACATTTAATTTTGAATTTAATCATTGTGAATATTTGTAGTAACAACAACTAATATTGAATATTTATGAAACTAAACTCTAATAATTTGTCATGTTATTCACTGTACGTATTTCAGAAAAAGTTAAGCAAAACGGCGTGATTAGATTTTCTATGTTTCAAATATAATTAGAACTTGTTAATAAATGTACGTTTTATTTCAGAGGTTTTCATGATCATTTAGAGTATATAGTACATTTTCCTGTAATTCACGACCCAAGGTAAAAAAGAGTAAATTTAATAAGTGCACAAAATAGGGCTCAACAAGTAACAGTAAATTCATCCCAAGTAAAAAATATTAATTTTTTTTTTTGATAAATGTAATAATAACATATTTTTTCTTTACCAAATTTTTATATTATTACATTGGTAGTACTGAAATGTGTTTGAGGTTAAAAATTGCTGTACAGACAGTATGGGATGGCGCATTATCGTGATGAAGAATCCAATTATCTGCTCTGTTTGCACAGACATGAATGACTCGTTTTCGAAGTCTTTCTAAAATATTTTTGTAGAAATATGAACAAGTGTCTTTTAATCGAAGAAGCACAAAAGTATTCATTTCACTTTTGACTTCGACGTGGGTGCTTTTTTCAGTCTGGGTGATCCCTTTGAACACCATTGCAAACTTTTGTCTCTGGATCGTATTGGAAGAACCAATTTTCATCACCAGTGATAACACGTTTCAATAATATAGGTTGATTTCCACTTATTCTGACAAATGACCTGTACCACATTTTCCCGTACTTCTCGCTTTTCCTCTGCAAGATTTTTGAGGACCATTTTTGCACAAATTATTATCTTCAGTTATTATTTGGCTTATTATAACTGTTTCCCGATTGATGTTGGCTTCTTCTGCAATCATTTTCATGGATAGTCTTCGATGAGATCGTACGATTTCACATACCCTGATCATGTTGACGTCTGTCCGTAAGGTTGATTGTCACCCATTGCAGTCTTCATCTTCAACATTCGTTCTAACTTTGAAAAACATTTTATTCCTAAAAAAAAAAACTTTAGCTTTTGACATAATCTCATTTTCAAAAGCTTACTGTAAGTTGTCATCATATTCTCATCCAGTTTAACACAAAAAGAAATGGCATAACCTTGCGTAATATTTCACAATTCCATTTCTTTAACAAGAGACAAAAACACTTGTTCACTGTTCACTTATTACACCACAACTCAATACTGAACAGTCGCAACGATGTACCACTTGGACTAGAATTACTTTAATGATCAAGGTCAAAGATGGAGTGCTTACACAAGCTGCAGAGTTGTCATGTCTTGCTATTGTTTGGAAAAGCTATGGTCATGGTCCTAATCCTTTTTACTGTATACAGGGCTTGAACAACAGGATGGAATTTTAAAAACAAATAATCTTGTTACTCCTAACCTTTAGGTTTACCATTTTCAAACTTCTCCTTAATTGCTTCATATAATAATTACTTTGTTTATTTAAAAATCCGCAAGAATTAAGTGCTATTTTCTGATGATAAATTAAGTAATTTTCTATTGAACATAATTTCCATTCTACAGGAAATAGAGTTTTCTCTTTTTTCAGCATAACTAAGCTGGAATATTACTAAAAAAATTTGTGGTGCATGATTTTTTTTAAAGTAATGTTAGTTCACAGAACATTGTTTATGCAGTAAATTTAATATTTAAACAAATATTTTAGATACAATCTTGTTGAGCACTGTGGTGAAATTCACAATAATGCCTTGAATTTGCCCCTAACCACAATCACTAG
Organism: Aphrophora alni; assembly: GCA_963513935.1. Lineage (NCBI taxonomy): Eukaryota > Metazoa > Arthropoda > Insecta > Hemiptera > Aphrophoridae > Aphrophora > Aphrophora alni. The sequence goes on along the minus strand of OY740773.1, from coordinate 94,050,853 downwards.
AAACTTAAAAATAAAACACAGTTATCTGATTAATTGTTCTTTATTTATTATTTCTACTAAATGCCCTGATGTACATTTCGATAACATGGTTAACATCATCGGATGTTTTTTTTCTTTTTTTTTCCCATTAATAGATATGTAAGTTTAGACCCTCCGATGATGATAACCATGTAATCGAAATGTACATCAGGGCATTTAGTGGAAATAATAAATAAAGAACAATTAATAAGATAATTGTGTTTTATTTTAAAGTTTCTAGTGATTGTGGTTAGGGGCAAATTCGAGTCATTAAATATTTTAGATGCTAATTATTTCTTATCTCTATAGATTTTATACATATAATAAAAATTGATAAAGGATCAAAATTATTTTTTTATTTGTCTTAGGGAATTACCGTGAACTATGTCAGATGCTTAACAAATCAACAGAAGTACTCTTGAAGAATGGTCAACATTTGGATACAGTTTTGGAAATGTTGGAGTTGCAGCAACATTCTCTTGGAATGTTAGCTGTCCTTTGTGTCAAACTTACACTACCACCACCACCACCTCCCGCATCTTCACCGACTCCTGCACCAGATTACCAAGAAATACTTTTCGCACAAGTACAGGAATTTATATTAGGTTGCAATGGTGATCAAGTACGATATGCTCCAGATACATGTAAGTTGTTTATTTATAGCCTATATGTGTCTGTATATTTAATACTGTTCAAAACAAATGGGCTATTTTGACCAAATATATATATATATATATATATATATATATATATAGGAAACCTCTCATCAATTCTTCATTGTTTTGGGTTAGATCCCGCTCCATCATATTTCATATCAGATCTCTTTTGACCAACTTTTATTCTTTTTCAACCCTGGCACTATTTATTTGAGGGCTAGTGATATTTATTTGTTTATCATTTTTATAACATCATATAAATTTGTAAAAGAAGCGGAAAAGTATACACCATAAATTTAATAAAAAGAGGAAAATGTGTAGGTATTACCAGAAAGTATTATGTTATTATTATTTGAGTACACCCATAGCTAGACATAGATGTTCATAGATCAGTCTCGATATCATTCTTGGGTTAGATCTCTAGCTTTTATTTTTTCAATTACGTCTCTTGGCCAACACTTATTCTTTTCCAACCCCGACAATATTAGAGTATTCGAGGGTTTTGGATTTTATTTATTTTTGTATATATTCTTTTCTTCCTTTTTTTATAAGGTGATGATGTCTGAAAGGTTTTTGCCATTAAACAACACGGAAAAATCTTTGCGTTAGAAATAGTCTTCTGATTCTTTGAAATACCATACAAATATTATCTGTCTAAAGAAAGATCTCTGTTGCATTTTAAATAATCTAAACTAAAGGGAGATGGGGACATTAACCCACTACAGATTGCAGATGTTGCGTTCAGTTATGGAGCTTAGTTGGATCAAACGCACAGGGTAGTGAAGGGAATGTCCGCTGTTCTGTCTTTAGCTTTGAGCTCTAATAGTTTATATATTACTTACTAGATTAGGTTCCCAATAATGCTGCTAGACTCTTCTTAGCAATGGTCTATGCATTGTCAATAAAATATTCTAACGTTTATTATTTATTATTTGAAAATTGTATTATAAATCAAAATGTTGTACATCTTCATCATATGCAGTGTAAGATGTTGATAAGTTTACACAAATTAAGTGATATCCCTTTTGTTACATCATAATTTTTTAAAGTAGGCTAGTAATAATTGTTTGGGTGTGTAATTTTTTAAAGTTTTAATAACTGAGTGACCAGATTCATTTCAACCAATGTGGATACAATTTTGTTCTTAAAAAGTTGTTAGTAAATTTATAATAAAATATTTGTACATTTAAAATAATATTATTTCATATTTCTGTTAAAATGAATTAATAATAGCCTATAGTACACTCTCGATTAACTGTTATGATTGGGACCAAGACCATCTCAGATAATGTGGAGGTCATTGGGATTTGTAGGTTAATTAACGAAGATGCAGTTGGTTATAAGATTTGTATAAAATTACTTTATTTTGAACATTTCATCTATTTAAGACTTTTTTTAAAACATGTAATGAAATATGAAAATTTAATTGCCTAAACTGTATTACATATGTGTTTCAGAACAGTAACTTGCCTAATTACAATGACTAACCTGCATACAGTTACAACAGTACTATATCTGTAAAAGGAAAAAAAAAATATATTAAGTATGAAAAGAATGACTACTTTTTATATCTCACTGATTAAAAAAGTTGATGGATTACTCCATCAGCTTTTTTCTTCTTTTTGTTGCTGTGATGGTACTCAATCATTTTAGGTGTAGATCGTCATGCACAGTACACTTATCTTGTTGTTCAATGTAGGTGAGTGCAGCTTCAATTAATGTGAGGGATGTTTTGGGGAATAGAAATGTCATGTTTGTCTTCCTCATCTTCAGTTTGTGGAGATAAAACTAAACTGATAAATGGCACCATCCATTAACTCATAGCCCTGATCTCCATTTCGCATATCTCAAATATCCTCCTGTATAATCGCCTCATCAGACAGAAGTTGATTGTCGAGATCTAGAAACTCACTGATGTCGTTCTCATCGTCCTTTTTTCTACTAATGTCATAGTCTTTGTAGTGTTCATCATCCTGTGTTTCTTCATTTGTTTCTATATTTTCTATTGGGTTGTTGATTTCATAAAGTCCCCTCCACGGTTATGGAACGTAGTATTCTTTCACATTGTCCCAGATCATAACAACCCAATAGATCACATCTTTTAGATTTATTTTTTTCAAAATATCATCAGGGTCCGAAAGGAACAAGAGTTGGTCAAAAGATACTGGATTTGAAAGGAGAGAGAGAGAGAGAGAGAGAGAGAGAGAGAGAGAGAGAGAGAGAGAGAGAGAGAGAGAGAGAGAGAGAGAGAGAGAGAGAGAGAGAGAGAGAGAGAGAGAGAGAGAGAGAGAGAGAGAGAGAGAGAGAGAGAGAGAGAGAGAGAGAGAGAGATCTAACCCGAGATAAAAAGAAAAAAAGATGTAGATCTAGAGAGGACCTAGCTGGATCTGAACCTTTTTTCATATCATCTTGGATTAGATTCCTTTCTTTCATCTTTGCTGCCAGTCTCTCTTGACCAACTCTTGTTCTTTTCCAACTCTGACACTATTTGAGGGCTAGTGGTCTTTATTTTATATTATTTTCTTCTTTTTCTTTAAAATGATGATGATCAAAAGGTTTTTCGCCTTTCAACATCAAGGGGAAAAAATAAATTTCAACATTTTCCCCTCTTGTAGCTGTCCAATTAACATTTGCAGCAACTTCTTGTTGTAGTTCCTTTTCATGATTTCAAGCACTTCTTGATCAAGAGGCGGGATTGAGGAAATTATGTTTGGGTAGGGGGAAAAAAGGGTCAATCGAAAGGTGCGAAGAAGCATTGTTGAGCAATAACAATGCTTTTGGAGACAGTTTTAATTTATTTCAAGAAGCTTCAATGACAGGAATAAAAGATCAAAAAACAAATCTCTAAAAAATTGTTATTCTATCCATACATTTTTTCTCTGTGTGTACATTGTTGGAAGGCATTTTATATTCAAATTTTTAAAAGCCTTCAGCTTGGCAGACTTTCCAATCATCAGGAGTTTGAACTTTAGAGTCTCTGACACATTGGAACAACACAAAATTATGACTTTTTCTTTGTTCTGTTTAAATCCAGGCACATTTTTCTCTTGCTTAGAAGCTAGTTTTTGCTGGGAGCATTCTAAAATAAAGCTTGGTCTCGTCACAGTTAAAAATTTGGTCAAACGTGAAACCTAATTCCAACACAATCCCTGTCAATTTTACTTGAAAATCAGTTGTGACCTTACTATCCACTGATATGAACTTCTTCCCACAAATATTTAACTGTCTTATACCATATCTTTTTTCTAGCAATCTATCCATCCGTCGTTTGCCGAAAAATTGTGATCACTGTCTTATAAATGTTTTATGGAAGTCTATCGCCTTAGTTTGAAGCATTTACTGGGCTTCACTATCCTCATAATTGTAAAAACCAAAAAACAAAGCTTCTGGTGTCTGCTTGTATTCACCCTTCTTAAGTGTTTTTCTTACTGTGCTTGTGCCAGTACTACACTTTGTGCAAACATTTTTAGTAAAACCACTTTTCAATTTTACTTCTTTTTTTCCATTCCCCCATTTTCACTTCACTCACTCCTTAATTCAGAAGCAGTTTTTCTAATCGATTCTCCTTTGTTCAGTCTCTGAATGGTTTTAAACTTTTAAACTTTGTTTCGATTGAAACAACAAACCTCTTAAGTTTCTACTCATAATGACAATATTAGCAAACCACTAATCATACAAACAGTAATGGCGCCATTAGTGTGACTGACTCGTTACAGTTGAAGCAGGTGCAAGTGCATGTTATTAAACCAAGCCACTATGAAAAAAACATGTTGTTTCCCCAAACGCACAGTTGCAATCTCGAATCGCTAACTCCTTAACACATTACTACATGGCATATTAACGAAGCATCACTTTTGTCTTCGCCTTTGCCTTTTTATTATTATTGTTACAGTGTTGGACTGTAATACACTTGAATTAATAATAATCTAAGATACCTTCACATTTTAACAGTTTACTGTAGATGTTTCAAATTTTTTAAAGTGTGACCAATTATCTCAGTTAACCCAGAGCCTCGGATAACCGGATCTCGGTTGGTTAAGATTGTACATAGAAAACTTTAAAAAAAAAATTTGGTAATAAAACAGGACAAATAGAACTTCAAAAACCAAAATCGTGCAAACCACAATTTTTCTGAAGTTAATTCATACTGACAATGACCGCCGCATTGTATTCATAACGATCCTCAATGGGTTAACATATTTTTAAAAAATTACTAATTGACAGTAAGCAAAGTTAAGAAGAAGACTGAAGACTGAGTGTTGAACCCAGTCTTCAGTCTTCTTCTTAACTCTACTGATTGAGAAAGTGAATAGTGTTTACGAAATATTTCAAAACTTTAGTGTTTTTTGTGTGTGTTTTCTTACTTATGTACTATTAGGTAATACCAAGGACCATTTTCCAAGGTAAGCCTGTCTCCTGTCCATACATAATGGTTTATTTATTTGTTAGCTAATAAACCATATCTTTACTTCTACCTTTTGTGATTCAAATCTGTTAAGTGTATAAGTCTATGAACAATATTTATTTCATAGCATATAATTGTTTCTATTACAGATGCAGAACTATGCCATCTTCTCACTCGCAACTTGATAGAAATGAAAAGTCCGATCCGTGGTATAGATTTATTGAGGCAAGCTATTAGGAAAATCCAGCTCTCTGATTCACAGTTGACATCTATCCATGCAGATTTATGTCAGCTCTGTTTACTTGCTAAATGTTTTAAACCAGCATTAGAGTTCCTTGATATAGATATTTCAACAATTAGTGAAGAGGTTTGTTCCTTTTTTTATATTAGTTTACTTTTAAAGTACATGTAGAAAAAACATTTTTTTTTTCCCTCATTGATTTAGCATGAATTTTTCTGAAGTGATCTGGAATTAGAGTAGGGGTTTTAAATAGGGTTCTTACAAAAAGATGTGTTGAAAATAATGTAAATTGAATCCTGGAAATATTTTATTCTCCACCAATATTTCCTGGTAAAATAAATTAATATTGTTTCCAACCAAGTTTTGGGAAAAATATGTTGCTCAAATATAGATAAGAATGACACCCAAAGCTGGAAAGTACTTATAATAGAGAAATGAACACTGTTGGAGTCGGGAGCAGAATCTAGGATGTCAACAGGGCAGACTAGTTCTTGTACAGTGAATGAAGATAATTCTCAGATATGCTGTTCATGTATTTTGAGATTTTAATACAATCTAAAGGTGTTGTTTGTTATAAACAGCAACCAAAAAATGAAAAAGATGCAAATGATGATTTTAAAAGAATAACATCAAGATTATTACTATGGGCAAATCAGCCTTTTTTCTAAAATTACAAGTAGGCAATGCCTATCAAATAATTTGTCTCTAACATCTAAAAGTCACTTTGTGGTCGATACACTCCTATTGGAGTCTCATATACTTCATTTTGTACATTTTAGTTCCTAATTAACCAGTTCATAAAGTTTCACTCTCCTGAGCCGACGTGAATGTAAATCACTATTGTCTAGAAGTTGTAACATCTTGACATTTTGATATGAATGAAGTCAACCCTAATGCTTCTTTGTGTAGATCTGAATTTCTTCAAGTACAGTATGAATCCCAAGATCCTTATGTAAATCATTCTTCTTAATATATCAAGTGGCATTAACAATAGTTTGTAAAATCTTATTTTGAAAGTGTATTGTTGTCAGTATATTACTTTTCTTGAGCCATCCCCAGAGTTGCACTGTGTAAGTCCTTAAAGGTTTTAACACTTGTTTGTGTATTAACAATTCATTATGCAATGCCAATTCAAAACTTCCCAATCAGCTTATGCGTTTTCCTAAATCTGGTCTCTATCTCTTGTCCTTTTATTTTAATGTGTTCGTTCCATTTTAGTTTGGTATCTAACGTTATTACTAATCAAAGATTTGACATCATTTGTCTATATAAAAACAAATACACGAGGTTTTGATATTATAAATCAACTTCTGTTAACAAATGATAAGTTTAGAGCATGAAAAAAGTGAAACTATAACCTAAGAAAGTATCCAGACCTAAATTTAGCCATGAGCAGTCAAAAATAAGACTAAATACAAACCTAATTAGATAAAAGCCACCAGACACAGGACTGCCCACTAGGTATTAGTTTTGTATATATACAATTGATGACAAATATCTAATTAAACCATACTAACAATATGAACATTCCATTATTATTAAATAATTTTTAAACCAGAAAACATCAATATTACTTGTTATAAAGCTTAATTTTTCCTTATAATTCCCATTAAACGGTGTTTATTCTCTTCCCGCACAGTAAATGAGGGCTTAGTTTATAGTAAAACTTTTCTTGAGTTATTTTTATTTAAATAAATTATAAATAAAAAATTATTTAAATCATTATGTTCTTTAATGGCACAATAAAAAAAAATATTCAATATAAAAAATAAATGTTTTTTTTATATTTTTTACAAATCTATAATCAATTTTTCTTTTCAAAATTACTATTGTCTATCTCGGGGTCAGGTTGGTGCCGGTCTTCTTCCCAAAAAAAATTTATTAATAAAAAAAAATAAATAAACCAAATATAACACAAAAAAAAAAAAAATCAATCAACAAAAATGTAAAATGTATGAGTGAGAAAAAAATATATATATATATATATATAAAAGATTCCAAATTAATAATTCAAGTTTTTTCCACCAATCACGATTAAATAAAAATATATTTTAATAATAATCAGTTCAATCTCACCACCATTTTCAATGTTCTCCTTCTTTAATACTTCTTCCTGGTAATTGTTCAGTTCAATACAATAATTAATCCCTTCTTCATGCTTTTCATAATTATTTCAATATTTCACTTTGATCAGACTGTTTTACTTTTTCAATCGCATCCTACACACTACAATATGTCAACTGCACTTCAGATAATCTTACACAAGAATAATTTGAAAATTTCTTTTTTTTTTAAACTGTTATTATTAATCATATGATTTACTGTTGTTTCACTCACATGGTCCCCCTGCACCTGCCTATTAAATTTTGTATTTTTGTATGTAATATTTGAATAATTTCCTATAACTTTATATCTATAATTTTTTTTTTTTATATTTAAACTTAAAGAAATTTAAAATATATATTTTGAATTGTTATAATTATCTCCTGGGTAACTTTTCCCTAAAAATGTTTATTTAAATATTTTTATGGGAACAAAACAAAATTAACAATGAAAAATATAATTTTTTAATAAAAGTTAGCAATTATTTATATATTTTTTTATCGGCTGATTTATTTTAGATGGTATTATTGATCTATTTATCACTCAGCTGTGATAATATCTTTTCCATATCCAAACATGTCGTAGGTGTTGTATTTATATTTTTTTATAGCCGTTACATGGTATGGTCCTTTAATATTTTGATTATTAATATCACTAATATAATAAGTTGATATTCCTATTATTTTGTTTATCTTATATGGGCCGCTATAAATTTCAAATAATTTACAAGTTTTTCCTTCTGCTGTGTTGGATATAGGAAAATTTTTAATTAGAACTAAATCATTTAATTTGAAAGTTGTAGGTTTTAATTTTTGGTTTAATTCTGACGCACGTTTATTTTGTTTAGTTTTGATTCTTTGTTTAGTTAAATAAAGTTTCATTTCAATGGGTAATTCGTCATTGGCATAATTTTGAATGTATGGTTCCCAAAATCGGATATCCTTTTGTCCCAATTGGAGTTCATTTGGCGTGAATCCTGTTGTTTCATTATGAACTTCATTTAACATCGCATTTATATCCGATATATATCGGGCCCAATTTCTATGGTTTCTTGAACAGTATGTTCTTAAACACCTCTTCACTTCTCGTATTGGTCTTTCAGCCATATTTGTCTGGGGATGGTAATATGGGTTAAATACAGGTTCAATAGATTGTTCCTCAAGGGCTCGAATCCAAGTTCGACTTCTAAATTGTGTCCCATTGTCGCTCTGTACTCTTTTTGGTGTTCCATAAATCGGAAAATGTAACATGAAAAGTTTATTTAATATTGTTTTTGTGTTGGCAGATCGAATCGGGTATAATTTTACGAATTTTGTAAATATATCGAGAACAATAAATATATATTTTGTTCGGTTTATGCTAGTAGGAAGTGGTCCTATAATATCGACGGCAACATGATGATTTTTTCCAGTGCATGTTATTCCTCTTGCTATCCCTTGAGAGGGATGTGGATTGCATTTGCATTTCTGGCATAAGTCGCAGGTGGCAAGGGTAATTCTGATACGGCGTCCCATGTTTTTGAATATGAAACTTTCTTTCAGTATGTTTAAACATTTTTTTGCTCCACAATGTAGATAATAGAGATGACACTCCCATATGAGTCGATCGATTAAGTGGTCGGGTACCATAATTAACCATTGTTGGTTCAGATGTTTATAAAGGATATTTTCATGGAGCTTATAAGTGTTCATTAATTTTGAATTTTGTGGAAAAGATATATTATTTTTTAATATTTGAATGATATGTTTTAAATTTTTATCTTGATTTTGATTTTCGGCCATATTTTTAAATTCTTTTTGTAGTTCGTGGTCTTGTATTCTTTCAATATAAGCTATCATTAATAATTCAGGTAGGTTTGTTATTTGGTTGTTGTCTTGAGAAGTTGTCATTCGGCTTAACGCATCTGCAGTGCAGTTTTCATTTCCTTTGCAATGTAAAATTTTGAAGTTGAAATCCTGTAATGCCAAAATCCATCGAGTTAATCTTGAACTTAATAGTTTACAAGTTTTTAGAAATGTTAATGCATGATTATCAGTTATGATTGTTATATCAGTACCGTATATGATATATCTTGTTTTTTGTAAGCAGTAAACAATGGCTAATAATTCCTTTTCCGTGGTCGTGAACCTACGTTCTGCTGGTTGTAGTGATCGTGATAAAAATACAATTGCTCGCTTCTCTCCTTGTTCATTAATCTGATAAAGGTGTCCTCCAATAGCGAAATCGGAGGCGTCTGTCTGTAGAAAAAATGGCTTTTGTGTATCTGGATGGTGTAGTGTTTGTGTTTGAAGAAAAAGTTGTTTGATTTGTTTGAAAGTAATGTCGTCTTCGGAGGTCCATTGGAATTTGACTTTTTTGGAAGTTAATCTGAGAAGGGGTTGTATGTGTTCTGAAAATTTATTTAGAAATTTATTGTAAAAATTGATACAACCAAGGAAACTTTTAAGTTGTTTACGTGTCTTTGGGGTAGGATAATCAAGAATCGGTCGTAATTTATTGTCATCCATTTGTAATCCAGTGGCAGTTAGGGTATATCCAAGGAATGGTACTGATGTTCTGCAGAATAAAGATTTATCGAATTTGATTGTCATATTAGCATCTTGCAATTTTTTAAATATATGTGAAAGATGTTTTAGATGGGTTTCGAAATCTTGCGAAATAATACAGATGTCATCAATATAAACTAAAGTAAAATCTTCCACACTGTCTTCAAAAACGTGTTCAAGTGCTCGAACCAATGCAGCTTGAGAGGTTGATATACCAAACGGGGTTACTTTATATTGATAAGTCTTTCCTCTAAACTGGAAAGCTGTATATTTTCTTGATTCTGGTGACAGTGGCACTTGCCAATATGAGGCGGTCAGATCGACAGTGCTGATCCATTTACAGTTCTTACCTTTTGCTAACAATTCATTTATACTTCGGTTCTGTTCGAAATCTGGTATAGTGATCTCATTTGCCCTTCGAGCATCTAAGCATAAGCGTATTTCTCCATTTTTTTTCATTACAGGGATGATTGGGTTGATGAAACTGCTGTATGATGGCTCAATAATGTTAATTTGTATCATCCGACTTATTTCTCGTGCTACAGCTTCCTGATGAACTAACGGGACAGGGTAGGTTTGTCCACGAAAAGTCTTGTCCTCTCTCACGTCAATGTGATGTATATATTTATTACATAAACCCGGAATGTCTGAAAATATTTCTTTGTAACTTTTTAATAATTCAATTAGCTTTTTTTTTTGTGGTGGTTCCAAATTTTCATTTTCCTCTATTACTTGGTGTATTTGATTCTCACTTAGTTGTTCTTGTTGATTCATCTGGTTCCATTTTTTATTTGCCTTATTGTTTGATTCGTTATCTATATTTATTTTGTTTAATTTATTATTATTATTATTATTATTAATAGTATTATTATTATCATCATTATTCATATCTTCTTTTATTATATAACATAAAACTCCCTCCTTATTCATTTCTTCGAACTTCAAATTAATTATTTTATTATTCGCATTTATATATAGCGTCGTTGTTTCGAAGTCCATATTCATTTTCAATTGGTTTATTAAATCCATACCTATTATTAATTCTCGAATCAAATTTGGTACTATTAAGGCCTGTATCCATATTTCTTCTCCTCCTATTTTAATTTGGAACATGATTATGTGTGAGACTTTTCGTGTCTTCGTACCTACTGCAGTCGTGATTTGGACGTTGGTGGTTGGTAATTTTTCAAAATTTCCAAGTTGTCTTTTATTTTCCTGGAACCATGTTTCAGCTAAGCATGTTACATTGGAGCCTGTGTCAATAAGGGCTATAATATGCATCTCTCCTATCGATACTTTAATTTCAGGACACTTTATTGTTTTGGTTATGGGTTTCGTCGTTATGTTTTCATCTTCATTAATTAAGAAATCTCGATTGCAAAACATATTACTAATTATAAGATGATGTCTAGGTACATATAAAATATTGTTAATTAATGTATTTGGCCTATTAGGTCCGGGGTTGAGTCGCAGCACAGGATCAATACCATTGAGTATCGTTGATGTTGATGAATGGTGGATGAAACTCGTCTGGCCAGTGGCATTACCTGTGCTCAGGAGTTTTCCTGCTGAGACGGTACTTGAGATGTACTGGACTCAGATGGGTTGGCAGGACGTAAATTTTCGGCAATTGCATGGCAGACATTTACCTGTTCGTTGGTCGGATATGCTTGGTTGCGAGGTCCAGTTAGTCTTGGTTGAGTATTTTGACGGTCTGGTCGGGTGAATGATGTATTTCCTCTATTCGGCGAGGGTTGAAAGTGTAGTGGTGGTCGTTGTGTATACTGTTGTTGATGATAAGGCTGTGGTCGATAGCTGTACTGTTGTGTGGGTGGAAGTCGGTGAGATGGTGCATGATGTTGGTGGTAGGGTGCTGGTTTAAATTGAAACGAGTTGTTTTGATGTGGTCGTTGTTCTCGAGGTGTAAATCTCGGTCTCGGCTGTATTGATGAGGTTTGGTGTTGTTCACGTCTAGTTCGAATGTGTGCATCCTTGAGGTCTTCTCTCTGGAGAAGCAGCTCGAACTCTATGATTGTTTCGATTTTCTGGACCCTTCTAGCGTCTTGTATTAACTCCTCAAAATGTTCTGCCAAGCACGCAATAATCTCATCCTCCGTTAAAGGTGGTTGGATGGCTCTTAGAGTAATAACACGCTCTGTAAAATATTCGGAACGGCTTAGTTTCCCATTTCTCTGGTACTTATCTACATCGAGGCGTTGTTTTATAGCTCTTTGGACCTCTCTGCTCCAGTATTTCTTTTCAAATGCTTCCTGGAAATCGGCCCAACTTCGTAAGTCCTGTTTGATGAGAGTAAACCATCGAGCAGCGTGGCTATCCAAACATAATTCCACAGTATCAATGAGTAAGTTGGTTGGATCACCGTTACTTTGAGTCACAGTCCTTCGTTCGTAGAACTTTTGTATTCTCCTTAGATGTTCTGTAGGATTGTGCTCTCGGCCGTGGAACTTGGGTGCTTGGTTGTCATTTATATTTGAGCCTCCACACGTGACATAGATTTGTGGAGCAGTAGCAGTGGTCTTGGTGCTCCTATTTTCTTTTTCTATGGTCTCGACTCGTTCGGTGTTGTTGGTCACCTGGGCTGTGAGCAGGTTCAACCGTTTCTCTTGTTCTTTATCTAATTCCTTAAGTTGTTCTACCTCAGTTCGTACTATTGTGTTTTTGTATTGACACTTATCCTGTATCTCCTTCGTTTTCCGTTCCATACTTTGTTGCGCTTCCTCTTTATTTCGTTCATTATTCGCCGCTAATTCTTTTTCTAATAAACTGTGTCGTTCTTCCATCTCGATGATGAACTGTTCTTGCACGGTTTGTTGTCGTTGTTGAAGACGCTGCCATAGTCTTTCTTCACTCTTCTCTATTTGTGCTCGGACATCTTCCTTGATGCTTTCGATCTTTTCATCCTGCCTGTTAAAACGCTCATTTAGTTGACTTATATTTTTGTCTTGTTCGTCAAAACGTTTATTTAATTTTTTGTCTTGTTCGTCAAAACGTTTATTTAGTTGATCATTATTTTCTTTTAGCATTTGGCGTATCTGTTCAATCATTGTCATTGGTGCTTGTACTTCTTGACTTGCGTTTCCGTCGCTCGATCTTTCCACGATTTCCTCTTCTTCTATTTCACTAGTTTGGTGATCACATTCAGGGATCCGCGACCCTTCCAGCGGAACGCCCTCCAAGTCTCTGATATTGTCACTCGCGATCACGTCTTCTATTCGACGGGACGAAAATATATCAGGTAAACCTTGTGATTCCCGAGCTCTCTGGGTCATGGTAATATTTGTCCTCTATTCATGATTTAATTCTTTTTCCATTTTATTTGATAAATTATGATTAAACATAATTTGATTTATAATATCTATTTATTATTATTATATTTATTTATATTTATATAAAATAAGGAGTTATTTAGGTTAATTTGGGAAAAGCCGTCACGTTGGTCGCCAAATATAGTAAAACTTTTCTTGAGTTATTTTTATTTAAATAAATTATAAATAAAAAATTATTTAAATCATTATGTTCTTTAATGGCACAATAAAAAAAAATATTCAATATAAAAAATAAATGTTTTTTTTATATTTTTTACAAATCTATAATCAATTTTTCTTTTCAAAATTACTATTGTCTATCTCGGGGTCAGGTTGGTGCCGGTCTTCTTCCCAAAAAAAATTTATTAATAAAAAAAAATAAATAAACCAAATATAACACAAAAAAAAAAAAAATCAATCAACAAAAATGTAAAATGTATGAGTGAGAAAAAAAAAATATATATATATATATATATATACTAGCATCTCCCGTTTCGGCTTTGTCCGCGAATCATTCAAGTTGTAATCTATACATTTATTAAATCGCATGTTTTGATAAAAAAGTTTAATATTACTTTAATCCGGCTAATTTTAATGTAGTGTGTAATATTTAAGAATACAGAATTTGTGAATTGAATGATAGAGTAATTTCAGAAAAAGAATATTTTTTTCTAAATCTGTTATTTTCTTCATGTTTATTCATCAATAACTTAAAGTTACTAAAGTTGAAAAATATCAAAAGGCAAAGTAAACAAAAACAAAAATTCGTAATTATTCTAGTTATAGATTAATTATTTTATTCTATTTAAGAATTAATATTATAAAATACTAAAGAAAAATTTAATTATTTTACAATTAAAATAAAAAAATTGAACTAAAAATGTACTTATTTAGTATTTAGGACCTCTTTGTAAACTACATTTGTTGTCTTCCCTTTAGGTGCTAAAATCACTAAATTATTAGAAGAACTGACCCTAGAAGCACCAACGTACAATTGACCATGAGAAAAACAGTCTTCTCTTAAATCAACTCCTGCAAATTTTAATGTTTGTCCTTGAGATTTATTAATAGACATAGCAAAGCATATCTTCAGAGGAAATTGAAGTCTTTTAAACTGGAAAGGGTACTCGGACGGGATTAGTGGTATTCTAGGTATAAAAACAGATTCACCTCGAGCACAACCAGTAAATATTGTAGCTTCTATAAAAATTTTCTTTAAAGCAGTTACCTGTAGTCTAGTTCCATTGCATAGTTTTGGAGGGTTTAAATTTCGTAATAACATCATTGGCGTTCCTACTTTAAGACGAAGTTTATGTGCTGGAAATCCAGGTGGATTAAGCGAATTAAGAAATTCTACTGGATAATTAACTGCTTCATCTGTTTCTATCACTTTATCAACTGATTTGTATTCTACTATTTCCCCTTGGAATAAGTCAAGTAATTTATCATTAATTTCAGCAGCTCTGTCATTTTTTGGACATAAAATTGCACGCTCACTGAACCATTCCATCGTTTTTTCCTTAATTCTATAAATATCAGGATAAACGGCATTTATAAGCTGATTTAAGTTATTAACTACTTTTCCTAAAGTTTCTGATATTACAACCTTTCCTGTTTCTTCTGGATATTGTCCATTTCCTATTTTAAGCAGGAGTTCAGAAAAAGCACCTGCTGAAGAGTCATTTTTTAAATGAACTCTCATATTTGTTTTTAGAGATAATTTCTTTATTCGAGGCCATAAACGCGATGACTTGATACATGCTTTCACTTCATCAGCGCGTGTTCCTCTTTGTACAACAGGCAACGTTTGCCTAAAATCTCCAGCTAGTAAAACAGTAACTCCGCCCATTAATAATTTGTTGTTTCTTAAGTCTTGGAGTGTTGCATCCAAAGCTTCAAAACCTCCCTTATCCATCATGGGGCTCTCATCCCAAACTATAAGGTGACAGTCTTTTAATACTTTGGCCCTATTACTTTGTTTAGAAATTCCGCATTTAGGAGTTCCCGCATAATTCAAATTTAAAGGCAATTTAAAAGCGCTATGAGCAGTTTTGCCTCCTTCTAGAAGAGTGGCAGCAATCCCAGAAGACGCTGTAGCTAAAGCAATTTTTTTATTACTTCTCACTTTTGCTAATAATAAATTTATTAAAAATGTCTTTCCAGTACCACCTGGTGCATCTAAAAAATATGTTTTCCCCTCGGAGGATTCTATGCTATTCACAATTTCCTGATATACATTTCGTTGTTCTGGAGTTAATAATTCCTCGTTATTCCTTACTACTTTTCCCAATTCTTCTGAATTGTAGTTCATTTCTGTTAAATAATCAAAATTGTTAAAGAATTCCTCACTTCTGGTAGGCTGTGGCAAACCATATTGTTTTAAACCACTTGCTCCTAACGCCATCACACCATCCTCGATTGATAATAAGCATTTATTATATACTTCTTTCATAAAACCTTGTACTCTATCTTGAACTGCTCTTTCTATTTCACGTTTGAAATCTTCGCTTAAACTATCTTTATGCTTTTCCCAAAGATTTAAAGGGTCAGATATGTGACAAAACACCAACATCACAACAAACACTTGTCGCATTTTATACGGTGAATCACACAAAGCTGCTTCTTGTAATGTGTCATTCCATTGTTCGTCACTTTCTAATAAACCTAAAGCTTTGCACGCAGACTGAAATGTTGGATGAATGATGCCGTCGACTGTTTTAAGGTATTCAAAAGATGTTGGACCTCTAACTACGTGCAGCAATAACCTTAGATGGTAGCATTCGACATTATTTGGATGCACCGTATATACTCTTCCTAGTGCTGTGTCCTTTTTTATCCCTGGCCAATTTTCAACGTTTACGCCCCTTTTTCTCCTTTCAAAAACTTTATTATTTTTCCAAACGTAATAAGATGGAACTTCTGAATAAAGCAGGGTCTTGGCAAATTCGTCTTTTTGGCACAACTCAAAAAAGGCTTAAAGTGTGGTTTGAGGTGGATTATTAAGTCTTTGAGCTAAATTATCTGAAGTGAAATAGACTCTTTGACCATTTTCTAAATGTACAGCAAGGTGAACAACGGTAGGATATCGCTCATGAATTGGGAAACCAAGTATTCGCCAAACTGCTTCAGAGCTGCTGATATAACGGCCACTTTCATATTGACTAACTTCATTTATTTCATTACTTTTATTTTGTAATTCAAAGACTGCTTGATCTGTTCCTTTATTAATATATTTACATATGTATTTAATAGATTTTACAGAATTACAAATTTCAATGTTAATATGGGCATTGAAAGTGCGAGATAAAACTGGGTTGTAAGGTACAACCCAACTGTTATCTATATCCATATCTTTTATTTTCACAGTAAATCCACCTTCCTCTGGAGATAACCTTCTATATTTTGGGTAACCATCTTCTCCAGTTTGTGTTTCTTTCAAAAAGGGTCGCGGATACTTTTTGCTGCATCGCCCATCTTTCATGCAAGGAGAATTCATTTTCAAAGTACCACATGGACCGTGAATCATATTAGTCTTAACAATTTCGTGCAAAAGAGGATCTTTATTGATATCAGGTATTTCTGCAGAGACCACTTTATCAGTTAAACTTGGAACCAGGCGATCTTTTAACCAGAGCAAAATATGTGCGTGAGGTAATCCACGTTTTTGCCACTCAACTGTGTACATGAAGCACTCAACCTCACCGAAAACACTGCCTTTTACTAATAGATCTTTCATAGCTTTCAGTTTAAGGTGGAATACCCTGGCTATAATGTCATGCCGATCTTGAGATTTCTGACCACGAAATAATACACCTTTGAACTCTGTCCATTTCGGATTACATGTAAAAGTTATGAATAGATCAGGTCGACCTTTGCAACGAACATATGTCATTGCATCTTGAGCTCGTTCATGCATATAGCGTGGTCCTCCTGTGAAAGATGATGGAAGCACAACTAATATTCCTAGTTGATCCGCATTTACATCCCTTCTTCCAATTGCATCTTTTAAGTGAATGTATTCTTCAACTCTAAGCTTGCTTTGATTATGCCTAATATAATTTAATCTTTCAGTTTCAATTTTTGCAAACATATCAACTAAAAATTGACTGAAAAGTGCACCCATATGAAGAAGAAAATTGAAGTCATTATATCTCACCATAATACGATGTGCATAAAAATCGGAAGCTGTTATTTTTCCTCGAGGAAGTGGTAACTTTGTAGTAGGATCACGATATGGCATATTAATACTGTAGCCATCTTCACCCCTACAAAATAAAAGAGGATATTGTAAAGAATCATAAGAACGATGAATTTCACTTATGCGATGTAAATTCTCATCATGGCTTTGAAGAACAATATCTCGATTTTCAAATTGCTGTCCGCTAATTACCAAAGCTATTTCAGATGATGTTGCCTCATTATATCGGCCTGTATGAGAACCAGCAGGTTTCCTATCAGCATGAATAACTACTTCAAACTTATCACAATCATTCGGAAGTTTTTCTAAGGCAGTTTTGAAATCTTTAACATAAGTATTATGTTCATGGAGCATATGCTGCAATTGCTTTACTACTCCAGGTTTGACTCCTGGATAATGACTGCATCTTAATTTTGTTTCTCTTTCATCTTCACCTACGAAGTAGATTTGGAGAAACGGAGCTTCTTTATCTGGTATGGGCAGCACACTTCCTACTAAGTGATATACTTGTCCAAGAACTTTAAAAGTCGGCATATATCTATCTTCTATAATCTTATTCGCACCAAATGACGTCATTTGAAAGCAACCATTATATTTACGAATCGAGCTAATAAAATGAGAATGCTCGGGATGGCTATCATTTAAAAAACTATAAAGAGGCTCTGGTGGGGGTTGAATTGTTAATAATTGTACTTTTCCACCATTGCAGCACATTCCTGGTGTTTCATTTTTCCACTTAAGAGCCCCACAGTTTTGGCATTCAGAATTCATTAAACCTATACTTACATATGGATCTGTGTCATAATTTATTTCTACATTATACTCCATTGCTGAACGTATTTTTTTCGTCCATGGACGTTTTCTTCTCTCTTCTCGAACTCCAGGTGTATTTGCTTCATAGCAACTTTGAGCTGCTCTATGAATCTGAGGGTGTTGTTCCTGGTATGCAGATGCTGCCACTCTATGGACCTCAGGATTTTTCTGCTGATATGCGGCTGCTGCTACCCTATGTACCTCAGGATGTTGCTGCTGATATGCAGCTGCTGCTACCCTGTGGACTTCAGGATTTTGTTGCTGATATGCAGCTGCTGCTTTTCTGTGAACATCAGGATGTTGCTGTTGATATTTTGCTGCTGCTATTCTATGAGCCTCAGGACGATTTTGCTGGTATTTGGTATTAGCAAAGTGACATGCTTCAGGATTGTTTAATAGAAAAGTTTTCTTAGCCGATTTTAGTTGCTGTTTTCGTGTTGCGCCACTATATCTTGCTCGTCGCTTTTTAACTGACTTTTTGTCTATGGAAGGTAAAGTTGTTAAAATTCCATTGTCTACGGAAGGTAGGGTTGTTAGAATTTGATTGTCTTCGTAGGATAATGTTGTTAAAATTTCATTATTACTTACAGAAGGTGTAGCACTTAAAATCTCATATACTTCGAAGTGACCTTTAGACAATGAGCCAGTAAAGCGCAATCGTCTAGTAGGATTGATACTATTTCCAAAAACTTCATAAAGTGCACTATTGCGGTATACTTCAAAGTGATAAGGAAATATTTCTCCAGCTGCTGTTAGTTCGATTATTCCAGCATAACTTGAATGCTGAGACATGTGAGTGCAATAACTCTCGATATCAGGATAATTATCACCATAATTATTTTCGGAAAACGCTTATAATCTATCCCAATTTTCTATTACATGCGATACAACTCTTTGGCGAATAAGGCAACATCCTTCTTGATTATTATTCACAATATACGACAGAGATCGAAATAAACACGCACCATCTCCAATAATTGGAATTACGGAGTGCATTACATTATTACCATTAATATTTAAACAGTCGACAGTCATATTTTATATAAAGTTTCAATATATAATTAAACGATAATCAGTATTGAATAATGTATTTGTCTAACAGAGATTTGTTGTTTAACAAAAGCTAGTTATTGTAGTAAATAAAAATTAAGTTTTGTTAAAAAATTAATTAAAAAATTATTTTTTTTACTTTTGTCAATGTAGAAAATTCAATATATTCATGAATAAGTAATATGTAACAAATATTTTGGTTGAATACGATTCAAATTGTAAATACACTGAATAACTTTTTCACTGATTCACAAATATGTTAAAATATCACCTTATTATGTATATCGTGACCTCAGAGAAACAACCTTTTTTAAATAAACAAAATCAAGAGTTGTCTTGCAACAATGTTCCAACGATCAGCTGTTAAAATAAAACTTTAGTTTATTAGGCCTAGCTGCCCAGTAATATGTATAAAACACTTTTTTTAGACGTTTCTTTTAAAAATAACACCATATTTGACTTAATATAAGTTCATTTCAAGAGATGTAGCACTAAATAACACTTTTTATTGATGATTAAGTATTAGAGCCTTAATTTAAAATCTTCTGATGTTCTATTTAATAAATTTTAATACTATTATTTAGGAAAACTGAACAGTCCAAAAAGCATCCATATAGTCTTAATGGCTTCTAAATATACACTGACAAAATTATTCAATTGTTTTTCTTTTTCAACAAAGTCATACAGAGAGATTGTTTTTATAAGTTCATTGTTCTTATGCAATCTTGTTTATTTTTTGGGGGAAAGATGAAATGTAATTATGATCCTACTTATTAAAGAAACTGTTAATAGTTTATAATATTTAAATATGATTTTATATTATTCAATTAAAATTTAGAATGTTGAAAAGGGTTAAATAAATTCTCTCAAAGGATAAAGAAAATTATCTTATATTGATATATGTATAATTTCTATTTGTATCAGCAAAGAAAGTCCCGCGATATTCTTCTCCAATCACAAACTTCTGTGGGCGTGTATTTTATAACTAACGTCTTGCTTCTAATGGTCGCCATCTTAATTCCAGATTTTCGTTCATATTTCGACAGATTATGTCTTTGTTATTAAATATTTATATGAACTCAGGTGATGTTTTATATTTAGAAATATCTACTTCGTATTTCTGTATATCTCATTTTGTCTCTAGGTCTTCTGTATTTTTATAATCGGCGAAAGATCGGAGTTATATTTTCAATTCGGTTATTTTCCAAGTTGACCTTTCACGTCTAGATAAAAACAAATTATTTAAGTTTTCTTGTCTTTAACTGTGTGTTGTTATTTTTTATGGATTAATCAAATTCTTAGGCGCAATTTTAATATAGGTTTTGATTTGTTTTAGATTGACAATTTTCTGGATTAGTTATAATTGGGTCGGAAAATATTAGATTTAGAATTTGTTTTGATTCGAGTCTTATCTTTTTGCCGCTAGGCGCGTGTATGTTGACGTTTAAAATTAAATGAATGAAATTGACTTTTTTATTTTTTGTATTTAATACCCTTTAAAATTAAAATTTCGCAAAATCCTTTCTTAGTGAGCGTCTATGACCTCATACAAATATGCCTTTAAATTTTGGTATCAATATCTTTGTTGGTTTTTGCTCTACGTTGATTCTCTGTCAGTCATTCATTCAGTCAGTCAGGACAAAGCCGTTTATATATATAGTGATATATATATAAGATTCCAAATTAATAATTCAAGTTTTTTCCACCAATCACGATTAAATAAAAATATATTTTAATAATAATCAGTTCAATCTCACCACCATTTTCAATGTTCTCCTTCTTTAATACTTCTTCCTGGTAATTGTTCAGTTCAATACAATAAAGAATCCCTTCTTCATGCTTTTCATAATTATTTCAATATTTCACTTTGATCAGACTGTTTTACTTTTTCGCATCCTACACACTACAATATGTCAACTGCACTTCAGATAATCTTACACAAGAATAATTTGAAAATTTCTTTTTTTTTAAACTGTTATTATTAATCATATGATTTACTGTTGTTTCACTCACATGGTCCCCCTGCACCTGCCTATTAAATTTTGTATTTTTGTATGTAATATTTGAATAATTTCCTATAACTTTATATCTATAATTTTATTATTTTTTTTATATTTAAACTTAAAGAAATTTAAAATATATATTTTGAATTGTTATAAGTTCTGATTTATTGCCAATATACGAACCCAATTATTTAATATGCTATAAAAACATTTTTGGAATTATAGTTTTGTTGCCAAAATTATGTAATATAATTTCATTTGATATAATAATTAATAAATATTGCCCTACGTTGAGGCATCAAATGAAATATAACTTTCTATGAAATTAATATAGCCCCATCTTGAGGTGCCAAATGTAATATATAATTCTCCTTGAAACTAATTTTGCCCAAAATATAATGTCTTAATATTCAATAAATTATTTAATTATTATTATTATTTTTTTTTTTAAACTAATTATTGAAATAAATAACTAATTGATTATAACCATGAAAATAATAATAACTTTATTTATTAGATAGTATAAAATTAATTCTGGTTCACTATCTAGTAGTTAATCAATATTTATATAATTAATAATTGAATCTTAAACTTATTATTGATAAAGCTCAAGAAACTTAATCTCGGATTAAATAAATAAATAGGTTCTCGCCGGCACAGTCCAAACCCTCACACTTCAGTAAATTTATATACATTTAAATATTTGTAATAAAAACTATATACATATTACAACTATAATACATAGACATGAATATGGATTAGAGTTCATTCAAAGTTCAAGTTTATAGGAATTATCAATTAAATTATTGATTCAAAATAGTTTGTATATTCAAATTCATAGTTTGTATATATAACTTATAATTAGTTATTGTTCACTTTATGTGTCAACTAGCCTATATATATCAAGTTCAAGCTAATTAAAGGTTAGCTCTTTGGTTAATTTTTACAACTTGATAAATAAGTCTTTATTTGGTTAGTATTTAAATTCTCTGAACACTGTTATTTTTTTAATGATTAATAGTCAATTATTTTATTAACTTATGTGTTCATAACAAAATATATAATTCATTAGGTATTGGCAAAGTTCATAGCAAATTAATAAAATGGATTAATCTCACCCATATAGAGTCTTGTTCAATAAGCCTGTATTTATTTGTAATACACCTTTTCTTGATAATATCGATAAGTTGGATAATTAATCTTAGTTTTAAAACTGTTCTGAACCTCTTCTTTAATTTTAAGACTGTTAAAGAAAATAGGTCTGCTTCGTTCTGGAGTTTGTATCAAAATTAGTTTTTTTTTTTTTTTATTATTTTATTTTATTTATTTATTTTTTTTTAACAAAGGAATATTTTAGGCTTAGCTTTGCTGTCTTGATAATATCTTTTTCTCCTTTTTTTTAACTTCGTTGCACTGCACTTTATTAACATTGTACATTAGATTTGTAACTTAATCTTAACAAATTTATTAAACTATGAAATATTTAAAATCAATAGTTTTCTTTGACAAATTTTTTTAAATTTATTTATTTATTTAGTGTTGTTTTGGCTAACTTTACCATATTTAATTATTTTTGTTTAAACATTGCATATTCCATGATACAGAATTATTATGTGTTTAAAATTGGTGCAATTTATATGATTGTATTCGTCAGGAATGGTTATGATTTCACTATTTATCTAGGCCGTTCGAGTTTACGTATCTTCCGCTGGGAGCGTTAGCTGTCCATTGCATTACGATAGAAAGGAATTCAATCGTTGTACTGATTTTTTTTTTTTTTAATAATTAGCGAATTGTTACAATTATTACAAGTATAAAATTTATAACATATTTAATGGTTTGGAGCAACCGGAATGGTCATGTTACATAATTATGAACTATAAGTGAGTGAAAATCAATTTCTTCATAAAACACAAATTTCCATAACTAAATATACATCATTTGTTGATATTTTTACTTTTTTTAACAAAATTTTGAATTGTTAAAAAGAGAGAGGTTTTTAACTGTTAACTTATAGTTTTATATTATAGTTAACTTAAGTTATAGTTATCATAATTGGTATTTATGAGCTGTGGTTAACTGTTCTGTTTGTAAAATTACCAACTTAATGAAAGTCTGATATAAAAATCATTAAAATAACCTAAGCAAATAAAAAACGTTTTTAACAGAAGCCATGTACCACTTTTTATTTGATAGTTAGAGATAATTCAAATTTATTCAGAATAACATTTTACATGGATATAAAACAACTCAGTTTGGTAGTTTCCATATCTTGATCTTATAATGGTGTTCGTTTTAATGAAATGTAAAATTTGTGACATAAAAATTGTGTCAAACTTCAAAGTAAAAGAAAATTACAGTTGCAATTAATTTTCAAATTATTAAAGTAAACCTGATATGGTCAGGGCTTTTTATTTATGTACAGTTTGACATATTGCTTTTATAATAACACACCCATTATTTCCCTTAAGAAAAATGCTATCTGAAATGTAAATATGTACAAACAGTTGCATAATAATATGTATATATAACATATACACAGACTAAACCAAATACAAATTAATTATACAGTGTGGTTTTAGAGTCCCTCCCCCCCCCCCCATTTTTTGTTTTTTGTTTCCCCTTCACAATTTATATCAGATTGTTTTTAACCAATACACCCATTATAAATTTAAGGAATCACGAGGTCCAAATGTAGGAGTCAATTTAAAAAATCTTAATATGAATATGATGATACGATATATCATTTAACTACCATCTGATCACGATTCAATGGAAACAATATAGTTTTTGACCAAAAACAATATTGTTGCCATCCCACACACTCCATATTCATCAAATTTAGCCTCCTGTAACTTTGCTCTGTTCCTGGAAATGAAAACTCGTATGGAAGGTCACCGTTTTGACTCTGTAGGAGACATTCAGAAAAAAAACACAGTAGGTGTTTGATAGCCTTCATGAATTGGATTTTTTGACACTTTCCAGGCATTGAAAAATGCTGAATTCGTTGTATCGATTGGCAGGGAAACTACTTTGAAAGAGATGGGAGCCATTAGTGGCCTGGGTGAGCAAAAAAAATTATTAGACCTAGACCAGGAACTTTTTGATAGTATTTCTTATTACCTATATGACTCCTGGGTAGACTGTAATCAGTGAAAATCGATAAATCAAAGAAACAAAGATATATGAAGAATCAAAAAATGAGTTAAAGAGGTATATTAATTAAATATCTGACCTTTGGCCGGGAAAAGTTACTTTCCTGCTAGTTTGAAACCCAAATTCTCTTCAACATAATATCCTTGGTACTGCACATACTTTTTCCGGTGCCTCATCTTGGGAATTTTATGTTCCAAAGTGGACATGTCTGAGCTAGCAACACTCAGCTAACAATTCTTTCCCCCCCCCCCAACAACCTATACCTATATATACTTCTCAACAACCTATATTTTGAGTCTTGTGTTACCTATGTTACAACTGAATTCTAATTCTGCTGAATAATGTACATGTAAACAAAAGAACGGAAGCAGGGATGTTACGTCATCTACCAGTACAGTCAAGTAACTGGTGGTGACAAGGTTGAGTTATAAGAGTTGGTTAATTCAAAGTTAAATTAACTGGAGTTTTACTGTATATTAAAATTTATACAACTTTTAACATAATTTCGATTATTTGTATGATTGTATTCAAGTTTATATCATCTCATAGGTTTAGCTCAAAATTTATTTATACAAATCTACAGTATTTATTGAAACTAAATATAAGCATATATTTCATAATGTGCTCTCCAAGCTTTACCTTTTCAATTTTCAAGAAATGACTCAATTGTCGTTAGATATAGATTATAATTTATACTCATTTTCAGGGGCAGCAGTTCCATTCAAAGTACTTTCTTCTCTACTTCTATTATGGTGGAATGATTTACACTGCTGTCAAAAATTACGAACAGGCTTTATATTTCTTTGAAGTTGTAATTACAACTCCAGCTTTAGCTGTCTCGCACGTCATGTTGGAAGCATACAAGAAGTACATACTTGTATCACTTATATTACTTGGCAAGGTATGTTTATATTCAACAATACACAGAGTAGTGATAAAGTGTATATATCTTTGTTCCTTCCCTCTTTTTTCCCATTAATTTTTATATACAGGTAGCCCTCGTTATAAGCGGAAGATCTGTTCCGGCAAAGTGCTGTGTAAATCAAAATCGTGTATAACAGGGATAATTTATAGCCTAGCATGATATCAACAAATGAAACGTCAAATATGTACTGTACTAATGCTTAGTATTGATATTGATCAAGTAGGCTTACAGTAAAAAGGGTTTGTAGTAATTAAAAGAAGCGGTTTTATATATATCTTTGATACCACTTGCAACGAGCTCACCCTCTACTCACTTACTCTATTTTTTATTTTAGAGTTATGGCTCAATTGCAAGAATGAATCTCACTCGCTTGTTCAGAGCAGATTTATTCTTAGTTTAATTTTATGTTAGGCTAAGTTTAACTTCCTTTTGTTTAATTTCCGGCTATCTTTACTTTCTCTTTCAATTAGACCTCTTTCTCGAGGTGTGTCTATTTGAAAAAGCTGTTTGCAAAATCTATATGAACAATGTGAAATATGAGCACTAATATTTCTATACAATATTAATTACACAACCTGAAATGCACATAGGATATATATGTTATTAAAATAAAACACACAGAAATTAAGATATTTTAAAATTTTATTCAGTTGAATCTTTTTTTAAAGTTAAAAAAAATCGAATGTTATTTGAATTTAAATTAAAATCTGTATAGTATACATTATCAATCAAAACAATATGAATCAAGTATAATTAAAAACAGAACAATTACAAAAACTATTATTTTTAATCTTTCAATAATACTTAAAACTACGTTGAAATAAAAACACAAGAAATTAAATTAATCGTACACAAACATAAATTCAATCAAAGACAAATTAAAACATAATATATAACACAAATAACAAGTTTATTTTATTTAAAAAAATTATTTATTTCAATTAAAAAATAGAATACATTTATTATTAGATAGAAATTTATTTAAAGCTTTATCAATTAATTATTGTTTATTCTTATGTCTGATTATTGTATTAATTTATAAATAATGTTGGGCACTTTTTGTTTTGCTTTATTTCGAAAATAGACTATTTTATGGTTTGAAGGTTAGACATACTTTCTTAAATTAAAATGAAATCAAAATTAAAACTGCCAGATTTATGTTGTATTTAAATAATTTATTGCTTCAAATAGAATATTTGACACTATTATCCAAGAATTTAACATAATAATATATGAATATTTTATAAAAACTAACTAATCAAATTGAGGTTTATATCAATAATTGTGGTTTGTATGTATATACTATAGTGTTTGTACATTAATACGTAGTTATTTCCATATTTCTTTTGAAAATATTGTAGTTGCCAAGCAAAATTGGGACCTTCTAGTGACCACCGATGTTGATCACTTTAAGTATTTTTTTAATTTTCTTTAAATTTGGCCCAAATACTAATTACAATAGATTGTAAAAGTTCATTGACTTTTAATTCCCAGATTATCTTCAAATTTTCATACTGTCAGATGCTGATATCCATAGCTTGTAGACCACACATTCTCAGGTGTTCTGCCTGTTGAAGGCCTGTCAGAATATGGATCACTTTTCAACAGATTCTCTGCCATTTTTGAAGAACATTCCTTTATCACAATTTTAGCATTCATGAAGCACTTAGAAGCATAAACATCCAAATAGTTTCCACTGACAATTGTTCAAGTCTTATGCAAAATTTCATTCAGGTCCATGGATTTATTTGCTCTGTAATTTACTTTTAATACAATGTTAAATTTATAAAGACATTGCAAGTTATTAACAGAATATAATTGATTTATTATTCTTTAAAATTCATTGAACTCATCTGCTGGTTAAACATCATTTAGCAATATCAATTGAAAACAAAAGATCTTTAAAAATCAAACATAAAATTGGTACATACATAAAATTAATAACAAAAAAAAATACATATAGGATTCATGAATATTTCAGAGTCTATTCTCGGGGTAATGATTGTGGGGAATAATAAGAGTCTATATCTCAGGGAGTAAAATACACATACATAAAATCAAAGTCATAAATTAATTATACAATTATAAAAGTATATATCTCGGGGGTAAAATAATTATCTATGCACAAAGTCTCTTTATCTTGGGGTATCGGGTTGGTGCTGACTTTTATCAAGGAAGACAGGGACTTGTCTTCCTGTCTAATTAATTAACACAATTAATCATAAATTAAATAATAAGGAATATTTTTTTGTTTAATGAAGATGAAAAGATGATTGTTGATTATACAGCAGTTATTCTGTACTTTTGGTACATATATAAAAATTGTTTCTAGGTTTTATATTTTTCTTTCACATTAAACTTGTGAATATTTAGTTCTTTTTTAATAATGCCTCATAGGCTCAATAGTTTAAAAGGAATGAGATAATATTATAATGATAAATTGAACAATCTCACCAGGTTGGATTATACAGCAGTTATAAAATGGTCGATATTTAATCTATCTTGGGGTAGATTTTCAAACTTTTTATTTTTACTAAACACTGATCTTCTAGGTTTCTTCTCAGCCACTTTTAGAAAATTAAAACAATACTCTTATATTTAAAAAAAATATTCAGGCAGGAGCCAAGCTTAAATAGGTATTGCCTATATGAGTTCCTGACTGACAACTAAAATCCATTGTTAGGCTCTACAAAGAGATTCACTGTTATTCACTTTATTTTCAGATCATGTTTTGGATTTGTAGCACAAATGAAATGTATATGGCCCTAATTTACAAGACAAAAAGTTGTTAATAACTTCAATAATAATTACTGACTCTACTTTTAATAAAATTTAATGTTGAAGACATGCTATGGGGATCCAAATAACTTCTTTTTTAATTAAAACTATCTTACAACTAAATACAATTTTATCTTGGTCATAATCTAAAGATGGTTAAAATTCCCGCTTGTATTATTTTTAAACTATTTTGGTCACGTGACTGGATCGTTCTGAAATATGTGTCCATCACAGATCAAGGCGGCCATCTTTGAATTCCGAACTTTCGTCGTATTTATGCATATACCTAATTATTCTGAGGTTTTCGATATGAATTCAGGTGACAAATTTTATGTAGAAGTATCTGTTTCTTCCATAGGTCAAGTTTATTTGGTCGTAGCTATCATGGTTTTATTGCTATTTCCATTTCTCTGACGCTATTATTCTAACGCGGTCATTTCTGTGTTGAATAATTTTGCTTCTAAAAGTTCCATTTTCTATTCTTTTCGACTTTCTACTGCCGTTTAGTTACTTTTATTGGATAACTGAGGTGTTTAGGCCTTTAATTTATATGGTCTAGGCTTAGGTTAAATGTAGTGGTATTAAGTTATTCCTCATATTCGGTCGGAAATTTGTTAATTTACGCTTGTTTAATTTATAACATAGTTCGCGAGTTTGCCGCTAGGCATTGTCTTATTCAAACTTTTTTATTTACATTACATTTCTGATATAAAATGATTTATTTAAAACTTTATATTTACATCATTTTGTCTTGTTTGAGCTCTCTCATTATAAATGTGACTGTCACAATACATGAATAGTCCAATGAGTTAGTAATGTTTAACCTATCTAATTATTTGATAAGTTATATTGAGACTGTGCAAACTAATACTATTCAAAGTGGGTGGTTATTTTCTGGGCAAACCTAAAAATTTTAGAAAAAACTAATTATCTCTCTAAAATTCAGAATTTCAGTTAGATTTCAGTCAAATTTAGCGTATGATAACTTTTACAATTCGTTTAATATATTTCTTACATAAAAATTAAAGTAAGTAAATTGAAAATGGTGATTTTGAAAGATTCTTCCTACCAAGGTGTTCAAACAGGCAGATTTTTTATTCTTTTTTTTTAACTTACATGCTAGTAAATAAGCCACTTAATTATTTACAATTAGTGCTATGTTATTAAAATTATATCAGGGGACATTTTTATATCAAATATTTTACTTGAATTTCAGGTTCAGAACATCCCTAAACATACAACCCAGATAGTACCACGTTTTATAAAACCACTTAGCCAAGCCTATCATGATTTAGCTAGCGTGTACGGAACAAATAATTCTGATGACGTCCGATCAGTTCTTACAAAGTTTAATGAAACTTTCACAAGGTTAGTCTGAGATTTATTTTTTTCTACTCTTATCCATAATATAAGATATTGGAACATTTTAAGTGATACATATTATGTTTCATCTTATTTTAAACTTTTAAGTATTTAATAATTTATTGAAGATTTTTATAAACTTGTACATGAATTTGAATTGTAAAGTATAGTTCAAAGTTGAATTCAAAAGATGTATTAAGTTTGAAAAGTTAGTTTGATTTGGTTTTGTTTTTAAGTTGAACATTAAAATTATACTATGTGGCACGAATCATATCTGTTGGGTAATAGCCAATAGGAGAGGAAGAGTAATGCGTGGCTGCTGTCACTTCAAACAGCTCCCTGCATGAGCCTAACCTGTGAGCGAGGCTACCAATGTCTTGCAATAATGAGTTGTGTAAATAATTAGTTTTATTATGTTTGCATAATTTTTTTATGAGTAGTTTTTAGTTTTATTAATTTAAACATGTTTAGTCTACCTGATACATTAACAATATGTTAGCAGAACTGACATATTTATTTTTTAACATTTTTTTCCTTTAAAAGTAATTGTTGCATCAGAGAGTACGAGAATTATCATTACCCGAAGGACCAATTAGTTTTTGTTTTTCTTCTTTTATTAAAAAACTAATAAAAATGATAATAAAACTTGTGTACATATTGTATACTATATATTATATTATATCAATTGTTAGTATGTGATCTATGTAAAAATATTGTCACAGTACCTTGCAAAGTTCGTCCTGTTAGAGCTCAATATGGCATCCCTTTGTAAAGTCCAAATGATGCTGTATCCATTGGAAGATGTTGGCAGAGTTCATAGTTTTTGTAGAGCTAGCTAGCATAAACACACTTAATCGAATATTATACACAAATCACAATACACTGGTTTATATGTACACAATAGCGAAGATGTTGCACATTGAAGTTAGAAATAATGAGTTAACATAATATAATAAATTAACGGACACAAAAGAATTGTTTTGATACACGAACCGTACACTGAGTGAAACGCTGGAGGTTAGAAGTTTATAAATCACTTATTTTTCTTCCTTTTAGAGTTAATTCATACGAAACATATTATAGCCGACTTAACGTTGAGCCATTGCGTCACTACATACTGATTTGATTAATTAGAAATAATCAAACTTTGGAACCGAGTGGTTTGAGTTAAACATTGCACAATTAGGAACATTGAGCGAGAGAGAGAATCTTAATTACGAGCACTGAAACAAGAGTTAGAGCAATTTTACGAGACATTAGGGTGTCTCGGAGTTTTCCCGTATGTTGAGTTTAGCGTTGAATGGCACATACAGAACTGACTTCGGGTCTATACCATTTCTGCAAAGAAACAGGTAATTAAACTTTTGACCAATGGCATTATAGCGTCATATATCACGTGGGCGGTAGAACATCATTTTGGTCTTGTCGACAAATTAACCTCCCCTTTTCAGGAGTAGGATTCGCAGTGTTTTAGCGCGGGAATAAAGCAAGGCACTTTATTGTATGTGAGGAGAGCGGAAGTTTGACTGAATGCTTTATGTACTTAACAATAATATTTATTTCCTTTGTAATAATAGTAATAACCCAGAACAAAAATAAATATTAGTTTTAATTTCCATTACATTTATTTATTTATTAGGAAAAATATTGAGAAATTTTTATGATAAGTTTACAAGGAAGGAAACCAGCTACAGTTTAAATTGTTTGTTAAATTATCCTCTTTGCAACTGTGGTGCAAAATGAAATGCAATATCTATGATTTTTCCAAGCGACTTAAATGAACTTAATTTCAGAATAATCGTGGAGCCAAGGACTGTCACAGCTAGGAAAGGAGTTGGCAAACCCACACGATCCCTATTGGTTTCTTCAAAGTCAGTACTAGCTCCATCCTCAACGGACTAGATTCGTGGCAGCTTGTATAGTTTGATTATAGTGTATGAATAATTTACTTTTAGGATAAAAGTGAGAGTGACATGATTCTTCTCTGTGCTTTCCATCAGCTGCAATCATTGTATACTTTTAGTTTAGTTGTATTATATTTAGTACACTATATATTCTAATTTAATTTTAGAGAATACGTTAACTTTTGACCCATAATTCGACTCAAGTATTTGTGCATTTTCAATTATTGGTTTAATTTGATCTTATATAATAATTATAATAATAGCTTTATTGACATTCTTATTACAGAACAAAAGCCTCTGTAATTACGATAGTTTAATTTGATCTTTCAATTCAATTCAGTTCACTTCGGCCGGTCCTTGTTACCCAAGGTACTTCAGCCTTTAAGGCTTATTACGATCCTGGAAGATGATGTGCTCCTACAAGTCATCATTCTATAGATTCACAAGCCCTGTGAACCTTAGCACCTTTTCTATGAAGTTGTCATTAGGAATTGTTAGGCCTTTCTCCACATATCCAAAGTTGCATATCCTTTCTTACTCAAGATTGCTGCAGTCTAAGAGCAGGTGGTCTGCAGTTTCGTCATGCATTTATCAGCTGAGGTCTAGTAAATGGAATGGCATCAGTCTGACTGACAATCCAACCTTCTTGTACCAATATTCAACTGTCCTTAGTGCTAATCAGGACCACCTCCAGGTTGCACACCAGTGGTGTTGTTGAGATGACTGATGAGGTCATCAACCACTAAATTCCACAATAAGGGGGATAATACTCCTCCTTGTCAATCTTTACATTCTTGCCATGCTTTCCAACATGCTCTTGATCCATCTAGATACCATTTCATCAATTCCACGACCTAAGGCTGCCTCCATAATGGACTGGGTTGTAGTATTATCCTTCAATGTCTAGAAATGCACCTAATGCAATTTCTTTATGGTTGAGATCATTTTCTGTTCTGGTCACCAATTGATATGGAGCAGAGTCACAGGATTTCTCTGGGATGTAAGTATGTTGATTAATTTGATCTAAAATTGGTTTAGTTCAATTATGGATACTCGACTAAAATTTATTTTCGGTTTTTTGACAGACCTTTTATGAATTTTTTGTTTTATCTTAGTGAAAGCCATAAAAGATATATCTGCACAAGTCTCAACATTATTTTTTCCCCATCACAATATTTTGTATAGGCAATGTAAATATGTTTATTATGTATAGGAAAGTCAATATGTTTCAGTTAAATACATTTTTTATAGAAATAATATATTATTTATGATGTGATTCTTATCAGTTAGGTATATTATATAGGTTTTTGTTGAAAGATGTAGTACCAATAATAATTGGTAATACATCTTTCAACAAAAATATAAATCCTTACGTTGTCTAACTATCTATTTCCAAATAAACTATAATGACCTGAAAGTAATAAAGACAACTTATATGTTTTTATAAAAATTTTGTATCTTATTTAAGAGACAACAACATTGGGCTTACAAAACAAGTTCTGGCCTCTTTGTACAAAAAAAATATCCAGCGCTTGACTAAAACTTTCCTCACACTGTCTTTGACTGATGTTGCAAGTAGAGTCAATCTAGCAGGTCCAGCAGAGGCTGAAAAGTATATACTAAATATGGTAAGTAGTCTATTTGTTTATTAGAATGGGAAAAAAATTGCTTTATTTACATATGTATTGATAAAGTAAGTTTTTGGTAGGAGAATAAGGTCTAAAGACCATTGTGGTGAACACTGTTTGTTTCTAAATTTTTATTATTGTGAAATCCATGATAATTAGTTTGTTTTATATCAGGAAATTCTTAGCGTCACCTTTGAGCTGTGTAAAAAAATCTTAACCTGAATTTTCCCCTCTGAATCAAATTAAGGATAGGAGGTGACTTCACGTAGCGAAGTGGAGTGTATTTTAATATGTATGCATAAATTTTTTTTCTATCGCTGTCAGCATAGATGTCTCAGTACCCATCGGATTTTTATTTTCTGTATAATGACAGAACGACTTGCTCATCAACCTTAGTGATTCCCAAAACTATTCGGAATATTTAGCAGACTTTTGGTGAAAATGCTAAGGACATCATATAAATTAAGCAGTGGTACAACTTTATCAAGAATGTTATTTGTTGGTGGAGACCGAATCGCATTCCTATAGGAAAAGCCGTAATAACGAGATCATTGACCAAGTATAGACATTGGTCATGCAAGATTGTCCAAGAACTTGCGAACAAAATAGGGATAGCCAAGCTCTGGTTCAGTACATACATGTTGAGCAAGGACTTGACCTTCTGAAATATGTTTACCAAATTCATGCCAAAGCTGCTAACGACAAAGCAAAACCAATTCAACCTGGAAGTTGTGCAGGTAACGAGTCATGGGTTTAAAATCCAAAAACTCAAACATTTGTCACAGTAAAGATATTAAACGTCCCAAAGTCCAAAGACAGTACATCAAGTACGCAGCAACGTCAAAGTGTTGTTGAACTTTTTTTTCAATCCCATGAAATAGTGCACCTTAACCCTTCAATTGGCAATGTTAAAGGTTGTTTTCTTAAAAAATTCATAACAAATAATAATTTTATGCAAAACCTAACTTGTAGGATATTATTTTTCTCAGAAAGATGTGTAGAATTTATCTATGTAAAAAAAAATTATATGAAATGGTTTTGGAGTAAGTATGTTAGGTGTCAAAAAATGAGGTTAAGATTTTTCAGAAAAACTGTATCATCCAAAATCAGTTGCTTACCACCTTTTATCAAGATATACAAAAGTTTACTGATAAGCAAGTCGTTCTGTCATTATACAGAAAATAATAAAAAAATTAATTTGTTACATTTTCAAAAAAAATTGTTTTATGAAAAAAGGGAAAATGTTTTGCCTAATTTGAAAAAATCACCATTAAATTTATTAACCCTAGAACCGTCACTCGACCTAAGAGTAGGTCGAGTGTAGACGCATGGTTTAATTCACCGACTCTAAAACACGTATTTTGCAATTCAACATTACACCCACTTACAATCGTCCAATCGCAATAAATAAAATACCATTGGAAAGCTAATGTTCCGTAGATACATAATCATGCAAAAAAAAATACCACATAAAATTATAAATAATATTCCAAAAATTGCTAAAGTTTGCATATATTTGATACATAACGTCAAAGATTTGCGCTAACAAGTTTTAAACAAAACAAACGTCATGTTTGTGTAATATTCCCAATTCGAAATTTCTGTCAAACAGATTTAACATAACACTGCTCGATAGATTGCATCTTTCTCTTCCAATCTGTGCTTTTCAAATGTCTCCACGCAATATAGTTTTTATTTAAAAATTAAACAAAATCGAGAATTTTAACGCTATTTTACACGATAAAAATTACATTTTTTGCAATTCAACTTTTATCCTAGTAGATATTATTTTATCAAAATATATAATATACCATTGTAAAGGTAATGTTTCAATCTTTCATAACCAAGTTTAGCAAAATCCATCACACGAAAACTCTATTTTCTGGAACTCGATAAAGTCGCTGACTTTTTCGCTAGATCGCGGCACTTGCGTGACCAGGAATATGTAGACAAATTTGTTCTCTATGTTCACATAATTTTACAAAATGGTAAAACTTGTCTAAATGTTACAAGTTGACAATATTATAGTATTTTTCTTTCTCTTTCGAACTATGAAGTCGAAATTATCCTAAGTTATGTAGATTATGAGTTATGTCCATTCTACGAAATGATCCTCTGAACTTTCAGACCGGTTTGCGATATTCATGTCTAGACAGTCTTGAAGAATCCGATCTTTATTTTTATACAATCTTGTAGTTTTTGATATATAACTGTAAAGAGGAGGTTTCAATGTTTAACCTTGTATTTGAAACACATCTGTAGCAGAAAAAATACAAAGGCTGTGGTACGTTAGAAAACCTATAATATTGGCATTTTGTTAGTTCGATCGCAACCTTTTTTTCCGATGGAAAGTTGTAAATGTAACACCTCTTGTGTTTTTATAGTGAATATAGTTTCATGAAGCAATTTTTTAATTTTAATTTGTTTATACAACTTAAAATAAATGTGTCAATGGTTGTAGAGTGTATTTATTTGAGTGATAATTCATATTATTGAGGTATTTTACAGGCCTAGTCTAGCCATGTGTTTTGTGAATTTATTGTTTCAAGAAGCCATTTATTTATTATAATATGTATATACATAATATATATATATAAATATATATATGTATATGTATATACAACTTATAATAAATGTGTCAATGTTTGTAGAGTGTATTTATTAGAGTGATATTTCATATTATTGGTTTTTTTCACAGGCCTAGCGTAGTCTAACCTCAACGCCTAGGCTATTGTGAAGGTAGATTTGTATCAAATTATTGATTTATAAGTTGTATATACAAGTTGTAATAAATGTGTTATTGTTCGTAGAGTGTGTTTTCGGAGTGATTTATCATATTATCGGTATTTTTTTCTAGGCCTATCAAGTGTTGTACTTTTATTCAAAATATAAATAATGGCATCCAGGCAAATAACCTTGTCTTACCACTTGTTTTTATATAAACATAGATATTTCCTTATAAAAATTGTATAAATTGATTTAGACTTTTACGAACATTTATTCACAACTAAATTCTAAAAAAAATTTTTATATGGTTTATATACCTATTTCTGTGGAATTTTGCCTCAGTTACAGGGTAAATGTGTTGATTCCGTACATAATAATTCCAAAATGTTACCATCTAAAAATTTTTTCACTACACAACTAAATTCTATGCACCTTTCTGAAATTAATGATATATAGAAGTTTTGTATAAAATATATATATATATTACTATTTTTGGTAAATTTTACAAAATGTAACATTTTTTCCCCCCCTTAATATATTCACAAATATATTACAAATCTCTAGTAATCGTTGAAAAAATTCCAAAAAATCTATTTGTATGGTGTACATTACCATTTCTGTGAAAATCTTCTCTCCGTTACTCTCCGATTTTTTGGTATTTGACCAAAAAACTCCAAATGTTTTACATCTTACATTTTTTTTCACTACACACCTGAATTCTATGCACCTTTCTGAATATAATGATATATAGAAGTTTTGTATAAAATATATATTACTATTTTTGGTAAATTTTACAAAATGTGACATTTTTTCCCCCTTAATATATTCACAAATATATTACAAATCTCTAGTAATCGTTGAAAAATTCCAAAAAATATATTTGTATGGTGTACATTACCATTTCTGTGAAAATCTTCTCTCCGTTACTCTCCGATTTTTTGGTATTTGACCAAAAAACTCCAAATGTTTTACATCTTACATTTTTTTTCACTACACACCTGAATTCTATTCACCTTTCTGAATATAATGATATATAGAAGTTTTGTATAAAATATATATTACTATTTTTGGTAAATTTTTGAAGAAAAAAATGATCTTTTTACCTTTTTTCCTAAATATATTCACAAATACTACTCAAAACTTTTGTATATCTTGGAAATAGATGGTAAGCTATTGATTTTGGATGATACAGGTTTTTCTGAAAAATGTTAACTTCATATTTTGACATCTAACATACTTACTCCAAAATGTTTCAAAAAAAATATTTTTTTATTACATAGATGAATTCTATGCATCTTTCTGAGAAAAATGATGTCTTATAAGTTTGGTTTTGTATAAAAATAATATTTTTTATTAATTTTTTAAGAAAACAAAACTTTTACAAAACCTTTAACATTCACCGGTTACAGGGTTAAATAAAATTGTTAACATTTTATGAAGTTTGGGTGTATGGTATAATTCTATGGGAAATTATCTTTAAAACAGTATAAAAATTATTGCCGTAGGATGATTTATACTAGGGTAAATATTGAATTGCAAAAAAACTGATTTCTTGTCACATAAACACTAGAATGACAGCGGAATAGCGGACTACCACATAGAGGGTTAAGATCATAACATAAGACTAAAATAGAAGGTACTCCGTTGTCTCTTTGACGCCAAGAGATCGGATTTATGAGCAACGAGGACTTGTGAGCACTATCTCATGTTTACAATTTTGTTCACCTTGGCCAAACACAGCACTCCTTTGATACATCAGGCTTCCTACTCTTTCGACATAGCTCCTTGCTATTTTTGGCTGTTCTCTAAACTAAAAATTCTACAGGAATTAACCTGATGTCTGTAACTATTCTAATAAATATTTAATTTATCTATATAACACTTAAAAGCTTCCTACTTAAAAGCCACATGTTGTGGTTCCATTTTATAATATATTGATTCTTTTTAATATTAAATAGATATGCTACTGAATTTGTAGCTTTGAATTTTACTCTGTACCTCACTTTGAAATTGATAAATATCCTGTCTTACTATCTAACACATTTATTTTAAGAAATAAGAATACAAACTACAATATAACATAAGTTATTTATTGTTATTAAACGTCAATGAAATCTGTTGATCAGAAAAGACTTTTGTCTTAAATACAAAATCGGTACATATATTTGAAAAGTTAAAAGAAATGAAAAAGAAACATACAAAATTAATGATATTTTAAAATATTCACATCTCATGAAACAATAATCAAGGTTGAATAAAGTTTATATCGCGAGGAATTAATTGTCATTACACATGCATAACAATTAAAAAAATCACAATTGAAATTATTATAGTTTTATATCGTGGAATCAATTGAATAATGTAAAAGTCTATATATCTCGGGGAATTATCATAACACATACATATATGAAATCGCAATTAATTAGAGTCTATATCTCTCGGGGAATTAACATACATATACATAAAAATGAAATCACAATAATTAATTATTTGAGTCTATATCTCGGGGAATTATTTATTTAGTACAAGAGTCTATATATCTCGGGGTATCGGGTCAGTGCAGCTTTTGTCAAGGAAGTGGGTATATTACACAATTAATACAAAAGACATGAAATTAAAAGATTAAAGAATTAGTTTTAGCTGATGGCATAAAAGAAAATGAAATGAATGAAATTTGCAGCTTATAACTGTTCAGAAAGTTTATGCTGTATTCTTGGTACAGATATTCATATTCAGTTTATATGATTTATATTTATTCCACTATTAACTTGTGGATATTAACGTTTATGAAAAGCCACGTAGGCTTGATAGTTTGAATAAATGATGAAATGAAATGTAATTGGAACGATCTCACCTGTTCATAGAGGTTGCTTTGGCAATAGCTTGATATTGTATCTACCTTTTGGTAGATTAAAAAAAATTAAAACTGTCACTTGACATTGATTCTTCTGTGCTTCTTCTCAGCACCTTTTAGAATATGTAAAATATACTTTTATATTATTTAAATTTCTTGAAACGGAAGCAGGACTTGGAAACGCCTTGCCTGCTTCAGCTCTTCCCAAATTTAAAAAAAAATTCCATTGTTAGAATATCCATAGAGATTGATATTTGTACTTGTATTTCTTTGTATTGGTAATGGATTTGGGACACTAATGAAATGATATATGATCCTATTTTTTTACTAAGCAAGAAGTTGTTAATAACCTCATTTACATTTACTGACTCTAATTCTATAAATTAAATTGTTGAAGACATACTAGGGATCCAAATAACTTTAAAGCTAAAAGGCCGTCTTACAACTAACATACATATATCTCGGTTTTAATTGAAAATTCCTGCATCGCAATGTCTATGGAACATTCTCCAATCACGTTATTTGTTTGTCGGTGGGCGTGTATTCTGAAATATCTGTCACTTATTTTCTCTTGGCCACCATTTTAGCTAGGACTTTCGTTGGTTTTATACAGATTGTAAATTATTTTGGGGTTTAGATATGATCTCAGGTGACCTTTTATATAAAAAAATATCTGTTTCTTACATAGGCCAGGTTTGTTTGGTCGTAGCTATTACTTTTCTTATAATTGCAAAATTGTTGACGCTATTGTTCTAACACGGTTATTTCTAGGCTTGACAATTCGCTTTTGTTTGTGTCAATTTCTTTTATTCTCGTCATTCTACCACAGTATTATTATTTTTTACAGATAGCTAGGAAGTTTAGGCTTTAATTAGATATAGGTTAGGCTAATGTTAAATTTCAAAATGTTTAGTTATTTATATTATTCGGTTGAGAATCTTGTAATCTTGGCTATTTTAATTTATAAAATTGTTTCGCAAATTTGCCGCTAGGGGCCGTAGTAATCAATCGTTCGTTTGAATAATATTCCTGGTATTTATTTTCTATTGAACAAATTTATTTACATCATTTGGAGTTGTTTTATGCCATGGAAGAGGTATATCAGACAGGCATTGATAGACTCCCTCAATCGCAAGCCAACTGCTAGTGGCTGACACTCCAGGTGGAAAAAATATACACATATCCATTAAGGTACCCTCAACCTCTCTGTCAGAGCTCACTTCCCGTGTTTTATTTGTTGCGATGTGATAAGATACTTTTTTATCAAACCTTTTACTAGTTTGTGTTCAGTGACAAATTTGAGAGTTAACCATGGAGAGATGAAAATTAATCAAAATCAGACATTTAATTTAATTTTCATAATAGAGAAAACCATATAATTGACATTTCAATTATTTTTAATGTTTTGTAATATTTTGTAAATATTTGTAATTATTATTCTATTTTTTTTTTTCTAGATTGAAGATGGAGAAATATTTGCAACCATCAATCAGAAAGATGGGATGGTAAGATTTCATGATGATCCTGAAAAATACAATAACCTGACTATGCTCAAGCGGCTCGAAGATGAGGTATATCTTTGGTTTAATTTGTTATATAGTATTGATATTTATTTGTATAGATATCCATTTACATGATGGAAGATCAAATCAGATGTTTCTCATTCCTCTTTATTGTATATATATCCGTCCTTTCGACTGCCGATATCATGCAGTTCAAAGTAAATATTGGCCAAGATTTAATTATCGAAATTATTGCCTTGTACAGATTACAGGAATACAATGCCGATCAGTTTACGCTTGAATTTGATACTTTTTGCAATCAGTAAAAAATCCAAATGTAATAATAAGTGGGGATGTGAATATAGATTTATTGAAAAAAATCGAGATCATTAGATAATTTTTTAATTAGAATGGCAAGCCACGGGTTAATGTCGCTAATTACCGACCCAACTAGAGTTAATAATAAATGCAGTTCTTGTATCGATCATGTTTGGTTTAGACGTAGTATTGGTTTGAGTGTGGAGTATGAAAGTTGGGTGATTGAGAGTGGAGTGACTGATCATAGGATGACTGTAATGAGTATGAAATGTGGTAATTATAATAAAGAACAAGTAACCCAGCCCAATAAACCAAAGTTGAATTATAGATTATTATTTGAATATATTAAAATGGCTAAGTGGGATGAGGTATATATGGCTCAAAGTGTCTCTATTTCGTTTGCAAATTTTTTCGAAATTTTAGAATCGTGCTTTTCTAAATCATACAGATTGGCAAATGTAAATACAAAGTCAAAAGGAAAGTTAAAACCATGGATTAATGATACGCTTGTTAAGTTAGTAAATAAAAAGAACTCCTTATACAGAAAAAGTCTAAGGTATCCTAATAACGCTGCGCTTAAGTTGTCCTATAATACCTTTAAAAATAAATTAGTTAATGAAATTAGAGTGACTAAGATAAGTTATTATAGGTGTCTATTTGAGGAAAGCAAAGGTGATCCAAAGAAGCAATGGAAACTTATCAAACAGATAGTTGGAGATGAGAAGAAGAATGCAGAGCAGATTGCTCTAAATGACAATTTCAACAAACCAATAGTAGGCCTAGAACGGGTGGCAAATGTATTTAATGATTTCTTTTGTAATATAGCAGACGAGCTTAGAGGAAAGATTAAGTGCGATATGATTGGAGTGGAATTGGATTCAAAAAATTACAACAGTGTTTTTAGAAGCGAATCTTGCTCAAATTCTTTGTTTCTCTATCCTGCAACGGCATTAGAAATTCAAAATATTATAACAGCT
Organism: Aphrophora alni; assembly: GCA_963513935.1. NCBI lineage: Eukaryota > Metazoa > Arthropoda > Insecta > Hemiptera > Aphrophoridae > Aphrophora > Aphrophora alni. The sequence continues at coordinate 94,009,363 of OY740773.1, read as the reverse complement.
TTAAAAAACAGAAAGGCTCCCGGGTTCGACAATGTCACACCTTTTATTATTAAAAACATTTCGAAATTCATAATAGATGAGCTTGTTTTCCTGGTTAATTATAGTTTAAGTTCAGGAGAATTCCCGGAAATTTTAAAAAAGGCAATGGTAACACCTGTATATAAGAAGGGTGTTAAAACAAATCCAACAAATTACCGACCGATATCACTTCTGTCAATTTTTGCAAAAATTTTAGAAAAGGTCGTAAAAGAAAGGTTAGTTTCGTTTCTAGATAGAAATAGTTTTTTTAGTAAAATGCAATTTGGGTTTAGACATAAGTTGAGTACAAATGATGCATTGATAAATTTTGTGTCTCAGGTATATAGCGGTATAAATGACGGTAAATATTGCGCTGGGTTATTTGTAGACGTAATGAAAGCATTTGATACAGTAGACCACTTAATATTGTTGTCAAGAATGTATGATGCTGGTGTTAGAGGAGTGGCTTTTGAATGGTTTCGCTCATATTTAACGGATAGAATTCAACGAACTCGGGTCAACGATGTCGTTAGTGATCAAGGTACATTGAAGTATGGGATTCCTCAGGGTTCAGTTCTTTCTGGACCATTATTCTTAATATATGTTAATAACTTATGTAACGGTCGATTCAAAGGGAACCTTGTCTCTTTTGCTGATGACACTGCACTTTTTTACAAGGCGGATTCATTGGAACAGTTGAGAAAAGATATGCAAGATGACGTAAATGTTTTGCGATGGTGGTTTACCAAGAGCTATATGGTAATGAGCCCTAAGACCAAATATATAATATATAATGTTGCTCGTAAGACCTATTTCTCAACAAACATAAAATATCATAGCATTAACTGTAAAGAAAGCGGAACGTGCGATTGCCTAGAAATAGAACAAGTAGACAACATTAGATATTTGGGATTATTCATGGATTCCAGGCTCTCCTGGAAAACGCATATTGATAATACCAAACTGAAATTGATTAAATATATTAGGTTTTTTTACATGTTAAGGTCGGTGACTAAATTGAAATTATTAAAATCAATATACCATGCTTTGATTGGCTCAAAGTTAGAATATGGTATTGAAGTTTGGGGAGGTGCGTACTACAGTGTTTTAAAACCAGTCATTGTACTTCAGAAGAATTTTATTCGAATTATGGCAAATAAAACTAAATTGGAACACGCAGCTCCATTATTCAAAATCTTCAAAATTTTACCGGTTAGAAATTTATATATATTTAAAGTGTTAAGATTATTCTACAATAGAAGCGGAGGAAATTATACAACAGGGGGTGGAGGGAGGACTTTACGGAATGACTTAAACGTAGTTTTTCCAAAACCAAATTTAACAATTTTTAAAAAATTTTACTTATATCTTGCTCCAAAATCTTTTAATCTGATGCCTTTAAAAATTAAAACGTGTACAAATAAAATCGAGTTCTGTAGATTCGTGAAACAATATTTATTACAACAGGAGCAGGTCTATATGTTTTTTATCAGTAACCAGTGAGGGAGAATAAACTGGTAGTAAGTGACTGTATTTTATTCTTGAAAGCTCTCTTCTTCACCGGTAATATGAATGGTAGAAGTGTGTGTGTGAATTATGTATATGTGTATATGTATGTATGTGTATGTATATGTGTGTATGTGTATGTATATTAATGTGTATGTATGTGTGTATGTATATATGTGTATTGCCGCGCTCCGGCTCGTGGTCGTGGGTCCGTGCGCCTCTTTTCGCGCTACTTACCACTAACCACTCTGTCTTCACGACTTTAAGATTCTTTGTTCCCTTTTTGGAACACTATTATCACGAACTCTTAAACTCGCTGTACGATCACCACCGACTGGGCGAACCACCTTTCTTCTCAGAGCAAGCGCGGGCAAGGCCAAGATGCTCACTTTTACTTTTTTGAATCAAAGATTTTGCAACTCTTGGCTCTAGTAAGTATGAGCTTGTCCTCATAAACTTACTAACTTTTAATTTACGCAAAATTCCCTAAATTTTATCTCAATGCTCGATTATTTGACTCTTTTTTAAGATTAACACTCTCTCTCTCCAAGGTCGTGCCTTTTGGGAGAAATCGGCTCTTAAGTTCTGATGATAACTTTTAAAATTTTCAAATTATATTACCAGAGCACATATATAAGATTTATGTTTAAACAAGGTTAATAGCACATACAGAATGGATATATATTGAAAACACAACAAACTTTAGAAATGAATTATTTATGTATTCCTTTCTCTTTTGCACAGAAAAAATGTTAACTTTATAAACTTTTTTAATAACACCAAACAATTTGATTAAACAACAACACAACTATTTATTTATTTGACAAAATTTATCAATGTAATATTTTCTATATCTTAAACAAAATAAAAACGCTTGACTTTTCAGACAGAACCACAAACAGTTTTTCCTGTACTGAAAAAGTCGTATTTAATTATTATTTATTTTCAACACCAAAGCAGAGGTTTAAAAATGAATTTAATTTTTAATAATTCCCCTAATGACGTTATATTTGAAATGAAGTTAATATTTGCGAATTATTCCTTAAGTATAAGATACCTTCACACTTTATTAGAAGTTCTAGTTGGATTTGGAATTTGTTGTATAATTAGGCTGATGTTGATTTGATGTTTTCGATCCAGAGTCTGTAAGCTGCTATGTAGTTGAATGCTGGTCTCGAATTCTTCTAAGTTGCCTTGAAGTTCGATTAGAGTTGAAATTATTCTAAGTCCAGTTAAGTAGAGTGACAGTTGAATCTTCCTCTCAGCTCAGAGTCGGTTGCAGAAGAAACGTCCACTTCGCGTCGATTCCAAATCAAAAAGTGTCCTTCTTTCGAACGACAAATTACGGTCTCCCTGTCAGTGGGAATTAATCCACTTTTCTGGAGCCAATTTTCCTCCCTTTTAGGGAAAAAGGTATTTTCCATATATTATATGTTTTCAGGCCCTTTTGGTCTGAAATATTTACACTATATATTTTATTAGTCATATTTTTTGACTAATGAATAGTTTTCTTCCTTTATTATTAATTAAAACACCTTTTAATTAATAATTTATTGTATTTTTTCTTCAACGTTATCTGTGATCCAAGTTGGCAATATGATGTTTTAAACTTTGGATTCCGGCTGAGGATGCGCACGCCACTTTTCATGTTTTTGCATGAAAATCTCTACTTTGTTCGTTTTTTCGTTCAACTCGCTATAACTTTCGAACGCTCGAACCGATTTTAAAGTTCCTTTCGGATTCTTCTTCCTTTCCATCTTGTGGGTCTTGTGGAACTTGATTCATCGCTCTACTACGCTTCGTTCGCGAGTTATCGCCCTTTTCCCGAAATTCGATTTTTCTTCTTTCCAAATTTTGAGATAAGTCCTTTCTCAAAATTCTTTTGACGAAATCTTGTTCCTCTTCTACTACGACGAAAAACTATGTTTGTACTTTTCACATAACTCGTTTGGTTTTTGAGTTATACGTCCTTGAAGTCTTAAAGTTTTTACCGTATGAGTTTATGTTCATAAAAACCCCCCCATTATATATTATTACTTCTGCTTTGATGTTTTACAATTTTACATACTAGATAGCTATAATTACAATGTTATTTTACCCCTTTAACTTTTAACTTAACCGCTTTTGGGCTTTAAAGTTTTACGTTTTGTAATTATTATATCTCCCTTATTTTATTCTCAAATTTGATTCTAAGTACATATTATTGTGCCCTATTGTGGTCTCTACAATAGTACTTATTATTATTTTTTAAATAATCCCCCCTTCAACTCAAAAATTCCAAAAAACTCCCCAAGAATGACTTTCTAAGTCCATTTTCACCTGTTAATTATTATTAATTCATATTTCTTATTTATGATTATTATTAGTTCCCCTCTGAGTTATGACTCTACGTTTTTTGAATTTTGAATTTAAGTTTTTCCCAAATTTTAGGTTTTTGAGCCCCTATAAAAACTTGAATAACTTTTTTGTTTTAATTGCTTTTAAATTTATTCTTCGATATTATTAATCGGTTGATTCTACTGTACATTAATTTATTTTAATAATTTAGTATTTTAATAAAATAAGAAACAAGACAGAGCGACTGTACACGATCCAACATGCAGTGTTCAACACCTGTTGCCGTGACGTCATCGTCCCTCCTCGTCTCCCATCTACATGGCTTTATCGCGGGAATTTAAACTGTTTTAAATTGGCTTGAGACTTTTGGCTTTTCCCAAACCGTCTCAGTATGTGTGTGTATATATATATATATGTATGTATATTATGTGTATAATATATATGTGCGTGTGCACGCGAGTGTGTGTGTGTGTGTGTGTTTATAGTTTTATTATTGTATTTCTATTTTTTTAGTGTTTTATGTTGATCTGAATTGGTTTGACATAGAAGCCAAATCTTAGTTTTCTAAATGTAATTTGTGTGTGTATATGTAGGTTGGACTGGTCGGTCACATTGTTTCTCTCCCATCGAGCTATATTGTTAGAAATGTATAGAGTATTTCATCCCAAACAGGTTTTAACCTCGGGATGAAATGACCCTTTGCTATTATCTTGTAATACAGCAGGAAGTATTTTTTGTTATTATTATTATTATTATTATTAATATTATTGTTTATTATGTTATTGTGAATTTTATTTTATATGTATTACATTTTGTAATGTGAACAGTTGTCTATTTTATTATTAAGCATATAAGATTGTAAAATTTTTCCTGTTAAAATTATGTATAAAAGAGGGTCAAATAAATAAATTTTCATTTTCATATATATATATATATATATATATTACAACCAAAAAATACAAACAAAGACAAACCAAAAGAAAATATTGATGAAGGAAGTAGCCAATTGAAATTGATCCCTTTTCATGTGCTAGAATAGAGTTTTTAGCAGCATGAGGATACATATGAACAATTAAAATAAATCATTTATTGATAACGCATACACATACATCTTACATCAAAATACAGGATGGCCCATAAGTCAGTTGTCACTGTTATTATACTTTCTTTAGCTTAGTATAGTTAGCTACTTGACTATAGTACTAGTCCTAGTTTAAGGTTATGGTGTTATATTTGAGAAGCAATAGAAAGCTATCAACAGAACAGCATGTTTTTGTACTGTAAAAGTGGTGGAAACAAGATCATAATTACTGTGAGATATTGAGTTATTTGTAGAATGTTTTTCAAACCGAACTTCCATCTCGAAATGGCATTCAGAAATCAAATAACAGATATGAACAGACTGGATCTGCAGTGGGTCTTCCTTGTTCAGGTAGTCCTACAAAACATTCAAGTAAACCAACAAAAAAGCATTCCTTGTGCATGAAATTCCTAGAACTAACCTACAAAGAATGCAGAGACCATTTAGTACACAATTATGCAAGTGGTACACAATATGAATAAAAATGTATCCAAATTAAAAAAAAAAAAATCTTAGGAGTGACTAAACTACTTTAAAGGTAGAGTGAACAACTGTCTTTACTGAAATTTTCCAAATCCACATGTGGGGATACAGACAAAGATAATTGCTTCCATCATAACTGCTTGGAGTAGGAATTTACACTGGTGGGTTCTGTAAGCATGGGACACTCTCCAACCAGTAATTAATAAAATATAATTAAACATTCAACATTAATAAACTAATAATAAAATAATAGAAATAATAAGCATTGTATAATAATAGTAAGTAATTGTAAAGTGTATTTGAACAATCTTCTAATGAACGATAATAACCTAGTGATTACTAATAAACTATAAAATTCAAATTGTGTGCGTGAAGTCATATGGACTTGTAACCTTCAAATAAAACAGATGATAACCTTCTAAGTTAATGCAGCGTAAGGTGAAAGCAATTCGAAAGCCGAACCCCATGGAACGGAAAAGGAGAATATTTCCCAAGAGCCTCAGCGTTAGCGTCTTGTCAAGCAACAAGAAGCGTGCCTAAGCTAGTCTTTACCAGGATTCAGAACAGATCAGTTTTCGTTCAGGAGTTATCATGGAGTAGCCATGTTACAAGATGGCTGAACAGTCTCAAATACGATACAATGGTGGATGCAAAGTAGTTGTGAGTTAAAGGAGAATAGTAAAGTATGGACTGACAGTCGTGAGTAAAGTGATGAACATTAAAAATTAAGTAATCATTCGGTAGATTATAATAGGAGGGAATGGTGAAGAACTTAAAATTTGAACTTTATATAGGCTACGTTTGATGATTTGCACTTTGTAATAATGAATATTAGATTTAAATAATTCTCCTTTTGAAAAATATAACAATGTTTTTGTTTTCAGTAACAATAAAAAGGAGATTTCTTGTTTTTCTAAATATGTTTGGCTAGATTTTTTGTGTTAACCATTTGCCACGTTGTAGAAGCAACTGCTAAGTACGACACAGATAGAGACCCTACCCTTCAGGTAAAATAGAATAATAATTTTAATGATAAGTTTGTAAGAACGCAGACTTACCAACTGAAGTTACTTGATTTTTATTAAAAGCTCTTAAAGCATAAAGAATTAACTAAGCTCCTCTTACAGTTCATAGGACCCTATTGTTCTTTTTATTGGTTCAGTTAATTCTGAAAAATACCAAGAAATAACTGGAATACAGTCCAATTTTTGAACAGTGCAACCGATTCTGGAACATTAAATATTCCAACAACATGGGGAATTATGGACAATAATAAGAGACTTTTTAAATGAAATGTTTGACGAATGGATTGCCAGACGGGATACTGTTGAATGGTTATTACGTTCCCCAGATCTTACTCCAATAGGACTTACTAGTCTGGTATATATACTAAAAATAAGTGCTTTCTATGAAGATTCGGGAGTGGAACATTTGAAGGAACAAATTCAATCCGAATTTGAAAACCTACATTTCCTGAAAATTTCCAACAAAACGTGCTTCATTGTTGAAAAGCTGTAAACTTTATATAGAAAAGGTTGGAGCCACTTTGAGCATATCTGGCAAGTCACTTGAGCACTCTCTGTACTGTTTGTAAAATTGTAATGTTTAATAATTACAACATGTTATCTGGATTGTTTTATATGATTTCATCTCTACACATTGTTGACACTATGCACATTGTATTTCATTTTACTGTTAGAGTTTGATGTTTAAAATCAGCCCATTCACAAAATTAAATATCAAATATAATTTTAAATGCTCCAAGTTTTCTTTTTATGATGGACTAATAATTGACTTGTCTTTAAGTGATCAGTTTTTTTTTTATTACAGACAGGGCTTTGTACCAATTTCAACCGCAAGATACAACAAATGGAAGAAGACATCATGGTGAATCCTCAATATTATGTTAAGAAATGCTGTGGGTCCCAAGATGAAGATCTTGCACCAGCTCAGGGTACTAAAATTACAACATACTCCATGTGAACAGATTAGGTATACTTAATTTAAGCATTGAAAATAAATGTTTGTTATAGCTTCTCAAGGATAAAAAAGAGAAAGAGCATAATGAATATATATGTAAAATGAATTTCAACACTGCTAACGATCCATGAGAAATGTATTGTCTCCTCAGGACCTCACCTGGATAGTGAGCATGATTATGGCAAACTCAAGGAATTCTAGCTGGGTCTACACGTTTCTTCAAATTGTCTTGGATTAGATCCGTCTCTTTCATCTTCTCTTCGGCCCTGATGGTAGTACAGGATTTGAGTAAGGGGTCTTTATTTTATACTCTTTTCTTCTTATTATTTTTTCAGTGCCTGCAGTGTATTATGGGACAAGTAGCAACACTAGAACACCTGATTTAAAAGTGTCCTGCAAATGAACCCATTTTTACAACACGATGAAAGCAGAAAATTACAAACCTCCCTTTGACATAAAACTAGTAGAACTATTAAAATTAAAAGATTTATATGATAATTTACGCATTCAAGAACGCATATCAGAAATAGCAAATACACATATATGTACCGTTCACCTTGGGCTTCTTCAACGAAGACCCAAACCTTTTTGGGATAGTTGTTAGCCTGGGGGGTCTCAAGCAAGAAGATTTTTTTCTCCCTTATCATGTAACCTTGATCCTTTGAAACCCCAAACATATTTTTTCCCCCCTCTAATCTCTAAAAGGTTCCCTCTTTTAGTAATATTAACATCAAAACTTTTATAAAACTATATGGATCTCTTTTTAGTATTATTTTACAGCATATACATTTATATTTGTGAGGGCCTCATGAATTTTTGGCAAAAAGGGGGGAAAAATATATAGTCTCCATTAACTCTTACACACCATTGCAATCTTGTTTTCAGCTGGTCGAAGGCATATAGCAGATGATAAGATTGAATCCTTAAAACTGTTCTTTATTTTTAAAATAATCTGTGGTTCAGTTCTAACAATTAAACTTTATTAACAATTACTATCAATTATAATCTTTTTACCTAAAATACAATACGTTCTCTTCTCCACTTTAATACAATAAACCTTCACTTGCACAACTTTTTCAAGTCTGTCACAATACTTGTTATTATTGTGGTTTCTTAATAAGAACTTAGATTATTATTCCTATATCTATACCTTACTTCCTAACACAGATTAAATTCTGAAAAGCTGCCATAACACATCTGCCGTTTTCCTCTGGACCACATCAACTCACTCAAATGTGTCCCTTTAAGTATAGATTGAAAGAGAGAAAAAAAGCCACATTGTGCCAAATCTGGGGAATATAGAGTATTTGTGGAATACCAGTATAGTAATTTGTTGGTCATCCAAAAACTGCTTCACACAAAATGTCCTGATGAAGAATGAAACCCCTTTTCCACATTCTGTTTGTTTTGGCAAAATTCTTAACCCTTTGCATTCTGGTATGATTTTTAAATATAAGTCCTCTGTGGTCGGATGATCAGTAGTGCTGACCACAGCCATTTCTTTGTCTAGTATGAACGGTTGGCGCAAGTTATGTTCCTCTCAGATCGGATGGCCAGCGGTACTGGTCGGTACTGGTCAAATCCCTCAAATGCCTGGATGGCCAGTAGGAGTGGACAAACAAATGATCTGCATTAATTTATTTTTAGTAGTTTGATTTTGTCTTTGTGGTGAAACAACAGAATATTCTTAAACTAATGGACAGGAGTGCGAGGGGAGAGAGTAAACGAAGTTAATTTTTATTGCAAGACTTGGCAAAACCATTCTGGGCTTCATATGGGACTATGCTTTTAAAGTATCATTCATTAAAAAAAATAATTAAAACCTAATTGTAAGTTAAAAAATTAATAAAAGTAAATCTACTTTATTATTGTAGCAATTAAAAAGTTTTTGATTTTTTTTAAATTTTAAATTACCAAAAAATGTTGTTAGATAAGTTGTATATAGTAGTTTATATTATTCATTAACATATATTGGAGTAACATCAAGTTCCTGGATGCAGCATGTTAACACAACTTTCCGGGTGATGTTCTTTTTGCTCTGGTGTGAGACACTCAAAAATTTTATGTGAGAATCTTAACTTTAAAAAAGTTTATGTAAAGATGAAAAAAATTAACTTAATTTTTATGATCATGATATGATAGTTTATTTTGTGTGTGTTTAATTTATAACAATTCTGATTATTAATCATGTATTTCAGTTTGTACATATTGTACCTTTTATCTGATAAGTGATATATATATTTTTAAATAATACTTTCTTTTATTTTTGTTACAAGGTGTTTTATTTTGTGAACGTACTTTGTTTACATTTTGGGTTTCTTCTATATCATTTGTGAAATTGAATATATTAACGGGTATCAATTCATTAGTTATATTTAAATAAGGTTAGAGTTTAATAGGGCATATAGCCTATTTATTATGTTTAGGTTTTGTATGGATAGGAGACACAGGCTTGCCTTGGAAAGTGGTCCTTGGTATTTACCTAATTAAAAAACATCGTAAACACTGTTCATTTTATTTATGAGTAGAGAGTATAAAAAGAAGATTAAACTGTTGTTGTTTGGTTGCAGAGTATTTGTATACCAATAACCACTTTCCAAGCCTGTGTCTTATATTTAAATAATTTACTTTATTTTTTATTATTATTTTTTCAGGCTTTTCATACACCAGTTGAAATAACTTAATTCTCTCAGTGTCCACAAAAGTGATATCTACTTCAAAACGCCATGTACTGCAATTTTTACAACACTAATTTAATAAAAACAATAAAACTCATATTCTATATAATTTGTTATCACATACATTTGTGTCTATTTATTCAACATGTTTTCTCATAACGATCTTGATTTAATTCTTATGTTAATGTATATATGTTTCACTTGAATAAATATAGATTGTTTCTTTGTGCATTAAATTTTAAAGAAAAAAATCTACAACAAAATTAAGATTTGTTGTTTACTACTCGATTTCCTTAAAATATAAAAAATGTTACCACAATTCAAATGTTCGTTCAATGCTTTAGTCGCAATTTCCTTACAAATCCAGTAACAAATCTTTTTATATTTACTTTGTGTTGAACTTTTTGGAATACTTCAGAAGATAATTTTCATATGTCAATAGATCTACAGATCTTATGAGTTATTAAAAATGGAAAGATGAGTAAAGTTCTCAAAGAGCATTTAGAAATGAGGTAAGATTTTCGGTTGTCACCAATGTTTTTCTTGCTTCTGTTGGATCAGGTTATGAGAAAGCCAACTGAGGGACTTAGGGACTTGCAAAAGTTTACCTATCATCCTCTCACAGGCAAGAAAGGTGGAATAAAAAAATTGTTTTACATCAGAAAAGTTTTAGGCATGCAAGATAAGTCAGATTCAGACTGATTTATATAGAGGTCTCAAGACCACAGCTTATAGTTGAATATTATTTAACAATATGATTAATAGTTTTAACGTAGTCAGGGAAATTAGAGAAGGAGATCACAACACTTACAGGGGGTCAGAAAATCGAAATATGAAAAGGACCAGTCCATTAAGTATGAGTTTGGTTGTCCTTTTGTTCGCACTGGAATGAGGTTGTGTGCCGTGCACCAGGTAATATAACTTAATCTAAAACAATGGGGCTTGTGAAATTTTCTATAGTTTCTTTCAGCCTTCTGTTGTGCTCTTAGGATGTTGTTCTTGGCCTGGCGCCAAATGAAAAAGGTGTTATTTGAACCTTAGCTAAAAGCTCGTTTATGTTCAAGCTAAGGCTGAGTAGGGTAGGATTTTGAATTAAAAAGGAGATGTTGTGAAAGTCTAATGTTGAGCAAAATTAAATGTCTGTTGTAGCCAACAAAAGTAGGCGTCCCAAGAAGTTTGAGTTTTAGAATAATAAGCCATAAAGGCAGACTTGAGTTTTCTGTTTAGATTTTTCACACTTGAACAATGAGTGTGATAAGGGGACAAAGACGTATGTTTAATACCATGGGGTAAACAGAATTTGCGAAACGTGCAATATAAAGCCTTGGTCATTGTCGGAGATTTTAATTTTATGGAAACTGATATTTTTTAATATTTACTGGCTTAAGGCCATGATGGTACCTATTGTTAGATAGAAGTTCGCTCTGACAGAACAGTCAGGTGAATTTAGAGAACTAATCAATGGGGACTAAAATCATTGTATTGCCCTTTTTAGTTTTGGAGAGTTTTGCCACAAAATCTATATGGAGTTTCTCCATAGCACGGTTTGGGATGAAGAGATATCCCCTATTTTTTATTCTGTGCTGAATTACTTATGGCACATAGGAGTAAGTTGAACATCACCAAACCTTATGAACAATATCTTTGATAAGTAAGAGCCAGAAGAAGAATTCCTTCTTTTAAAAAATTATTCAATATTAATTTCTTAGCCATTCATTAAAAATGTTACATTATCTCAATTTTGACTTTGATTAAGAATAAATTGAATGAATCATGCATTTAGAGTCTGTGTAGTGATGGCTCCTCTTTAATTTTCACAGTTTTACTGGACCAGTAATATGGACAAATAAAAGAAAAGGACAAAAGATCAACAGTCTACCTTGGGATCACCAGAAGATTGTACAAGTTTTGTAGTTTTAGATATTTGTGTACATTTATAAATATTATGTGTTGTTAATTCTATGATTTTTTTGTATAACTGAGTGGTGTAGCTAGGTAATTTCCTGCTCCCAGTTCAATAAAGAAAATAATAATTTTTTTTTTCAAACGTATTTCTTTTTCTTTCTTCATTTTTGATAAATAAACTTGTTTTTTTTTTATTTAAAAATTGTTTTAAAAAAAGTGATTGATGAATTGGTCATGATTTTCGATCACTGTTGTTATAATTAGCTCTCAACTTTGAAATTAACAGTATTTTGGTTCCTATATGAATTTTCCTTCAGACATGCAAGTACTGTAAAATTTACTTGGTTAAATTATTTGTTTTCTCAAAATAAAATCACTTTGACATGTTGCAACACTCTGTCCACGCTCATTGTCGCGGGTAAAGTCTGCGCTACTGTCCTTATTGATTCTGATCACTGTGCTATTTATCTGAACCTATGGTACGTAGTTCAGTTTTCAATCTTTCTTTCCCAGTGGTGTAGTCGTAAATTTTCCAGTGTGGGAACGCTCACCATCTTCTGAGAATTGACTAACATCGGGTGATATAGAACCCCCCCCCCCCCCCCCCCGCTCTTACAAGGTGGTGTCTGAAGTGCTCGCCAATTTTTAGCCTTATAGACAATGTGTAACCAAACAGTGCAATGGTTAAATTAGTTTAGGCTACTAGTAATTAACTGTAAAAATGTAAACAAGTAGTATTATCATCTTTAATAACTACTCTAGTAGTTTCCAAGTAGATTTAACCTGAGAAAACGAGATGGGTGGAAGTGGAAAGTAAAAACTCCCATCACAGTGAACAAGTTGATTCATTACAGTTTAAAATCAATAACAGTGAACATTCATTTTTCAAACAGGCTACATCTGAATTGATTACAAGAGCTGCGCAAACCTATCTTCATCTTCTGCATCAGTGGTAGTGTTATCAGGCTTAGTACGTCGGGTTCTTAGATCATCAGCAGTTCTATGCTTCCGTAGCCATGTTTTTACATATAACTCTGGTTTCCACTTTTGAATTCTTGGGCCATTTAGTTTGATAAAAATCAGGGCTGAAACATGTCGTATTGTCAATGTTGTTCTAGTTGGCGTAATTATGTTGTTCATGTGGCTAAAGCCTCGCTCACATTCTTCTGAACTGCATGGTATGAGTTTGTAACAATTTAATAATGGACATAAATCCTTCGGTACAGCGGAACTGTTTTCAAAATAGTCTCTGAAACTGTTCTTTATTTTATTTTCATTCAAAGTTTAGAGTTTAGTTTTGCACAAAGTTTAGAAATTTCAGGTTCACCGTATCCAATGGGTTTTGACGTTGGCCAATTGTTACTTTCCAGAACTTTCAGGTCAGAGATAAGTGAATCGTATTCTACTTGATGATGAGAGGGGCCTGTAAGTTAATTCAATGAACTTATCGTTTATCTATTCAATTCTTTTCATCTAATCAATTAATCAATTCAGTTTATGCTTTAAGAGCTTTTAGTCAAAAATTCAAATTACTTCAGTTTGCAAGTCTGCGTTCTTACAATACTATTTTTGTTTTACCTAAGGGCAGGGTTACAACTTTAATCGTACTTACAGTTATTTCAACAACGTGGTGATGGTCAATACAAATGAATCTAGCCAGACATATTTATAAAATAAGAAATCTCCCTTCTATAGACAAACAAGAACATATAAATTTAAATGAACATTCAACCTAAATTCTATCCTGTGATAGTATACATCTTAACATGTTAAAATCTGAATAAAAAGTTTATATATCCTTTTAACCAAGTTCTGTCTCCTAATGATTACTCAAACTTTATTTCTCACTTTACTCACGAAATACTAGTCCATGTTGTGCTAGTTTCCTTCTAACCACAATTAATTACTTAACGCCGCCATTTTGTCGTGATTTTTGAGTCTGTCCATCAAAAATCCATCCATCCTACAACATGACTGTCTCATTCTGGCTCCTGACAAAGACTGACTGAAGCCACGTTTCTAGAAGACGCTTGGCAAAGCTAACGCTCAGGGGAAGTTTCTCCAGGGTTCAATTTCCTGCTGGAATGGACTTCTGCAACGTCAGTTGGTTTATCTGGCGCGCACAGTTTGAATTTCATAGTTTATTGTTTGTAATCATTTTGTTATTATTTTTCATTAGGAGATTGTTCAGATACACTTTACAATTATTTATTATTATTATGTGATGCTTATTATCTCTATTATTAGTTTATATTTATTATTAATATTAATTGTTTTATTAATTACTAGTTGGAGGTTGTCCCATGCTTACAGGCCTACACCTACAGACGATTCGTTACTGCTTCTGGTTGTTAAGAGCCTTCTTTTCTATTATTAATCAAACTTGACAACAGTTGTTGGTGGTTAAAGATACCATTTTACCACTTTCTGTTATAGGGACGCCACTATAATTACCTTCAGCTAGTGCAATTTTAGCCTCGAGGCATTTAGTCCCGTGTTTATCATAAGTAATTCAAAAAACCTTATACTTCTTCTAATGATTTTGTTTGCATAGACAACTGTTGTATTTCGGTTTTGGAGGCTTTCAGATAACATTGAAAGTTTATCTAATACATCATACATTATTGCCAAATCAGATAAGAATTGGGACGATGAAAGACGTTTAACTAACCCATTATACATGGCTCGTTCGGTTGGACTTCGACTTTTATCATCTTTTGCTTTATTGAAGTGACAGTATAAAGCTTGATATCCGTACCATACAGCAGTCACTGTCTTGAAAGAGCCGGCTACCCATCTAATCCCCAATATACGTCCAATTTTGTTTAGTTGCAGGTCAAGCTCGTTGGTTTTTGGAGGATTTGCTATAAAGCGAGTACAACTTGCCCATAAACATTTGGAAGTGGTTGGTTGCCCCTACTTCACTTATAGAATCACTCATAAATAGTTCTATTCGGTGGTTCGTGCAGTGCCAGGGAATTATGTTAGGATATTTTCGAACTATCTGCTCTGCTGCGCCAAATTGTTTCCCTAACATAACACTTGCACCATCAAATGTTCTTTTAAATAGCTATTACTAAATCCATGTTATTCAATCAGTCAATTAAAGCATTGAAAACTGCATCTGCTGATTGGTTTGACAATTCTACTAGGTCTAAAAGGAAGGATTGCGGTGGAAGCTCTTTACTGGTCTCACACTTCAAATAAATAATCAAAGCAGATTTTGCCCCCAAACTTGTGGATTCATCAATGATAAGTAATATATTCCCTGACACGTCTAAAACCTTTTGGATTATTCTTTTTTTCATTTCGTCTGAAATGTGGCATATAATTTCAGTGGCACTAAATCTGGAATGCAACCCAATCCCTATATCCACGCCATTTTGCTTTTGAAGTTCCAACAGCTCAAAATGATCAGAAAATGGTCTATTATTTTTTGCTAAGTAGTATGCCGATCTAAATATTTTCATAGTTGATTCCAATTGAGACGCATTGAGTTTATCACAAACCGTTTCGATTGTTTCTGATTTCGTAGGTATGGTCTCTGCTAGCCCGTGACTTGCCGACATTTTATGTATATGTATTTTTTTTTTCTCAAGGAAGTAAGCTGAGCAGATTTGGTTTTGTCATTAAAATCAACCAATATAGAACACCACTCCTTTTTAAACGCACCAAGGTGGGAAACATCTTTACACAATTTACAGCCTATTTTACCATTTTGCAAATGAGCCAAGGAATCAAGTCCTTTTTATGATCCCACATTTCTCTATTCCATATGAAGGGCCAATCAGTTAGGACTGTATTATTGTCTGGTTCAAGGTGTGATCCTAAATCAATGTCAATAGACTTAGATACAGCATCATTTTTTTTTTTTTACATTAGGCTCAGGCTGATCATTGCTGCCATCTACAGATAACATATTGGTTTCGGAATCCAGTTCCAAGGTAGGTCTACCATGTTCAAATGTTTTACTTTATGAACTATTTACTAAAGGTGAATCAACTGGAACACTTGTCTCTGGTTCTGAGGTTGATGCCTGACTTTTATGTTTTTTAAAGAACGAAACTAACGTTTTTTGTGTCTTTTTAGATGCCATTGTATTGTAATAAGTAATCTACAATTGAGAACTTGTAAAAAGATACAGGATATACCAACAAACTTCACGCTTTTACAACATTTAAAGTAGTAAAAAACTGCTGGTGAATTTACTACTGTACTGTAAAAATATAAAGCAACAAACTTGACAGTTTAAAAATTAGATGACTATAAAACACTGCAGGTCAAATTACTGTACTAACAAAAGCAACAGCACATTACAAAACAACTGTCATTTCTATAATGATTGGGTTGAAGCTACAACACGATATAATTCGGGGAAATCCTACACTTTGGCACTATTTGACAGCTATTTATAAAATCGTTATAACCACAAACCTCAATACCTCAAACTTATTACTTGTGAAGACGAGTGGTGTTCGTCTTTGGTCATAACATATTGGTTTATCAGGGACAGACTATATCCGTCTTTGGCCGCCAATGGGTTAACATATAGGATTCTTGGAAAAAGCAGAGTAGGAACACGTTCCCGCCCCACTACACCACTGTTCTTTCCCGACTCTAAACTAAATTCAGAGATCAATTAGTCCAGTTTGCAAGACGAATGTATAAGTTTTGCAAGTACCCTTTAGCAAAACTCATATTTTGTTTATTTTACTCTAAAATTTGATGAATTTACCTGTTATTGTTCAGTCTATTATTTTACTTTTAATTTGAATTATTACTCTTTCTAAGAGTTGTGCCATGTGGGAGAGTTAAGATTCCAAATTCTACCCTTATACCAGGTTTAAATGCATATATAATTAATATTCCTTAACCTAGAGAGCACACACTAAAATTTTTTTAAATATCCATCTGAAAACATACATAAATTTAGATTTTATCAGAAAAAAAATACACAAGTAAATTAAGATTCATCAATTTATGATTTTAATCCCTTGAATATTTTAAAAATAAGATTGCAAACTTTTTATTTTGAAGTTTCTCAAACAAGCTTTAATAACTATAAATAACTCGGAACACAAAAACATACATTTTCACATAAATAACTTAGATATTTGGAGTAAAATGACCAAAACAAAAGTTAGCCTGAATTTTAATTTCTTAAAAAATGAATAAAATGATTTTATGTCATCCCCTTTAAGTGTTTCTAATAAATTTGTGTAGAGGTACCAATAATCAATAAGTCCTTTATTACTGGTAAACATTGTACAATGTAATGGACAAAAGTCAAAGAAACATACTACATCAAATTACAAATACATACCTTTAACACTTAAGAAGATCGTATAGTGCTGCAGTGACGATCTATCTATTTTCTAGTTGTACTGCTGACAAAGTCCAAAAAGATTTCGAAATGTGACTGCTTCTTCTGGCAACGTCCTGTTCTGTCGAGATGTTATAGAGAAGACTGTCCGTTGTTCGACTGACAATTTGGTGTTTCGGGTTTGAAGGTTTTTTCTCGTACCAATTTAACTTGACTTTTCCCAAAATAATTTCCTTTGCGTATTTAGTGAATAGCAACGATTTGTAAAGTTATTTCGAGTTTCCTATATCAGAAATACTCTTTTATTATTAGTTTATCCATGATAAATTTTTTAATTTGCTAAACAACTTTAACGATTTTCTATTAATTGTCTTTAAAATATTTTGTGGCATTGGGTTATCCCACTCCTTTAGGCTTTTTTGCGGTAGGTCAGCCAGCGTTCTTTCCAAGTAGCTATATGAATTTGTCCAATTCTCAATAGCGCCTCAATATATGCCAACTCTCAAAAATGTTTAGTAAAAAAAAAAATACACATGAAGCTTTTATAAAATATGTAATTTCTCATACTCAGCTATACTGATTTCTTTCAAATTCTAATGAAATGTGAAGATTAATGACCCAAACTTGTGTGCAAAGTAGCAAGTAAAATAAATATTACGGTTCAGGAATAATAGGCAAAAAACCGTTAATGAACCTTGAGTGATATTACAACTTCAATTTTAATCAAATATGAGAAAGACAAAATTACTGCACTAGGGAAGCAAGTTTGTTGAGGGTATTATTAAAATATATATATTTCAAAGAGGCATCCATGGTTCATGTTTCCATTTTATTGACAACTACTGAACTGACATTTTTGGTGACAATATGGTTTTGTGGGGCTAGATGAATAAGAAAGTATGGGTAATGTTTTTGCACCAAATTAGTAAGTATAATCTGAAAGCTATAATTTATAAGATTTCTCTAGATAGCAAATTTCATCCTACTAGTAAAATTGTTGTTTTCATTTAATTAATTTTCAAATATATAATGTTTTACTTTAATATCACAGTTTATGGAATTTATTCTATGAATTGTGTTATTTATAATTTGTTGTATGTGAACATTTTCAATACATTTGTTTTGAAATAAGTTTGATTTGTACCAATTGTGTTTAAAAAGCATAGTTAGTATGGGACAAATAGTGTTACGTTTATCTCTAAACGAATATGTTGTCTGAACCATACTCTTTAAGAACCTAAAAAAGAGCCTTCCACCAAAACGCTCCATAGAGTACTATATACAATTACTTTTAATTTTCTTCCTTTCTAGTTTGATGAAAACTGAGGGAGATATTGGCTATTTATAGATAATTTTTTGAACATCAGAGAAAATGTACAAAATTTTCATTTTTCTTTAAAGGCAAAAAATCTTTTCTGTCATCATCCCTTTATAAAAAAGTGAAAAAAGAACAAAATAAAAACCCCTAGTCATACTATAAAACTTTAATATCGGTAGGGCCGAAAAAAACAAGAACTGTTCAAAAGTATTTGTTCAAAAGTAAGAACTGTTTAAAAGTATTCAAGAACTGCATTTTCTAGAAAATAGGTGTCTTGACAATTTTTGTTTAAATACGCTCTTTTTTAACTATTTGTATTTACAATTGTTTAAATACACTTTAACGTGTATCATATCCTTTTTATTGGATTTAAAAAAATTCCTGAATGATCAAAAGTTGGTCAAAAGAGAAAAAAGAAAGCGATCTAACCCAATACTTGATAAAATTTAAAAAAGTCTTGAATGACCTTCATAGCGTTATTTTCAATATATACAAAATAATGTTTAATGAAATTGTATGTAATTTAAATCTCAAAGTAAAAATGTTCTATTAACAAAATACTTTCCGATTTATCAACAGAAACCCTAAAGAACTGCTCAGAAGTAGTGATTTCTGATATTATTATTTTTTAATATCTATACCGGTAATGCGACTAATTTTTATTCTAAAAAAAAGTAAAATGTAGATACAAATTTTCTCTAGTCACCGCTATATTTTTCTTATATGTGGGACAATACACAAACATAAATGTAAAATTTTGAAATACATACCATTTATCGTCTTATCTGTGTATACTGGTTGCGACTTATAGACAAACATGTGCATGAATTCATAAGGGTCTCCTTACCTTGTTGGTTTTACCTATGGGCCCTAAAAAAGCTTAAGAGCTGTTTATAAAAGAGGTATTTTATCATAATTAGTTCAACCTATTTTATCCAAATATGTTTAAAATGTAAGATTAACGATCCAAACCAGTGGGTGAAATTGAAAATATTACAAAATTACCACCAAAGAAAAATTTGGGATATAGGCTTCTGTACAAATGCTTATAAAAACCACTACAGTTTCTGAACATTTTGCAATACAGTATTTGTTTTTTTTTTTTAATGTTCAGTTTTGAAATGTTAGGATAAAGACAATTTAATTAGTAAAAATCCTCGGGGATATTTTGAATACAAGTATGACAGTCCCAGACAGAGAAACCCTTACTTTTTTGTAAGCTTGTTACTTTCTACACTTTTTCATGCAGTCTTGGGTTAGATCTCTCTTTTCCATCTTTCCTATCAAGTTTCTCTCTCGCTTTTAACAACAAGGAGGAAAATACTAATAAGTAGTAAAAAAACAGTATATAGGAAATTACACATATTTTCATGCTCTACAAAAATTACTTTTTAATAATTTTGAATTAGATTTGTATTTTTTGTGTAATTAGCGAAACAAATTTGAAAGTATGTAAAATTAACAATTTCAAAGTTTTTTTAATCCTTACTATTTGAGTAAATTTTATTGTAAAAAAATGGAAAAAACAAATTTTAAATAATTTTACATTCTATAAATTTGACATCTTGTCTTTTTTTGATAATATACATATTTAGAGAGTTATAGAAAAAAATATCTCCCCACTCCATGGTGGATAGGATAAGGGATATAAGGGGAGGGAGCTTTTTTATTAAAGTATGATCCAGATAATGTCTGTGAAATTGATTTTCCACCCTATTTTCCCCATACTAAATGTGAACATTTCAAAGTAGTTTGCATTGAATAGTTTAGGAGGAAGCTCATTTACACAACCAATTTTTACTTGCCTAGGCCTTAAATCCACTTATTTTAACTTATTTTCCAGCTTTGGGGAACCCACCTGTGAGGCACATATTTAACAACACTTCTTGGTAAAAACTAATTACAATCTCCCTCACAGAAACGCCGACGCCTGAGCCCTGAGGCCTTACAATTTCCAAGAATCCTACTTGTTTGGAATAATTTTGTACCAATTTTTAATTTCCCATATATTATACGTAATTATTTCACAGTTATATTTATGTAATATATTATATTATTTGAGATACATAGGCGGTTATTTGGTAAGTAAGGTAAAAATCAATGTTTCATTTTTCGAGGATAAGTCCATTTTTAGCTCAGAAAAGTAGTTGTTAGCAGGACAGTAGATACAAAGGTGTACTCATTAAACGGTTGAAAAGTCATCTGCCGAGTGCACGACTTCACCGTCGAATCACAACTACGGTGCCGCATATCTCCTATATAGAAATAAGTGACAGCACCATACAATTTCGTATTTGTTCTGTACAATATAATACATTGGTTTTTTGTCTATATTTACATTCTCAGCTATGCTCTTGTTTAATCAGATTTACTTCAAAAATGTTTTATGAAATAGGCCTAATGGTGTAAAATTACAAACCTTTTAGTATTCATCTATTCCTTATTTTTGGCTAAGTGAAGTAGGTTATTTTGATTTATTTATTAATAACTCTTATTTAAAAATTAGATAAGACATTAAATGAAACACAGTTTACTCTAAACCATAAATAAGACCGCATATTAATATGTAAGGAGGCTTCAAACTACAAATACGCCTGATTTTCAAACAAATATATATATATATATATATATATATATATATATATATATATATATATATATATGCACAGATACAAGAAGTTTTAAAGTAAGTTTTTGTCGAAATACTGTGCATTTCGAAGAAAAATCTATTTAAATATATTGAAAATTCCATTCTTAGATTAAATACGACTAGGTATACATGCCAGTTTTAGTTTTTTCCCAATATTACTTTCATTTTGAATTCACTATTTTTGTCTTCAATTTTCTTTTATCAAAAAGATTAAAAAAATCTTTTAATAGCTTCAGAAGGGATATTCATTTCTGAAATTTCTATACTCACCATCGATTTCATTTTTTCAATCATTTCGTTATCCTTGCAAAACTATTTGTCGCCATCAATTCGAAGAGAACACTCTTCCTGCAAAAACTTATTACAGTACAGCGAAAAATTTCACATAATGATTACTATTTGATAATTTTAAAATTGGATGGAACAGCATCGGATTTTTAATTTCTTGGGCTTATAATTCAGTAGTTTGTGGTTTAGTGACTGGAAAAAGTAATCCTCAGAAAATTGATAAATTAATTAAATAAAGATAAAATAACATAAAATAAAAAACTTTAGCTGTCGAAAATTGTAATAGGGTCAGGGTCTTATTAAAAGAACAAGAATTGGTAAATAGAGACGGGGTAAGAACGGAGGAAAAAGAGAGAGAGCAAACCCAATACTACATGAAAAATGTATAGAACCAGCTTGATCACCTTGAGATTGCATAGCTCGTACTCACCAAAGTGAGGTATTGAGAGCTTGGCGGTCTTGGAAACTACTGATTTTTAGAAACTTGCTCTGTACTGTAATTCCACTTGTAAAAGTTAAGGAATCATAATGCAAATATTACAGAAGTTTGTGCAGTTTATTAATAAAAGTTGATACATTTTCTATATTAAAAAAAAAACAAAAAAAACATACTTTTGGCATTGTTTATATGTAAATATTTCTTTAGTGTAATTGAAAGCAACACTATATTAGCAATACCAGTTTTAAAATACAAATTTATATCAATATCGAAAAATATTTTGTTAATTTAAAATCAAAAAGCTTTTTAATTAGATTAATTAAAGTTTAGAATAACATATACCGGTATAAGTAAAGATTATAGATAACATATTTAAAATTAATTATGAATTTATCATGATATCTTTAAGCCAGCACATATTTTTAAGGCTTTCAGTTTTAATTTTAAATTTTCATGTTTTAATTTGTTAATTTATTCGTTTTCGATGTTCTTTGTGTTCGTGGTATGTGTTGTTTTAATGTGAATTATCGACGAACACATTTTTGATGTCTGATTATGGGACACCATCCCGAAACGCAACAATGAATTAAAAAGGGGAATTGATAAGAAATCACTGACGGATATATTAAGGTAATAGTTTATTTTCTTTTATATTACTTTTACGTTCATTAGCATATTTTGGTGGAGACAAGCTGATTGTTTAATTTCTAGTTATATAATATAGTTTCTCTTTCTGTTATATATAACTAAATAATATCATGATCATGTTGGCATTGAAAATTAATTCAAGATGGTGATGTTTTGCTAAAGTTTTGTACATTCCTTCCAAGACTGAAATTGTCTTGGATTTAAAAGTATATTAGTGTTAAATTGGAATAATTATTTAAAGTTTATATATTAATTGTTTTGTGTTTTAAAATGTTGGTTCAGGAACCAGTTCAGGTAAGAGTTAAAACAATAAAAGTAATGTAATGGGTGTGTTCTTTTCAGTATTTTGTAGTAGTTTATAATTATTTTAATCAATTTGTTTAGTTTCTATACTTAAATAATTAATTTTGTATATGGTTAGGATTAGAAAATTATCTATACTCTGTGCTCCAGCTAAGTAAATTATAGTTATTAATTTTGTGAAACCTTTGCTCTACTGGATTGTTATGGCTATATGCCATTGATTAGGGTTAGCCCAAGCAAGTAGTGTAGGTTAGTATTGAATAATAAACATTCATGTTATTCATCTTGGGCATTTAAAAAAAATCATTGTGTATACTGCTGTATATTTCTGTGAAGTTGAATGTAGACATATACTAACTTAATTATTTCTTCTCAAATAACATTTATTTCACAAGCTGAATAAAGGATTATTATACAAGATTAAACCTGTAACCTATAACTCTTGTAGAATCAAAATACCAACTCTCTGTGGGGGTTGTCTTTCCCCATATGTCTACAAACTGTGTCATATTAAACAACACTATATAACTATTTGTATAACACTATATAAAGACTGTAGGTGCTTGGTGGTATTCCATTTTAATAATTAAAACAACACTTTTGAGTATAAACCACAACTTGTGGTTTATAATAAAAAGTGTTGTTTTAATTATGAACACCATATAAGTTTTTCTATTGTTAAAGTTTTGGTCAGTTTAGGTTTATTCTGTCAGTTGTAGGTTTTAATCTGAGCCAGGGCATTGTTATGATGTTTTATATTAATCTATGCACTAAAATTAGAAATCTTATGACTTACAGGTAATAACAGCGTTTTTATTGTTTATAAAAGAAATTTTGTCAACACGGATGTCAATCAATTTAATAAGTTTTCTTAAATCAAAGTTAGTTTCACCTATAATTTTACACAATAGGTAGGCTAAATCATAAATTTTATAATAACGTTAAGAACTGTATTTCAAGAAGTTAATTGGAAACATTTATAGCCTATCTTTATATTAATATAGCCTAGATAATGTTGTACTAGGTTCCAATTAAAATCACCCTAAAAAATTTAACTCTCGTCAAAAATTCCATGCCAAAAACCCAAATTTACTCAGATTAGCCTACTCAGTAGGCTTGATCTGTATGTTGAGAGGAAAGAAAAACAATGTAATTTTTTCTCTATAATTTTAGTTCTTTAGATTAACTAGAAATTGAATAAAATTACCTATGAATTCATTTTCAGTATCCAGGTAACTATTATTTTAAAATAAAGTTTCTTACCTTTGTTTCCGTCAAGTGACCTCTTTTTTTTGCAATCGTGACGCGTTTCAGGACTTTTATCCCATCTTCAGACACAGGTATATTAATTTAAATTACTCGACCGAGGTCGTCAAACATTAATTTTATTCATAAAACACACACAAAACACACATATCACATTGAAAGTCCTATTTGGTGTACACCTTCTGGCTACCGCACGTCAACTCCTGGTGTCAACTTTTGGTGTTGTCGTCCGGTAGCCAGAAGGTGTACACCAAATAGGACTTTTAATGTGGTATGTGTGTTTTATGAATCATTTTAGTGTTTGACGACCTCGGTTGAGTAATTTAAATTAATATACCTGTGTCTGAAGATGGGATAAAAGTCCCGAAACGCGTCATAATTGTAAAAAGAGGTCACTTGACGGAAACAAAGGTAAGAAACTTTATTTTAAAATTACCTATGTTTAAAAGTTTAACAAATATCAACAAATTATTGATAATTTTTTACTTTTACTATCTTTCAGTAATATGTCTATTGTACATATTAAACAAATTTAATAGGTTATGATCTACATTTTAAAATTTATTATGAAATATAGGTTTTGGAGTAGGAATTGTAATTATGTATTGTACATCTCTCCGCATTTTAGTTGCTAAAAATCATGCAAACTTAAACTATTTACCTTGTTTGTCATTAATCAGATATTTTTTGACGATGCTAGACAAGTTTCAAAATCCATTAATATTGAAGGACACTTTTAGACATAAGGTTTCAAGGCTTATTTGGGTTATTATGAATGTGTACGTTGGTCCGTATGATTAGGCTACGTTAGTCAGGTTAGAGAAGGTTTCAGTGCTCAATGATTGAATCTTCGTGTAATGAATATGTGAGTCAAGTTAGCTACTCCATTATCAGTCTTATGTTTATTATATTTATTTAAAATATTAACTATTAATGCTTTTATTAGGTCTGGAAAGGTAACTGTATATATATATATATATATATATATATATATATATATATATAAAACCTTCCAAGGCCTTTGTCTTTCATTAGGTAACAATATAAATATTTATATTGTTACCTGCCCAAAATGTTGTGAAATCTAGCAATTTTCTAATATTATGGTAGCAGTCGCAATGTACTGTGTATCATGTAAACCGTATGCATTTGTAGACTTTTTTTACTACATACATCTTTTCCTAGTGACATAGCCTAATTTTGATTTTGTTCCAGAATAATGATATATTTATGGATTTTAAACTTGAAAATTGTCTAGCGTTATCAAAAAATATCTGATTAATGACAAACAAGGTAAACTTTGCATGATTTTTAGCGACTAAAATCCAGAGAGTTACAATAGATAATTACTGTGAAAATTTATAATAACGTTAATAGTTTTTTATCACAAAATTTTATAATTGTGAAGTGAAAACTTTATGTGTTTGTCAACAAATATTTTTAGATTCCATTGATAAATCAAGTTTTAGTGAATTTTTTTTTTGAATGTTAGGCCTGTAGTAGTTATATAATATGTAAATAATAATAGTTCTAGGAGTCAATAAAACCAATCTAACCTGTCCTAAAAATCAACATATTATTTTTGTGTGTAGATTTTAAAAACTACATTATCCTGGCAGTTTTTAAGGATTTATGATGACACCAATAGTTTTTGTCTTTAAGCTATCTTGTCAGCATTTTCCCCCATATTTTGCTGTCAAAGAATAGTGTTCCTAAGAATAATCTGAAAACGTGAATGTCTTACGGGAGTGTTCACAGAATCACAAAGCAGCTGAAACTCCGACCGTATCGCATTAACATTGTGCATGAGCTTCAAGAACGCGATAGGGAAAAGTCTACATTATTGTCAATGGTTATTGAGTTTTATTCGTAACAGTGTTCAGATGTTGAAGTATATGTTCTACTCTGATGAAGCATGGTTTCATCTAATTGGCTTTGTTAACAGCCAAAACGACAGATATTGGAGTTCACGTTTTCCATGGAACCCCGTTACATTCACAAAAGGTTGGAGTTTGCTGTGCAATTTTGTGAAAAAGAATTGTAAGCCCAATTTTTTTCACGGAAATGATAACAGCTGAACGTTACCAGGACATTATCATGCAATTCGTCGCAATGTTAGAGACTGATAAATGAGACTGCTGGCTGCAGCAAGATGGTGTAACAGCGTACACAGCGAATAGCACAATGATAATTGTGCACAAGTTCTTTGTGGGACACATCATTTCACGTGGACTGTGGCCGCCTAGATCCCCAGATTTATCTCCTCCAACTTTTTTTTGGGGGCATCTGAAGGATAACATAGATCTATAAGAACAACCCTCACACAATCGACCAACTGAAGCACAACATGGAAGACGAAATATCCTGCATATGTGTAGCGATCATCCAAAAAGTAGCAACTAACATAAAGAAACGTGTTGAGGCATGTGTTGTAGCAGATGGAGGACATTTCCAGCAAATAATGTGAGGAAATTGTGGATATATTATACATTGTATATTTTATTAGTAAAGATTTTTTGAGAATATTAATTACTGGGCTGTGTAACTTTTGACTCACCCATTACATTGAAATAAAACATAAGTAGGCCTAGCTTATACTTATTTTTGAGGCAAACCCTAATCAAGAATATTAGTAAATGTGACATCCTAAACACTATGATTTTTTAATTTATTTTTTTAAAGATTGTAAAAAATGTTATAAATGAGTAAAAGTGAAAGTAATAAAAAGTGCAAAACATTTTTCTTGTTATTTCATAACATAGTAAAAGATAATACGTAATAACTTAACTCGATAAGTTAATGTTCATAATAATAAATAGGTTATCAGAAAAAAGTGGTAGAACAGAGTAGGCCTACTATTATATCTACTTTCAGACAATTGATTTAACCCTGAACTATCAATACGACTAATGTGAGTTGAAGCCATTGTGTATAACACAATGTAGGTTAAAATATCATACTATAAACATGTCTAAACACTTCAATAAAGAAATAAATTTCTGAATTTCTAATAGTAGTAATAACAAATAGTAGTTGCTAAGTAAATAATCTCAAACTGTATTTCTTACAGACTAATCAAACACAAAATATGTTAACAAAACACTTACATTCTTTGTCCGCTGTGCCTTGACTGTTGACTAGTTCATCTAACTCAGCTTGAAGTTGTTGCCGTGCTCGTTCCATTTCTTCTACTTTATCCATGGTCTCGTCCAATTTTCTAGTTAACGATAACACTTTAGTTTCCTTTTCTCTTGCTTCTCTCTCCGCTGCATCGCGTTCTTGAGATATTTGCTCAGATACAGCCTGAATAATAAAATGTTACAGTTAATAATGTAAAATTTTGTACAGAAGAGAAGGATACAAACTTATTCTGACCAATGAAGAAGCAAAATAGGATAAAATATTGGTTTTTGTTTAAACATAAAATACTTGATATATATATATATATATATATATATATATATATATATCGATTTCCTGAAATGAAAAGAAGTGATATAAAAATTACAATAGAAACACCGAGGGAGTTCCATAACAAAGCTAAAATAGCGTCCAATCTAATATATGGAATATTATATGATGCAGTAGCTATATTTTGGTTGAACACAGGATACATCTACATAACCTAAAAATTTCACTGACAAATACACTTTGTCATAACCAGAAACTACTTTTTGCACTGTAGTAAACTTCACATGAATCAAAGAATATTAATAAGTTATATTGGGATGATAAAAGACTGATGGATTGATTTTGAATGTTGCCATAAGAAACAAATAAAGAAATAATTATTTCAAGTTAAAAATATACTACGTAGACTGGGAATCGAACCCAGGACCTTTCGTTTTACGCGCCAATGCTCTACCAACTGAACTATCCTTGATCGTTTCCCAGCACAGGGCATACACTTCTCACTTGAATTTGTTTTTATCTCTCGGTAAACTGCAGAGATTATTTATTATATTATCTCGTTCCATAAAATCCTCAAGGAGAAACCTTTTCTGTTCCAAAAGACAGTTCGCATGAGTTTCCTTGTAGAAAATGTTTTCCCGCACTTTAGAGGTTTTCTCATTTGGCTAGGGTGGCCCTATTCCATTTGACCGATTTTTTGTCTCCACGTTGACATATCCTCTTGGTGTTCTGCATAGAAAGTGTCTTCTCGATAGTACACATGCCGTCACTGGCTAAATCTTTTTTCATCTTCATCATCATTGTTTATTTTTTGTGTTATTAAATTAAATATGGCATTATCACTACATGCTCATCATTGTCTTTGTTTGATATGGTAACAAGAAGACGTTATCAGCGATCCATCATCCAAATTGGTCTGTTCTTATTTTTGCTGTAATTTTGTAGCATTACAAGGCTAAGAATCTGAACATTAGAAAATAAATTTATATCATTTTAAAACATAAGTTGATAACTTACTTGGAGTTTCTTTAGCTGTTTCAAAGCATCATCCTTCAGTTTATTGTGCATTTCCAGTTGTTGTTCTACGTCTTTGTAATCTGCTTCTAGTTTCTTACGAGAAGCTATCGCCACTGCCCTCTGCTTCCTCTCATCTTCCAGTTCAGCTTCGATATCTCGTAACTGTTTAACAAGACCTCGTCTCTTCTCATCACATTGTTCTTCTTTACCCTAAAAGAAAGAAATGTTTCCAGTTAGATTGGCTTATCAAGTTTTTTATATAATAGATTATAGTTTATATTGGGAAGTGTTGGTGATTTGAGCTTATAGAACATCACTGTTTAACAAGTGTATATGTAACAATTGCCAAATAAATAGAGATGTTTTATTTTTTGTAAAATTAAGAATATTATAATATATTTTGTTTATTGTATTATGTTTCTTTCATTGCCTAATTACAAGAAATAGTTGAGCTGAAAGAGGATGTGGTTGATTGACTGAAAATGGGAACTCTTCAGTGGTTTTTACTTGTGCGGAGTATGTTCAAAGACTGATGGTCTAAAATTATAAAATTATAATGAACTTGTCATTCAATGAAAAAATGAAAAGAAAATCAGAGAATGTACCTGGGAGGACATATCTTTCAAGAGGAAAAAAAGTGAAAAACCCTTAAAAAACAAAAGTATTTTTACTAACCCCCCAGCCCAGTCAATAAAAAAAAAAAAAAAAAAAAAAAAAAAAATTAAAATCAACTGTGTTGTAGTCTGTTCATTATAAAAATAAACATCTGTTAGCTGCAATATGGTAAAATGAATAACCTCTACATGATAATCTTTTTATAAGTTAATTAAACACGAATTTAACCATTTTTAAAGTCAGATATCACAATAATTATGAGCAAAATTATCCTACCCAAAATATGAGCAATTTTGTAATTTTCTCACGACTTTCTAAGTAAAAATAGCTTCAATTTCTCTCTGAAAGAAATAAATTTAAGTGTTAAAAAAAGAACAATCGGAAGTTATTTTAAAACTCTTCCTTTTTAAGTTGGTGGGGTGAAAGGGTTAAAATAGGGCTATATTTTTAAATTTGCATGTTCACAATATAAAAATACATTTTATATTAACACGTTAATTAATAACTTCATAAAACCATTTATTTTGGATTGTAAATATCTCTATATTTTGGTTTTTTAATACTTTTTTCAATACAATTAAAAGAATTAGGCTACTGAAATTTCTTAACATCTACTAATAAACTTGATGTCCTATTTACCTGAAGATCCCTTTCAAACTGAGTACGCATAGCTTGCATGTTCACTTCTAACCGAAGTTTTGCATCTTCTGTCATCTGCAGTTCATCTTTAAACTTTTCATTCTGTGCCTTTTGCTCGGCCAATTGTGATTCCAAAACACGTTTTGCTTTCTCCAGCTCGTGTACCTGATTGACAAAATAAATAACAATAAGTGAATTATATAAAAGTAATGTTTTTTTTTTGTTTTATTCATTATATTTATCACAAATCAAAGGGATGTACACAAATACCAAGAAAAAAAATGAGATCATAAATAAAATTATATATACAAATATTTTTTTACAATTCTGTAATTATCAAATTTGAGATAGATTGTTTTTTAATTGTAGTTTTTCATTTATTGTTTTAAAAGTAGTTATCTTTTAACAAATTATTATACTAAGAAGAATTATTATATTTCTGGAAGAAACCATTCAACAGTTCTACAAAAACATGGAACGGCACAGGAAGAAAACTCACAAATTCTTCTTCTACAATAAACAAGTAAACAAAATTATAATTCAAGAATACTACTAACAATCACAGATTAAAATACATGTTCCCTTTAAACAGAGGTCAATGTCTGTATCTATTAAAGGAACAATTTTTGTATTTATATACAAAGGGTGATAGAAACAGCTTCATGTCTTGGTTGTACTCAAGTTAAATCGAAACATAGGATGTTCCAAAAAGTGTATAAAACAGATTTCTTCTTAGTATTTTAAAATATAATTATGCTGTTTTGAGCCTATCTTTAAAAATAACAGAATTATGGGCATTTAAACATTATCTTTTCATTATTAGGTTTAAATTATTTCAGTGACTGATTATTATTAAAAGTGAATGATAATTTTTTTAAGATTTCATTAGAAGGTTTTAAACAAATATTAGATTTAAGATCTGCTTTATCCTAAAAGTGTTTATTTGATTGATTTTGTCTGCTTTGTGTGATTTATTGTATATTTTTACAACCAGTAGGCAATGCAAAATTGGATAATTTACTTTTTAAATGAATGAAAATCATACAATCTACCATAATCAACCGAATGTTTTTTTTATATTGCAGGCAGCAATTTGGCACTGTCTAAATCATTATGCTTATCAAGACGCTATATTTCTTGCTGAGAGATTAAGAGCTGAAGGTAATATGATATTCTTTTCCTTTTTAGTGTTATAATAATTCAAATTCACAATAAACATTACTTTAACTAATTAAATATAAACATTCAACTCTCTACACACATGGCCTATAGAAAATAAAAACAGTTTTTTGGATTGTCATATTAATTATTACCTGACAAAATGAAACCAAAAAAGTAATATTTAATAATAAAAAAAATACACTGCACATTTTCAACTAAAAGGATTTCCATACTTTATGAATGTACCCTTACTGGATATTTTAATTATTTTTAATTAGAGTACTTGTGTATGATGCTGTCAGATAATCCTTTTTATTATCCTGGTTTCTTTTCTTATTTCAGTCCATATTCAACTTGTTTCATTTCAGTCATTTGCAATTTTTTTCAATCTCACAATGTTAATAAATAAAACACAAAAAAGTCATACATTGAAATAAGAAAAGAAGCAAGGAAGATAAATGGTTGCCTGACATCATCATAAATAGGCAAATAAAATAAAGGATACTCTAATATGGAAAAATAATCAATTAAGTAGGCTAAATTGTTGAATGCCATAAATAGTCGTATATCGTGAAGTAGTGCTTAAAAAAGTCTTAATAAATATAAACTATGTGTAGTGTGTTTTATTTAAATTTTAATGTATGTGACATTAGTAATCTCAACAATGTTTTATTTAATATTCCCTTGTTAAATATTTTAATTTCACAGATCCTAAATCTTTTATGTTTTGTTAAAATATTTGACATTTGTTTATCCAAGGAAATTTGTTATGTTCAAAATTCTTTATTTTTAATTGGTAAATAATAAAGTTATTATTTTTATATTTACATTTTTAACAAACAACACAATGCTTTATTTTTAAATTAGGTCTACAAATCTATACACTTTATTGAATTGGTGGTGAACTACAAGGTTTATTAAAAAATATTGGACCTGAATTTTCTCACAAAAACTAGTGGAAACATAGGAGGGGACTTTTAGTTAATAGTTGGAGGGTGTACAATTATGGGAATGAGTGAATTTTTATCCCCTGCTGGTAGAGAGTATCCAATTCAGGTGGTCACCCTACGAGTAAAGAAATAATTCCTTTCAGTGTTGAGAACAGCCAAAAATCACAAGGAGCTTTGTGTTGGCTAATAAACTGTGACGAATTAGATGTGATAAATGATATGGAGTATTATGATTTAGCTGCTAAGTTCTGTCTTCTAACATATGACATCACAAAACTAATTGATTACCTCCAAATACTATGTACCTGTGATGCACTATCACATGGGAGTCAAAGAAAACTATCAACATCACTTTGACTTTCCTGCGAATATGCTATGTATTTTTAAGCTTAGGAGAAGTTGAATGTTTACACTTATGACTGACATGGATTCCAGATCAAACCATGTCACCAGTTTAGGAAGTTGAGTCATCATTTACGGAGTCCTAAAAGACTTTCAGATTTAGTTGCTTTTGGTCTGTTAGCAGATTCAGGATACTCTCTACAAGGCTAAATCCTTGGTAAAAATGAACATACTAAACCAGTGTCTATCCTTTTAGTGACATGACCGGTTTACATGGCATAAGTCACGATTTAATCATTTCGGCTTGTTAAAGGTATACTGGAACATTCTTCTCTACTGGTATGCACCCATCTATGAAAGGTTCTATCATTCATTAATTTTTGTGATGCCTAAGGCTTTCTCTTTGAAGGCCTGTTGAATATTTTACATATTTTTTGGTTATCGCCAAAATTGATACAATACCTCTGCGTCGAGTACACTCACGGCAGACAAATTCATACATGCCCGTGAAAGTACCTTACACTTATTCCACCAGAGGTTCCATTTTGTGCTTCATGTATTTTATGGGATTAATTCAGGACTTTTTTAATAAACCTCACAGTTATGGAAATTCATTGTTTTTCTCTTGGTTTACCCTTTTTATTCATATAATTTATGTTATTAATTTGTTTTAAATATGTACTATGATTTATTGTATAAATTATAGCTATGTCTTTAAGATCTTCCTTTAAAAGTTTTTGCACTTTTTTTCTCAATATTATTAACTATCTGTGGGGTATATCTATATGTGCTACATCTGCACTTGCACACCCTATATTCGTTATTTTATAAGACATTTCAAAATTTTATTTATTGATTAGAGGATGACTTTTATTGTACAAATCGTTGGCTAATTATTACAAAACAAACAAACAATTGACATATTCATATGAGGTGCAGTAGTTTATTAGTCTAGGATGTGCTGTGAAGTAGACTGCACAAGCTTCCAATGCTATTGCTATGGCGACAAAAGTACGGGGGCGAGGGATGTAGTGTGGTGGGATGCACTGGCCTACCACCACTGACCTATGTGCAGCTTTAGTCCTGCTCATACATTGCTCATTTTTGTAGCCATATTTTTCGTCACATGCCTTTTTTTTTTATCTGACCATCTACATTCTTTTACAGTCATGGGAAAGGTGAAAGCTTATATCTCTTTAGAATCCATTTCTGTTATGAAAGCAACTGGACTTTATTATCTATCATTTATGGCCGATTTTCATACAATGTTTCGGTTTGAAAATTGTTTTTCTACACAAATGTATTGTACAATAATCTGCAAACAACAGCAGTAAATAATGTTTACTCTAATCAGAGAGTGAATGACATTATTTGAGAACTACAAAATAACAGACAGATTAGATGACATATTCGAAACACTTTGGAGCTCAGCAATACTGCAAAATGAAGAAGATGATATAAAGCCGAGAACTAAAAGGGGTTGATATGATTATGGGAATTTACTTTACTGTTCACTCGGGGGCTCACTAATAGTGAGTATAGGTGTGGTATTCTAGAGATACCGAGCTAAACCTACATCTTTCTCCATCTAATCTTGGGTTAGATTGTTTTCTTCTTTCTTTGCTATCAGGTCTCTCTTGACCAAGCCTGCTTCTTCTTTGACTCTATTTCATGACCTAGCCACCGAAAATAGTGTGAAATTATTGAAAATAATTTAGAGCAAATAAAAACATGGTATGGTTTGTTTTCGGAATCGACATTCTTCCACATTTTTGCATAGCAAATATTGAGCACTACAGGGAAAACCTTTCCAGATAATCATTTAAACAGTGTAAAAATATATTTATGTAACCCTATTTGATTACATTCGGCTTTAAAATTGAGCTTTAGTATATTATTTATGTCGGTACTGAAAATTAAATTAAGTATATTTTACATTTCGTCAAGATTTTGAACATTAATGACTTGATATCTGGTCTCGGAGTACGATATAATTTAGCAGAACCTATTTTGAGTTTTCTCTCTAGTACAAACTCTGTGGAATGTCCGTTCTCTGTTTAAAAACTTATCAATACTTATTCCATGTGTACTCAAGGTCAAGGCCATTTAAGTAGCTTAGGTTTAGTTTCAGTTGAGTAGGAAATGTTGCACAAATTAATGATTGAGAAGTTTTTGTTAAAAAAAAAAAAGAACTAAATTTTACTGGTCTTAATAAATAAATTATGTTGAATTAGTTTTGTCAGTTTTTACCTGTTAGTGTATTCTTTTTTTTATTTAATTCATTTTTGTTGAATTATTATCAATAATTCAATTATTATAAGAAACAAAATATTGTCATTCTGTAATATAGTTAAATACATTGTCTTTATGGCAAACAATATTGTATTAAAAATTATTATCTTGTACTGATTAAGCTCATAAAAAAAGGGTGCCAATTTACCACATCACCCATTTAGCATCAGGATACATCTCTGTTAACTATACAATCTGAAATTTATAAGTAAACATTTACAATTATACAACCTCATTTTGATAGTACGTTTTAATAAATTGTCTAGGTATAGATTAGTGTATGTGAATATTTTTACAAATGAAATTTTAATAATAATTAGAGGTGATATATTTTTTAATTATAGATTTTAATTTTAAATGATGTTTACTTTTCACTTTTTTAGTTGATTCGGATGAAACTGTATTTCTCTTAGCAACATGTTATTATCGCAGTGGTAAACCTGCACAAGCTTATGCAATTCTACAAGAGAAAGGTGTCATTTCACCTCAATGTAAATACCTGATGGCTAGGTGTTGTATTGATCTTCAAAAGTAAGTAGTGTTAGCAATTATTATGCTATTGAGAAATATTCAGAAACTGTTTTGTTGAATGTATTCACTCCTATCTTTACTGATGTACTGATTATACTGATGTAGTATAATGGGTCAGATGATTTTTACTGAGATACCATTTATAAATAAGGGAATAATTTATTCTAAGGGTTGAATTTACAATATAACATCAAGGAGGATGTGAAGCATCTATAGGCATTGCTTCTAGAAGTTGATTATAATACTGTACCATTTATAAATAACAAAAATTTATTTATCTGAGGATGTGAAGCATCTATAGGCATTGCTTCTAGAAGTTGATTATAATACTGTACTATTTATAAATAACAAAAATTTATTTATCTGAGGATGTGAAGCATCTATAGGCATTGCTTCTAGAAGTTGATTATAATACTGTACCATTTATAAATAACAAAAATTTATTTATCTGAGGATGTGAAGCATCTATAGGCATTGCTTCTAGAAGTTGATTATAATACTGTACCATTTATAAATAACAAAAATTTATTTATCTGAGGATGTGAAGCATCTATAGGCATTGCTTCTAGAAGTTGATTATAATACTGTACCATTTATAAATAACAAAAATTTATTTATCTGAGGATGTGAAGCATCTATAGGCATTGCTTCTAGAAGTTGATTATAATACTGTACCATTTATAAATAACAAAAATTTATTTATCTGAGGATGTGAAGCATCTATAGGCATTGCTTCTAGAAGTTGATTATAATACTGTACCATTTATAAATAACAAAAATTTATTTATCTGAGGATGTGAAGCATCTATAGGCATTGCTTCTAGAAGTTGATTATAATACTGTACCATTTATAAATAACAAAAATTTATTTATCTGAGGATGTGAAGCATCTATAGGCATTGCTTCTAGAAGTTGATTATAATACTGTACCATTTATAAATAACAAAAAATTTATTTATCTTTGTGTATCAGTGATTCAACACCTATTATTTGAATATTTGCTTTAATTTCTCATGTTATGAACTAGACATTTGTGTTACCCAACTGTTGTTAGTTGACTACTTTCTTCTTTGGGGTTATAACTGGACAAGAGAAAGGCAGCATCATGTACAAATGTACATTTCAGCCATTACTACCTCTGGGCAGAAAGTACATACATCCTCATCACAAAATCTGAAGTGCTTAACATAGGCTACTTGAAGCAGTCATGTTCACTAAAAACATGGGTCATGTAATAATTGACCTCACCTATTGCTTTTTAGTCCACATGATCAGGTCTGGTATAAGATTTTGTCTATCTAGCCATTCCTAAATCCTGAGAGCATTCTTCATGTCACTCATTTAGTAGTTGTCATCCAGATTTCTATTCTGTCCAATGTACTTTGATATTTGTGTCTCCTGGTATATTATATGAGTAGGTGCAACCAAAGAAATGTTGAGTAATCTAACTTGGATCAGTGAAGAAAAATTTTAATAACCTGGGATTAAATCATGGTAGCTTGAAATGAGAACCACCTTCAGAGGCTCACTATAGTGAGTATTGGCCTGGTAATCCTGAGGGAACCTAGCTGGATCTACGCAGTCTTGGGTTAGACCCCTCTCATCTTTCCTGTCAGGTCTCACTTGACCACCTTTTGTTCTTTTCCAAATCTGACACTATTAAGAGTATTCGAGGGCTAGGAGTCTAAAAGGTGATGATGACCAGAAGGTTTTCCTCCTTTAAACAATATAAGGGAAAAAATGAAATGATGACTGTGTGGTCAATAAACAGCAACACTTACTTTGAAGTGTGTAGTACTGGAGATCCAATAGAAGAAGATAACCTACCAAAACAGGTTGTAAGATTTCCAAAGAACATGGAACTACTAGAATGTGATCGATTAGAATTACGGAAATGCATAGAATGTCTTGGACTGAATTACCAGATGTTTAAAGGAAAAAAACAAGAGGTATATTTTTTAAGCACAAAACAAAATTAAAATGATGTTTGTTAAAATGATTTTTTAAAAGTATTTTATTAATTTCAAATATTATACTATATTTAAAACCAAGAAGATAAATTTGGTTTATCATTAAACCAAGAAGATTGTTTGAAGGACAAATATTTAATTTCCATTAGTTAAAAGTATAGTTAAAGTGTCATTATTAAAAATATATTTAAAACCTATACTTAAGGTTTTATAGGATGTAATTATAATTTATTTATTTATAAACGAAGAAGAGTACTGTGTAGGTACAGTAGTTACAAATAACTGAAACTTTTAGATTTGTGCCAAATATTTTGTGTTAACAAGTACAATCGGCAAATGAACAAGTGAGTAATGGTTGTATATTTATAACTTTTACTTGTAAGTGGTAGAAATTTTTTAAATCAATGTTGTTGGTTAAGTTTAAGAAATTTATTATCTTGTAAAATCATTTAAGTTTTCAAAAAATATTAAGAGACTAAGAAATATTTCAAACTAATGAGTATATACACTCACTAGACATTTATGTACAACTATTGTTGCTATTTTTGAAAATAATATATAAAAATTAAGAAAGATATTTGAGAAAAGAAAATTCTTACAATGTTTTTTTCCTTTTTTGAGTTATAAGACAACAGGTATACTTCTTTATTGACAATATTTCTACATGAGATCTAAACACTTTGAGATGTGTCAAAGTTTGTTGATCCTTTCATCATTGAAGTCTTCTGCCTGTTGATGTAACTAATCCACATTTGAGTTTTTCAGTTCATTGTCATTTACCATTACCTTAAAGTTTTTGTTGAAAATTTGGAATGATATCCATTCTTTGAATTACTGGTTTGTCTCAGGTGTGTTACGACAGATCCAAGTTGCATTTTTATTACACATGCGCGCGCACACACACACACACACACACACACACACACACACACATATATATATATATATATATATATATATATATATATATATATTAACAAAGAGGTTTGTTAATGATAAGACTAGTCCATGCCTATTTACATAGCTGTTACTGATATTTCATATAATTTACCAAATTTGAAAGGAGATAAAAATTAAAAATATACAAATTTTCAAAATTTGTCATAATCCAAAATTGATAATAGTTTTGATAATAGAATACAATTTTAAGAATATTTTTGAATATTTAAAAAGTTGGCAGAAAAGATCTAGTTTGCAGTAGCTAAAAGTTATGAAAAAATGAAAAATAAAGAATTTTAATGAAGAGAGATAAAATGTTGTTATAAAGATTATTTATAAAATATAATTAAGATTAAATACCATAATTAAATAAAAAGAGTCAGTTTTAAAGGAAAACTAATTATAAAAAATATATAATTTAGGATTTAGGTTAATTTCAGCATTATCTAGAATAAGAATTAGTTCCAAACAAAGATCTTGGTATGAAAGTTTTTATTTCGCGAGTGCAAAAAATAGCGTCTTCAAAGTGTGTAAATATTAAGTGTCAAAGGTACGAGAAACTTTTCACGCGGACCAGTGAGGTTTTTCGCCTTGAACTACAATATGACAAAGTTTGGAACAATTCCGACAAAAGGTGTAAAAGTTAATTTTGAAATTTTCGCGAAAACCTTAAACTCGATTTTAACAATAAGGAAGACAGCTATAAATTCAATTAAAATTTGTACATCAAAAAATCGCTGGGAGGAACATTTTCCTTGTATCAAATCAAGCATAAATATCCTGTATAGGATTTTTTATGTCAAACAAAGGACTAAGAGATACAAACAGGTTTAGTTTGGAAACTTCAATTTATTCTCAGCTACATGATATACTGAGAAGCGTGTTCTAGCTACCAACAGAAGGACAAAATAAAATAAATATAAATTCCTTAAAATAATAATGAAAAAGAAGAAACAAGTGGACTATATGTTGAAATAATTTAAACAAAAGTAGAGTTGCAAAAAACTACTTTTTAATAGTTAAAACAAGTAAAAATAAAGGATACGATAAAAGGGGAAAAGTTGGTATTAATAATACGATAGTTTCTGCGATAAAAGTAGGAAGCAAAGCAGAGATAAGGGTTCAATTCAAAAATTGTTTTAGTACAATTGCCAAGAGTACACATCAGTCAGTGTACTTAAATTTTAATTAAAAAGTACGGATTTAAAAGTGATACATACCCGGGCATATTGTGGTAATGATCTGACATCCCAGAAATGATTCCGAGTGCAGATTAGCGAAACCAACATAAAACAACGCAAATTTCACCAAGACAATTGACAACTATTCTGGAGAAATCTCAACTGAGGCCTTCGTCCCGAGGGCACAAACACTTGTCATTGAAGGAAGCTTACTCTTTAAAACCAAAAGTTTGGAAGCTCCAGTTGTTACATAATTTAAAAAATCAAATTGCCAAAGTGTGTTTTGTTCTTTTACAATTTTCCATACCAGATCTTTCCTGGGAATAATACTTAATTGTCATATTTAACTGTAAGCTTTATGTGGAATAATTAAAATAAAAATTTCAATTTTATAATTTTATTAAAATAAATAATTGCGTAAAATTCAACCTGTTCAATTAGAAAAATATTATAGTATGTGTTTTAAATATTTTAATTTTTACATGTTTTAACAAATATTTTTGATTATAGAGGTTATAAAAGGAGAACTTTTAATTTTTGATATTGTGAATATTGCTCAGAGATCAACAATTGTGTTAATAAAATGTGATCAATTGATAATATATTTCTTTTTGGGTTCATTATTAAATTTTCCACATTACTGTTAAATGTACATAGAAGTAATACACCAGTACAAGGTAAAGGAATTACAATAAGGCACATACTATAAACAAACTAGTGTAATATATATTTTTTGTATGCGATTGCCCAAAGTTAGTTACTATAAAATCGGGTAAATTAAATACAGTTATTGAATGGGATTTTTTAATTTTTTTATTAAGGGGGATATCAGTGGTTTGGGAAGACTCAAACTGTCGAAGGGAACATGTGACTCAGGCCAGATACATTTAAAGAATGTGAAAGGTCGAGTCCTTTTAGTGAATCATCCTATTTAGTTTAGATTTTTGCAATTTTGGTTTCCCATAAGAATGGACGGGAAATTTGGGGAAGACAAAAAATCTATTAGAATACAGAAAATACTGTTATAATGTATACATACAATAGTAAAGCACCTGTAATCAAGAATATGCTTATTAAGTTTGTTTGTCAAGTTCTCAATAATGACATTTGGCCTCATAAACATCAGTTCCTTTCTTCATTAAACAGCTCACATTATTTACACATATCTACCTCCTTCAAAACTCCTTCCCTAAACACTTCTACAAGTTTTCCATGAATTTCAGGTAGATAAATATTTTATATGCCCAGAAATCTAATCATGGCACATTTGCTGTTCTACAGAATGTTGAAATGTAATGTAAAGGAATAAACTAACACACACAGAGACTTGAAAATGGACTTGTGGAAGACTTGTAGTAAGCGCCTGATCTGGTTTGCAGCTTGCATGTTTGATATTATTGGTCAATCTATTCCCTATCAACACCTACCTGCCTGCTCATTGAGAAACATTTAAAGAGTTTAACTAGAACATTTCTAACAAAGCTGATGTGGAAACCTATCTCATTGCTTTTCTTTGGTGACCCATGGTCACCAGATAGGTTCATTTCAACGATCATCCCTTTTTCTTTTATAATGACCCCTCGACATTTTCAATTTGAGTCTCTCTTCGTCAGAATTATTAAAGTTATAGAAATAGCCCCAGAGTCTTTTTTTCCTCCACAACTCTCACATTTCTTATACATATGTGTGTGTAATGCACTAGTAGTAGCAATTTTTGTCAGATTTAGTTCATATATAGTATTTAGACTCACTTTATAATTGTTGAAAAAATTAATTAACCCAGTAAAATTTATCTGTATATTTTAAAATAACGGGTTTACTAATTTTATTTTCAGAATTGTAATAGTTGAAAATTAATAAGTGTCATATTTGTTAGTAGAAACTATTTTATGTGTTTACATTTGTATCTATATATACATCCTAATATAAAGTATAATACTTATTTTCATTGACTTCCTTTAACAAGGAAATGCCTATTTATTAGTTACAATTTGAGACAAAATCATATATCTAATACTTTCTTTTAAATGAAACTAAATTTATAAACTTGTTTTCTTTGCAGATGTTCAGAAGCTGAAGCAGTTTTAACTGGAGGAGATGTTACAAGATGTAAAGGCTTGGATGAAGTTGCCCAT
This sequence comes from Aphrophora alni, assembly GCA_963513935.1. Classification (NCBI taxonomy): domain Eukaryota; kingdom Metazoa; phylum Arthropoda; class Insecta; order Hemiptera; family Aphrophoridae; genus Aphrophora; species Aphrophora alni. Next base: position 93,967,957 of record OY740773.1, on the reverse strand, counting down.
GAATTTGGTGATTCTGCTAGTTTTGCTCTTGCATTAATAGCAAGAGTCTGTTGTACTGGAGAAAGAAAGCCGAGAGGAATTGACGCGTATAAACGATCACTAAGGTTGAATCCTTTCCTCTGGCAGTCGTATGAAGAGCTGTGTAGAAGAGGAGATAAACCAGATCCTAATAAAACATTTAACATAAATAATATTGACTGTCTTAGCTCAATTATTGGTTCAAATCCTATAATTAATTATGTGAATACTCATTTTGAGCCAGTACCTCCAGTTGAAAATAACATTAATACATGGTAAGTTCATAGTGCAAGGAAATATCTTCCAGATCTGATGACCTTAAAATGATGAAGTTTTGTTTCTGTTCAAAATTTGATTAGTTTTTTTTTTTTTTTTTATATTATAGTCTGCTTACTTTGAACGTTTGTTTTTTAACTTCTGTAAGCCTTAAAAAAATGTTTTCTCGAACTCTGTGTAATAGGTGTTTGTTTTAGTGATAACCTCCTTGTTCAATGCAAATCTTGAACAATTTTTTCTTATTTGTAAAGAAAAAGAAGTCACAAGTGGCCAAATTTAGAGAATAGTGGATTTAGATCAGTTCATAGTTAAATTTGACAATTTTGTCCATGGCAATTATAGGTATGTTACCATACCTAATTATAGGTATGTTATAGGTAATGCAATTATAGTGCATTGTCATGGTGAAAGAGAATTTTTTCTTCACAGAGTAGAGTTTCTCTTGTTCATCATTTCATTGTGAAATTGTTTCAATAAAATGACATAATACAGTCCTGTGATCATTTTACCCTTTTCCTAGTAGTCTATGAAGATTATGCCATACAAATTGCAGAAAATTATGGCCTTGACAAATTGAAAATCATGATTATGCAAGAATTACAAGATGAACTGGAAATTCCAAAGTCATTTTGAATACTTTGATGGAAAATCATGGTATGAAAGTCATGAGAACAGAAAGAAATTTTTGTTACAGTTGAGTGAGACCTTATTCAAATCCTAACAATGATCTATAAGTTCTCAAACAGGTCTTAACCAAAGATGAATCATGAAGCTCTGGAACTTGATTAAAAGCTCAGTCTTCCCAATAGAATAAGGTCTTTATGCACAAAGAAGGTTTTGTAGAGTCGGAGAAATGGCGGCCTTGTTGACGGGGTTTTTTTTTTTTTTTTTTTTTTTTTTTTTTAATATGAAGGTGTTTTGTTCATCATAAGTATGCTTCTTGAAGCCAAACAAGTGTTAAAGATTATTACATTGACATTCTTCACCAGGTGAGAGATGCAATAAAATTTTTTTTTAAAAAAGACAGTCACAGCTGTAGGCAAGTAGTGACTGGTAACATCATCATATCAATGTGCCAATCATGATTAGGAACCCATTCATCACATCTCGTGCAGAGTTTTTATTGTCAAAACATGAAATCAATAGGTGCCGCCTTGGACTCCCTAAACACTTTGTTTAAATGCATACATTTATGTTAAAGTGAAATATAATATTGATGAATTTGTTTGACTGTAATAATTTAAATTTGGTTGTAATTTAGTCATGGTTTATAATGGTTCACATTTTCTAATTATAGGTTATTTGATATGTCAATGATTTTGAAATGAAAGAACTTGCTAACTTACCAAAATTTGATTTGACATAGTCCACCAATCACTTGGTTCAACAGTTTTCAAACCTTTTTCAGCATTCCAAAAAATACAATTTTTGAACTCTGCAAAATAGGCATTTGTTTCAACGGTGACATCCTTCTTCAACACAAATATTTATCTATGAGCACCCCTTCTGAAATTCACTTATACTGAGTTTGGGTATGCTTTGGAAATTTGTGTATATACATAAGAGGGCAAACATTACAGATCTAATTAAATTTGCGAGTCACATATCTGATTAATTACTAACTTATAAACAGCCCTTGTAAAAGAAACATATAGTTAGAATTGTATTTATTGATGAGTAGCAAACAAAATTACTTTAGACATTATTTTCTGTATGAATAATTTTTGCTTTTTATTTTTCAGTACACCAGTTCAAATGATAAATATCTTAAACTGTAATTCTGTTCCAAGTGGAATCAAGGCATTTTCACCAGAAGAAAAACATCTTCTTTTAGCACCTCTAGCACCTCTAGCACCAACTAAACCTAATCGTTTTCGTATCACCCCTGGGTCTTTCAGTCCAATAACACCAAGGTAAGATGGATATAGAATATTTGTAAAGCCTAGACTAGCTGCACCTAATAAGGGGGGTTGGTGTCCCTCGTTATTCCCAATCAAATACTCATTTAACACTCACAACATATAAAAAATCATCTTTACAGTCATGAACATACAATTCACCTTATACTTTCACCTTCTCTTAGAGTTTTTATTTGTGTTGTATATATCTTTCTAAGGATAGTTTCCTTTACAGTCATGAACGTACAATTCACCTATATTACACAGTTACTTATACTTTCACCTTCTCTTAGAGTTTTTATTTGTGTTGTATATATCTTTCTAAGGATAGTTTCCTTTACAGTCATGAACGTACAATTCACCTATATTACACAGTTACTTATACTTTATTTGTGTTGTATATATCTTTCTAAGGATAGTTTCCTTTACAGTCATGAACGTACAATTCACCTATATTACAATTTCACCTTCTCTTAGAGTTTTTATTTGTGTTGTATATATCTTTCTAAGGATAGTTTCCTTTACAGTCATGAACGTACAATTCACCTATATTACACAGTTACTTATACTTTCACCTTCTCTTAGAGTTTTTATTTGTGTTGTATATATCTTTCTAAGGATAGTTTCCTTTACAGTCATGAACGTACAATTCACCTATATTACACAGTTACTTATACTTTATTTGTGTTGTATATATCTTTCTAAGGATAGTTTCCTTTACAGTCATGAACGTACAATTCACCTATATTACAATTTCACCTTCTCTTAGAGTTTTTATTTGTGTTGTATATATCTTTCTAAGGATAGTTTCCTTTACAGTCATGAACGTACAATTCACCTATATTACACTTTCACCTTCTCTTAGAGTTTTTATTTGTGTTGTATATATCTTTCTAAGGATAGTTTCCTTTACAGTCATGAACGTACAATTCACCTATATTACACTTTCACCTTCTCTTAGAGTTTTTATTTGTGTTGTATATATCTTTCTAAGGATAGTTTCCTTTACAGTCATGAACGTACAATTCACCTATATTACACTTTCACCTTCTCTTAGAGTTTTTATTTGTGTTGTATATATCTTTCTTAGGATAGTTTCCTTTACAGTCATGAACGTACAATTCACCTATATTACACTTTCACCTTCTCTTAGAGTTTTTATTTGTGTTGTATATATCTTTCTAAGGATAGTTTCCTTTACAGTCATGAACGTACAATTCACCTATATTACACTTTCACCTTCTCTTAGAGTTTTTATTTGTGTTGTATATATCTTTCTAAGGATAGTTTCCTTTACAGTCATGAACGTACAATTCACCTATATTACACTTTCACCTTCTCTTAGAGTTTTTATTTGTGTTGTATATATCTTTCTAAGGATAGTTTCCTTTACAGTCATGAACGTACAATTCACCTATATTACACTTTCACCTTCTCTTAGAGTTTTTATTTGTGTTGTATATATCTTTCTAAGGATAGTTTCCTTTACAGTCATGAACGTACAATTCACCTATATTACACTTTCACCTTCTCTTAGAGTTTTTATTTGTGTTGTATATATCTTTCTAAGGATAGTTTCTTCACTTTGGAACTGAGTGATGCGACTTTGTCATTATTTCCTGATGTTAAATCTATTTATGGGTATAAGAAAGAAAGAATGCTGTATTCGTGTCTGGGAGTGGTAATGTGAAATGTGTGAAACCAAATGTGTGCTTTGCATTGCTGAGGTTATTAATAGTTCCGAGTTGAGTAATTGACCATCTAGCTGTACTTGAAAAGCTAGTAGACATTGGGTTAATAGGGGTCGGAATCTAAAACTGATGCGGTCGGACTGAGTCGATAATTTTCTATGAGTACATGGGTGGCTAGTCAGTAGTAACTTGGGGTGAGGAACCGTAACTTCATACTGGAACTCACTTTTATGATTAAGGGAATGCTGAAGAGATTTATTTTGGCCCCCCTTAAATTTGAAGCTTGCTTTAGTTCGAGTTGCCTGGGCTATTGGCTATCTTGGGCATCCCCGAATATCGACTGTGATTCTTCATCCATGAAGCACCGGACTGTAAAATGTATGAATAATTCACATTCAAACGCCAAAGTTGAGCAAAATATTTGTGCTACGAGACTTTTTTCAGCTTCGGCTGAGGAGTCTGTTACCATATCTGAAAAATGAGGAAATAGTTTCTCATTCCCTTGAGGTGCCAGCTTTTAAATTTTTTGATTTTTAAAAAATGGAAGAAGGGAAAGACTTGCCTAAGAACAGGTCCCCTCTTTCCTAATCAACAAAGCCATTATTGGCACAGCAGATCATGTAGGTTCCGTCAACACTTTTGATAGAGACAATCAGCCACAAACCACTCCGTTCTTTGACCAGGTCAAGTTATTGGTGGAACCCCACTTATCCTTGAACTACTCCAAAGGCGTAGTCACATGTAGGGGTCTTCTCCACATTACTTAGGAAGAGATAAGAGACGAGTTAACAGAGCAATCCATGATGGATGTTAACAGGATAATGCGAATAGAGAGTGGCAAGAAAGTGCAAACTGCTTTGTTAGTACTTACATTTAGCACACTTATGGTACCAGAACATATTCCGGGTATCAGTGGTTGGTAGTTGTACCATATGTCCCTAACCCTCGATATTGTTTTAAATATCAAACGATATTGTTTTAAAATAGACATGTACGCGTTCTACCTGGACAAAGCCATAAGTGTATGGACATTGAAATGTCACAACAGTGAAGAATGCGAAATGTCCCAATTGTAGTAGCGACCAACCTCCTCGTTCCTTCAACTGTACCAGATACAAGGAGTAGAAAGTTATTTTGTCCATCATGTCTGAAGACAAAATATCTTTCTCCAACGCCAGAATAAAGTTTTACGTTTCAAAACCCAGTTGTGGGAAAAGAAATAAAATGACAGCTATTAACCATTTTCCCCAAAAATGTTCCACTTCCGGGTTAAGAAATAAGGTTCTTAAAGTCACATCTGTGATGACAGTAACGCTTTCATCATCAGCAATCAGATGATTTCTTAAAAACAAATCTGTAACTTGCCCAGCCATAACAAACCCAATAACGAAATCGTTGACTTTAAAATCCAAGTTTTAATTTGTTAATAAGATGATCAAAAAGGAAAAGTAAAGGTTCCCTCTAAACCCATTCACATGGGGTCTAACAAACCCCTCCCAAAAATAATGTAGCCACAACTCTCCATCTGTGGTACATATGAACTTAGGACTTCATTGCAAGCAGTAGTAATAATGATCACTATGTAGCGCACATAGGTCACAGCACCGACCGCTAATTTGGTTGGATGCTTATCTTGCTGATAAATCTACTTCCTAATATGTAAACAGAACCTTAACCTTTCAGAGATAAAGGAAGTAGATAATCGTGCCTCGTGGCAAGATTTCTTTTTTACATATTTTCATTTTCATTCGACTGACATGCAGGGATCTACCCGTCTAGCCGTTTTCATGCCAAGCTGTATCTTTGAACTAGCCATGCTGGTTCAAGTGTGAGATCCAAAGGAAAAAAAAAAAAAAAAAAAAAAAAAAAAAAATTAAAAAAAAAACTATTCTGAAGATATAAGTGTTGGATCACCAAAACTTTAGTGAAGGCCTTTGAAAGCAAACGAGGTTTATCCTTCAGTTATTAAGTCGGGAAAGAAATAAAAAAGAAAAACAATTATTTTAAAAAGTTATATAATCTGGTTTTGTATCAATGGTTCATATTTAGTTTATGGATTTTCATATTCTATCCTTTGTTGAAAACATAAACTTTCTAATTTTGTTATTATACCTTAGAGAGCTGTATAATAGTTTTCAAGAAAAGTTTTCATGCACATTCAACAATTTATATGAAGTTGAATAAAATTTATTGATCATTTGGTCTATATTTTAGTGTTTTCCAAATTGCTCGTGAACTATAATATATCTGAAACATTTTCAATATCTAATAGATGAAAGCACTTATCAATTTTATATTTTGTGATAAAGTATACATTTTTTTTTTAAAGGAAGGAATGTAATTCAATTGTAATTACATTACCTAATTGAAAGCTGATTATTTAATTAATGAAATTATAGCTTTTCAATATAAATGTGGCTAATATTGTAATCTTACATAACAAAGTTTAGTAAATCAACATTAAACTTGTCCAGTAATAATCACATTTTGAAGTACATGTAATGAGATTCCGAAACTTTAGTATAATTTTCTCTTTAAAGTGTTCAAATTCATTAAGTCATAGCTTGAACTTTAGTTTTAATCTATTCCAAGCGTGGTCATTACAATATTTTTTTTATGATAAATCAATTTGTTTCATTTAAATCATCAAAATATAACTATTGTAGTTTATGTATGTACTAAATTTGTATCGCAATTGTACTTTGTATTGTTTTATTTATATGTATAATGAAATTGGAAGTTGGAAATTGGAAATTGGTGTGATGTTTTCGTTGGCCAACGTTTTTCTACTAGTGTAGGTGTGTTTTTCTTTTTTGACTGAAATTGACTGACTGTCAATTGATTGTTTAGTGGCAATCTCACGTGGTTGCTCCACGTCCTCCGTTTTCATCGATCGCGGCAACCTCGCGCTTTCCTATCATGCCACTGGAGGAACGGGGGTTACATTTTAGACCAATAACAAGATTAAATAATGAAGTGTATAATACCTTTCAGAAACAAATAGAATTGTACAATTTTTTAAATAAGCAAAACTGTAATTGATTTTTATTCAAGTTTAATTAAATAAACATGAAGTTTCGAGCAAAAATGAATGAAGCTTTATGTATGCGGCAGTTTTCAAGCATTGTTACAACATTATCAAGACTTTCAAAGGTGTGTGTTTTAAGGTTGTGTTCAGCAAGTTCTATTTCATTAATTCCGAAGAGAATTCATGTTAATTGCTAATAATTGTTGATTGTTAATATACTTTTTTAAATGTATGTATAATCTTGTCGCTAGAGTAAAATACTTGCTTGTTTTTCTACTAGTGTAGGTGTGTTTTTCTTTTTTGACTGAAATTGACTGACTGTCAATTGATTGTTTAGTGGCAATCTCACGTGGTTGCTCCATGTCCTCCGTTTTCATCGATCGCAACCTCGCGCTTTCCTATCATGCTACTGGAGGAACGGGGGTTACATTTTTTTTTTTTAAATTATTTTTTTTAACACCTTAAAACACACACCTTTGAAAGACTTGATAATGTTGTAACAATGCTTGAAAACTGCCGCATACATAAAGCTTCATTCATTTTTGCTCGAAACTTCATGTTTATTTAATTAAACTTGAATAAAAATCAATTACAGTTTTGCTTATTTAAAAAATTGTACAATTCTATTTGTTTCTGAAAGGTATTATACACTTCATTATTTAATCTTGCGATCGATGAAAACGGAGGACGTGGAGCAACCACGTGAGATTGCCACTAAACAATCAATTGACAGTCAGTCAATTTCAGTCAAAAATACAGTCAAGCGTGGCTGGTTCAAAGATACAGCTTGGCATGAAAACGGCTAGACGGGTAGATCCCTGCATGTCAGTCGAATGAAAATGAAAATATGTAAGAAAGAAATCTTGCCACGAGGCACGATTATCTACTTCCTTTATCTCTGAAAGGTTGAGGTTCTGTTTACATATTAGGAAGTAGATTTATCAGCAAGATAAGCATCCAACCAAATTAGCGGTCGGTGCTGTGACCTATGTACGCTACAACTACACCATACACAATAACCATTTGCTTTGTGTACCTGCCATCTAATTACAGGTTTGTTAAAGTGGAACTTTACTGATTGACGTTATCAGGCAGTTGCCTGCACCATTTCTTTTGGTAGGGGATTTTAATGCCCACCATTATTCATGTGGATCAAACACCTGTAGCTCTAGGGGAAACCGTATTGACAGTGTTCAATGTTGATTCACACCAGCTCATCTAGCAACTTCTAACGAGTGATTGGAAAACTGTCGACTTGTCATTTTGTAAGTCCATGTCTTGCACTAAATTTGAGAGGTCCATTCTTTCTGACATACAGTAATGATCATGCTCCTATGAAGCTTACCTTTTCTGACTTCTCTTATTGTAAACAAATCACTAGAGCACTGTGGTGACTGTATATGACCAAGGAAAAACCCCAAACCACAAAATAACACAACTACACAAAACTGTATAATGCTTTTATATTACCTTATGTACATTTCGATAGCACTGCTATCATCTTCAGAGGTACACTGTAGTTGTGTTATTTTGTAGTTTGGGGTTTTTCCTTTCTCTTATTGTAATGTTCGCCTTCCTAGGTAGATTTTGAGCAAAGCAAAATAGGAAGATTATGTTGAAGGTTTTGTATCATAGTATTAATGTTAATATTCCTAATTATGAAATAGTACATTCATTTACAATACCACTCCTTAAAGCAGTGGACAACAACATTCCAGAAATGTTGACAAGACCACTACACCCACCAGACATATGCAGAGTGTTTAGGCAGAGTAGGAAGAAATCTTTAACTCAGTGCATTGACACAATATCAAGAACCATACCCCCATATCAACGGTGTGGAAAAAAGTTACATTCTGTTTGTGGTTCTCCTCCTTCTCCTTTTGCTCTTTTATTGAGACTTAAGCAGCAGGATAGAGTTTTGACTACAGATAATTATGATATTACTAATGTTTTGGGCTCATCATTTGCTAACTTTTCATCAAATGCTACTTACAGTGACCCTTTTCGTTTCTAAAAAAGGTCTCAAGAAACAGTTACTTACACTGTAGGGCTACTGGAAGAAGGTCCATTAAACACCCCATTTTCCTTACAGGAATTAGAGTCTGCTAAGTTGTGTGCACGGTATTCCACTCCTGGCCTTAACAACATAGTTTATTCTATGATTAAGCACCTCCCAACTTCGAGGAAGCTAACTCTACAATATACAGTCTTATATTTGAGAAGTAATGTTTTCCCGAAGCTTGGTTGGAGTCTACAATAATTCCTCTTCTAAAATCAGGTAAATAAATAACTGAACCCAGTAATTACCATCCCATTTCTCTCACTAGTGTGCTTTGCAAACTGGTAGAGAAAATGATGAATCTGTATCTTGTTTGATACCTCGAAAGGAATCACTTGCTTTCTAATGAACAGTGTGACTTTCGAGAAGGTCAGTCATGTACAGATCAGCTGGTTTCATTAGAGTCTATCAGACGAAATGCACTTTTCTTGCTTCAGACATTGGTTGCAATGTTTTTTGACCTGGTGAAGGCTTTTGATATGGCTTGCAAAGGGGAATTTTGAAGTCATGGAGTATAAATGACAATATTCTTGTCTTTATAATAAACTACCATAGAAACTATTATTTCAGAGTGTGTGTTGGAGCTAATTTATCACATCATTTTTATTTAGAGAATGGCGTCCCTCAAGGTAGTGTGCTGAGCTTAACCCTCTTTGCTGTGACAATCAACAGCATTACAACTAATCTGCAGCGTCCTGTCCACTGTTCTCCTTTTGTTGACGATTTTGCTATATATCTGGCTACTCGAGGTATGGCAACTGTAACTACCGAAAGAACCCTTCAACTCATCATAAATAAACTGCATCTTTGGTCAAGGTTGACAGGATTTTAGTTTTCTGCTTCAAAAACACAATTCATTTCTTTTAGTCATCGTAGACTAAAACATCATTACTAAACCTTTTATTATATCTTAATGGCGAACAACTACAAAATGCTACTACTGCCAAATTCTTAGGCCTGTTATTTTTGATTACTAACTTTTGGATTCCTCATTTATCTGATCTGAAAACATGGTGTAATAAAACACTTGAAATGGTTATGTGTTCTCAGCGGTTCTCGTTGGGGAGCCGATAGGACTTGTATGTTACGATTTAACTGTGCTTTTGTTTGATCCCGGATTGATTATGGTTCCATGGTCTACTCATCCGCAAGACCATCATAAAGCTTCTTGATTCAGTATATACTCTGTTCTTTACCTGAAAAGTTTTAATAAAATTTAAAAATTTCATTTATATAAAGCTCTTTAATATGATATATATATTTGTCTTTTTAAATTTAAATTAAAAAAAAATTCCTGGTTAAGTTGTTGCAGGACCCATTTACAACACTGTAATATTTGTTTCTTAACTTTATAACTGACAGTGACAACAGCATTCCATTTTGTTCATTTTTCAATACTTTTTTTAAAAATTCACAAAAATTAGTAATATTATTAAAAAAAAACTCATTTATGAAATGAAAGAGTCATATATAAGTAACAGTTTGGAGTTAGTATGTCGAGAATAAAAAAAGGTCCAGTGAAAAAGTGAAAATCCAAGAAATGTGCCCATTACAATCACATAACCAAATTTGTCTTCTTCTTCTTTTTTTTTTTTTTTTCAAGATGTACAAATGTTTTTTAATTTATTTGTGAGTAGAAATCGGTAAAAAAATAAATAATGTTTGAAAAGTTAAATTTAGAAAAAATTACCAAAAATAGTAATATTACTCCAAAACACAATTTGTTATACATCATATTTCTGTAGAAAAAGGCATATAAGATTTATATCTGTAATGAAAAAAAAAATTTGGATGTAAAAATTTTGGAATCAAAAAATGTGCAATAACCGAAGCCAAAACGCCCCAAAAATGCTTATATATACCATACAAACAAATTTTTTTCAAGATATACAAAAGTTTTGTAATATACTTGTGAGTAAAACCTTGTAAAAAATATATAAATTTTGAAAATTTGTATTAGAAAAAAAATTTTTTTTGAAAAACTACACAAAATCTAAAAAGCTAAGACAAAAAAAAAATCACCAAAAATAATTATTGTATCTAAAACTCAACTTGTTATATACTATTAATTAGGTAAAGGTACATAGAATTGAACAGTGAATTCATAAGTTTTCTAGAATCATATATTTTAGTCAGGTAGTATATAGAATGAGAAAAATTGTCTTTACATCAGTAAAATTTGAATAAAAAAATCACCAACAAACTTCTATAAAATAGCAGAAAATTTTATGTAGGCTATTCAAACACTTACACTAGATGTAGTATATAATTGTGAAGATAAATCTGTATCTACAAAACATAATAAATAAATCACAATAAATTAAATAATAATAAACTCACAAAAGAATAACTAAGCGACTTAGAGACACAGGATTACCTTGGATAGTGGTCCTCGAACTTTACCAATACCGAGGGTCACTTTCCAATGTAAGCCTGCGTCTCCTATCCATACAAAATATAAAGTAATAGGCTACGTACCCTATTAAAATCTAACCTAAAAGAATAACTACTACACACTAAAATTGGCACAACGCCAGCATGTAAAATGCCTATCTCAGACAGTGACAAAAACAAACTAATTTCCTCGTCTGGGAAGCTTGACTTTGAGGGGACAGAACTACCAAAATATTTTTGCCACAAAAACATCCAATATTTTCCACAAAACCTCCAAACTTCCTTTTTTCAATGATATATAGAAAGTCACAAAAATCGAAATATTACTAATCGTTATTTGACATAGAGTGCTGTTGTCCAAATGGTCGTGAAAATAATTGTTTTAGTCATGATGTTTTAAAACGTTCTGTATCTCACTGATTATGAGAGTGACAATAATTTGGAAAACACCATCAAAAGAGAAAGAAAAATACTATAATACAGTGTAGATGTGGAGTAGTTTGACAGAAAAGTGGACTTGTGACAAATATGACGTAAATTTTGTTTTCTGCTGCGACAAATTTTGCCGTTTTTTTCCTAGCGATTAAATGCAGTAACTTTAGTGTTTTATTAAATTATTTTTATTGCAATTTAGGAATTTTTGGTTCTAAAAATTTGTAAGTACAGATCATAACCTTTACAACGATATTTAGATTATTGCGATAAGACAATTTTTAGTGGGTGAAATGTTGATTTGTAAAAAACATGATTTTACTTTGTCTACACGCTACAGTCACACAAAGTTTCAACAACCAATTGTCGATTGCCACTTACAGGGTTAATGTTGATAATTGTATTTATCATAATTTTTTATTGTTAACTTGTTGCAGGGTCTCTTTACAGTCTTGTAAGATGTTATGTTTTAGTGTATTTACAATTGTTAACTAATTTTAGTCTAGTTAAAGTTGTTTAAATTGTATGTTATTGTTTTTAGTTTTATTTGTATGTTATTAATATGGAGCATCTTATCCCCAATTTTGTAAATGTGATGTTGACCGCAATGGTTTTTGAATTTTAAAAAAGTTGTAAAGAACGATCTATAAATTGTATACACAATTAGTAATCTAAATGAATTCTTAAGAGTTATAGTACCATAATTACCTTAAAGTTACTTTATATTTGATTTATTTATTTATTACTTATAATAAATAAAAACCTTATTGTTTTCTCTCTCTATTGATGGATTGCCTAATGGCTAGTGAGTAAAATTATAACTTTAAAAATGTTCTAGTTTACAGCTTGCACAGAGTGTGTACACAATTTTTACTTAAAACATGACCCTCCTATATCCTATAATAACATGTTGTAAGAGGTAAGATTGTATAATGTGCCTGGAATTAAATATAACGTAATTGCTTAAAATTATACATTAGAATCTATGAATTTGATGTATTTGTTTTATCATTAACATACAGTTCTATTTTGCTCTAGTTTTGGAGTCCTTCCTTTAGATCCTTCAAGTCCGAATGAAATGTTTCCATCTCCTATGACAGGTCTGTTATCACATGCAACATTGACTGAAGCAAACGATCAAAAAGGCCTTGGAAAGCGGGTGTGTAGTCTACGAGCTCATGTAGGGGTAGGTCTTTTTTAGTTGCATATCTTCAAACCTCCAATTGCTTTTAGGTTATGATTATGTTTTATTTAAATCTGTATTAATGTAAGGTTGGAATATAATTAAATATTTACATTATATGTATTCTTCATCTTACTCGAGAGCTTTTAAGTTATAATATGATTTAATGTACTTATTTTTGGTTGCACTACGGCCATTTTGCCTTTTTATTCAGCCATGGTCACGTACTTTTCGGTAACATTATACCTCGTCACTTTTTTGTAAATAACACATTTACGAACATTGACACGAATTTAAAAAATTTAAAACATTTTTATCTTTCTTCACCTTTAAAAACTGTTAATAACTTTAACAATTTAAACTTGAAAAACATATACGCTGACATTTTTACAAACTTTATTATGGTTAAAACACTGCTTTATTAAGCGATAAACTTAGGATATGTGTGTGTTTTATTTGTATAATATGGAATTCTATCAAGTACCGTCGGTCACCAGTATAAACAATTACTTAGTATATTCTAAGGTTATGGTTGATGTTGTATTTATAAGAATTTATCTCATTTATCTGGTGCTTCTAATCTCAATAGAAGATCAAAAAATAGGTTTAATTGAAAATTTTGTTATTCAATAGATCTGTCGATACATCATTTCTGTGTGTGTAAATTTCATATTGATCTTGTACATCCATATATTTACTCTTATGACAGAATTGCAATATTTCCATATTTGTCTGCATGTCTGTGTTGTAAGGGGAGTTAAGTTAATCCTTTGTGCTTTAAGAGTTTTTTAAATAAAAGTTAAGTTACTTATGTTTGTAAGTCTGCGTTCTTACAAACTTTACATTCAATTCATTATTATTTTACCTGAAGGGCAAGGTATCAAACTCATTCGTACTTAACAGTTACTCCTACAGCATGGCACATGGTTCTCACAATGAAGTTAGCCAGACATTTTAATTATAACGAAATCTCCTTTTTATTGAAACAGAGAAAAGAAAACATATTATATGTAAGTCAACCGACAAGTTATTTATATCTAAAGATCAATTTTGATAATACACAAATTAATAAGTTCTTTGTAAAATTCAATTCAAACGTCTTTTATAGTTCCTTAACATTAATTCTCATCTCCTATTGATTACTGTTTCAAACTTCACTTTACTCACAGATGTCAGTCCATAATATACTCGCCTCCTTCGAAATCACATTTATTTAAGATCCACCATTTTCTCGTGTTGGTTGAGCCTGTCCAGCCATCCTACGACGTGACTGTCTTATGCTGATTCCTGACAAAGACTGCTTAAGCCACGTTTCTACAAGACGCTAGGCAAAGTTAACGCTCAGGCTCATGGGAAGTTTTTCCAGGGTTCAATTTCCTGCTGGAAAGGACTTCTGCAACGTCAGTTGGTTTATCGGCGCGCACAGTTCAAAATTTATATTTTAACTTATAATGTTTTACACTGTCTATTTGTAATCATTTGGTTATTATCGATCATTAGGAGATTGTTCAGATACACTTTACACTTGTTTATTATTATTATATAATGCTTATTATCTCTGTTACTATTTTATTTATTATTAATGTTAATTGTTTTATTATTTTTATTATTTATTTGTATTTTATTGGTTGGAAGATGTCCCAAGCTTACAGTGTATGTATGGTTGTAATCTATTAAGTGTTCAGCGAAAGTTGATCTTGTTTTGGGGGGGGGGGGAATATGTTCCTTAAACCTTTGTTGGAAAGATCTTCCCATTTGGCCAATATAAAATTTATTACAATCACTACAATTTAGTTTGTAAATCCCACTTCTTGTGTTAACTATTAGATTTTGTTAGTTTTGGTTTCAGTATTTTGTCTAAGCTATTGTCTGTCCTATACGCTATATTTATTCCAAAATTTTGGATCTAAGCATGAGAATACTAACAAATACACACCATTTAAACAGTATATTGATAAAATTTTCCGGAAAACTTTGAACGAACATGGAATAAATATAGCATATATTATATAGGACAGACAATAGCTTAGGAAAAATACTGAAACCAAAACTAACAAAATCCAGTAGTTACACAAGAAATGGAATTTACAAACTAAATTGTAGTAATTGTAAAAAATATTTTTTATTAAAAGTCTGAAGTCATAATTCCTTTCAAAGTAGTCTTCTTGGGACTGAAATGTTTCTTTGGGAATAAAGCACAACTGAGCCATTAAAATGTGCATAATGTCTTCTCATGATTCAAATTGGGTCTCTATCAGCTTGAAAGATTGTTAAGAACCAAAAGGAGCCATGTTGCTAGAGTAAAGGAGCCTGACATACCAGAGGAGTACTGTGTTCTCTGAATCGGATGTTGAGTAATGTGGTGATGCATTGTTATTATGCAGATCCTAAATTCCTAATTGTTCACAGGTCCGGTTTCTTGTATTATGAAGCTGACATTGGACCTTCTTATTCTTTGGTCCATATATTGGATATTTTTTGGTAATATTTTGGCTTTGTGGTGTGTATTGGTAATGTACCACTGGAGTAAAAACATACAAAAAACCGCCAACATGATGTTAGAGTAAACTGGGTATCTATAAACACACAATTCATCATCAGTGGTCACATTGTTCATAGATTGGGGGTTGCCGTTTACACAAATTTTTATGTTCTGTGAGACTTCCAGGTGGAATTGGAGATTTGCTAGTTCTTCATATTTAGGACAGAGACTCCGTATTTTGAAAGCAATCTCCAGCGTTCTCTATTTGCAATAAGTGTCTCCATATTTTAACACAATTTGGTTTTTAACAATAAATACCAGTAGGAAAAAAGTAAAAGAATTCTTAGTTTGATGCATTTAGGTATTTTTCCGAGTCAAATATTTAGTCAGTTGTTTTGTTTCTTAATTAAACATTTCACGTTTTTATTTAAAATTTAAAAAAATGTTTTTTTACTTCATATTGTAGGCCTAGTTATCGTACACAAGGAATAGACATTGACTCAAGATCATTACTGTGGTATGGATTTGTTTACTGCCTTATCTATTTTAAAGTCGGTAGGCTATTTCTAGCATCTGAACTCCGATCTGTTCTGACCTACTATATATAGCCTTCAGTTTCAATTACAAAATGTTGTTTTATGCTTAAAGTTTTGGTGTAATGAAAGTTTAATTATAGTAGGATTGTTAACGTGTTGTGTAGTGTATTATCATCACTAAAAGAAAATACAATTGTGTTGAGTTTCCATCAATTTTAGAGTCCAGAAATGAAAAACATTTGCTTTTTACAATGTTTGTCGATGTGATTTTAATGTTTCATATGGAGGTTGATAGGACATAGTGAAATATATTGATAAAAAAAAAAAAATCACAAATATATTAATTTCTTTGAGAGAATTAGAAAACTTAATTTCAGTGTTGAAAAAGAAAAGAACATTGTTATAAAAGCAGAATGCTGTTTTAAAAATTTTCTTTTAGAACATAATATTCCTCTTTGTAGTTGGGCGATTCTACAAATTGGGCAACATTTGGAACAATAAAACGACTAAACATTTAAAATGATAAACAATTTATTATTATTATTATTTTTTTACAGGAAATTACCCAAGGACCATTAAAAAACATCAAATCAAGCTGATTTTAAACTATTTTGCACTTTTTTTACTTTTTTAAAATTTACACATCCACGCTAATGACACGGAAGCCATTCTTTTTTTTGTTTTCATACTTATCCTGATTTCATTCTTATGTACCCATTTTTTCATCTCTACTACTTTTTCTGAGTTAAATTCCATGTAAGGCACAGTGTTATCTTTACAGTTATTACAGAGTCTGTAACAGTTGTCGGTTTTCTCTGGACAGATTAAGTTTTTCACAATGTCATATGGTGATTTGTTTTTTAAAACTTTTAAAGTGAATAGCTTCTCAGTGAAAAGTCTAAAGTTTTCATGCCTAATGCAAAGACAAGTGTCTCTGTTATTCACATTTGGAGTTTTTATCCAAAACAGCTTGAGTCTACAAAATAAGGAATAACTAATGGACATGTCACTCTTCTTTTTCAACTATTCATACTAGTCCCTTAACGATCCATTCATACACCGTTTCTGTTTTTTTTTTATGCAGTTTCTTTTGACACAATCTTTTTTTCCAGGACATATTGAAGAATGTTCCTCGTCCTCCCAGAACTTCTCAAGGGTAGTTCTTAAAAACATCTTAGACTTTGACTGTGCCGCTCATAACCAAATCTACTTAGTCTTTTTTGTTGGACAAAAACAATTTCTTTGGTAGGAAATCTTTAGTATGGCCTAGCACACAGTATTTTTTAACAACTTTTCCTCCAATGATTTTTGAAAATATTTGCCTTTCTTTGTGACCCTTTAGAGTTTTGAAAGTTGATTTGAGATCTTGTAAAAGAGCTTCAGCAAATACTAAACGTTTCCTTACAGTACCATCTACGTTAACCCCTTTTAGCATTTTCTTTACTTTTGTGTTTGGAGTCAATTCATTTTCAAGTTCTTGATTCCTTTTTTCAACCCGTCTGTAATACTTCTTTTTGTATTTTTGGTACTTTTTTCTATACTGCTATTCTTTTTTTCCAGAAATTTGATTTTCCTGTAAGCCAAAGATCGGTTTCGTTTTACTTGTTTTCTTCCTAGTTTTTTCTGTAAACTTTCATTATTATTAACAAATGCTTGCTGTTGATGCTCGTCTACAGCAGGAGGAGTTTGTGGAGTAGTGTCAATTAACCATATTTCAACTTATTTAACTTTATTATTAATATTTTAATTCACAAATATAGGTTAATTTAAACTATTGACATTACCATGGATTTTACAGATCCACGTTAATGTCACTTTTATGATCCATGGTAATGTCAAAATGGTGGATTTGCACATTTTCCCAGGTTGAGGTTATGATGCAGGATTTGGTATGATGACATCTTTTACCTTGCCATTAAAGCAACAAATAGAAGGCTTAATTAAATTATTAAGATAATAAACTAAAAAGAATCTTAACCATTCTAATGACATACAATAAACATACCTATCAAAACTTTTCCAAAAAACTTTTTAAGTCATGAAACAGTAAAACTTTGGCTGCAGATCAATAATGGCCAACTATTAGCTCACTTTAGTGTTACCATCTGTACATTCCGTGATTAGAAGAAAAATTCCCTCACATTATTAGAAACTTTTTAAAACTTTCCATGCTAATGACATAAAACCCAGGGACAGTTTTTGATAAATTACCATAATTAAAAACAAAGAGTTAATATTTCAAATAAACTGTGTTTTTATTCTTTAAACCTTTATCAACCTAATCTGATATTTTTAACTTGTTACAAAATTCTGAGTAACAATAAAATATAATTCCCTTTAAATTAGTGGTTGGGGACATCCATGCTAATGTCATTTTCGACCATTTTGTTTTTTTACACCTGCCTACATTTTTTTTTCTTACAATTTTAATCATTTGGAATGATACCTCAGACTTTTAAGAAAATTTATAAAAATACAAAGTAGATTTCTAACACATATAATTTATGATATTGTCAAGGGACGTAAATATTGCCCAATTTGTAGAATCACCCAGTTCCGATCATGCGGTTGCACTTTTTCAGAAAATGTTTCCTAATAACGAAATCGCTGAAATCTATGCTTGTGCTCAAACAAAAACAACTGCTATATCTAGTTCAGTTGATACAATATTAAGTGTGATTAAAAAATTACCATTTTGTATTTCTACCGACCAGACACAAAGAACTTTCAAATTAAATATGGTTTATTGTTTGTGCACATTCTTAATAGTGATGCAACAGAGGACTTAGAGTTTCTGAATTTCTTCTAAATAAATTGAAAATTGAAAATGTGCCATTGGACAACCGCATTGCGTTTAGCGCTGATAATGCTCCAGTTATGATGAGCATAAAAGTAGTGTAGGGTGTTAAAAGATGAAATTTTAGTTGTAATGAGTTGTTCATGCCATTTAATAAATTTAACCACTAAGAAGGTTAGGTAACTGATATAAATTTACCAGTTAACGGTGACAATTTTTTTATAGACATTTATTACTATCAGCTGTAATGAGTTGGAAAATTCAATGATCAAATGGTTTGATTAACTGTAGCCCACTTTGTTCAAAAATAATTATTAGTATTCATATCAACTAAAAGTAAATTGCATTGCTAAAAATGTGCGTATGTAAAAAAATTCTATCCTGGCAAGTCTGGAATTGTTTCTGTCCTGTCGTTAACAGCTTTGGAACAAATTTTACAATGACTCTTCTTAAGGCCAAATCCTATTTAAAAATAATATACCATGTCGGAGCTGAAATTTTGTGTGAAAGAGGTTCTATCATTTAGGTATCAGAAGAGCATCAACAAT
Organism: Aphrophora alni; assembly: GCA_963513935.1. Lineage (NCBI taxonomy): Eukaryota > Metazoa > Arthropoda > Insecta > Hemiptera > Aphrophoridae > Aphrophora > Aphrophora alni. Next base: position 93,948,612 of record OY740773.1, on the reverse strand, counting down.
ATAAAAAGCATTTTATATATTCAGTATGAAATGACGTGGTAGGACTTCGTCCTGAGGGGATCAGACCTCAGACAACGGATGAGGAAGAGTGCTGCCGGGATCAGCCGACAGCCCACAGAGGCAACACTCGTCCCAAGGGGATCAGCCTTCAGGCAACGGACGGGGTATTCGTGCTACTGGGATCAGCCGACAGACCACGGAATGGAGACAGTCATGGAACAATAAAGAAAACAAGAGAATTTAGATAACAAGAGCAGAGAGAGAGAGGAGGGGAGTGTTGTAGGTGACTGTGTGTGAAACAGAATGATTTTTAAGCGATAAAAGCCCATATTTATTAGGTCGTCTGGGGTTGCACGTGCATGTCTCACACTGCACGGCTATCTATTTTATTTCATAATTTCTTCATTTAAGCTAATAAAGGCAGATGCAAAATGTCTGTATTCTTTAGTTAATTTACCATATATCTACGAGTGATGCTTTTGTAATGGAACTAGAAATATAAATAAGCTATTAAAGCAACTATACAGTGATTTTTTATTTTTTTTGATAAAACATTTTGTTTACAGCAATTTATGAGAAAAGAGTCTCCTTTACAACAGTCTAAAGTAACAGTCTTCAATCAGTCTTGTAACACAACTCATTGTCTAACAACACCAAGTGTTGCACAGTCTCCTCCTGGCCCATTACAAGCTGGACAAAATGTTAGAAGAAGCTCTCGACTATTTACTAATAGTTATTCTGTAAAGGTAAGGTTATTATTTTATTTTGATACATTACAGTTAAATAAACAATAAGGGAAAATGTCAACTGTATATAAATTTCTTTAGTTAGTATAATATAAGGGAAAAAAAGGAATTCCTAGTCATAAATAATTGAGTAATAAATTAAGATTATTTTTAAAATAATAGAAATAAAAAAATGTGAAGGAAAGGAATTAAATGTTTAAAATAGATATGATTAAGTATTTATTTTCTAAAAAAAAAAAGAGATATGTAATAGAATAGCACTTCTTCTTAACAACCACTTTTGGAAGATTGGAACAAGACCGGTGTCTGGTGTTGATCTTTCACAAGGAGTGCTGTGAATGACGCTCCTGTATGTAGGGGCAGCAACTTTATGAGAAGTTCTAAATCAAGTTTGGCTGAAAATGACTGCACAAAGTCTGTCAGGTTTTGAGACAAGGTGTGGTGGCGTGGAATCCACTATACTCTATCGTGTTTTTATTTATATTTTATACAATCATATTATTTGAGAAATAGATAATAAATGGGGAGTGAAAATAAGATACAAGATACCATCAACAAAGCAAAAATGGAAATGCTGGTGCAGCAATTCATTGTGAATTGTTCTAGCATTATATCACAATAGAAGATAACAAAACCAGCTTGGACAGAGAGATAAAATCAATATTTACAGCGCTACAACAACTGTTTCAATTCAAACCATTTGATTTTAAAAATTTCTTATCGACTCTAAATCTAGAATTCAAGCCATCATATCAAACAATCACTCTATAAACCACACAAGAAAAGAAACAAAGTATGCAATAAATCTACTTAACAAATGAAATTCAACAGTAGATAATTCTCCAGTGGATCCCCTCACATGTAGGAATAAGTAGGCAAGAAGCTAGTAAAGAAAGGCACATCATTGTAGGGGATAAAAATACCTTTAAACATATAAATAATTAAAAGAATGGTGTAAAAACAAAACCCAAAAAAATTTGCCAAGGAAACCAGTCTTCCATCTATCAGTAAATCATGGACACCTGGAACATAAACAAAAATATATCTAAAACTCCAGCAATAGTGAACTTCATACTCAATACTAAACACATTGCCTTGTACAAGATTTACAATTCCTTGTCTTCAAAAAATTAAACCATATTCACCAGAAATCTGAGAATTTACATATCTACAATTATATTGAGACATTAAATGCCATTAAAGAGGTTAAAAGTATTAAACTTTTAGGTCTCTTATAGACAGTGGTCTAACATATCATAGTCATTAGATGCTAGATGCATAAAAATGTACTCTAGAATTGTTCTACTATTAAACTTTAAATGTTACATAATTTCTTCAACAAACTTAAACAATCTTTTGGTTACGTTGTGAATTTTTTCACTCCAAAAATTCTCTGAAAAACTTAGCAAGTTTAAATATTTTGTATAGTATGTGAATGTTCTAGATATGATTTTCTGACTTTTTTTATTTATCTTTATTTATTAACATGGGGTGTTAAGGTTTGTTATGCATTATTCTGAAATCTATACAAAAATTAAAGCACAATATTCCTAGATAGATATTTCGTACGTTGAGAATTTCTGGAAAAAATTGAGAAAATGTGAGTTTGTATGTCTTCCATTCTGTGGACACCCTGATCTGCCTACATCACATCTGAAATGTGGAGTGACTTTTCAAGTCAAAAAATACTAAGGGTCTGGCAGTTAGAGGGTCACTTATAGTGAGTAAGAATGTGGTAATCCCAACGTACTTAATTGGATCTATATCTTTCTTAATCTAGCTTGACGTTAGTTCTCTCTTTCATCTTTCCTGATCTCTCTTGAGTAACCCAATAGATTTGATGTTTTCTTCTATTATTTCTGGTCCTTTTAGAGTTTTTTTAGGACTAGGGGTCTTTATTTTACATTTTTTCTTTTTTTAAAGGCATTGATAAAGAGAGATTTTTCGCCACTAAATGACAAGATTTTTTTATTTTCTTATTAAATTTTTTTTTAGCATTTGAATTTCATGATTACAGAAGAGTAAACATTTTACAGATCACCTTCATAGAATAAATGTTTACAGAAAGATTCCCTCACAGGCTGGTGTACCATTTATTTTAAAAAATTTCCAGATCACGTAATACTGAAAGTATTTTTTTTTATTTTAAAACCAACTAAGACAACTTTTAATATCTATTAACGCCATAATGAGTTTAGTAGCAATGTATAACATTCATAAATTGTTTTACTCTCTCGGTACAATAGAGTTTTTAATTAGTTACCATTATAAAAATTTTCACATTAACAATATTTTCTTTATTTTCGTTTAATTAGTTAATTAATTTTTTTCCATTATGTGTAACATTTCACTACTGATTATAGCATCAATTTTTAGTATTAATAAATAATATCAATTTACAGAACAAAAATCATATAGCTGCAAAAGAATTTATTTATATAATATTTAGTGACATAAGTTTCTTCTTTAAAAATTTTAATTATTAACTTGTCTTAAATTATAAAGAATCACAATGTTGATATTAAAATAGTTTCTATAACACTTCATTAATCATATAACATATAAGTCTCTGTCCCAGGAAGGGTTGGGGCTGCTTTCTTCAAGGAAGGGGAATGTTACATATTTGACTTAATAAAAGTTCATTTCCAGATATGTAGCACTAAATAACACTTTTAATTGATGATTAAATATTGGAGCCTCAATTTAAAATCCTCTGATGTTCTATTTAGTAAATTTTAATACTATTGCTTAGGAAAAACTGGAACAGTCCAGAAAGGCATCCATATAGTCTTAATGGCTTCCAAACATACACTGAAAAAATATTATTCAATTGTTTCTTTCAAACAAAGGCGTACAGAGAGATTGTTTTTATAAGTTCATTGTTCTTATGCAATCTTGTTTGTTTTTGGGGGGAAAGATGAAATGTAATTATGATCTTACTTATTAAAAAAACCGTTAACCTTTTGAAGCCCGACTTATGATAAGTATAATATAAGCTCCAGCCCGGGTATTTTTCGCAAATTTGCAGACATTATTATGAAAATTCATATAAAATCTAAATATGAAGCAAAGCTATCAATATATATATATATATTTTTGTTCAGAAAAAACAGGGGAATATGAAAATGGTATAAAAAGTTACATTATCTAGGCCAAATTTTTTTTACTTTATTTTTATTTAAAAAATTTTTATATTGAAATTTCAAAAGTAAAGTTATAGTAAAACTATAATTTTTTTTAAATTGTAAAATCGTTACATACATTTTGTAGGAAATTTAATTCCCTACACAAAAATATATATATATATATATATATATATATATATATACATTTTTACAATAGGCATATATCATAAAAAATATAACTAATATGCAAAAATGTAAACAAACGTAAAAGTAAAAAAAGCAGATTTTCACACTGTTTATTGTAGCTTTTACATTAAATTAAAAAAGAACAAATATACAAGCTATATATGTTTTTGGTACATAATTTTCAGTACTCTTATATTTATTACAATTATATATTTCACTATTTACAACACCTGGGCCGGGGTTTGGATTGTATATAGGTTATAATGCGTCGTTGCATCGCCTGAAGGTCCAGGAACATTTTCCACTACACAACTTGAACACGTCACTACACTACGTATTATCTCGTCATTATCATTAAAATCATCACGAGATAAATACTCCGATATTTCACGTTCATGCAAATTAGACATTATAAATGGTTTGTTTACCAAGACACAACAACAAAGGAAGCTACCACAGCTATACAGTGACAGCTGGTGAAGGTGAAATAACGAAAGTGAAACGAAAATTGCAGTGATGCAGACTAAGAAGCACTAAAACAAAAATTACTTCTCATTTCCCTGTATTCTGCTGAACAGTTCAATACCAAATACGTCGTAGCAGTATAGCCGCTAACACAAAAAAAAAGAAATAAAACAGCTGACGCCAGCTCGCATATATGCCGGCGTGGGCTGCTCGCAGGGCAGTCGTCTGCTCGCATATATGCGGGCGTGGGCATCAAGAGGTTAATAATTTATATATTTAAATATGATTTTACATTATTCAATTAAAATTTAGAATATTGAATAGGATTAAATAAATTCTCCCAAAGGATAAAGAAAATTATCTTATATTGATATATATATATATATATATATATATATATATACAATTTCTATTCGTATCGGCGAAGAAAGTCCCGCGATACTCTTCTCCAATCACAAACTTCTGTGGGCGTGTATGTTATGACTAGCGTCTTGCTTCTAGTGGTCGCCATCTTAATTCCATACTTTCAGTCATATTTCGACAGATTATGTCTTTGTTATTAATTATTTGTATGAACTCAGATGACGTTTTATATTTAGAAATATCTACTTCTAATTTCTGTATATCTCATTTTGTCTCTAGGTCTTCTGTATTTTTATAATCGGCGAAAGATCGGAGTTGTATTTTTAATTCGGTTATTTTCCAAGTTGACCTTTCACGTCTAGATAAAAACAAATTGTTTAAGTTTTCTTGGCTTTGTTTTTATGGCTGTTGTTATTAACTGTGTGTTGTTATTTTTTATGGATTGGTCAAATTCTTAGGCGCAATTTTGATATAGGTTTTGATTTGTTCTAGATTGACAATTTTTCTGGATTAGTTATAATTGGGTCGGAAAACATTAAATTTAGAGTTTGTTTTGGTTCGAGTCTCATCTTTTTGCCGCTAGGCGCGTGTATGTTGATGTTTAAAATTAAATGAATGAAATTGATTATATATTTGATTACTTATTTATTGTATTGATTTTCGAGTTGTTATATATGTTAGCGCCGAGATTGAAATATAATTACAAATGATAAGTTAGGTAAAATTCCTTTTTACCTGTTTTCACTGTCTGTCTAATCCTTTTTTAGTTGTAATGACCGCGTTTTCGGGTTACCGCATCATCCGGTCTCATGAATTTCATATTAAAATAAATAAATAAAACCATTTCCCTTGCTGGTGAGGTCGTCGTAAACACTTTTGTCACACAACACATAAAACATAAATTAAATACACTAATTAGGCACATGTTGTCCGGGCGAAGTTCCGCCTTACCTTACTTAACATTTTTAATAATATTATTTATTGTATTTTTTATATCATTTATTTATTTTCTGTTTTGACTAATTTATCGTGCATTATTTGATTAGTTCATCTTTATTTAATCGATATTGACCAAAGTTGGAAAATAACACCATGGCCGTACAAATTGTGGTTTGTCCAAGACTAAAATAAATGATGATAAGACTGTGGGCTGATTGTCCAAACAAATGTACATTTTATAATTAGCCTACGAAATATGAGGTAGGCTCATATTGAAATACCTAGTTTTACTTATTTTTGAATAAGTAGTTATTTCAATTCATCTACGATATATGTAATACTGAACTTATTTGTATGCATATTAAGCATTTGATGTTAATGTACAGTTTAACATTTAATGTTTCAGTTGTGTATTTTTACTTATTTTTGAATAAGTAGTTTTTTCAATTCATCTACGATATATGTAACACTAAACTTATTTACATGCATATTAAGCATTTGATGTTAATGTACAGTTTAACGTTTAATGTTTCAGTTGTGTATTTTTACTTATTTCTTAATTAATGTACATTTTAATAGATTTATATATTTATGATGTTTGTTATATGTAATATAAATATTTATAGCCCTTTTTCTTTTTTGTAGGAAAACAATAAAAGTCCAAATAGAAATAAATTTGCAACCCCAAAATCACCATCTCGAAAAACAAAAGCTCGGTCAAAGACAAATTTAAAAGCTAGTTTTAATGAATTAAATGAAAGAAATCGAGTAGGAGTTGGAGGTGATAGGTCAGAGACAATAACGTTATTAGGTGGCGATGGAATAATGGGTAACAGTAATGTTCAGACTTCAGCACATAGTATATCACAGCAAGCTTTAGCCATGCAAAGACAATCTGTAGGTAAGTAGATATAAATATTTGCGTACATTTTTCTAACTATATAGGCTACCATATTTTATTTTTACTAGAATTTGTTTGAAAGCAAGGAAAGATATTGTTTGTCATAATTTGTTGAGGAAAAAGGGTATGTATAGATAATATGTTTCATGCAAAATCACCATAGGCCTAACTAATCTATAAAAAATAAATGCTCTTATAGAGGTTGATCTGTTAAAAATTAGTCAGTATTAGTTGACATAAGAACCAATTAAATAGCAAAGTAATAACAGTTGATGAAGTACGAAGGTAATTTTTAATTAAGAATCATTTGTGAGCTTGTAATCACTCAAGTACCATATTAGAGCAGTTTTAAGTTTAATGCTTGTAAATTTTGTTTCAAAGATGAACAATTTTATTTATTTTAAACACTTCCATTTCAACCTCTAAGCGATGGTGAAATTAATCTCTAAAATTTTTAATGGTGGAGGAATCGAACGGCACATATTTTTAGAGCTCATTAAAATCTCTTTCCAATGCTGAATTGAATATGTATTACAATTCTGTTAATTCAAATAAATTTGTTTAATGTTATTTGTATTTGTTTCAGATGGTTTAATGTCATTATTTAGAAATCTAGGTACAGCATATTTACATCTATGCCAATTTAATTGTAGGAAAGCGATAGAATGTTTTTCTGTTTTACCAGCACATCAATACAACACAGGTTGGGTACTCTGTATGCTTGGGAAGGCACATTTTGAGCTAACAGAATATCAACAAGCTGTGAGGTAATTCATTATTTGTTACAGTTAGTGTAAGAGTTTAATGTTATACCTTTTGGAAAATATTTATTAATGTAACAGCGTACAAGATTATTATAGGGTTTAATGTTCCCGATATTAACCTGTTTAAGAGGGGGCCGGAGTCAACAAAAATATCGTTGTTTCACAGCGCCTTCACATGCAAGAATACGGTAGCGCCACTATCGCCGCGGCCACTAGTACTACTAGAAACCCTCTAGCTAATATGAGAACATCATCCACTCCCGGCAGTAGTGATGGCAAAATTATTGAAAACATTGATGTTTCGATATATATAATCATGAAACGACAAAATGATTACAGAACAAAAGCCTTATTTAGAACAAATAGTGTGAATAAGAAGTTTTTTCGCCATCCCTAATCGGCAGTCGGTAACAAATAGTGTAGTACGGTACAATCATTCTTATATTTTACTGTGTCCTACTGTCCCGTACTCGCGTGCCGTACACTAACTCTCGTGGCGTATAGGGGCCTCCAAAAAATTCTGAAATCACTGTTTTTAAGAATCAATTAAATCATATTGATTGGTATTCATAGATTGAAATAGAAACTATTCTTAGAATATTAGATTATAAATAGAAACCATATTCTGTAAAAATATGTAACAATAATATAAATTTCTAATTGCGTTGCTATTAAATTAGAAATAGCCGCCTTGTAAAATTTGGAAGAACTGTAGTAAATTTTACAACTCACTGTTAAAATTCAATTAATTACCGTCGTAACTCTTACAAGACCAGAGATTACACCAGAAATCATATTAGTCCATATGAGAAAAATGGGGAAATTTGTAGGCATTCATCGAATAACATTTAATGAGATTTGAAATAGTTATTTATTACAATCATTTATATCATTGCAAATTTTTCCACGCTTGTTTGAAATTTATTTTAATTATACATTAGGCAAATATATTATTTTGAGGGTTAGATTTTTAAGATAGTTTATCATTAAATATCATCAAACAGCCTAGGACACCTGACATTGTGATGTTGAATTATTTGAGAACCAATAACCGCCTGTCTTCTGTTTGTATAACGGGATTAGGAGTATGACTCACTCACTGGGCCGCCTCACCAAAGCAAAAGAATTTAGGGTTCAGGATCCAATCTGTACTTACCAAGCAGATATCCGTGACACGTGAGTGTTAGGATGTACTCAATGATTAGTTTACACCTTCATTTTAAGTTTCTAGAAAAATCTTCTTTTTTATTTCAGAAATAACACGAGAAAAAATGGACATCTCTTCATCAATTTTCTTCAGATCGGCTTTAAGTTTATGTATTTCTTTCTCACGAGTCACTACTAGTTCACGAAGCTCCAACTTCTGTTTTTTTTTTTTGACGTTTCTAGATTTTTTTTGAATGATGATACACACATGCTTAAAGACATTGGATCTAGCATAGATCGAGCAAGAACTTCATCAGTGTCTTTAGCTGGTCCATTAAGAATGGCTTCTAAACTTTCATAATTATCAATTTTATTTCTTAAGTATTCAGCTTCCAATTTGGCTTCAGTCAATTTCTTACATTCTTTTTTAAGATGTGAAATCGTTTCTTTAAATGCAAATAATTGAGATACATTACTTTGAGACTCATCTTTAATAATTTTTTACCTCCTCTCTTAAACCTCTATTTTGTTTTTCTAATGTCCCTTTTGCTTCTTTCAAATTTTTTATCTCCACATCTTTCATTTTCAACTGATAAGATAAACTGTCCACTTTATTCTTCAAGGTGCTGGTGTCATCAGAAGCAGTGTTACTGGGTAAGCTAAAGTAAATTCTGATGTAAGTTTCTGATGTTAATTTATTTGAATTATCACAGTGATGCATCTGTCTTGTGTCATTTGCAGTGATTTGTTCACAGGAACCGACCCAGAAACAGTATTTTTGCCACTTCTTGTGGACATCTTTTCCATTATGCATGTTTATTGGAATGGTTCGAAAGATCAAAATCCTGTCCACAATGTAGACACAAACAATCAGAAAGAAATATCACTCGAATATCTAGAAACGTCAAAAAAAAAAAAAAAAAAACAGAAGTTGGAGCTTCGTGAACTAGTAGTGACTCGTGAGAAAGAAATACATAAACTTAAAGCCGATCTGAAGAAAATTGATGAAGAGATGTCCATTTTTTCTCGTGTTATTTCTGAAATAAAAAAGAAGATTTTTCTAGAAACTTAAAATGAAGGTGTAAACTAATCATTGAGTACATCCTAACACTCACGTGTCACGGATATCCGCTTGGTAAGTACAGATTGGATCCTGAACCCTAAATTCTTTTGTTTAAAACTTAAAAAAATAATGTGACAACTATTAAATTCACAGACTGCATAATTGACAATTAATATATTTAAAGAAATTAACTAAATAACACTTACAAAATGACGCCCGAACAAAGGGTTAGCTCATAAAGATTAGATTTCATTAAATTAAATTCTTAAACTAACTTAATTACACTTACATTCTGAATCACTTTTTATTTGAGTTAGCAACCATATTTCTAATATTAAAATAACAATTATTTTAGGTTTTTATTAAGTGAAAATTACAAAATACTGTACTTTTGCTTTTTCAATTTCTCTCTGTATTCTTCATTTGATTTAAATGTATTTCATAAATTTTTATTTACATGTTCACAGTTATTTTAGTCAAGTCCGAGAACGTGAACCTCATCGTAGTCAATTAATGGAATTGTACAGTACTGCATTATGGCATCTTCAAAGAGAATCAGCTTTGTCTGCATTAGCACAGGATCTAGTAGAATTAGATAGAAACTCCCCAGCTGCATGGTGTGCTGCGGGAAACTGTTTCAGTTTACAAAAGGAACATGACACTGCCATTAAATTCTTCCATAGAGCTGTTCAGGTTAGTTTCTTAAAATAATTAACTGTGGGAGATGTTACATAGCATAAAATTTCTCTCGTTTTTTAAAATGGGTTATATTTTTTTCTAATATGTAGTTATCTAATTAGTAAAAATTATTATATGAGCAATATTCTTTATATTTTAATAGGTGTAATATTTTGTATTGTTGTCTATTATTTTTATTATTTTTAACTTGTTGCAGAGGTCCTTAACAACATTGTCATTTTTTTTCCCTTTTATCAAAGTTTAGACTTGCTAACAAGTTTTAGTGTAGTTAATTTTGTTCAAATGTCATGTTATTGTTAAGTCCTTATTTCTATTTGTTAGTTTTATATTTAGGAGCAGTTTATGTTCTTTTTATGAAAGCAATGATGATGGTAAACGTTGTTTGCAGCTACAGTTTTGGAAATAGTTGCTGTAAAACCAAAACTCTAAATTATAACTTTCTTGAAAACTGCTCTAAAATTGTTATCAAAGTTTGCTAAATCGTAACCTCTAATATTGTCTCTCTCCCTAAAAATGTTGCTTCAGGAATTTTTAGTACACAAAACCTAAAAATCAACTATTATAAAAATCCTATTTTTTTAACAGCTTTACCGATTTTATTCAATTTTTTGTGAAATATGAAAATTAATGTCTAACTAAATCAGTCTGCCAAATCATTAGTAAAATAAAATTACAGTTCAAGATTAATTGGCAAAAATAAACTTGAACCTTGACTGTCAAATTTAAAAATGTGATTCCAAGCATATTTATTCTCTATTATTTAAATATATTAACCTTTTGATGCCCGACTTATGATCAGTATAATACAAGCTCCAGCCCGGGTATTTTTCGCAAATTTGCAGACATTATTATGAAAATTCATATAAAATCTAAATATGAAGCAAACCTATCAATGTGATATTTTTTTTGTTCAGAAAGAACAGGGGAATATGAAAATGGTATAAAAAGTTACATTATCTAGGCCAAATTATTATTATTTTTTACTTTATTTTTATTTTTTTAAATTTTATATTGAAATTTCAAAAGTAAAGTTATAGTAAAACTATAATTTTTTTTTATTGTAAAATCGTTACATACATTTTGTAGGAAATTTAATTCCCTACACAAAAATGTATATATATATATATATATATATATATATATATATAGACATATATCATAAAAAATATTATAACTTATATGCAAAAATGTAAACAAACGTAAAAGTAAAAAATGCAGATTTTCACACTGTTTATTGTAGCTTTTACATTAAATTAAAAAAGAACAAATATACAAGCTATATATGTTTTTGGTACATGATTTTCAGTACTCTTATATTTATTACAATTATATATTTCACTATTTACAACACTTGGGCTGGGAATTAAATTGTCATATAGGTTAGAATGCGTCGGTGCATCGCCTGAAGGTCCAGGCACATTTTCAACTACACGATTTGAACACGTCACTACACTACGTATTATCTCATCATTATCACTATCACTGTCTAAAAAATCACTAAAATCATCACGAGATAAATACTCCGATATTTCACGTTCACGCAAATTAGACATTTAGTTTGTTTATCAAGACACAACAACAACAAAAGAAGCTTCCACAGCTATACAGTGACAGCTGGCGAAATAACGAAAGTGAACCGGATATTGCAGTGATGCAGACTAAGACGCACTAAAACAAAAATTACCTCTCATTTCCCTGCATTCTGCTGAACAGTTCAATACCAAATACGTCATAGCAGTATAACCGCTAACACGCAAAAAAACGAGATATAAAACAGCTAACGCCAACTTGCATATATGCGGGCGTGGGCTGCTGGTAGGGCAGCCGTCTGCTCTCATATATACGGGCGTGGGCATCAAGAGGTTAATATATTTATTTTTTAAATTTCACAAAATCTTAATTGGGGGGGGGGAGCTTTTATACCAACTTATGTCAGATAAGACGTATATGGGGAATGTTTTTATATATACAGGATGTTTAACCCTTTAAGGAGTACTGCCGTTCTGGAACGGCGGCAACTTCTATACCGAAATGAGTAATGAAAATTTTTTTTTAAAAGTCATAAGGTGTAAGAAAAAAAACCTTATGGGTTTGTTATTAATTATTTACTATAAAATGCAGCAAAAATTAAACAAATAATTTTATTAAATGTTACAAATTTAAAAAAGTTTTTTTTACAAGTAGGCCTAAAAAATATTTTTTTAATGGTACTCTTTAAAACAGGGATAGATGCAAAGTCCTACATTGCAATTGACCATTCAAATGTAATGTCTTTCCTTTTTTTTGTTCTGTTTGATGTGTTTGCACACACAAAACATCTTCTTTGGGCCTTCCGCTTCTGCCCTTCTGACGTTGGAGTAGGCTGAGGGAAGTGACGTGCAGTGAGACATACGCACCGCTACAGGCTGAAGCACAGTGACAGTTTCTCTAGCCCCGCTGTGTGTTTCAAAGATTTGTCTGATTAAATTTATTCTAAAATCAAGAAGTGGAACTTTTTTCTGATGGTGGATTTGAAACATATGAAATGAATTCAAAACAACAATGGCCAAAATGTGGAAAAACAACTTACGGTACCATTTCTTTGATTTTCTTGCAGAGTTATTGAAAGAAATCATCATATCTGCCTCCCATTTTCTTGTTATACTCTACTACACTTATAGGTTTTGTAAGCATGGGACATCTTCCAACCAATAATAAATAATAAAACAATAAATGTTAAGTTTAAATAGTATACAAGTAATGTCAATATTAATAATATACAGAATAAACATTATATAGAAATAAGAAAGTGTAAAGTGTTCCTAAACAATATCTAAATGATTGCTAAAACAATGTATAACATTGAAAGTTTAAATTTCAAACTGTGCGCGCCGATGAAATTATCCGACTTTGCACAATCCATGAATCAAGGAAGTTGAACCCTGGAGAAACTTCCCATGAGCCTCAGCGAGCGTTAGCTTTGCCTAGCGTCTAGAGAACGTGTTCTCAAGCAGTCTTCGTCGAGTCTTCGAGAGCAGCCAACGTCGAGCAGTCACGTTACATGTCGACTGCGGAGACTCAAATTCAGCACGACAATGGCGGACTTCTAGGGTTTGGGATGATGAACCAAACCAAGAAACTTGTACAATCAGTTTGGGAACAATTTGATACAATTTAAAAAACTTCGTAATCGTGAGTAAAGTGAACCAGTTAAACTTAGCAATCACGACGAAAGAATCATAAAACTTTTTACTTTTTTTTCTTTGAACTAATTGAACACAAAAAACAATAACTTGCAATGTTATATCTTAGTCTTAATTTAACTCTCGTGTGAGGGAAATGTTATGTTTTAGTTGCTTTAAATTTGATAATAAAAGGAGATTTCTTGTTATACATAAAATGTCTGGCTAGATCATTGTGTTAACCATGTGCCATGCGATAGGAGTAACTGTAAGTACGATTGAGATTGCAACCCTACCCTTCAGGTAAATTAAAATGGTAAACTTAATTGTAGAATTGTAAGAACGCAGACTTACAACTAGATAGATAACTCAAATTTTGTTTAAAAAGCTCTTAAAGCACATTGATTCAACTTACAAATGACGCCCGAACATTGGGTCTAGTTCAATAAAATAGATTTCATTAAATTAAATTCAAGAATTAACATTGATTCAACTTACAGTTTCTTTACAACATCCCTGTGCCTTGTGACATTGACCATTTCACACAACGTTTATCGCACCACTTTTACGGGAATCATTTTCTCATGGCTTCTGATGCTGTTTTTTGCACACTTCTGACTTCAGTTGCACGTCTTTTTAGCACCATGTATTAAATCGCAACTCGTTTTTCATCACACAAACTTTACTACTAAGCCACTTAACATGTCTTGGTACACTTTTTTGTTGATTTATAAACATAGAAATTAATAAAAATGAATTTATTCGTAAAACGTTCCAGAACGGCAGTACTCCTTTGAGCACTTTTTATTGATACCGTTCCGGAATAGCATTACTTTTTTCACGACAATTTGCCTTACTCCCTAAAGTGTTAAAATGTTTCAAGAATTCAGGATCTTATTCCTCACATCAAAACCAATGAAAAGTTTTATGTCAAAACACATAATGGCAACTAGATAAAACACATTTTAGGAAATATTTTTATATAAACTTTTTCATTTATTTTGATTTGAGGAATAAGCTCCTGAATTCCTGAAACATTTTTTAAAACATGTATCTATATAAATAAAACACTGAAACCCCTACCACAAGTTTGTCTTGTGGTACACAAACATGTGGTAGGGGTTTCAGTGTTTTATATTGTTCACATTCACCACAGTGGTCATTGAACATCTTTGTGTATATATAAAGTATAGAACAATTTTTGGGGAGTTGGTAACAAATATTATTTTTGGTTAGTGTATAGTTTTGTAAATTGGTAAGTGAGAAAGTTAGTGCAATGTTTATATTTCATTTATATTTTTGATCACTCTTAAATTTATTCACAGTTTTTGTATAGATGAAATTGAATTGAATCTTTTTTTACCTTCTTCCGAGTTGTAAAAGAATGAGAGTTTCAATTTTGAAAATGTAAACTACTTCAGTTCTTATATTTTATATCAGATTACTTTATAGTTATCTTGTTATGTATTAAAATAAATGGTATGGGAATTGTATAATGGAAATACTTTGCATTAATGTTGTTGACTATGTTAATAACACTTATTATGTGCACCTCATTGCCAATAATACACAGTGTAATTTTTGTTGAATTTAGGTTGATCCTAATTTTGCGTATGCGTATACATTACTTGGACATGAATATGTAGTGACAGAAGAATTAGAAAAAGCCATGAGTTGTTTCAGAAGTGCTGTGGGTATTGATTCTAGGCATTATAACGCATGGTGAGTGTGTATAGTTTTGGCACTCAACTTTTAAGGTATCAGTACATTGAATTATAATTATCACTATTTAGAGTTGTGTATTTTTTGTTACTTGCAAATCTCAATATTTGTATAATCGCACTGCAGTATATGTGTTTTCTTCTTCTTTTGTACAGTTTGACCTTTCAGAAAATCAGCCACAAGAGTTTATTACGTTCCTAAGTAAGATAAGATGATATATACCTCTATTTATCCTTCAAAAGGCCCATAAGTTCTATGAGCCTTAGTCTTCTTGAAGAATTTTTTGTCTTTTTGTCAATGACCTAAAGGATCTGAGTTCTTCCTGATCAAGACATTCACATTCGAAGATCAGGTGCTCTGCAGTTTCATCTCGCAGGATACATTTCCTGCATAGTGGCTCCCCAGTGAATATACCCATCCTGTGCATGTGTTCTCTCTGGTGGGTATACTTAATGAGTACGGGCTTAGGAATCCCAAGGAAATCTAGTTAGATCTACATCTTGCTTTATGTAGTCTTGGGTTAGATTTGACTCTCTTGACCAACTCTTTTTCTTTTTTGACCTTGACATTATTCAAGTAATCTATGGCTATGGATTTTTATTTTATGTTCTTTTTATTTATTTTTTTATAAGGCGATGGATGACCAGTAGGTTTTTGCCTTTAAACAACAAGAACAAAAATTTTCAGATGGTCATGCTCTGTGTAGTCCCACCACCTTCATTATATTTCACTTGCTCAAAGAAAGAAATTTAAGTGGAACTTGTTTAGAGAAGACAAGAAGTGAAACTTTACTCATCCTTACCTCCTGATATCCAATTTTCATGATAAGTTTATATTCCATCACCTCTTGATACCCAAGTGCTGATGTTCTGCATAGCCAGCCTCTACAGAACAGCTCAAATCCTATGAATTTTGGCTCTTACCCTTTGCTGTCCAGTTGAATACTCTTAACAGTATTACATTTAGATCTGTGACAATTTGAAATGTGTTTTAAATAAAATATTTAAGAAATTTTATTGAATTGGAATATCGACACAGCACCTAGCGGCAAATATGTAAGACTCCAACCCAATGCACTAAAATTACAGACAATCTTGACTTTCGATCTTAATATTATTGAATAAAATCATTTCCCGACATCATTAACCCATATAATCCATATCAGAACAACTATTCTAAATTATTCAACCTGTCCGGGAAATATATATAAAATAAACACAACACAAACATTTGAGAGAAATATCTGAGTTTTAAGATAGCAGTTTGTAGGTCTAAACTATATCAAATTCTAGGCAGAAGGTGTCAGAATTACAAGAAAACGAAATTTTAATTAGAGAAACAAATACTACTCGTGTATTAAACAGAAATACAGGTGTATTTACCTGAAAGGTTGTCAGCAAATTTCTATAAAATACATAGATAATTCAGTAGGACTTAGAATCGAACGCAAGTCATGTCAGAAATATGGTTGACATGGTTTCTTGTCCAAACATCCCAGACCGAGAAACATGCCCATGAAGCCCAAACTAACACGTGATTGGTCAATAAGAATTGCAATGCGATAAAGCGATTAAGTTGTGACGTCAGTAAATTTTTATGAATTTGAAATATGTAGATTAGATAATATGATTTTAATTTTAAAAGAAACTATTTGAGTATTCCCTATATGGTTCATATAATTCCACTATACCTAAACAAAGCAAGTAGATATCAAGAGAAAATAAAGAAAAATATTAATAAAACAAAAACTCATTCCATCCCTCATTAACTCAATACACACACACTCAACACAAGTGAAATACAGGAGGCAGGAGATTGGAAACTTCTGCGATGCCGATTCTGAATGTAAGAAAAATGAGTTGTTGGGAGATTCCAGAAGGGAAAGGACGCTTCGTGAGCCTAAGAAGTTTTAATATCAAAAAAGACCGTCATCATCAACAATAATATCATATCAGTATATCTAAAGTTTTGATAGATAATAGTGTTATACCAGAAGTAGTAAGTTGTTGCCGATTTACAGAGATTTAAAAGAAAAAGAGAGCAATGAATTTGACTATATTGGTGAGATCTAACCAGTACTAATTATATCTATATAAACATTACTCGCAAACATTGACTTTTAGTTAGCCCAAGCAGCTATATAATTAAACCAAGTTATTTTATTAAAGTGATATAATATAAACAAATATTTATAAAAGTGAACTGTGAACAGAATTATCTCACACTTACACTTCTCCCTACATTCTATAATAAACAATAACTTGTATGTTTCTATTTTCTTTTAATTATTTGGGACATAGTCCGAACTTTTCAATAATTTAATTTATGTTTGTTTTTCCCCAACATCCCCTTTGGAAAAAGTCAGCACCCATCTAGGCTGAGATAAGATTCAAACTCTAGAAGTAAAATATATATATAAATAGAAAAGACTATTAAAGTGTTAATATAACTAAAGGTAGCAACATATCTTAAAGAACAAAGATCATGATACAACTTTGTTAATTTTCTGATTGTGTTGTTTTTGGTGAATATTCTTGAATGATAAATGTATAAATATCTATGTATGTCAATTGAAATCAAGACTAAACTTTAAAGAGAATAATTATAAAATTATCATAATTTAATAATTAATTTTAAAGTTTCTTTTATAATTTCTGTATCTTGATTTTATCTTATTGTATTTGGATTCATTAAACGAAACAAGCTGTTTTATTATAATTTGGTCTACAATGTGAGGCTAGTGTTTTTCTTTTCAGAAATTAAAAGCAAAAATTCCTTGTGGAATAAGTATATAATATATATATATATGTGTGTGTGTGTTATGTTATTGTAGATCACATGTTGGTAATTCATTTGTGACATGTTCTAACGAACAGTCACTCAGCCTCATATTGTGGTTGCGGTTCGGATTTTGTCTAGGAGGCTAGAGTTCAGCTACTGAAAGCCTATGATTTACGAGATGGCTTTAGAGAGTAGAGTATGATGTGTGGAACAGTTTGTCTCCTATAAATCTATTTACTTTATAAATGAAAGTGTAGTTATCAAAATTATTATATCGATGTTCCTGCATTATTATAAGTTCTTGGTGTTCCTGCATTTGCCAAGAAGATGAAATAATATCTGCCACTGTGGTTCCTAATCATATCAGACTGTGGTAGCCTTATCAGACCACCTTGGTTATTTTTGCATTTGTGTTCAGTTACTTTTAATTATTAAATGTAAGCCCTCTCTTTTTAGTTTATTATATTAACTCATTAAGACCTGGTTACTTGTAAAAGTATTTGGTTAGCTGAGGAATAAGTGAATTAAGACCTCTTAAGGGAATGGGCAAGCACTTTCAATTCATTTTTTCAATTTCATATAAGCCTATATATAAATTACCCAGAAATTTTAAACATATTATTTTCTTTCTTTGAATGAAAAGAAATAGATAAATAAGCGTCCGTTAAATTATTCTTTTCTCCCTAACAAGAAATATATTGAGATCAAACCAATAATCATGTTTATTTGTTACAATTCTCGATTTTCAAGATCTTGTACACACCAACAATTATATTATCCTATATTATACAGCACATATTTGTCGACCTTTGTATTTACAAATACTACAAATATTTTTGTATTGTTTCAGGTATGGTATAGGAACAATTTTTTCAAAACAAGAAAAGTTTACGCAGGCAGAAGTATACTTCAAGAAAGCTTTAGGAATAAATCCAAATAGTTCTGTTTTAAAGTGCCACATAGGAGTTGTAAGTAGGATTCATTTTTATCATAATTCACCTGGTTTTAAAGTGATTTTATAATGAAGTTCATACAATTACATTTCGGGAGTATAAATCAATTCCCTATCAAGTAATAAACCTAGAACATGAAGAAACTCCAAAATAACTTTAATAATCTAGGGCCCTAGGCTGTGTTGTATTTTACTTTTTACATTATAGGTTTATCACTCGATAATAGGAATTGATTTATACTTTCGAAAGACAATGTATTAATTTTTATATACACAAATGATGCCAAATGTCCGATTAAACTGTATGAATAATAATTTATCTGTTTTATAAAATTTTATTATTTCCTTGTACAACTTTTTAATTTACCAAATATATAAACAAAATTTAATGCATGTAAATGTTCTAATTTTAACAAATTTAACTAATCTGAATAAAAATTCCCGAATAGTGTCTCGATCTTAAAAATTTGGAATTTGTCTAATGAACGAAATATCATAAAATAATCTGAAATGAAAACAAGGAACATATATTGATGATGTATATATTTATTTTAATGAATGATTATTTTCTACACAATACCTAATCTGTCTTCAATTTCAAAGTGTCTACCGGTCACAGAAGCCGCCAAAAAGTCCCCGAATTTATAGTAGGGTCTCTGAAGTTTGTAAAAGTCCCCGATTTTCATTTTATGGTCACCGATTTTAGTGGTTAAGATAGAACAGATTCAAAGAGTCGTTTCATTTTATGTAAAATATTGAAAGAACAGATTCAAAGAATCATTTAAAATATCAATTCATCAATAAGAATCATTAATATTATACACAAGTTTTAATCAAAGTTTTCCTCTAAATTCTCTGTAGAACATCAGCCTGAAAGTTCGTTCCATAGACCATATGGAACTTCGACTATGGTACCTATATATGAACTGTGAACTATGTAGATTGAACTGCCTATGACTCATGCATGCGATTTGATTTAATACCTACGTGAAATATTTGGTATTGTTAACTGTGCAAAATGCACTAGTTTTTAGTAACGATAAGTTAAGTAAATTTCTATACATATATGTGGAAATTTATTAGTAAGTTGTTTAGTCTCGCATGGTCAATTTTAATTTGGAAAACGGGTTGTGGAACTGAATGGACCCGTTCCATATTTGTACATTTCTGATTGATGATTCTTTTTGAACTGTTCACTCTCCACTGTGAATCTATGATCTATCTCGTTCTTTTAATTAACTGGTCTCATATTTAGTTACACAGTCGTTGTGTTTTATAACCTGACAATAATGTACAGTATTGTGTTATGAGAAATGATGCACAGAACCACTATTTAATAATTTAATCGAGATCGATTTGATCTGCATCTTTAAGAAGATTCGATCTAGTCCATGGTCTATTCTAGAAGAGTTGATTACCATATTGCGACATTTCATAAGACGGCATCCATTGCTGTGTAGTTAGCTGTTATTAGTTCAATAGTTACAGTGTATCGAATATGTTTATAGTATTTTGGTTGTATATAGTTCATAGTTACAATCATTAACTAATATATTACTTTGTGCAAACATTTATAGGAATAGGTCACATAAATGGTAGGACATAGGTTATATATATATTTTCATAAACTTTTTTTTAAGCCTACGGAACTCTTGTGTTCTTATTTTGGTTTTGACGGAAAGTTAAATTATTTTGATTTTGTAATGAGTTTTATTCTTTAAAATAATGACACATTTTTAAGGAATAATTAATATTTTACTTTATCAAAAATGCTGCATAAATGTCATTTCCAGCAGTAGCCTATAGCTTGAAGAACCAGACTGGAAATTGTTGTTACGCAAGGAAAGAAACAATTTCTCTGCGTTTTGTATGCTTTGTATTTTTTTTTTTTTTTTTTAATATTTCACATTCAGGCATTAATTAATTAAAAGCTATGAAAAAGGTCAGAAACAACAAATAATTGAAACAAAATTTTTTTTAACCTTTCAACTTACGATGCTACAGTGCTTTCAAGAAAGTTAATCCACTCGAATCTTCGGCTTTAACTTCTACTGATGTTGTTGCTAGCACTAGTTCTGTAGCTAGCATTGATTTGATGAACATAGTCATTAGTATTAACGTTGGGATTCCTACATAGCTGATTTTATACTTTTATAAATCTCATTTTGTACTAAACTAATGGATTTTGGGACTTGAAACATTTCTTCCAACAAATAATATGATCTGATCCTTTGATTACAAGGTACTGTATGTTTAAATACTTTACATTCTCATATTTTTTTATAGAAAAATCAGAGGACGAGGTACAACCTATATTTATCTAATTTGTATTATTACTAGTGGAACAAACATGTTTAATTACATTAATTATTATACTAATAATTTGTTATAAGGTTAACAGCCTTGCAATCTATTTATTATGTTGTTGTTTATTTTTGTTGGTTATCTAGTTTTTGTTTTGTTAATGTTTTTATTGTTATTTATAAGTTTTAACGTACAGCATCTTGCAAAATTTTTGAAGGCGATAATGACCGAAATGGTTTTTCACCTTAAAACACAAAAAAAAAAAAAAAAAAAAAAAAAAAAAAAAAAAAAAAAATGTTATAAGGTTAAGACAGTATACAAAATTATATTTAAAGTAATGTAACTAATTTTTGTCTTTGTAATGTCCCTGATTTTTACCCAAATAGATCCCCAAAAATCACCAAAAGTCCCAGAATTTGATTTTAAGAATCTGGTAGATACTCTGAATTTTAATAGTAGTTCTTTAAAAAATGTTTGTTAACACCTTGGCTTTAGATTTTTACAGTGTTATCTTAATGAGGGTGTTTCCTTGTAGTACTAGAGTCATGAAGGTTTGAACATTAAGTATACTTTCGGGTCATTCCATGTCAATTCAACCACAAAAATATTTTTTTCACCCATTGCTTCATATTTTTTGAAAGTTGGTTCTATATGTAGAGATAAGTAACCACCAAATTTCAATTTTTTATCTCACTTAGTTTTTGAGTTATGGCACTTTAAAATTTTGACATTTTTCAATTTCCACGCCTTGGATAATTCCAAACAAAATGTGTTGTAGAAAAGAAAATAATTTCTCATTTTGTTATAACTATAAGTAATTTAAAAAATAATATATCCGTTAAACCTAAAATATTATAAAAAATCATATATATATATATATTTTAGTGTGAAAAATGTAAATATGGCGTAGCGTTGAATTCAATATCTCAAAAAGGGAATGATATAAACAAGAAGAAAAAATTCCCTAAAATATCTGCATGAAATGGGCTTTAATTTAATAAAATAAAAATTCTGTGTATTTTGTTTCTTCTATTTCTTAAGTTCATTACAAGTTTCAATATATTATTTACAAGAATAAATCCTTAAATATTCACATCAACATGCATTTCTTTATATACACAGACAATCCTTACACATGTTATTTTTTGCTACTGCTCAGAACCATTGCATATTAGGAATACTAACTACACTAAAGTGTGCCAAGTCTGATTTGTGCATTGATGTAATCTTGCACTACCAAAGATATATCACAGTTTCTGTACAGGAGCCCCAGATACTTTGAAGGAATTGCTTTCTAGGAGGGATCGAAACCTATACAGTAATGTAGGTCTAAACTGCTGCCAACAAGAATACTCTGAACAGCGGTTTAACTAGGATATAGAACTAATCAAATTTTGTGGTCTTTGTTTTTACTAGATGGTAAAGTTTCACATACAGTTACCTAACATGATGTTCTGGTGACACTAAAATAATGAAAATTAAAACGTCAATTCTGTTAGTGTTATGTTGGACAGTCAAGTATAATAGTTGAGTTGTTCTTTGATATTGTTCAAGAGCCTAGTTTAATATATATGTACAGTGTGTATAATTTGTATCCTTTGTTAGTTTTATTTTAATGGACTTTTTATTTTTTCCCAGGTACAAAATGCGCTTCAAAAAACAGATCGAGCCTTAGAAACATTAAACGCTGCCATTTATGCAGATCCTAAGAATCCATTGTGTAAATTTCATCGTGCATCTATTTTCTTTGCCGCTGGAAGACATGCGGAAGCACTTAAAGAGTTGGAGGAACTTAAGGAAATTGTACCCAAAGAATCACTAGTCTATTATTTAACTGGAAAAGTAAGTACAGTAAAATGTTGCACAAAATAATTAATACAGTGTTAATCCCACAAGTTCAGGAAAGAAGCTTCAATTTTAAAATGGTAGTCATGGATGTTTTTTTTGTTTTTTTTTCCAATTTACTTGTTAACCCTAATTTTTATTTTTTCTGTAACCTTATACATGGGTTTGTGTCATAAAACTTCACACTTCACATACATTTTATCAAAATTGTTTCCCATATGTAGTTAGCACATCAAAATATCTGTAACCATGGTTCTAGTATTCTTAACCAGAGTTTATTACAAATTGTGTCTTCCTCACAATCCTGAGTCAACACCATATATTTTTGAACCCTGCAAGGCTTGAAGCCTGAACTTCTCACTCATGAAGCAAGAATGCTAGCCAACCAAGGGCTTGAACAGTATGAGATACTTTAATATCTATAAAATTCTAAATCTTTAAATTAACTCTTGAAATAATAAGACATGTTTATAAAATCACAGAAACAAGTTATTTTATTGACTAGATGAACTGATCAATTATTCAATGATATTCAAACTAGTAATATTGGATATTAAAAAAAATAATAATAATAATTACTTTTATTAATTAGTTATTACTTTCTTACGATGAGTAAGAGAGGTCTTAATCTCGGGGGGGGGGGGGAGTTTTCGCCGGCACTTCCCAGTCACCTCACAAACAATTATTACAATATTTACACATTATATACACATATCTATAACTATTCTTAATCTTAATTGACATGACATGAAATTTATATTATAAGAAATTATATAATCTATATTGTTCAAGTCTAGTTTTAGTCTCTTTTGTTTAAAATAAAAGTTCACTTCAGTTCAACTAATATTAATAATAGTTTTTATTTTATTTATATGAAATTATTAAAAGAAATGTCAAATCAGTTAGAAGTTCACTTCCATTCACAAAATATTAACAATAGTCTCTCTTGATTTTTAATGAAAATTATATAAGAAATATCAAGTCAATTCTGATGTCTTTATATAGGATCAATAGAGAAATTAATTATTTGAAAATTATTAAAAGTTCAATAAATGATTGACTTCAAGAAAAATGTTCACAATTTAGGTTATACAAAATGGATTGGTCTCACCAATTTGTAGGTTTCTATAATTGTTTGCCCTTCTTAGGGTCTTCCATAATAATTGTGCTTCTCTAATAAATCAGTGTTTGGTTCTTTGAATCATATCTGGCCCCATCTTCTTCCAGCTAAGTCACATTCTAGATAAGTCTAGTAGTGAAAGTATGCACGTCTGCTCCCTTGAAAATCTGAACTAACAATGCCCCGATTCCCAAAATGCAATGCTTAGAGACCCCCCTACAATTTTGCCGTGCCTTTTACTGCACTTAATTACCTCTTAAATGCACTCAATGAATTATGCTAATATTAGTTATTTATTAACAATAATATAGAACAATTCTTAAATCCTACTACATATAATCTAATTATTTTATAACAATTTTAGCTCCTTATTATCTAACGAAAACGGTGATATTACTTCTTTTACCATAATTTAATTATTTAAATACTTATTAAATTGCATATTTAATACAGAACGAATGACATTTTAAATTAGATACAAGAATGCACTGAGATGACGTCAGTGGGCGTGACTTAGCACTGACGTCACATTGTCCAACTAACGTATTTGTTTTTTCTACCACATCGATAGCTTTGTGAAACTGATATGAATTGTATGAATGTTTATGTATAAGGTTGGATGAGTTTTCTGAAAGGAAAATTAATGAGGAATCTACCGGTGTTGGTTGAATTTTGATATGTGGTCTTGTTAATTAATAACCTCGCATTTGAGGAGGTCATGCTCGGTTTAATCTAGGCGTTTATGAATGACTTTGAAATTAAGCCTGCTTTAAACGATTGATAACTTTAGTTATCTTTTGAATTTTGATTTGGGGTTTGAAAATAAAATTATGGAAGATAATTTGGAATATTTTGAATTCCATTTCAAGTCTGGTAATCGTAGGATATCGCTATATTCTTCCAAAACGTTTGTTTAATTTAGGCCGTATGACGTCATCAGTTAAACCAAAGTTACAGTTTTCTCCGCTTGGTTCGCTATCCGTATGTTGCACTTTTGAATGAATGACATTCTTCAAATTTCATTGATTTGAAATATTTGGCTATTGGCGAGTTGTCACAAGTTTTAAGTTTAACATGAGTTTGATAATAATCTAAGTAATGGAAATAATCATCTCATTATTTCCATTATCATGGAATTCCATCATGTACCGACTGTTGTAACATTAAATTAATAATCTAAGTGACAAAAAGAGTTTATTAATAGACAAGTAGAAGTCCTAGATCAAAATCAAATGAATATTTGAAATCGGTTTCCTTAAAAAAATGGCAAGAAAAGTTGAAAATATCAGATTTCATATTAAAATATGTAACTTTTAAATGAATTATTTATTATATTTCTTATTGTTAATAACTGAAAATCGTTCCTTATCTTAGATCAAGAAAATCCAGTTTACAAAACATCAATCAATTCGTTATTTATTAAGAACAAATTTTTTTTAAATATTCATTGAATGCTTACAATACTACAATTTCTCCTTTGAAATTAATTCTCAGTCTCTCCTCTTTGGATAGAATGTTCTTTATAAAACATATTTAATTAACAACATACATAAAAAGAAAATAAATATCTCGAGATAAACAGTTCAGGTGCAACACATAAATTATACATAGCAGAGTCTCTTTCTCGGGTAAGGATCGGTGCTGCTTTTCTCAAGGAAGGGGAAGTTACATACAAAATAAAATAGTTCATAAGAATTAAAAGAAATCAAGATAATTAAATTAGTATTAAAGAGATGAATGTATGATAGGGTGCTATAATGTTCAAGTTCTCAATTTAACAATTAATTGGTACACATATATAATTAAGCTTACATTTAAATGTACAAAATTCTCACTATAAAATAGGTACACTTGAGTTGATTATTATATTTGAGTGGTTAAAAGTTCCTTCACTCTCAAAATGGGTACATATTCATTGAAAGTTATACTGGAGTGTCTAATATTTTCACTCATAAATATTGGTACATAGATAATGTTTAATGATTCCCAGTATTGACTTGGGTAAATAGTTCATTAGTAAAATTGCCTCTTGGGCTTAAGTTTTTTTTTTTGAAATTAATGAGAAAAATGGATGAATAATGGATTGATCTCACCAGTATCGATTAGTACTTTTAAGATTGGTTACCACATCTATCCTTTGATAAATCACACAAAAATAATATTTTCACTGTATCACTTAATTGTTGATGCCTC
The DNA here is from genome assembly GCA_963513935.1 of Aphrophora alni. Classification (NCBI taxonomy): domain Eukaryota; kingdom Metazoa; phylum Arthropoda; class Insecta; order Hemiptera; family Aphrophoridae; genus Aphrophora; species Aphrophora alni. Next base: position 93,922,137 of record OY740773.1, on the reverse strand, counting down.
TATTTCATATAATCTGGCTGCCCTTCTTGGTATCTTTTCCAGATAAAAATTCTTCAGAAGTGAAGCAAAGCAGGATAGCATCTGAATTGTTTGAGGCTCTCTCAACAATTGCCTTATTTCATTGTTTGGTTCAAATTCGATGAACGAAGAGATTCTTTCAAAAGTTCATATTTCTATGTCTTGTTGTTTGGGGGGGGGGGATGTATGAAATGGTATTATGACCCTAATTTATTAAACAAGAAACTGTTAATAGTTTACATTGATATTTACTGATTATAATTTATTAATTGAAAAGTTTAAAGTATTACATGGGACTAAATAACTTCTCTTAAAGCTAAATGACCCCATTCCAATTAACTGTATATAATTGTTTTCGTATATGTGAAAGACTCCCGCACTAACATTTTGATGTACATTCCTCCAATCAGGATCGGTCTAGCCTTAGTGGGTGTTAACCTTTTCTTAGTGGGCAAAATCTTGTCTATTGTATTTCTTCCAGCCGCCATCTTGTTCAGACTTTCGGTTGTAATTTGAAGGATCCTACCTTTATTATTAATTCTAGATAAGAACTTAGGTGACGTTTTATGTTCAGAAATATCTGGTTCATATATAGGCATGGTTTGTTTTGTCTCTAGTCTTTCCGTATTTCTACAATCAGTGAAATACTGACACTGTATTTCAAGTTGGCAATTTATTCGGTTGGCTTTTTCGTCTTGATAAAAGCGGTTTATTTTTATTTCCTTGGCTCTGCCTTTGAGTTGTTAATTTTTACGGATAGATCGGATATTTAGGCCTAATTTTGATATAGGTCTTCCTCGGTTTAGAATTTGGTAAGTTGTGTTAATTAATTATTGTCCGGTCGAAAATCTTGAAATTTAGCGTTGCTTTGGATTGGAAGTTCGCATTCTTGCCGCTAGGCGCGTGTATGTCGTTGTTTGAAATGAATGGAATTACTAAATTTTCATAATAAATTATTTATTGACAACATCGTTTTTGAGTTGTTACAAATAGTTTTAGTTGGATTTTTTTGTTGCTTAAACATCTTTATTTTATATCTGTTAGACAAATGAAGACAGAGGACTAGGTAACTCACGGAAAATTGCATCCCAATTAAGTGGCCTCAAACCCGCTTAACCTTAGATGCTTTTACTCTTCCAAATTTTAGCAAGATAAACGCTCACCTATTTTAACTGATTTCACCACTCCCTTATATTAGTTGAAATGTTAGAGAATATTGTGAATATTTTCAACATCTCTATAAACTTGTTGGTCTGTGTTTTGAAATGGGACAAAAGTTTTCAGCTCTCATAGGACTTTTTAACCACTTGCTACTTTTCATACCTTCCTTCCCCTACAAAATTTGAAATGTCCTGCCTTTTCTAGACAATTTTGTCATAAATATCTTGCTACAATCCAAATCGAAGTTGAGTTTTAATTGATAAACTTGTGTAGAGTATTTATAATATATCAACATTATTTTGATAGTAACAATAGTATACAATTATTTCTCAAACCTCCAAAATTTAGTTAAATCTCTATTACCGTCATAGTTTGTTCATCACAGTCATTTTGGTTGATTTTATGCATATAAATTTGAAAATAATGTAACTACATTATTTTCAAATTTAAAATAATTTAAATTTTGATTTTGTATAAAATTTGTAAGTTAACTATATGAAAATTTGTGTTTCAGGTTCATAAAAAGCTAGGAAATACACATTTAGCATTAATGCACTTTAGTTGGGCGACTGACCTAGATCCTAAAGGTGCTAATAGTCAAATTAAAGAAGCTATTGATCCAGCCATCTCAAGGACGCACACGGAAGATACAGGTGCACTAATATTAAAACTAATTCAATCTTTGTGATTGTTGATCAGTATAGTTAATTCAGCTTTTTTAATGTTAAGTCTATTAATATTAAGCAAATGTCACCCTGTGGAATACCAGCCATCTTGTAAATCTACTAAAATAAATTGTGAAAAATATTTACTGAACATTGTATTTGATATGTTGGAATCTAAAGAGAATTGTTTCAAAATGTGAAATTGTTGGTTTGATTATCTCAGAGAATATTCAATTTGAATCAATTTTTTAAAGTTAATATAATAATATTTATTTATTTTACATAAGTTTTTACCCAATTATCATTTATATCTGTAATATTTATGGGGAGGGGGAATGTTACAAGAACAAACAAAAGTTGCATTTAAGAATGAATTAAAAACAAAATCATTGATGGATTGAGGACCCAAATTATAACTTTCGAAAAGTTTTGTTTGAATTGAATGTGATATTCAATTGTTAAAATATCAGTTTTTTCTTTTATTACAACAGAGAGGATTAGGGACAGATCGAGTAATTATGTAATTTGTGAAACAAAATTTGAATTTAAAAGGCACATTAATTCAATTAGATTAAATTTTAGATTAGGTATTTATCTAATCCCTATTGGCATTCTGATATACGCTATCTTGGAAAAATTTCCTCCAATTCCATTGAAGTTTATTAATTTTATAATTTATAAATAGAAACAAATAATGTTTGCTTATATGAGAGAAAAGAATAGTTAAAAAAATGAAAAGCTGGTGTTACTTTCAAAAAAGTTGATGTGAGGTTAAATTAAATATTGATGGAAAAATCCTTAAATTTCTATTCAGTCTTAAATAAAACAAGCTATCAATTTTATAATATATCAATCAAAAATAGTTTGGCATTGTTTTTGCAATATTGTTAGGTAACTTAAATCTTTTAGTCTGAATCCTCCACCTTGCTATGACGACAATGAATATTTTCATATTCTGTTTTACTACTAAACCAAAAATGTATAGCAATTAAATTGAATATTAATATTAATTAAATTTGATATTTTTAATGTTTGAATGACACCAAATACCTTTTTTTAAGTAAGGTTCATTTTTAAATTAAAATAACACATTAAAAGATAAAAATGATGTATTGTGACCAAAAAAATATACATACCTTCTTTAAACATAATCACTATTGACTTCCACACATTATTCATTTGTTTCAAGAGCTTCCTTATTCCATCTTTTAGAACATCCACCACCAGTTTCTTGAACCATTTAGTAACTTCGGACTTCAGTTTTGTTTTTGCCTTATGGTTGTATTTAACTTTTGTATGAGTTCTGCTCACAGTACAGTTGCATTTACTGCTGTTTTGACTCGACATTTGTGCACAAAACTGGTTTTATATCGAATAATGCTATGTTGAATAGCCCATTTCTTACTTTTGCAACATGTTGAAAAATGTTGCAGCTGTAGCCACCCATTTCTGTTATTAATATTTTTAGAACTTCACAGGCCCACAGTTCTTCATAGTCACAGTTTTCTTTGTCGTAAATGAGTGATTACCCATTTTAAAATGCTCACACTCCACATTAATCATATATCAAATGCAAAAAAAATGGCTGACAATTGGTTATTACGTTGTAATAAAACAACAGATACTTGATCCCACTGTATTGCCTCGGAGGTAATTTCAAAACTAACCTTATATTTTAAAACTCATTTTGAATATAATTTGAAATAAGATGGCGTCTAAACCAACTACTTTTGCAAATCTGTTAAACATTTTTATAAACAGTTATATAATACATTGACATAGAAATACAACTAAAAAACATATATTGTTTATAAAATAAATTGTATAATATATTGAAAATTCTTAATAATATTTCAACGCTAACATTTTAATGACTATATAAATATTGGTATTTCAACATCATTATATGAATTTGAAAAATAATAATACAAACTCGAACTAACAATGTTCTTGTTTTGCTAAGATGACTTTCCACAAAACGAATGTATGCTTGCACCAGCAGAGTCTTCGCAAGAACTACCACTTTTACAAATGCAAGACAGTGATGATAGCCTAATGTAAGTCATTCATGAACTAAACAAACTAAAACAATATTTTTCTAATATTTGAATACTGTTTAGTAGATTAAATACTGATTTATGTATATTGTTGGCTATATTTTAGAGAATATTTTAATATTTATTTTATTTTATTTGTATGTTTTAATATTAATTTTATTTTATTTGTATTTTTAATATTAATTTTATTTTATTTGTATTTTTTTAAAAATATTGTAAATACATTTTAAATAAAGTTCTTTTATTTTACTTACGTTGATTCATTATTGGTTATGGTAAGGAGATATACATGGGTTTTGTTTGCTTTAAAGAGATTGATGAATATTACAATAAACAGACAAATACAATGAAATATAATCCAGTTAAAGTTACATTTTATATAAAAATACACTCTAAAACGTATCTACGAACAAGTTTCTTTTTTTTGTTATTTTATGTATTCTCTTGTGTAATTTCCAATTGTACTAACTTTGTAGTTACCACAGTTATTGCTGATTTTTTTAAAAAATTTAAGAACATTCAGTTTTAAAAATGTTCTTAGTACTAATTCTCTTGTTTTTATTGTCTAAAATATTTTTGTATATCATAGCATGTAGAATTAAAAGCTGCTCAATGTGTTTTTTAGTGGTGATTTTTGGGACCTAGAAGTGAACAATAATTTGTGAGGTATCCTAGCTTGTTCTACACTTATCTTCATCTAATCTTGGATTATATCTCACTTTTTTATCTTTCCTATTAGGTCTGTTGACCAACTCTTATTCTCTTCCAACCCTTACAAGTATTGAAGTATTTAAGAGCTACGAATATTTATTTTATGGTCTATTTTTCTTCTTTTTTTTAGATTAGAAAGATTTTCTCTTTTTATTTAACCAAGAGATTTTTCACCTTTAAACCAACTAAATATTTTAAATATTCCAACATTTTGACATTTACTAACCATTTTTTTTTCAGTTATAATAAACTTATCCAATAATTCGTAAAACCGAGTATAAATATTTTGTGACTCCTAGAGTGATTATATATATCAGGTGTTTCAATATATATTGGATATAAGGACGTAACCCTGTATATAAGATAATTCAGTTCTTGCAGAGCTATATTGTATACTGTAATTTGTGTGTGGTGGCTATATTGTACTCAAGGTTAATAGTCCTTAACCATTGAAATGACCTTGTCATACACTAGTCTCACGTAAACGTTTATTCCTAAGTGTTTTATCAGTAATGTCACTTTACAGAGTATTTATCATAGAGTTTTATTTTCAGTACAAGTCTTTCAAATGTGTAAGTAATAAGTTTAATTTGAATAAATTAACTTAATTCCACAGCTCCTTTATTTTATTTTTATTTTATGTAGCAATCGTTTTGCCTCTTCTTTTATCTATAAAATTATAACTTGACCATAACCAAGAGCACACGTCTATACAAATGTATCTGTTTCTTTTTTAATATTTCCGAACGTAATGTGTTCTTGTTCTTGTAATATGTATTATAGTTGTTTTCTGAATTATATATATATTATTGAGCCACATAAAATGCAAGAAAAATTAATGTTTGATAATACCTGAAGGTAAGGGAGAAATGATCGTCACTTAAAATAAAAATTAAAGACAGCACTAAGAGCTGTAAAATTAAGGTAATTTATTAAATTGTACCAGTCCAGAAAGGCAACACAATTATTTTAATTTGAAGAGTTCCTCAATCTGCAGTACCTAACAAATCAACATATTTCGTTTCATAAATTTATTTATTTTAATAAATTTCATCGCACATGATCTCAAGACTCTAGGCTGTTCATACTTGTTAACTACTGACATTTTTGATGACGTATCTCATCATTTAACTAGTTTACTGAGAAAATCGCTGAGAAAGTTGTTTTACCAAAAAGACTGTTTTCAATGTCCGAAGAAAGTTAAAACTGCATATTTACCACAACAGTGTTGTTCATGAACTGTTACAACCCAACTATGGAAAAAATTTACGGTTCTCTCATTGAAATCATGAATTTGTTTCAGCTAAGGAATTGAGATATTGATTCATGTTTATTATAATGATGAGGCTTAGTTTCACTTGTATGATTTTGCAAACAGCCAATCAAAATGGTTGAATATGGAGGAGTGAAAATCATCACGCTTTTGTAGAACAAGCATTACATGCATGTAACATTGGTGTATATTGTGTAATTTCTCGTCGTTATGTTGTAGGGGCTCTATTATTTTTTGATACAACGGTCACTGATGAAGTGCATCGTGATTTAATCCAACAATTTACTGTTTTGCTGGGTGTTAATGAAAGACAGTGTTGGTTTCAGCAAGATGCTACAGCTGCCCACACTGCAAATGAAACGATCACCATGTTGTAGGAATTTTATGATGATCATCTCTGAATATCACACCTCACGATTTTTACCTTTGGAGATACCTGAAAAGTATGGCATTTCAAAACAATCACCGAACACTTGAAGACCTGAAGGCAAATCTTGAAAAAATATTTGAAACATAAGTGAATAAACTTATGGAGAATGGCTGCTAATGTCATGAAATGTGTACGAGTCTGTATCCAAGTTAATGGAATTCACTTTTAGAATTAGTAAAGGTAAAGCAACTGTTTGTATTTTTTATAAAAATTATAAGATTACAAAATTACCAACTGGGTTGCGTCCTTTATGAAACACCCAGTATATGAACACAATGAGCCAAAACGAAGTAAGTTAATCAGTCCCAAATTAGTTGTATGGGTAGTATTAGTAGGCATAATATTTTATAGTGCCGAGTGTCTACATTTCTGTAAGGGAGATCTTAATAATTAGAATTCTGTTTTAAAAGTTGATTAGTAAACAGCTTAATATGAATTCTTACTTTATTAGGTTCGTCAAGAATTCACATTAAGTTAATATTACACAATCTTGGTTGATAAACAACTAAATCAGGTTACTAATATGGTTTAATCGGACGAACCTATTATTTGTGTATATAAAAACTAATATCAACGTTTTGGGAGTATAAATAAACTCTTGTTATCAAGTGTAAAACTATGAGCATATAAGAGAAAACACCAACATAGTCTAGTAGTGTAAGGCCATGTTAGACACTAAAACTATATCTTTAACTTAAGAAAATAACCCCTATCTTAAAACTAGACCTGAGTAGTCAAGCTAAGACTAAATACAAATGTGATCAGATTAAAACCACCTGAAACTTTTTTTTATGTTCCAAGTTTTATACTTGATAACGAAAATTTATTTATACTCTTATAAACATCATGTTTTTATATACACAAATATAGCAAAAGTCTGATAAAAACCATAATAATAATATGAACAATCTATCATCAAATAACTTTAAAACCAGAACTAAATCATGTGCTGTAAACAGCTAATGACTGTGATGAAGTAAAATAATCATGAAATATGTTAGAAACATGGTTTTTCAATGGGTGAGGCAAAGAAAGTGAATTTTCTGTAAAATTATTTACTCGTTTTGCTTGGAATTCACTAGTACAATGTAGTTAAATTTAAACAATCACAAAAGCTATATTTATGTTTTAAGGTTTTTCATTACTATCTGCATTTATTCCGTTAAATTTAAGCTGTGTTTTTGTTGCTATTCTTTGATTTTAAAATGTTGATATAATATAGTCACATTAAATTATTTTTAATTGGGATCAGCATAACAATTGGCCTAGACATTTTTAGCTTGGTATAAATAGGACTTAATACCCCCAAGATTCATAGGTTCTAGTATGATTACTAGCTTAGATTTTCCATGTGTTACGCTATTTCCCATCTTAATTACTCCAACAATCATAATATATATGTTAAACCACAACAAATATAATTTGTTCTTTCTGGTTGTTTAAAGGTGAAAAACTTTTTTGTCATCATGATAAAAAAAAGAAGAAAAGAGCATAAAATAATCCCCTTGCCCTCGAAATACTCTATTACCATCAGCGTTGGAAGAGAACAAGAGTTGATCAAGAGAGATCTGATAGAAAAAATAAAAGAGAAAGATTAAATAAAGAAAGGTGTAGATTCAACTCAGGATTTTCACACCCATATTCACTATAAGTGAGGCCCCTGAATAGCGAAAAATTTAAATTATAGGTATCAAAGCAAAATATTTTTCTCAGAACCTTTTTTGCATATTTATTTTAAACAATGTGATCATTTCATGGAACAAAATATAACTTTTGTAGTAACCATATTTCTCCCCCACTAAATTTTTAAACTAAATTACTAAATTGCTCTGTAATTGATAAAATTCATAGATGCGAATATGTTGAGGAAAAAATGTAATTGGCAAAAAGTCTTAATAAATGAAAAATCTTAATTTCCTAATTGACATTTAGCATTACTTTGCAAGAATTATTAACTTTATTATTAATAATGAAACTATATTTGAGAGCCTGATCACAGGTTAAGACATGGAGAACTTATAGAAACTAGATTTTCTTTAGGCTTTCACATTAGTATGTGCTAGATATTCTCTTCAAGTGCTGGGAAAATCTTAGCTGCCAACATCCCAGAATTAGCTCATATTAGCTTTTGGAAAAACAAAAAAAAAATTAATAAAATATTTATGTTTTATTATATGAAAATAACTACTGTTTCACTATTAAAAAAAGTAAATTGGAAAAATATTAATTTTATTATTATTAAATTCTACAAGCCCTAATTTACTATTCAACAAGTCGCTATAAAAAATGAGGCACTTAATATATTTTAACATTAATTTTAAAATACAGTATTCATTCCACCGCCTGTGACGTAAACCATTTCTGAATGTTCTCCTTTGTCTCATCATCACTACTGAACTTCTGGCCACCAAGAAATTTCTGGAGGTACATAAACAGATGGAAATTTATTACCACAAACTCTGGACTCTATGGGGCAACTGAATTGTTCCCAACAAAAACCACATGATTTGTTCTGTAATGCACGAAATAACTTTTTAACAGTTTGATAGTATGCTTCTATGTTGCTGTTATGTTCCCATTATGAATATATGTTTTTTGTGAAAAAGTGTAATTTCATGCAGTAAAGAAATTTCAGGAAATTGCTGGGACAAATCAGAAATTATGAATTGTCCATTGTGGAACGAACCTTCTCTACAACCTTTTGAAGCAAATTTTCATTGACAAGGAATGGCTTGCCACTACACTCCTCTTCATGAATGTACTTCCTATATGAAACATTCTAATCCATTTTCTAAACATACTTTCATTTATCACATTCAACCCATAAATTTCATATGGTCAAACTTGTCTTCTGTTCCAAACCCTGATTACCAATCGTATTTCACAAATGGGGGCCCATTCGATTGTTTTAATATGTTAACTGACTGTTTAGTGGTTCTCGTGGCAAACAAACAAACTAAATGACTTCGTCATTGTTGAGTAGAAGGAATAAATTACGCACACACACCTTTTAAATCACCAGTTACACAGTAGATGAGCATAGACAGTATTTATTTTCTGGGTGTACCTCGTAATTGCTGCTTATAAATTCCAAAAATTTTTTTTATGGTTGAAATGATTGAAAATATTATAAAACAATTATTAAAATATTATTAACATCATTAACAGTTACTATTATTGTAATATTTGTTTAATTTTATAATATTATTGTCACTTTACAAGACTACTATTAGTTTTCCAAAAGTGGTTTCTGAAGTGTAATTCAAGAATTACTGAAGTTGTCATTTTACAATAATTTAATTCATTAATATGAGAATATTTTGCCAAACAATTTAGCAAGTTATGGCTAATGACACTGTTACTTGGAGCTTTTATATGCTCCATTTGTATGAAAAGTGGAATATGACTTGGTTTTTATGTGTAGCAATTACTTTAAATTTCTAGCAATTAGCAAATTTCTCCACTTATTTTCAAACATCAGTCTTTATCTTCAGTTAGTTTGTTTTAGTTTTTATATATTTTTGGAGAATGCCCAATCGTGTTATCCCTTGGATGAAAAATATAACATACAAATTTACTTCTGTGCTAAAAAAATATTAAGTTAAAAATGTTTTATGGAAATTTTCTAAAAATTTTATTTTTGTAATATGGGCTTGTTGCCAAATTCCAACTCTGTGCTAAAAACTAAACATTGAAAATGAGGTTCATGAGAAGCAAATGTATGCCTAGTATTTCTTTTTTGACTAATTAGTTAAAAATATTGTGTTAGACTATGTCAGAATTAATTAGATATTCATTTTTTTTTTTTTTTTTTTTTTTTTTTTTACCATAGTAGAGCAAACACCATCAATGCCTGGAGATTTTCTACTTTGTAAACAGTTAATCGTGCAATCAATATCTCTTTCTGAAATTGAATCTAAAAACATGGAAGAAGCCTCACACCTTCCACCAAAATAAGCTTCAGGATATGGTGAAACATAATATGAATCATTCTTATAATCTAGTTCACAAGTTATATCATCCACAACAGAAAAAGTATGTGTTAAACCTCTCAGCCACTAACTGCTATCAAGAGCACTATTTAAACACTCTTAATTGATGATGTGATAAGAGATTATCTGTTTACTAGATGAAGTCAACTTCCCTCCCCTCAAAATCAATAATGTCATGAAATGATCTGAAACATGTGATTCAATTATGTGTGCCTCCACATTTATTCTAATCTTATTTAAAACTCTAACAAAAACATGGTCAATACAAGTTTTTGAATCCTCTGCAATTCGGGTAGGCTGATTTACCAACTAGGCCAAAACTACTCATTCGTGTTTTATAATCATTTGAAATTTGAAATTCCTCCAAGGTATTAATATTTATATCACTAATCACTATCAAATTTTTTGGCGATTTAATTTCCTCAGTTTGTATAAAATAATCGCTTAATTCCTCAAGAACAGACTCAATCGATTGTGAATGCAATCTATACATACTTATTAAGAAATAAGTTTCTTTTGAAAACCTAAAAACAATATCTAGTGTGTCTGCTGAAATGAATTTTAGTTGTCTACTCTGCAAACATTCAATTTGAGAATGTATATAAACCCCCCCCCCCATTCTATAAGTTGCATTAGAATTTAGCATCAGATTATTATTTGGTAATTGATAAAAATCACTCTCAGTTTTGCTTATCCAACTCTCAGACAAAACTATAATAAGCGGTCAATTTTCCCACCCCGATAACTCAGTTATAGAATGTCAAAATTTTTACGCATGCTTCTAATATTTCGATGAATTATGACAAGATGCTTAGAACCATTGGCAACAAGATCAACACAAGATTTTTTTTGCAAAATCTAAGATAAAATCTAATTTTGCTACAAGTCAAGGCAACATACACAATGCTACAAATAAAGAAAAAAAAATGCAAATAACTTAACACTAAGACAGTATTTACAAGTTATGAAGATCATTTTGGCTCATTACTTAGTTTATTGGATCACCTTCAGTCCTTCTCAAAATACTCTGCCTCCTTGTACCCAGCAGAACTTATAGTCATGGTTCCTTTTCGCCTCACGTACCAAAGCAAACAGCCACCTTCACCCAGGTGACAACGATTCATTTATGTAGAGAGGAGTGTCTGTACTGAGTCCCACGTGTCTTGTAGACAAGTCCTGTTTTGCACGCTTCTTCATTGCAAAAACTCTTCCTTGTCCAAATGCTTTACAAATTTAACAATTATACCTGGATGAGCGTTTGGGGTCCGGTCTTTTACCCAACCTATGGCATGCATCAATCATACCTTCACTTATTTCAAAGTCTACACAGATGCCAACCTTTTTTATAATTTCGACGATGTCTTCTCCCTTTTCCATGGGAACATCCTGTATCTCAATACAATTACTTTTGCTATATTGCTCAACATCCTTCAATCTACTCTCCAGCGTCATAATTTTCTCCTTCAATAGTTTATTTTCTGTATTTAATGTTACAGCAGATATTTCTTGTTGAAACTCTATATTAAAGGATTAAGTAAAGCAATAAAGATAATGTTTCAAAATTATTATTAGTATTATTATTTAGTATTATCAGTATAATTTATAATAATTTTGAAACTTTAGCCTTATTGGCTTATTTAATCTGTTATTTTCTTTAGTTAGTTTTTCTATTTCTTCCAGAAACTTATCGACCTTCATAGTTTGCTGTTTAATAGCCTCTGTATTTTGTGCTACCTTTTTGCTCTGATTTTCTTTTGAGGTGTTAAAGTCCTTCACAATTGTTCTCTGGTCTTCCTTTATTTCATTTATGGCGTTCATAACATCTTGTAGGCTCAGCTATCCTTCCCCCGCCTGAGTCTCCAGCTTCAACCACTTCCGCCTTGTAATAGAACAACTCTCACACCTCCACACCAGATTTTCCGCAGATAAATTTTCAATGTCACCTTTACTAAATTTAACGCAACCACCATGGAAATTTTGTTCACAGTTAACACATTGTATTTTTACATGCTTCGAAGAGATAGATTTCAAACATACATTGTAATTTGCCATTTTGAGAATATAAAATGAGTAAAAAAGCATATTAAACACAACAAGAGAAAGTAAAGTGCTACAAAATTTCGAGAATACACAATTAATCGTGAATATACGCCAAACGCACACTTTAAACTCTAAGATAGTCAGAAGCAAGATAGAGATAAGATATAACCTCACTGTTCAAATGTTGTCTCATAACAGCGTAGTATTTTATACCTAAAGTATAGGTATCGAGAATTTATGGTTGAGCCAGTACATGGATAGAGGATTAAAAAATGAAAATCATCGCTATTCAGAAGAAAACTTAGGATTATTAAAAACATATTCTTATAATGATTATATTGAGTTACATTATTTGAAATTAAAAATAGATACTTTAATTTAGAGATTATAACATTTGTTTATTATAGAAATTTACAAAATTCATTCACTAATTCTCCATATTCAACCTTATCATATGCCATTTGTCAATGTTCACGAAAAGTGGAATGTTGGAAGTTAAATCAAGTCAAGTTAAGATTACTCAAGAAGCTATGGCGTAGCTGAATTATACACTACCAGTGCTACCTTTCACAATGAAAAAATGTTGCAAAAACATCATAAAAGGTTCCATGATTGTGCAATAAATCTAAAAAATAGTATTTATCATTTATAATTATATAATATATATTAAAAAACAATTATATATGATGTTACTAACTTTTAAAATAAGAACATACAAATCAATATAAATGTGGATTTTTGCACAACTCAGTTGAACTCTAAGTGGTTCATTGTTTGAAGGCAAGATACTTGATACATACAAATAATGAAATTATCCCTAAATTGTGATACAGTAGATGCCCTAGAGTTCGGCTTTGGTTGGATCAGCTGCCGGATGGTCCGGCCGGTCCTAGGAGGATGAGTCATATCCGTCACGTTGCCGGGGGCGAACGACCTTCGACAGGATTTATCTTGAATGTTTAGTTTACGGGCGAGCTTGTAATTGGTCGGTCGCACTTAACCTGTGACAAACGGTTTGGTTATATGTAGTACGTACTGTACAGTGAGATTGATTGATCTGTAATTTCGTGTGTGAATGTTTTTTGCTGTTTAGTATGTAGGATTGTTTTCGGGAGTGAACGTTGTGAGTAAGTGTAAGTTGTACGTGTGCGAGTTAGCTTAGAGAAAAATGTTTTCTAAAATGAGTGAAAAATGTAAACATACGTTTGTGACAATGGAACAAAAACTCAGTATCCTAGAGCGTCTAGATAAAGGTGAATCGGTCCAAAGTATTTGTAGAGAATTTAATGTCGTAAAAGTACTGTAAATGACTAGCGTCGGAACCAGAAATCTATTGAGACTTTTTATACTCAGATTGAAGCTGAAAAAGTGCTGTCTACTCAATGTACTTTAAAAAAGCCTAAACTTGAACAAGTTGATGATTCTTTGTGGCTCTGGTTTATGCAGGAGCGCAGGAGAGGCACTCAAATAAATGGGCCAATTTTAAAGGAGAAGGCAATCATTCTTCACACAAAACTTGGAGGAAAAGATACATTCACAGCAAGTGATGGCTGGTTGTCAAGGTGGAAAAAACGCCATAGAGTTCATTTTGTCAGCGTATGTGGGGAAAAAATGCCAGCAGATGAGCCGGGAGCAAGTGAATTTTCAGCAAAGTTGAAGAGTATTATTGCTAGTGAAAAATATAGTCCAGAACAAATTTATAATATCGATGAAACGGGACTGAATTATAAACTGTTGCCATGAAAAACTTTCGCCCCAGCACAAGAAACGTCAGCACCAGGGTTTAAAGTGAACAAAGAAAGAGTTACAGTTGCTTTGTGTTCGAATGCGTCAGGGTCACATAAGCTGCCTCTGTTTGTAATTGGAAAATCGGTAAAACCTAGAGCATTTAAGAACTTCAATATGATTTGTCTACCAGTGTACAACAGGGCACAGAAATCTGCCTGGATGGAAGCTTATTTGTTCAAAGAATGGTTCATTGCTGAATTTGTGCCTAAAGTAAAGCAACATTTAACATCTATGATCTTGCCGGTTAAGGCGCTTCTCATGCTTGACAATGCACCTTCACATTCTGAAGAGGACCTAGAATGTGAAGGTGACAGTGGTATTAAGATTTTGTATATGCCACCTAACGTTACAAGTATTTCCCAACCAATGGATCAAGGGGTTATTAGTGTTTTAAAAGAAAATATCGCAGTAAACTTCTCTCTGAAATCCTAGGTAAATTGGACAGTGAGGGTGACACAGGACTAATTCAGGCCCTAAAGACAATCAACTTGAAAGATGTAATTTATATGGCAGCTGAAGCATATGATGAGATTCCTTCATCCACATTGACAAAGTCTTGGAGAAAGGTCTGGCCAGGTGTAGAAGAGATCATTGACAAGGCCCAACAAGAAAATCCAAAAGCTAATGAAACTACTATTAGGTGTTGGAACCAGATGACAATCTATCAATGTTATCGGATCTTCAACAACTGCCTACAGGTAATTCTATAAACCTTGTAGAGAGCGATGTTACGGAATGGATTGTAAGCAACGATGATGAGCTTGGCAATGAAATATTAAATGACAATGGAATTGTTCAAGCTGTAATGAATCAAGAAGCTAATGACGAGGATGGGGAAGAAGGAACTAGTGAGGGAAATTTAAGCCATGAAGAGGGAAGGGCAGCACTGGAACATGCGACGATGTACGTAGACCAATAAGCTGCTGCAACAGTTGTCGACGTGATGTTTATGAGCAAATGGCGTGACTATGCTTTCAAAAACACTCTTAATCAGAAAATGCAAAAGAAAATAACAGATTTCTTTTAATTTTTATCCGTTATGAGACAAGTAATACGGGTACAGTAATTTCCTCAAAGAAATTTCTGGTTTGTTTTTACAGTACGTAATGTGTTTTTCTGTTCAGTTTTATCCTTAGTGCAGTATCGGTATTTACTTTTTAATATGTGTTGCAAAAACGTATCTATGAGTGGCACAACATGACAATTCAACCAAGAGACGTCAAAATCTTCTCTTTGGTAAGTACATAATGTTGCAAAAATGTTTAAACAACGTCTTTTGTTGATTCTTAAGCATAGGGAATGTATTTAATAGGGATATTTTAAATTTTGATAGTACATCTGGTTAGTTCGGCCATTTTGAAGTCCGGCCGGTGGTCCAGTCCCGAGGTGGCCGAACTAGAGGGAGTCTACTGTATTGTAATTTAAGTTATCTTTTCTTTTGTAAATCGTAGTATTGTTTGCTCAGTATTATTTCTTTTACTGTATTATTTAAATAATTAACATTTTTGCCCCCAATAAATACAAATAATCAATTATCTTATCATTTGACAGAATTATTTTGTATTTTTGATGTACTGAAACACCTCACGTATTGAACCTATTGCAACAAGAGGAATGTTAGGCTATAACATCTATCCAATAAAAACTTTATTTTCTATAATTGATAACAATAATTTATTAGGCCTAAGTTTATTATGCAGCTAAATATAAACAAACTATGAGATCTATACAAATAGTATGTTGTTTGTTGGAATACTAAAACTCTTGTTACTGAAAACTAAGTGACAAACATTTATCATCAAGAACATACAACTTCTGTTAGTTTTTCATTTTAGTAGAAAACATGGCTTAATACTTCTTGCACTATCAGCTAACACAATATTATGGGTGGGATTATAAAATATTTTAAACTGGTATCAAGAATATATATACTTTTTTAGGTTAAACATACCTTAAGCCGTTACAGTTCTTATTTTTGTGTTGTAGGACTACCTGTTTTGGACCTCTCCCCATTATCAAGTCACATAAAAACACTATGAAATACTAAACACATTTTAAGTTTATATATATTTCAAGTTTAAGCCATAGAAAACCATGTAGTCATCACAATACACACAATTTGATCGTAGACAAATGCCAGCTGGTTGGTAGATGGAACTCAACTGATTCATCACTAACCTATTCTCGTTTGTCAGTTCGAGACACTTCTTGGGCATTCATTTATTTGTTAAATTGTATTAAACAAAATGTTCAAATTATATTTAAGTTTTTCATCTAATGTATTATTGGGATAATTTTTTAAGGCATAATGTATCTGTAACTCCTCCATAGAGGACATGGAAAGGAATGTTTTATGTTTCTGTTCATTATATGTGATTTGATAATGGAAAGAGAAATTCTCCGCAACCGATAGTCCAGTGTGACAAAAATAAGAATTTTGATGGCTTGTGGACACCTTTTTGAAATGCAAAAATCACCAAATGACCTACACATCTACACTAAACATCGGGTGATCTTTGTGATGTTTGAAGTAAGGGCAAGAATTGGTAATTTGTCTACACAAAAGACCTTCAAAATTTTCATCCCTCTGACTCTGCTGTGTGTAAAGTGTGCAATTTGGAGGAGGATTCCATTAAGCATTCTCTTCTGCGGTGTGGAGATGGGGATGTTGTGAGAGACGATTTGTTGCCGAGGATTGCAAATTTTAGTAACAAAGACTTGGATGATATAACAGTTTTATTGACAAACTCATCATTTTGGAGAACAGCTAGGCACATTTATGAGAGATATTGGAATATCAGCACAACCTGTGAATAAAAAGAAGACTTTT
The DNA here is from genome assembly GCA_963513935.1 of Aphrophora alni. NCBI lineage: Eukaryota > Metazoa > Arthropoda > Insecta > Hemiptera > Aphrophoridae > Aphrophora > Aphrophora alni. The sequence goes on along the minus strand of OY740773.1, from coordinate 93,905,172 downwards.
TAAACACATTTATTGCTCTAGCAGCCTTAACATCCATTAAAAAGTCATAAGTGGGTGGTTTATTTGTATAATATCAAGAAGACATTTAATTAGACCCCTACTAAAACTTTTCAGAATATGATTTGTTCAAAATTTTACATACAAGAGCTCTTTGATAAGTCAGAGACTTAGAAATAAAAGAATTTGTTTTCTTACCAAAATTTGATTTATTTTTCGACAGTCTCTTTTTAGCTTGATACACTTTGTTCAGTGGTTTTCAACTTCTTAAAACCATTCAAAAAATATGATTTCTCAAAAAAAGAAATTTTCAGTGAGACTTCCTTGTTTTGATACTAATCTTTTTCTGCCATGCCACATCATTATGTTGGCAAGAGAAATACATTTCAAGGAGCCAAATCTGGATATAGGTTATATGAGGAAGCAATTTGTTCCCTTGTTGGAGAATTTTTTCATGGCCTTTGCAAATGTCTAAGCTGTTTCATTGTCATGGTGTAAGAGATTTTCATTCAAGTGTGGTTGCTTTTTCATTAATATTCACCATAAAATTGATCCAATAATACTGTTCTGTGGTAGTTTTTATCTTTTCCAGGTAGCTGATGAAGATTATGCCATGAGGCCTAAATTTCTTTTGGTTGACGGCACTATTTTCCCCTTCTTCTAAGCACGTTCCTCTGTTTTGATTACTCTTTGATTTCTGGAGTAATGGATCCGTGTTTCAACAGTGGTTACATAAATGCCTCATAAACTCACTTGGATTGTGCTTGATCATATGCAAACACTACTTTGAAATAATTATGCGATTCTGTTTATGGTAATTTATGAGCAAGCACAACAACCTTCTTTGCGATATGCATCTTTGCGATATCTTTCTCATGCAGCGTATTAAAGAAAAAGCTGTGTGTATCTTCACTCGAATGTCGTTCAACACAATATGAATTTTATTGACCATCTCAATTGTTGTCTCATTCGTTGTCCCAAATGCTCATCATCATTCGTACTTTTTTACAACAGAAAAAAAAAATCCAGCACACCACTTGTGATATGTTCCATACGACGAAGCAGAGTTTCCATAATACTTTTCTTCAATTTTCTTAATGATTTTTCAACACAAAAAATATTACTTTATCTCAAGTTCCCCCATTAGAACAATGAAACAAACTTATCCTATTTTGATGTTGTAAAAAAAAATTGTATTAGACAGATCTAATTGAATCTTTGTGATTATACCGAAATAAGAAGGCACATGTCAACGCAAAAATGAAACTTCTGATCTGAGCACAATTTTTATCAAAGTCACTGTCTTATCAAACCGCTCTGGTATTGGCCTTTCTTCTTTTTTTTTTAATGTATATACTTGAAAAATCTTACTGTGCAATAACTTTGTACATACAGGATAAACTTCGAGTTTTTAAGATGAATTGGTTTAAAACTTCCAATTATGTTATTTTATTCCAAATAAAAATTAATGGTAAAATATAGGCTACCACAGATGTCGGTATAAAAGTTTGTATATTTTCTTGAATTGAGCTCTGCCTATCGCTATCAAGTTTTGAAATTTAGAAGACGATACATTTTTATTGAAAGTAACTAACAAAAATCAAACCTTATTAATTTGCAAATGAGTATGAAAAAATACTATTAAATTTACCATTTATAATTCATTTAAGCAGCAATAATTATATGAAATCTTGTTTCTTTTGTTTTCAGGTAGTTTATGATTACTACTCTGGATCTGCAGTTTCTTCTTATTCTCTTACAAAAATGCTTTACTTCTATAATAAAACTGTGTTAAATAGTGTTTTATGTTCTGAAATATTTTATTTATATATAAATATTATTAATTTTATGTTCTTTACTAATTTCATATGCTTTGTAAATAAATATACAAGTTGGAATCCAACAAAAATAATGTGATCTCTGTTTTCATATTTGAAAACATTTTATCCTTTTTACTGTTTAAAATCTTTATTAGGCCTACTATAGGTGCACTGAATTTATTCAATTTTAATATTAGATCTCTACTTATTTTAGAAATTATCATTTTTTTAAGTTTTATTCATATTCTTTAGTATATCAGTATATTAATAATTATTATTATATAGAAAAACTTAATTTCTTAATTGGTTTTTTAAACAATGAAATCAGATTTAAAACTATGAATCACTGTCTTTTTGTCTTTCACAGCAGGGAGCTGATGTGAACAGTAGCATGGGTTCAGTGGAATACGGAAAAGGAAAAGGTGTATCGTGACGTTACCATGGTGATTGCTGCATTAATCAATCTAAATATAATTCTTTGTGCAAACATGTTTTTATATTTTCATAAGCTTTTGAGTTTTCATGTTTATAGAACAGTTTGTGTATTCACAAGCATATAGCGGAAGACAATAAGAAAAAGTTTCTTTCCGCTACTGTTCTCATCAGCTCCGTAAAATATTTATTTATTAATAAGATTTTTTTTTTTTAATCCCCATAAAACAATTTTTTTGTTTCCAAGAGATAAAATTATAAAAGAGATTTACAACTACAACTAGGAACAGCACTATAACAATATTTGAACAATAATGAGACTTAATATTAATATCAAATTGTTACACTCGGTTGTAGCATACTTGATTTTAGCTGTATGGAATCATACAATTACGTCAAATTTCAAACCATTAATTATACAGGGAGCGGCAGAAATACCTGACGGTTTTTAAATAAGAATAACTCCAATGTTTATAAACATTTTTGCATATTTATTATATATTAAGAACAGTAAAAGACGGCAATTAATAAAAACATATATGTAACAATGTATAGTCTAAAAAAACCAAAACATAAAGGCTACATTATTTAAAGACAACGTCATTTAAGTGGTGGCCATTTTCCAGCATACATTCCTCAAGTCTCGCAGCAAAGCTGTCAAACACTTTACTCAGCATGTCCGTTGATATAGACATAACCACTTGTCTAATAGCTTCTTTTAAGTCTTCTAGTGTACAGGGTTTGTTTGCGTACAGTTTCGATTTTAGGTAACCCCAAAGGAAAAAGTCGCAAACACTCAGGTCGGGGGAACGAGCGGGCCAAGCGATGTCACCGTTTTGAAAGATGGCGCGGCCTCGAAACTTCATCCTCAAATAACCTATTCCAGCATTTGCTGTGTGGGCAGTTGCTCCGTCTTGTTGGAACACATCTTCTTCAAACCAAGACATTTCTTTTAAGTTCAGGAACGAAGAAATTGTCCAACATTCTCAAGTTCATGGTTTACCGTAACTGTTCGCCCTCCTTCCTCAAAAAAGTACGGCCCGATAACACACTTCTTAGTAACCCCGCACCACACTGTAACTTTGGAACTATGCAGGGGGCGTTCATGTAACTCTTGTGGGTTTGTGTCTGACCAATAGCGAAAATTTTGTTTGTTGACATACCCATCAAGATGAAAATGAGCCTCATCACTCATTACAAGAATTGTTTCATCGTCCATCAAATCAATCATTTGTTCAAAAAATCTCTGGCGATTAGCGTAGTCATGAGGCTTCAGCTGTTGAACAATTGCAATTTTATAAGGGTGAAAGTGTAGCTCCTCGTGCTATATTCTTCTCACTGACCGGTCGGACATTCGAAGAGCAGCAGCTTGTCTACGCACAGGTCGATGCGGGCTAGACATCACGGCTTGCCTCACTCGCTCAACGTTTTCCGACGTTCTCACTGACCTCGGGCGTCCTCCAGGCTTTTGTTTTAACGCTGAACTAGTTGACCTGAAGTTGTTGACCCACAACGTGATAGTGTTACGGGATGGAACTTGTCTCACATGAAAATGTCTGCGAAACTGACGTTGTGTTACAACAACAGAATCACCACTTTTAAAATACGTCTCAATGACGAACGCACGATGCTCACTGGACCACTGCTCCATGGCAACTGAAACTCCCTCGAGTGGCCTTGAGAACGCCGCTTTCCCCACCATCCCCCTCCACACGACTGCCTTACTGTGCACGAACAAAAACCATCAGGTATTTCTGCCGCTCCCTGTATTATAGACCACCACTAAAAACCTATTTTTGACGATAAAAGTTATAAATTTAAGGATACATGTCCAGAACGTGATTGATTCTGATATTAAAAATCAGTGTTGTCAGTTATGGCAAATAATGTAATGAATGAATGATTAGCCTAATGTCAAAATCAGGTGACATTACATACTTTGTAAAGCTGGTGGATGACATGTAAGACAATGAGGTAATATAATTTCCTTTCACAGACAAATAAAGAGAGGAATATAAAGACTTATTGCTTCAAAGTGAGGATGGAAAAAATAAGGTCATGAATTTCCCCTTGTAGACAAAATGTTTTTAGATAAAGAGAACAGAGTGAATACTGGTGCTCGACTATGACTCCAAAGTAAAAGCTTCGAAGACTAAAACATAGTGAGAGAAAGGGGAAATTTCCCCTCTGATCTTTTGGTTAAATTGAGTAAAAAATGATTTGTACCCAACTAATGCTTCAGAGAAGACGAAAACTGCAGTATAGAGAGAGATTGAGATCATAATTTTCCCTCGGACAAATATCTTTTAATTTATTGATTTTAAAGCTTAAACGTTTTTACCAGCTAATATTGAAAATACTAAATTGCAAAATATATTTTGTTTATTTTGAGGAGAAGAAGAGGCTAACTAATACTCCTGAGAAGTAGAAAACTGTTGTATAGTGAGAGATTGGGATCATGTAATTTTTTTTTCTTGTTGTTTCATGGCGAAAAATCTCTTCATCTTCACTTTATAAAAAAAAGAGAAAAAAAGTGATTAAATAAAAACTCTGTCCTTGAGTACCCTAGTAGCACCAGGGGCGAAAGAAAGCAAAAGTTGGTATCTGATCATAACTCAAGAATGAAGGCATATTATAGAACTGTAACATAGCAAGAAAATGAGATAGTGAAAATTCTCCTTTTGACCAAATGATTTTATGTTGAAAACAAAATTTAAGATAAGTTTCTGACAGATTCTAAAGTGATTAATTCATAATACCGTACTTTTTAAATAATAATGGGTCAAAAAATTGACAAGTTTTTCATGGAAGTATTCAGTTTAAAATTCTCTGAGTATATAAAAAAATTTTTTGAATGATATTTCTGTCATCTGTAGTATCGTATGTCCTAAATGGGTGTATTAATTTTGATCAAATATGGTACATCTTCATATATCAAGCCCTTTTCATTTTTTTCATTAGCCTAACTGAAAATTTGGAGATAGCTGCCATAAGAACTAAACAATAAAATTTAGTTTTACCAAAAAATTATATCACTATCTCTCCAAAAATACCTGTTTGGATGTGTCGGTAAAATACTAAAAGATTGAGTATGTAAAATCTCAAATAATAAAAATAATGTTAAAGGAATAATTTTTTTGAGGTTATAGTTTAAATTTAGAGAACATGACTTTATTTTGTTTCAATTTATTGAAATACGACCATGTTAATTTTATATAATTTTTCCTTGGAAGTAAAATTATAGATGACTTTTTATGGAATGCATATATATTTCAAAGTATATGAAATAGCTTTTATAATGTCTAAAACACATATTTTATTTATTTATATGTTACCACCTGTTGTTGATTGTAGGGTTCTTAGAATGACATCTAAGTGCTTTATAAACTACATAATACTATTGTAATATTACTTTTATAATATTATATTATTGAATTCAACATAATAATTAAACTATGTGCTTATTAGTTTCTACAGTCTATAAATTGCCAGTGAATTAAATACATTTGACATAGTTTGAATTAAAATTAAGAAATAAATGTGAATATTTTATGGGTTTTTGTACAGTATGATTCTTTGGCTAGGAAACCCAAACAATTCTTCAATATTTTTAAAATGTTTGCATTGTTCGTTATAAAAAATATGTACTTAACCTTGTATGTTGCAAAATGAAAATGGCCCCTTCCATTACTGAAGTCTTTTTGTATGTTGATGTGCAAGTTGTGAAACACATATACTCATGTAACATTGGTAATACCACAAAAATCTACCATCATATCACTTCAATTGTTTACGGTTGATATATCTCTGTATTTCAGTAAACCCCACAAGAAGAAATCAGGTGGCAGGAATCTTGACAGTTACAGATTTTTCAAATTTTTTCAAAATCGGCCATTGAAATAATTGTCAATATCCCTCATGCTTGCATTTAAATGTGCAACATGTTGTATTGAAAGTTATCGTTCATTAATTCGTCATCTGTTGAAGATTTCCAAATTCACTAATTATGTTTAAGTACTACACCATGATAACAATTTCATCGAAGATCAAACTGTATTTCTTTTTGAATACTTGATTTAACTGTTTTTTACTGTACACTTTCTTTACCATACGACTTATTCTTTAATGCACTTCTAATAATATTAAATAATTATTGTAAATATTTTCGGCATATGCAGTCAATCTACACAAGTCAAACCAATTGGCGGTCAAGGGTACAGTCTACTTCGTTGAGACGTGTGAGATCGTTCTTGTTTTGATAAACATAAGTTTAATCCGAGTCAGGTTTATAAGAAATTATACAAATTATTGAAGGGTATTTGAGTTTCCTTGTGAGAGAATCTCACTGTATTATTACTTTACAATTTTGCTTTTATAAAAATTCAGTTTATAATATAACTAAATAGATCACATTTATTTAAACTTACATAAGCTACTGACAAAATATATAATTTGACAGAATAATAATTATTAAAATATTTGTTACAAAGCTCCAAAATTTGTTTGTAGATTTGAGATTTACGTAAACAAATTTAGTGTCACTCCTTTAAAATTGTTAATTTAACCTTATATAAGCTCTCATTTAGTGTTAATACACTTTGATGCTTGGGTGTGTATCTTCCCATTTACCTCATCACAAAATTAGTGTCATTCGCTTCATATGATTTTAGCTCTATTCATTTTGTAACAGTGCTTTAGTTTCCATCACACCTTTTTCTGTTTTAATCTATTAACGACAGACTACTTATAAGTCATAAACAGTGACAAGTTAAATAGGTAGATGCAAAATGATGTGTTAAACTATATTATCACTTCATGCTGGATGTAATAAACCTATTGAAGTGAAAATTTAATTTTTTAAATATTTTATCAATTCTACTTCCTAGACCATTTATGAAATGTTTTATGTTACATACATTATCTTAATATAAATATTATGATACACCAAATAAATTAATGTTTCTACAAAAATACAAAAACTATTAATTTATTAAATTTGTGTAAATTTTGTGGTAAAATATCTAGAAGGTTTTTGAACAAATGCTATATTTTTTGACTAAAATAATATCTAAAGGATGTATTAAAACTATGTGTTATAAACTTTGTTTTTATGTCAGTGCAATCCTAGTTAGAAGTTTTAAAACACTATAAGACTGTTCATTGTACACAGTCGGTTTTGACAGGTACAGATTTGTCACTTATAACTTTACACTGAACACTGTTACAGCACATATATAACTTGCATCAACTTTAATAAAAATTAGGAATAGATTTGGCCATAATTAAAATAGTTAATAGTAAAGACTCACTCGTTTAAAATTGATGCACAGCAATAACAATTAACAAACTTCCTCTTTTAATCTTTAATTATCTGCTAAAAGTAGAGACATACAGACAAAATGACCATGTGGCCACATCTTTTTTAAATTTTTATTAACATAGGCACGAGTTTAATTATGTATTATAGTGTTATATTCAATATAAATATTTTATTATAAGTTATAAGTGACAAAACTGCACTTTAAGAAGCTACTTGTGGAACGGTGCTGTAGGGTTTTAAAAAATAGAATTGGACAGATATATAAAAAAACAATGTAGTTTTAACCGATTATCCTGCTATTCAGTTAAGCGAGATAACTTTAAATAAAAAATCTATTGCTATGGTCATAGAAGTAAGTATAGTTCTTTTGCCAAATAATATTGAATTATTTTAAGGGTATAGACTGAAATTCTATAGAGATTATTATAATTGTTTTAATTACTATTATTAAATTAAAAACTAAGATTATATTATAGATACTATAGATATGTACGCTGGTAGGCATAAAAAGTAAACAATAATACATGAAATATTACAGACAAAACTAACATGTTTATTATAAACATCACTTGAATAAGTGTTTTAACTTTACTATCAAATAAATAAAATAATAATAAATTAGAAATGTTTATTATAAAATCAGGTGTTTATACGAATGTGTGACTGTATATAAATGTTTTTATTTGCACTATCTTGTATAAATTAACAGTATGAATAATTATTTGGTATTTGTATATTCCCTTAATTAACGTATTCCTAATTATACTTCTCTCTGAAACAATTTTATTTGTTTGCTATGTTATGTGAGTTATAATTTTGTTATTGTAACTCATGTATCACTGAGGATGGCGACTTTGCCGTTGAAACATGCTTGATTAAATAAGCGGTTTTTGTGAGATCTTGTGTTCGAGTTTTGTTCTTTTTTTTTTATCATTTATTTATGTTTTATGTCTTCATTTTATGAAATTCCATTTTTATTTGTGTTATTTTTTATAGTGTCTCAGTTTTACATGAGATATATTTTTGAATGTTTATACAAGTATTGAGGATTATAATTCAATAATAAAATTAATGTTATTGGAGATAAGTGTTAAATTGAAATGAGTTTTTTGATCAAATATAAAATCTATTATTAGTTGCAAAGATATGAATCTTATTTTTGTCCACTCCAGGAGACCTGTCCATTTTTTTTTGGTTGCCTATTATACATAATGAATGAAGTAATGCATAGCTACTGTACTTTTAAAATTAAAATCACTGAAGCTTAAGCTAGAATATCTTGTTATAATAAATAATCAATTTAACTTGCGTCTGCTCATCCTGTTTTTCTTTTTTGCACTACAGCCTTTTCAGCTTTTATTCAGCCATGGTCATGTGCATCATTTCAGTAGGAATTTTCTTTTCTTACTTCGTCAATGTTTTTTTTAAAAAAACATTTTATATATTTACAGATTTTACAAACGGTTAACCTTGAGGTGCAAACGCTTTGTACACACTTACATATTTGAAACATATTAAGTAATATCAAAACCCTAGTTTTGAATAGTCTAATTCATATCCGTACATGAGTAAATGGCGGAGTGGTCAATAGTACACTAGTAGGATTTTTCTAGACTATTATTTGATCCTAATCTTGATAGTAAATCAAACAGAAGGTTAGATTGGAAATTCTGTTTGTTATTTAGTATGTCTGTCGGCGTCTCTCTCTTCCGTATGCATATATCTCGTATTGCTTCCATGTATTTACCCTTATGGCAGAAGTCCAGAATTTCCATATTTGACTGTATGCTCCTACATATTTGATACAGTCAAATATGGCAATTCTGCCATAAGGGTAAAAACATGGACTTTTGTAGCAATATGAAATATACATGCACGGAAGAGAGACACCGACAGACATACTAAACCACAAATAAAATTTCCAATCTAACCTTCTGTTTGATTTACTATCAAGTTTAGAATCAAATAATAGTTGAGAATAAATCCTACTAGTATACTATTGACCGCCACCATTAATCATGCCCGGAAATGAATCAGACTATTTAAAACTAGGGTTTTAATATTAATCGATGTGTTTTAAATGTGTAAGTATGTATAAAGTGTTTGTTCCTCAAGGTTAAATGTTTGTCAATTTTGTAAATGTACAAAATATGTTTTTTAAAAAACATTGACGAAGTAAGAAAAGAAAATTTTTATTGGATTGACGGATATGACCATGGTTCAGTAAAAGCTGAAACGGCGAAAAGAAAAACAGGAGGAGCAGACGTAAGTTTAAATTGATTATTTATTATAATTGAAAGCACTCCATTAAGAAGAATAGATCAAATTATCTTGTTAGTCTGTACAATCTTTTTTGTTTTTAATAAATGACTAAAATGATTTTTTTAATTTTTATGTATGTAGAAGGAAAAATTATCATGGATTTTATGTTACCTAGGGGCAATCTAATCTAACTTCCCCTACTGACTAAAATACTTCTATTTCCCTCTCGACATTTTTTAAATTTTTTATTTATTTTTTATTTACACTAAATAGATATATTGATACTTAGATTAAAAAATCGATCCTAAAAAAACTGTATACAGAAATCTTTTTAAAAAACTTGAAATTCGATATAAACTCGTTTAAAAGACACTAAACAATTAAATAGATAGCGTGCTCAAACCATATTTATTAGCTTGTCAGGAATGCTTGGTAACATAGAATAAATGCTCCCTACTGCTTGTGTTCATCACTGTATAAGTTGTTTATTTTTTTAGGTTATACAATATTGATACGAAATGTTCAACTAGAACTTATTTTTAAATATTAAACATTATTTAGAATCTTATCCAAAAGAAAGAAAACAGATTAGTAGTTACATAAATACCAAATATGTTAGTTTATTGCCTTGGTCAAGTTTTGTGCAAAAGTTAATTCATTAATTCCTGGGCATTTCAACTTGTGAAATTTATTATCTATCTTAGTCCTGTACTAGATATTATGCAAAATAAAAGATGACTGCAAGCACTTTATTCTTGTAATAATCTTTATGAAATTAAATGGAACTATGTTGTTAAATGATGTCTATTTCAATTTATGTAAATGAAGCGTAGAATTTAATTATATATTATATACACATGGCAGCATATATGTTAACGATAATTGATGTTAAGACAGATAGTAATTTAACATAACTTGAATTGCACAGAACAGTGACAAGAAAAATTTCTCACATTTCTATTTTTAAGTTGGTCTTTGTTTTTATTGTACCCATTTTATCTTTTCTTTACTGTTACTACATTAATTATTGAGCAATGTCACAGTTCTATGAACCTAATTTAGGAAAGTCTTTGTGTGTAAGTAAAAGTGATGTTTAGTGGAATTTATGTAAATATTATTTTATACATAGTAATTATATATAAATGTTACAATTATGTTTTGAAACAAGTATAGATGTGTTCCGATTATTTTTAAGTTCGAAGCAATGTATGAATATTTATTAAATAAGGATGAATGTTTCAAACTTCCTTGCGTTGTATTTATTAAGTATGTAAATATTGTAATGTTGTCTATTTTTTTTTTAAATTTGTTATTTGATGTTTTCAATCTTATGCGTTCAGTTTTTTTGAACTTTGTATTCTATTATGTTGAATTAGGCCTTTTAATGATAATTCTGAAAATATGGTGTAGATAGTTTTATATATTAATTTTTTGTCAAATATATAAAAAGCAAATAATTAATAAAACCTATTTAAATTAGAGTCACTTATTAACCTTCCTATTATCCATTTCTAATCCACTTGGACATGTGTAATGCTACACTATTAAGTACCTAAAAAAGACATTGTGGTAAAACATCACTTCAAATAAACACACCCCAGGTACAAAACTTTATCTATTCTGAAAGAAAAAATTAAACAAACCTGTGTATTTCCTCTTTAAAAATAAACATTCGTTTCTGCAACAACTTTTCTCTTTCATTATGGCTAGTAGTTGTGAATTTCTTATTTGATTTACATAGTTAATGCATTTTGTACACTGTCAACTAAATATAAAAAGAGTTTAATGCCAAGAACTTCCTTTCTTTGCAGTCAACTTGCTTCAAATGTAGTTCCATTGTGTTACCTTGATGGACCTGTATAATCTAATAAGTATACAGCCATATATTCTGTCATAAGTAGAGTAGGCTTTTACCAATGACAGTGAAATTTAAATAAATCAACTCCTGATTCTTTCTTAACAGTGTCCCATCAACTATAGCATATTTACATGGTGAATAGAGTATTTTTATGTCTAATTATATTTACTTGGGATTTTTAATATTTTAGATATGACCTAAAAAATAGTATTTTTTTTTTTTTTAAACCTTTTCTCAACAGTGTAGAAATTCATTCAAAGAAAAGAGTAATAATTCAACAATGGAAAGAAATCATATAAAAGTACAGTATAAATATTTTTTTAATATTTAACCTTCCATAGGGCGCATAGATGTAACTCAATCGGGTGCTCATGGAAGTTGCCTCTAGGTTTTGAAATAATAAATGTATTTTACTTTAGAATATAAAAACTTATATTTAATATATTTTAAAATATATCTTTTTTTAACTATTATATTCAAAATATAGAGCTGGGAAAAAGTAACACAAAAATTGCATCAAAGAAATCTATAAAATTTTAAAATATATTATTTTGTACCAAAAATCTTATATAGAAAGACAATAAAAAAAAAAAAGTTTATAGTACTACTAAAAAGCACAGCATAAAATAATTGCAACTTTATATTAATATTATTTTTAAACTTTGTCACTGTACTTTCGTTATTCAGTCACTTCGTTTTCATCTTTCATCTGAACGCAATTTACACACTGCGCTGGAGCAGAGTGTTCCTGACCAATGAAACAATTACACATTGAACATCTTGTTTTTGACAGTTGATTTTTCCACCAGTTACAGTAGTAACATCTTCCTGCATTAATTTCATCAGCTGGTTGTGGCCTTTGTTCTTGAGGGTTGTCAATGCCCATGATCTTGCACATATGTTGCTTGGTATCCTCTTGATTGATAGTCTTGACTGCATGTAATCTCGATATAAATCTTTTGCCAAGTCTTACAAAAACCATCTTCTTTTCATTTTTGGAATGTGAACATTGATTTTAAATATAATGAAACAGTTGAGCGCTCCAATGTCCAAAAGTAAATAAAAAATTCTCATTGGCCAGTGGTTCCACCCCCTTGCAGTGGAGCATGTTGCTTCAAACTTATCCACAGCGTCACCCCCTTCCTTGCTCAAGTTGTAAAATAAAATAATCTTGGGTTTTCCAAAAGTTGAGTCCTGGTAAATATCTGTTGCATTGTCATCATGCATTGATGATAAAAGTACTACATTTTTGTTTTGTTTTTTGCCACATAAGACACTATCGTATATTCTTTTCTAAACCCAAAAAGCGAACTTCCTACTGGTCATAGATTAACACATTGACTGCTAAAAGTCATTCAATATTGGTTGGCATATTTTTAAAATTATTTTTACTTAATATCAGATGTGTTATGATGGAAAAACATGTAAGGAGACAATTTGGGCTAAAAAAAAATGTATTTTAGTCTGCGTCCACTATCGTGGACGTGAGCACCTGGTGACGTCCACATAACACATATGTTACCATGGGAACTGAAAACTACGATCGCAAAAATAGAAAAAAACTATCTCCCCACATGCGCAAAACAGTCGTCCACACCACACAAATGCTAGACACACTGACGAATCTAAGCAACAAAACTATGGTGTCCACGATCGTAGACGCGCGCACATGGCAGCGCCCCCCTGAGTCCACGATCGTGGACGCTAGCAGTCAACATGTTAATTTTAATGTAAGAAGAAGGAATGTCTCTTATTTTTCATCAAGGTACCGACTTATGTTTGACGGTCATTTTTCAAAAGGTCAAAGCAAAGACATGGAAGTAAAAAAAGCTGTCAACAGTGACGTTACCTGAGATCAGTCAAACATTACATTGTACAACACTTTTGGATGAATTATTGACACAAAATGGTCCTTCTGGTTGTTAACCTTCAACACTTCTAAGTTACAAAGTGTTTTTGCACAAACTAATGCATAAATTTCCACACCATACCATGCCGGTTTGCTTTTTATAAACTGTAGAAAATTGCATTGTCCACAAAACTACTAGCATTTAGTCTACAGTCACTAATTCATTAACTTACGTAAATTCTTTGACAGTTTTCATTAAATTCTTCGAGGAAGCCAGTTGGTAAATTATTGGTGCCAGTTTGTCCAGTATCTTCCTCTCATCTCTCGTAAGAATATCATCAAACCTTATACCCCGAAAAGTTTAAATTTGAACCTTTTGATGAACATGACACACCTGAAAATCTACTCCAAATCCATCTGAAGATCATAGCTCCTCTAAAATTAGACGTGATGCTCTCATAACACCTGCTATATAGAGTATACCAAAAACAGGTCTGATTTCTTATGGCGTTGTTTCATTTGTATCTATTTCACTTGCGTATTTGGCTTTGTTTTTGGTAATCCAAAAATTAGTGTTTTCTGTCGTCTTACTGACCATCTCTTCAGACAAAAATAACTTCCAGACTTGACAAGGTGTCTTAGCTTCTTTTGAGGAGCAAGTGACGCAGCCCATTCACATTCACAAAATGTTTCTATTTTGAGTTGATGGTCTTCGATTTGGTTGAACATCCCATAACATATTTCTGTTTTTAATAATATAGGTAAGTCTTCCATCATTATGTTGTGGGATATTTTCATGTAATCGGCTTGCAAGAGACATATTTTCAAAATCTTGAAAATTATCAGTTTCAAGTGGCTTATTACCTGATTGTTCTAAATCTACATCTTGGCCACCATCTTCATAATTTTTATTTCAGCTAAAGAATCTTATATAAAAAACCCCATCGAGTAACACCTCTTTTTAAAGGTCTTTATAAAATTAGAAGAACAGTGAAAACACTAGAAGTCTCTACCAAACAAACCCCATCAAAAATGGTGTCTAAAATATTCATAACATCAGCCTAGAGAGAAACTAATTACTGTTTGGCTTCAACAACTTTGTTTAGAAAGGCCTCTAATGGTTGAATACTGTTATTCCTTTTGTAAACATAAAGTCTAAATTGAGGAAAAATTCCACATTCTAGGAAATCCCAAAAGACAAAACCAATCATTTTGCAAACGAACTTTGACCAATTTCGACAAAATAGCACCAACAATGTTATCAGTGTTTGTGAGATTTAAATTTGTATCAATATTTCAAATCCTTGCTAGTGTTAACCAAGTTAAGATCTGTTTTCTCTTGTTACTGTTAAAATGCTAAATGAACAAACATGTATTACCGTGTTAATGATGCGAGGCTATGGTGACCAACTCAGATCTTATGGTGAAGTGAAGAAGTTATTTAATGATTTTTCCAAATCATAACCCTATATATATAAATGAGGAATAGAAAAAACAAACATTTTCAAGAGCCGGACAGCCTCAAGGGCCATCCAAAATCAGGGAGACCGAAATCTACTACAAACGAAGTAAGGTTGCTGGATGTTTTGATAAATGTGTTATCGAAATTCCCCATGTCTCAACGAATTCTGTTTCCCAAGATTTAGAAATTGGCCAAAGATTAGTGTGTAGGATTTTACACAATAATTGTTTTAAAGCATATGTAATCTATTGGTTCAGGAACTTTCTGAAGACGACTATTATGGTAGAGTATAATGAAGCAACTTAATGATGGCAAATATTGATAATAGTACAATTAGAATAAACAACATCATTTGCTCAGACAAAGCATCTTTTATGTTAAAGGAGAATGCTAACATAACTATCGCTATTGGAATGAGAGAACAATATCCTGAAAAATAAACATTTGTCGTGGTATTTTAGGAGATCAATTTGTTGGACCCTCTTTTAATGAAGGAAATTTTCACCTAACAATAATCCAACAACAGATTATTCCAACTGTTCAGTTAGCGAGTAAATAACATTGATGAAGTTTGGTTCCAGCAAGATAGAGAACCTCCACACTATGTATGGTCATATTTACACAGTTTTTCTGAATTGCTGGATAGGTAGACAAGGAGCTATTGAGTGGCCTGCGATGTCACCACTTTACTACTTTGTGTGTGGAGGTCATATTATAGACAAGTATAAAACTAAATACAGTGCATTAATGAACTGAGATATTTACAAGGACAAATAAAATCTAAATTCTAATCATAGGCAAATCAGTTTTTTTTAAGTATCATCTTTCCTGTGGAATCCCAGAATTGTGGAGTTAATAAGACTGACACTTTCTAACTATGCAACTGTTGCCGTTCCAACTATTAGACCTAGTAGTTTTGTTGTTTGCACCCACCCCTATTATTTATAAGCATTTGGTGAACTGTCTGTTATTACTTTATTGTCTGAATAGTACTTGCGTATACAATTTTAATTTGATGTAAGTAATTCTTAAATAACTGTAAAAAATTGCACATACTTTCTTACCCACCCCCCAAAACTAAAGAATTTTTAGGCTTTTACCGATAATTCAGGAATCGGAATTTTTTAGAGATCGCGACCATTACGTTTTGTTCAAGCCCTTAGAAACTACACTTTGGTAAAATTTGATCAAAATCGCCGGAGTAGATTTTGAGAAAAACGTCATTTTGTATGTGTTTTTTTATAACATCTACGTTATTTTGAGTTGAAATGATTTTATTAAAATATGCCCAAATTCAAAATTTTATTAAAATCGATCCACGTTTTAAAAACTGAGTTAGTCACTGATTAGGCAGCTTGTCTGAGGGGCTATTTCTGTGTGTGTGCGTAAGAGAGAGGGTTTTGCCAGGTAGCCAGTCTTCTTCCTTCCTTTTACAAATTATAATTTTCAACTACAATCCGCCTATGTGTAAAAAACACTCCAGCACTTTATGCCGATGATAGATGTGGTTCCATATGGTCCAACAGAAATTGTACAGGACATTGGATAGTACCATTGGAAGAATTGACACAGAAAGCGGTCACATCCAACATATATTTATTTGTGTCTGTGCGAGTGTGTGTTTGCGTGTGCTAGAGAGAGTAGGCCTACTTTTTCCTGTTTAAAGGCAAAAAACCTCTCGGTCATCACCGCATTGGATAAAATATATATAAGCCTATATTAATAGTTTTAGCCCTTGAATACTTTAATAGTTAGGGTCGTAAGGAGAGAAGAGTTAGTCAAAAGAGACTTGATAGGAAAGAGAAGGGATTTAACTCATATTACATAAAAAAGGTGTAAATCCAGACTGGGATGGAAAAAAAAAAATAGACTACTACAACTCAATAAACCTCATAAGAGATATCTAGCTTTCGTTTAAATTTATTAAATAAACTCATGGAAAATAACAATGAATTTCTATAACAGATAATGAACCGTAGACCTTTGTAAATTCGTATATTAACTAATTAAATAAATAGCAATTGTGTTATTTTCTTAATCATTTTCCCTTCAACATGACTTGCTCTAGTCAGATGAATGATATATAACCATAATAAATGTGAAACTAGTCTGCAATTTAAAGCTGTTTTTCGCTAAAACAAAAAGGGAACAAACTTTGGTAAAAAAAAAACTTTTTCTATCAGTGTTGTATGTCTAGTAAGAAGTTAGCCCAGCAAATCAGAATTACGTTTTTTGATCAAAAGTAAAAGGTAACAAATCTTTTAAATGGTGAAGCAAAACTGGAATAAAACATTGGATACTTAAAATAATATTTTGCAGAGTTGTAGGCTAGCGTGAAGTTAGTCCAGAAATTTAAAATTTTCGTTTTTCAATGAAAATAAAAGGGAAAAAAACTTGTAAATAGAGGAGCAAAACGCAGTAAAACTTTGTATAACTGAGAATTGATATTTTGCTGAGTTTTGGGTTAGTCCAGCAATTTAAAAGTCTGTTTTGAAGTAAAAAGAGAAAGGGACCAATATTTTTATATTGTACAGCAGTATGGAGCAAAACTGAAATAAAACGTTGGCCATTGTCCTAAATGATCCAGAATTTATTTGTGTTTAAATGTAAGAGGGTTTGAACTGAACTGAAAGAATGCTAGTCTAGTTCTTAATGAAAAACACATCTATATTTGTTTTTTATAGATGTGCCCGATATTTTTGTTGACTGAGGTTAAAGAAATTACATTAGCTTATTCAATTTAAAAATATAAAGTAGAAGTCTATCTTTTATAACTTAACAAGAGGAAGCACTATATCCATTTCATGTACAGTTGAATTGTATTAACCTATATAAACAAGCAGGATAATTTATAATTTTTGAAAAATAATAATAATTTTCTTCAAGATATTTCTGTTAATTATTGACATTAATAACTTTTACATTATGTGTTTGCCTATCTCTGACTTTAGAAACGTTATGTCCATCAACTTTCCTTCGTTCAATAAAGAAATGTTTGTTGGATTTACGTTTACATGTGGATGGTTTTCCATCTCTGGATTAAAGAAATTTATCATAATTTGTTTGTAACAATAAGTAAATTGTTGTTTTCTAGTGGATTTAATTTTACTGAAGAAGTCTAATTAACCTATATAATATTCAAACGAATAAATAATTGAGGTGATTATTATCTACAGTGATTCATTGTTGTTACTGGCAAGTGGTTGTTGACATTGATACTGGATATTTTGAACTAGTGCACTCTTTGGGAGCCTGGAGCATCAAATCGTTGAAATCGTTCAGATGGTGCTGCTACCTATGTTTGTGTTTACAGTTTGAACCGAAGCTCATCTGTCTTGCGTGCAGCAATGGCGTCTGCTAGGATTGTAGTGTGTGTTTCGAATGTGATTTAAAAGTGATAATTGTGGTAAATAATCAGCTATGATTGCTATAATTCGGTGAGAATTACTGAAATTCATAACGGGTGTGTGATTCGTGAGTACTATGTACTGTCAAGTGGACAAGTCTATGAGTAATTCATCAACGAAGCTCAAGGATGGTAAGTAGCTTGCAGCTGTAGCATCCTACTGTCATTTTTGAAAACATCCCCATGCTCTGATTCAAAACAATGTGTTTTATTGTTATAAAATGCAGGATAAATTGTTATATTTCTTCAAATTTTCTTCAATTATGTTCACATTAAGTTTAAACGTGGTGATAAATACTTGGTTAATGACATTAAGTACTTATTTAAAAGTAGTTAAACTCCTAGGTTATGTTTAAAATACCCTTAATTTTTATAACATTTTATTAAGTTTAAAATGTAGTAAGGAATTTTTTTGATGCATATATTTTATTTATGATTCATTTTATAGATAACATTTAATGTGATCTGTTCTAATTGTAACTTTAATGTAATCGAAGCTTGGCTTCTTTTAATTTTTTTAAAACATTCTAAAAATGAATGAAATTATATCCATAATTAAACCATTAACAGTATATTTATTGTTTACTGTTTGATTCTCACATGTTTGTGTTGTCACTTGAAATGAGTTAGAACTCAACAGTGTGGGCCTAACCTAAATAGTTTGTTCATCTTCCTTTATCTAGTCAGTACTCCCAATAGACATAGCCTACTTATGTTTATCTAATTTTTGCTATCCTATCATTGACATAAGCACCGATTAGTTTGCATTCATTATTCTGGTTTTGATAATTTGGAAAATAACTAATAGGTAGTTTGCATTCATTAGTCGTGGTTTTGATAATTTTGAAAATAACTAATAGCGTTATTGAAGTGTATAACTTAACAACAAATGTTTCACTAGGCCAGGTTAGGTTCTGTTGCCTTTAATTTCATAACTACTATGAACTATTGATATTAGAAAATGGTTTAGAACTGTTTGAATCTTAGAATTTGACCAAAAGTAAGACTAACTCTCTAAACATCCATTCATAATAAAACCGAATACAAAACAGCAATAACATAGCTTGAGCCAGAATAGGGTTACAGTACATTAGGAGGAAGCACAGCTAAAGTGGTTTCTAGTACTGGTAACCATCAACCATGTAGGCCTATTTGGTCTTGGCTGCTTGTTACCTTAATTATTCATATACCTACTTTGCTGGTATTTCAAAGTTCTTTACATCATAAGCCATATGTCTGAATTAAGCTCTAAACATTTCACATTTGAATAGTTTAGTTATCAACCCTATACAAATCATATTACTCTTATTTTAATAATAAGGCTTAAGGCTCTAGGTATTAACCCAAAGTATTAATTTTTGTTGTCAGAATGGAGTAAAATAGGCCTAACTAGTTAGTAAAATATAAGGATTTATTTTTTATTATGATAGATTAATACAGTAGTCTGATATAATGTTGTTTTATTAATATGTGAGTAATAGAGCTTAATGGTATAATCGCTAATATTTTAGAAATAACATCAATTTCAATCTACTGTAGGTATTACATTGTAATTCCAAAATTGAGGCGAATAACTTTAATTTAGCCTACTGTAGTCTACAGTAAATTATTCTACCACAAATTGAATAAATGTGTCGTTAAATAAGGCACATAACTTCAGTTTAGTCAGTCTAATAGGTTATCTAATAATAGACCTTTGAAGTTTGTTCTTATATGTTCTAAAATCCAATTTTCTATATATTTAATAAGGTTAATGATATTTTACTTCAAAATTTTGAGATATCAAATTAAAAAAATTAATTTGTTTATAGATTATTTCTGTATAAAACCTTGTGTGCAAACACTTTTGACTAAATAAATAAAAGAGTTTCAAAATTAATCAGATTTTCTGGATTTTACCAGCCATCGTTTCACACCAATGAGATATTCACAGTCATAACTCTGCTTAACTAATTTTGATATTAACAATGAAGGAAACTAACCACAGCTTAATAAATAATTCTTACTCCTTGGATCTGTGCTTTTTTTTTTTATGAGTAGAGACGGCGAACTATTCCAAAGATTAATGATAAGTTATTATCAAAATTATTAAAACAGCAGCAGTATGAGGTTTATTTGTAGTAGCACAAATATTTTGTATGTAGGACCAGTTTAAATATTAGGTTGGTTTTCTCTGAAATATTAAATCTAGGCTTATTATATAATACAGATTAAAATACTATTATGGTCCGTATCCCCTGTGAATTTTAACGTTATTGACTTTATTGAAAGTTATTTTAATAAAATATGAATGTTTTATTATACAAGTAAATCAATTTAACCCAACCTAACCTATTCTAGATGCCAAATATTCGCTGAGTAGGTTATAAATCTCATAATGTCCTGTTCTAAGGATTAAAAGACATCCTCAAATGTTTACACCACAGTTTTTATTTTGCTAAACACCCTTGTTGTTATTTCTTTCCAAATTGTGCAAGTGGCAATATTCAAGTTGTGGTGTCACAAACAAGTCTAAATTGTGAACTTTAAGTAAATTTTATTAATTTAGAGCATTGGCGCTTAAAACTAAAGGTTCTGGGTTCAATTCCCAGTCTAGGTTGTTTATATTTTACTTGAAATAATTATTTAATTTAAGTATATTTATTGTCAATACTCAAGTGTGTTTTTGAGGGAAAGTACATTTTCTTAATATTGAATGGGTAAATTACAATGGGTGTCTAAAGGTTTGAAAATCTCACTTAAAATAAGTTAAATACATTGCAAATATCTCTGTTACTAATGATTACGACAAGTAATTTATGACAACAGATGACTCAGTACTTGAATAAGACAAAGTAAATAGATTTTATCTTAACCTATATCTGGGAATGATGTTCATTTGAAAATACTTCAGTAAGAATTAAAAAAGTATTTTTACTTCACTAAAATAAAACTGTAACTTGGATTATAGAGTTGGTTGTTGGAATAGGCTCCAAAACAAATTTGAAACAGTTCCATAGTAATTAATCTATGAATAACTATTAGCCTATACTAAATCTGAGGTTTCAGAACAGTGTTTTAGATCTGGCTAGTCTATAATCATTTCTAGGAACCTCAATTTTTACACCCCGTGTACTGTATGGGATTCTGTCCACCAGTGGTGTATTAGTTTCAGATATGAAGAGAAGAAACAAAGTGGCTTACAAATAATAGGGATGGAGTTAAAAAAGGAGTTGAACACTGTTATACTCTTATTGGTGTAATAGGATCACTTTCCCACTAAAAAAAACATATAAACACACTAGGTATGCATTATTTAAGTTAAGTCTGAAGCTTCAGTGACAACTCCTTATCTTTCACATTTAATTATATAACTTATGTATATTTAAATTGTATATATTAGTTGTTTTCCAAGACCAGTGACTTCATCAATATTCATTAATATTCAATTGAGGTTAAGCATAAAGTTATCTACTGATAATACTTTAC
Organism: Aphrophora alni; assembly: GCA_963513935.1. NCBI lineage: Eukaryota > Metazoa > Arthropoda > Insecta > Hemiptera > Aphrophoridae > Aphrophora > Aphrophora alni. The sequence goes on along the minus strand of OY740773.1, from coordinate 93,883,298 downwards.
ATTTTTAAAATTATTTTACACTTAGATATAGGCCTAACAGAAAATAATAATATTAAAAACAAAAATTGCTTGGAAAAATAAAAGGCTATTTTAAAATAACAGCATAAAATCAAATATAGGCCTAACCTATACAAAAGTATAAAATTTAAATTTCTAAATTAAACTTGAAAACAGATTCTCAAGAGAAAAGAAAAATTCTCAAAAAGAAGTTAAATAACCTTATTTAAAATAGAATAAATCAATAATTAGAAAACAAACCATCATTTTATGGTTATAGAAAAGTATGTTTTTGTGTAGGCCTACATTCATCCTGTAGGCATACAAATGTGCATAGTTAATAAATTTCATATACATACATTCTAATATATTATATATATATATATATATATATATATATATATATATATATATATATACAGTGTGAGTCAAAAGTATGGATACACCCTGTTAAATTTTAAAAGGATAAAGATAGAAAAATGAAACTCAGAACACCTTTCTAGGAAATAAAAGCGAACTTTTTAGTCACTATTACAACTTTGCCCATTTCCCCAAAATGGGATTTTTGGGGGGCAGCTCAAAATTTTTAAATGTAAAGACCCATTAAGTGACACCTCATTTTAAAGTCCTTGATTAAAGAAAAAGAACAGTGCAAACCAGAGCTTTCTACCTCAACCCAGTACAAAATGGCAGCTCATTGAAATTAAGTAAAACTTCATTGAGGCACCTGTGAGTCAAAAGTATGGATACACCCTGTTAAATTTTAAATGGATAAAGATAGAAAAATGAAACTCAGAACACCTTTCTAGGAAATAAAAGTGAACTTTTTAGCCACTATTACAACTTTGCCCATTTCCCCAAAATGGGATTTTTGGGGGCAGCTCAAAATTTTTAAACTGCCATTTTGTACTGGGTTGAAATAGAAAGCTCTGGTTTCCACTGTTCTTCTTCTTTAATCAAGGACTTTAAAATGAGGTGTCACTTAATGGGTTTTTATATTTAAAAAATTTGAGCTGCCCCCCAAAAATCCCATTTTGGGGAAATGGGCAAAGTTGTAATAGTGGCTAAAAAGTTCACTTTTATTTCCTAGAAAGGTGTTCTGAGTTTCATTTTTCCATCTTTATCCATTTAAAATTTAACAGGGTGTATCCATACTTTTGACTCACACTGTATATAAACCATATAAAGTTATTTCAAAATGATGTAGGGTTTTACTGTAGTGAGTAGCCTACAGCTGTAGAGAAACCCAAATTATCCACTTTTTTTCATGTAGTTTTTGGTTACATCCCTCTCTTTCATCTTTCCTGTCATATATTATCTCTTGACCAACTCATGTTCTCTTCCGACTCTGACGCAATTAGAGTATTCGAGGGCTAGGAGTCTTTATTTATTTTTTTTGTAAGGCGATGATTACTGAGAAGTTTTTCACCTCTAAACTAGGGAGGAATTTATGATACAGGCTTAATATACTTTGATTGAAACTTTATATTTTGGAAGACCACTTCTAACAAACTCTCAACGCCCAAAACGGAAATATTCATTATTTTATTCAGTTTTTAATATTTTCAGGAAATTATAAATTCTGGTAGAATGGTAGAATAAATTGAGATAATTTTAGGTCTAGGTACATTCCTAAGCAGGATTATAATAAATAAGCTGCATGAATAAATAAAAAATACAGTAGCCTACTGGTGTAACCTATAAATGTATTGAAATGTAGGGATTATACCATCTACATCAATGGACATTGAAATCAATAACTTTCAAACAAACATATAAAACACTTTGTTAAACATATTAGCTTATAGGTCTCTAAATATAACCTGTCTCTATTAATAGATATTTATCTATGTATATCATGTTCTCATATGCATATATTCAGTGTACAAAGGAATACATAATACAAATATTAATTATTGAGTACCTATACATATAAGTCCAAACAAAAAATTGAGTCGTCCCTTTTTTAATTCTAAAGTTCTAATCGTAGCTTAATATATTTTCTTTTTTAACAATGTTGTTAATATCTAAGAATATAAACACTTTCACTTATATATCAAATATTAAAATATTTTAAGTCACTCATTCCTTAAATTGCTTGAAATGTTTTAAGGAAACAGGATTTTTCAAATATTCTCAATTATTATTATTTTTTCATTTTAATTTAGCTTAACCTAAAATGTTTTTTGGTTTAATAGCTGTATCTGCACCTTTATCATCTAGTCTTGGTTTCATCTTTTCTATCAGGTCTCAACCAAATTGTATTATCTCCCAACTGCGATACCATTTATGCTCTTCTCTTCTTTTTTTAAGGTGATGATTACTGCTAGGTTCTAAGTCTTTAAACAACAACAAAAACAAATTGCTATAACTAGTTTAACCTGTTTATCATTGGATGTGTTCAGTAATTTAAAACAAAACAAAATTATTACACTTAAAATCTATGACATTTTCAAATTTCTTTCCATTTCTGAATATTACAAATTTCTGACTTTGGACATTCATATACATATATATATTTTTAATTAAAGAAAGTGAATTTATTTTTTAGTCCTTTTGGTATACCAAGTGAAAACTTAAAAATATTTAGATGTTCTATCAGTTAAAAAAAAAATCCAAATTTGTGAAAATAACTAAAAACTATCATTAAATGCAATTATTGATTCTTTCATTTGATTTTTAAAGTGATAACTTCTAATCAATGTACCAGGATGGTGGAAATGAAATTTACACTCCATTTTTTCTTTGCTATTAATTAAGGTAGCTGAAAATTATTTGCAGCAACCTTTTTTGTAGTGAGGTAGCCTACTGCTTATAAAGACCACGGTTCGAATTCAGGAAGTGAGAGGGAAGGGGGTAAGTCATACATTTTAAATGGAACATATCATGGAATATTCTCTGTTTGAAGTTATTTGTTAATGATGGAAGTTCAATTTTATTATTATACATTTTTCGGACATTTGCCATCATTTGTGTGTTAAAAATCAAAACACGACGTTTCGGGAATAAGAATCAATTCCCGTCATCAAGTGACTAAAAACTAAAGAAACATGAAACTAGAAACTAAACCTATGTAAGAAGTAAAATGAAATAAGAATGCCACCAACCTTAATATCTAAGCATGCATCTCAGAGCTAAAACTGAGAAGTCAAAAAACACAATCACCGTAACACACAACTAACGTCAAATACGTGTTGTATCAAAGATACAGCAACAAGTGACGTGGTCCAGAAGGCGTGACAAACTATTAGGGGAGTGGCCTATTGTTAGTTGTATTAAGCTTCCTACCCCGAGAGCGGGTTACAACCCCTTGTGGCGATTTAACAGGTAAAATTTCAGCTTGTTTTTTAGTTGTAGGGGTATTATAATCAAATTTTAGTTCTTTTTTTAATAATGGGAGCCATAAACGTCGTGTTTTGATTTTTAACACACAAATGATGGCAAATGTCCGAAAAATGTATAATAATAAAATCATGGAATAGTTCATTTTAAAGGGTTCTTTATGATACAAGAAGAAATAACACGAAGAAAATTGTTTTTGGACTATTGTAACTAAAATGGTGGCCGTTAATGTGGTTGTATTGATGGGTAAAAATAAAATTGTTCCTTTCCACCTTAGCTTTATTGCTTTTTGATCTTCTCAGATATGACGGGTTATCTTATTACCCAAAGGTTGTGGTCATATGGTTAACAGGGGCTTATTTATAGCAAGAATGGGTGTGGCCAATCCGAGCTACCTAACTGGATTATTCTTCAGTTAATCTTGGGTTAAATCTCTCTGTTTCATCTTTCCTTTCAGGTCTCGAGCTAGGGGTCTCAATCTTATGCTTTTTTTGTTTAGGCAACAACGACGGATACGTTTACATCACAATAACCAATTAATAAATGATTTTTTACTTAGCCCTGCAGAGAACGTTAATACTGTTTTTACAAAATTCCGAATTTTAAAACGCCAAAACTCGGTTGTTATTAAGATTGATTTGATTTAGCCAACGCCCGTCGGTGGCGGTTGTGCCATTTGACGCCGAGCCTCCCAGTATCGCATTGTGAGTACGTCAGGAAGATGGTTGAGTTTGCGACAGATGAGGTGACTTCCCACCATGATTCCGGTTGAGCAGAGAGGGCACGTGTCTGAGTCAGCCAAGCCAAGGCGGTGTAGGTGGGCCTGCAGGTAGTCGTGCCCAGTTTCCAAACGGAACCTTGCAACAGCTTCACTTCTCTTCAGATCAGCAGGCATGTGCCCTGGGGTCGCAAGGTTCTCCCACGTATTAAGGTTGTTAAAGATAAATTAAAAAATCGTTTTAAGTATCTTAAATAGACTTAATAGAATATTAAAAAATAATAATAGCTTAACATTTTAAAAATTGAGAAAATCACGTTTTGTTAATTTTTTTAACATCTAAGAACCTTAAACCTTTATACCACCCTGTGGATAGCTCAGGTTAAGAACTTTAAAATGCGAGGTCGGACATTTTTATACTTAAAGCAGTTCTTGAAATATTAACCCGTTTCCATATTTTGTACACACACTGTATATCATAGGTAAAGTATAGCTATGGCTTTTGCTATACGTGAATTAAAATCAACAACATTGTAATTTTATTGGAGTAACCGCCATAAAAATAATCTTTAGATTTACTAATTTTCTACTACAGTACTTAAAAATGAAAAGTGACAACTGCAAATTTCAACTTTGTTTTGACTTCATAGAATTTGTGTGTGACTGAAATCAAAATTTAATTCTTAAAATGATGACGGTAAAATATATTTTGGGGTTTTTACCGATTTTAACAAATTTACTTTTAAGTTGCACACCAGTACGGTAATAATTTCTATCGTAAGGTACATGTTTAGGTGACACGCTAGCGTTAAAAGATGTCTAATAAAAGCAATAAGTTTATCCTCAAACTCTCAAACAAGAGATACAGGAGCCGGTTTCTTCAGCAAAACTTTTAAGGTGCCATACCCGTGGGAGCCTTAAGACGCAATTTGTTCTGATGCCGGAACGACTGTCGTGAATTAGCATGGCTGGACGCACAACAAAGGTAACGAAAGCGCTGACGTCCTAGTAAAACAAGGAGCAGCTCTTCTCCAATCTGGAACTGAGGTTTCTCTAACATCCGCAAAGGCAAGAATAAACACGACGGTACACTACCATCGGCAGGCATATAATGGGAACCTTTAATATTGAATTATTAGTTACAAAGAGATAAAAAAGGCCAGAGTGGGTTGCGGAATTCAGTCTTTTAACTGGCCATGACTATTTCCTGACCCATCTCTACTCGGTATAGCAGATTCAGCAATGCTTTGACGTTATAGTAAGACAGGACTCCAATCACCTGCGGAGGTAAAATCTCAGACTCTGATTTTACATCAAAGAATCCTCTTGTTAGTGCATACTAGGAAGGACGGCATCGGATGGGAGTTGCAAAAACGAAAATAAGTAGTAGGTACCAGTAATGCTAAAGATTTTAATTTCTTTTTGCGGTAAATACCCCTGTTTATTGAATTTTAAATGAAAGAATACCATAAAACGGGGGGTGATAGGTTTGACCTAGATGACCATTGGAACCGAATTAAAAGACACAAGTGAAAAATCACGTTTCAAGGGAACTAGTCACGACTTGCAATAAGAAATGGATACTTTCAGGCCTCAATTTATAAAATTCTTTAAATTTCTTTTCGTGTTGAGATACTTCGCTTACAACTACTTCGGAACTCTGTCCCAAATTCATTAAATTATATGCCTACAACTGTACTCGATACTTCTTTATCTATTTGCCAGTATTATAGTTTTGGTGTTCAGCAAAATATCTTAAGAAGTCGCGCATCGCTATGATCGTACGACAAATATCGTATCACTCTATTGTGAAACCGACCTTAGGACATGTGGGTCGAGTAGCCTACTTCGTCGATAAAAACAAGTGTACGTTTGTATTGTTATCAGAACATTTCACATTTAAAAACAGTCATTTATAATAAAAACATGTGTGTATAGGCTAGTACTTAACTAATATTAGGCCACAAAGTTGTAACAATGATAAGATAATCCGATACATAATACTTGGACTACTTCTATAAATAACAGAATTCCATAACATTATTTGTTAACTTACGCTGTGGAGATTAAAAGCCAATAAAAGAGCAGTACAATAGCAAAGCATTGGAGTCAATCATAAAGTTTACTCATTATTCCTTTGTATTTTATACATTTATCAAATTACTGTTTTTTTAATAATAGTAATACATTTATAAAAGAAGGTTGACGGGATGTCGGAGTATCATTTTTCTGGGTACCTGGGCATTTGCGGGATTTCCGGAAAACACAAAAGCTGACGAAGAGCCAAAGGAAGCTATAAGTCAGATACCAGTCACACAGCGTGTTATTGTTATCTGACTTTGTATCGTCTGTGAAAATTATTTTGCATTGGCAATGGGAAGGAGAGTGACCAAATAAGAGTCCAATAAGCTGAGGGAAGTAAAAAATGGAATTCATCCATACGTCGAGAGGAAGTGATGGTTACCCTTATTCGTATAGTTCATTCCATGATTACCCATGGATTTCTGATGGAACATGGGATTCCGCCGCAATGCTCATTTTGTCAAGGTGTGCTCTCATTCTTATTGACTGTGTTGCTTTAGGTGAGCGTAGGGTATTTGTCCAACCATATTATATATTAAGGCGATGTTAGTGGATAGTGCTCAGATCCTCGATGGGCTATTGTCCTTTCTCTGTTTCCTGAAAATGTTTGACAAAATTTAAGATTTTTCTAGTCAATTATTGGAGAGCTCTGTAATATTATGTTTAGTTGTCTATTTTTTGTTTTGTTTAAATTTTATCCTCTTTATCTCATTACAGGGCCTCTTTTACAGTCCTGGAATATTTGTTTTTAATTTTATTTACCATAGTATAGGGCAGGGTCTTTTTACAGCTTTGTAACATGCATTTATGTATGTTAATTAGTTTTAGTACGTTATTGTTGTTTAAATTTTATAAATTGTTTTTAGTTTCATTTGTAATTGTTTTTAATTTGGAGTTTTTTTTTTAACTCAATGTAGTGACGGCTATAATGACCGCAATGGTTTTTCGCCTTAACCCCCCCCCCCCGAAGATTAGAAATAATGCTAAATATAGTTAATGAATTGTGTTAAAAATTGCACAAACTTTCTTATACATTGACAATACTAATTAAACTAAACTATATGTCATAAAAATGTCAATTCGGTAGTTCTCAGTTTAATTTTGTAGATTATTTTAAGCAACTTCGATATTCTAATAGCTGGCACGAATTTTTTACTAAATTTTTACACGAATTAAAAAATACATTGCTCTAGCTCAACTAGGAGCCGAGATTTTTTTTTTTTTGTTTTACATTATTTCGAAAAATATGAAAATTTGATGTTTAGAGTTGGATCCCCTAAAATGCCATAAACTTTATCACTAAATGTATAGATTTTTCCATATGCCATCTTGAAACGAATGTCAATAAATTTTGGAAGATTTTTGGCTAATTTTTTGCTTGTCATATCATTATTTGATCATGTCAACTAACCTAATGGTTAATTCTGACATTTTCTTTCTTTTGAAGAGAGTTATTACCAATCTACTTTCATTCCCGAGTATTAATTTATAAAAACAAAGTGTAAAAATACTATAATTGACAACTGTTGAGTAAAAATTATAGAGACCAAAATATAAAAAACGTTTTGAGAAACATTTTTCAGAGAATTAGATTGCCATGCGCTTATCTTTCTAAAAGATTAATAATACTTTAAAATATACATTCTGATTGTTTCTCTGTCCATTCTTGTTGCTACTACTTATGGAACAATTACAACTTGCAATATAGGTCACCAAGTTGGTAAATCTGATGTAGCTAAATATCTCTGTTGTTTCCCCACAGGACTAGACCAGTTCACAACTAGTGAATGAATAATAAGGCCCGACAATTTGATTGTTTCACATAAATTTCCCAAGCGTAGCATTACAGCTGGTGAAATATGGCGGGCGACATTTTCCTCTCCCTCAGAAAATCCTACTTGTTCCATCATAATAATAACAATAACAAACTTTCCCTTCTGTCTTTGAACCGACAACACGTGTCCGTGCAATAACAAATATAAACCTGGATATAGATCTTCCCACCTTGGTCTGTTACGGTAAGGAAAGTTGTAGGTTTTTGACGTTTTGCGAATGATTACTTTTTAAAGTTATTTGATTTATTGGGTATTGTAAACTTTGCAAATATCAAAGTAACAGACTTAAACTTAGAAATTGTTTAACTTTTTTAAGTATTTTCGAATGAAATTCAAAATTAAAGATAATAAGGGTTTATGGAAAGTTTAGAACTTCTCGGTTTGGAGTTGATAAGCAAACATGATAATTATGATGCACATGTCTTAGGTTAGATTAGTTTTAGGTTAGGTTAAGTTAACTTTTTCTATTCGTCAAGTGCCTTCGTTTACCCTTACGCGTTTCGGAGAATTTTCTCCATCTTCACTCTCTGATTCTCTCACTCTACTGAGGTTTTCAATACATTATAAAAACACAAAAACATATACTTAATACACAATATTTAAAAATTACGAGACGCGATGCGTAATGTCCACATCTTACGACTGCTGTATCACTCTATGAACCACAAGTTTGTTAAACCTTAACATATTGAAGGCAATAAGTGAAATTATGCATGCCATCTACTTGATAAAAATCACAGCTACACAGATTTTACAACTAATTTAATGAAAACCATTACATATGTATGCCGTCGAGGAATTTGAAATATATAAACCTTTAAAAACAGTAAAAATGTATTAATAAACGATTAACTTGATTTGTCCTCAAACATCCTCTATGATAATGCCATCAATATCCAAGGTAAGAGAATCTCAGACTGACATCGTCGTAGGATAACACGACACGGTAGTGGTCCTTGGACTGTCATACCTTACGCGTCACGTCTTGTAATTCTTAGATAATGTGAGTTATAGCATCCTCAAGATAGGAATGTATTTGGGTTGGAGAGGAAAATAGTGGCCCCCACTCATTGTTTGTTGCGTTTAATTTCACCGGTACTATCCCAATAAAAAAATATAGACCTCAAATGCTTCTGTGTAAACGCGTACCCTACTTTCGTTTCTTTTATCGGTGTAATTAAGAATAAAACGTTTACAAAAGCCTGTCAAGGAGTTATAACTTTAGGAATTAAATGTAGCTAAGCAGTAATTTGTGTACCTAGTTTCTTGGAATGGGTTGTACCATTTAGTCAGGCTAGGGAAGCAAGTAGAAGGGAGGACACGCCCCTCACACCAGACACAATCCTAGTAATAAAGTATATGTATTTTAACGCTTAAGAATCGTAAACGAAGTCAGGTGACGGATATTATGAATGGCTTTTAGTGTTTTTTACTTTCTTACTTAAACGTAGTATATTAGAGAAAGTTATGTGATGGGTCAAAAAATAAACTTAGCGTTAAGAGAGTCTTGAGTAAAAGAAAGAAGATAACATATTTTGGCCTGTTTTGACTGCTGACACTGGGCTACTTGATCTTCAAGATCTTTCGTCCAAAAGTACTGAGAAATACGCGCGTAGGTTTTGACAATCCCCATGTGGGCTGAAATAGGTAGTTCGTGGTAATATTCTAATACTAACCCCAGTAGTTAATAGGCTACCGTACTGTACTAGAAATACTACCCAGTCGAATCATATAAAGTAATCCAAACAGTTGCAATAAATGTAATGGCCAAAAAACTGAGATCGAATTTTTCCGATTACCAAAGTTACCCTATACTTATACTGTATACGTAAAAAAAAAAAATTATTTGGCATATAACATGGCTATACTTTAGGAAGTCCTATGAACGTATCATTACAGATATATTTTTTAAAACAACAGGGAACTGATTTAATAAAAGTCTAAATATTAAGGCCAACCTTAGCTAAAAAATCAATGGAGGCTTCAGTTGTATAAAAACAAAGGATCGTTAACATGATATTCTGTATAGGCCAAAGCACTATTTCTTGATTAAAGGTAAGAACTTTTTTCCATTAGAGAGCGGGAGACCTAATTACGAGGTTACTTGAGTAGTCGAAGCACGGCTAGATCCCATCTTCAATGAATTATAGTCCGTTCAGTTAGGGAAGGCGGGTGAAAGATTAACGCTCGGTTCGAGCTCCCAACAATACATAGGGTCCAGCCCTCGGCTGCCGGCCGCCCGCGCTAATGAGGCGTGAATTGCCCTGCACTCTAAAATATTATCACATAAAAGTACACTTAATTTGTAACTTTTTATTGCATATTTGATTTCTACGTGTGATTTCATGAAAAACTAGTCCAAACACAACGGCGTTATGTCAATTAGTAATTATAGGTTGCTCAAAATTGAATTATATTTCATTTAACCTAATTTTGTAAATAACTTTTAATTTTTAATATCCTGTATAATAATCCTGTTTTATGTAAGTAAATTGTTTTGATTCGATTTGGCTTAATTTATACATGTAATGATGAGTTAAGTTATATGTTGCGTCTTTTACGTTAATATTTTGTAATTTTGTAAATAACTTTTAACTTTTAATATCCTGTATAATAATCCTGTTTTATGTAAGTAAATTGTTTTGATTCGATTTGGCTTAATTTGTACATGTAATGAAGAGTTCAGTTATATGTTGCGTCTTTTACGTTAATATTTTGTAATTTTGTAAATAACTTTTAACTTTTAATATCCTGTATAATAATCCTGTTTTATGTAAGTAAATTGTTTTGATTCGATTTGGCTTAATTTGTACATGTAATGAAGAGTTGAGTTTGCATAAATATTGTGTGCTTTATATAAATATTCTGTAAATATGTAAATAACTTTTAATCGTCAACATCATGTATAACAATCCTGTTAAATAAATTGTATTCATTTGATTTGATGTTGTTTGATTTGATACCAACAAATGTAGTTATAAGGTTAAATGAAATATAATTTTATTTTGAGCAATCTATAATTACTAATTGACATAACGCCGTTGTGTTTGGACTAGTTTTTCATGAAATCACACGTAGAAATCAAATATGCAATAAAAAGTTACAAATTAAGTGTACTTTTATGTGATAATATTTTAGAGTGCAGGGCAATTCACGCCTCATTAGCGCGGGCGGCCGGCAGCCGAGGGCTTGACCCTATCAATGACTACATAAATACTATAAGACACGACATTGCCATGTTAAAAATTCTACGCTTATTCTTGAGTTGTCCATTACCCGCTAGGGTGTGGAGCTGTCGCTCTGCTAGAGAATCTGAAGTTGACGTGACTGGCGCTAGGTGGCTCTACGGTCAAACAATGTTTCATTTGCTTTGCGACGTTAAGTAAATAAAAAATAATCTAACCTACTGCACTGGTCATTTCTCTGCGCCCGGACTCGTCACTACTAACAGCACAAAAACATCCGCTTTTGCTGAAAACATTTTCTAAATACTCATACTATCATGCAATTATTCTAGTTAAAAGAACAAAAACGTTAAAATAATACTTTCCCCAAGACAATCGTAATTATGAGTAAAATATCCATGTGATCTTATACATTTTTTAAATCTTTTAAAAAAAATTGTTACGGAAACACTGGTCTTTTATAGTTTTAGAAATATTTTGAAATATATTGAAAATATTGTAATGAAATATTTTATAAACCTTTTCTCAACATTTTTCTAATATACGCCGGAAAATATTTTTTAAGAAGTTAAAAACATATTTGATTTTGGTTTATGGGAAAATGTTTTGCAATACTGTTTAATGTTTCGAAAATATTAATAAAATATTGTTTGGATACTATTGAAAACGTTTATAAAAAATGTTTTAATAATATTTGTTACAATATTTTACAAAAGAGATTTGAAAACTTTGTTTACATACGTAACAACATAAAATAACAACGTTAAGAAAAGCTTGATAAATTTATGGGGGGGGGGGAGTAAAGACAATTTATAAAGTCACCGTAGAATTAAAACATAGTAAAATTTTAAAATATATTCTTACATAAAAATATGACAAGAAATAACATCATAGGACTAAGAAAATTATTTAAATTGTAAAAATCATAAATATTACAGATAAAATTCATTTGTAGTCAAAATAATAAAATAAAAACCTTAATAATAGCTTGATAAATTTGTGAAAAAAAGTGAAACTAATAACTAAATACAAATTTATAAAGTCAACATAGAACTAAAATATCGCAAAATTATAAAATATATTATTACATAAAAATATGACAAGAAATAACATCATAGGACTAAGGAAATGATTTAAATTGTAAAAATCATAAATATTACAGATAAAATTCATTTGTAGTCAAAATCTATATAAATAAAAATGTAAATGTGCGTTTGTTCAAAATCGATAATCTCAGAAAGTTCTTCACTGATTGCTTTGAAATTTGGACACAATATTCCATTCGAATCCACGAGTGTTTTTATATACTTTTTGAAAAACTGTAGCATCTAATGAACATAAAAACAACAAAAAATATGCTCAATATTTAACAAAAATGCAAGCGCCATTACATATGTTTATGGACTATAATAATAACAGCTGTAGTCAACTGTTTCCTATATTTCCATTATCAGCTGATTTCAAACTTCAAACAACTGTAAGTTATATTTGGATTTCTATCTTTTAAGATAGGTTTTTGTGAACAACGACATCTGTTGAAGTAAAACAAAACACACTATACTAAATATTTTCAATGTTTCCAAATGTATTGTTGTTAAATAAAATGTTGATAGATTTAATTAACAAATGTTTAAATCAATTTTTTTGTAAGACATTCCGTTAGGACAATAACATTTACCATAGCATTAATTTCGTGAGTGTAAATAATTTGTTTTATTTTTTCACCGTTCTTTCATTTGGTTAAACCAGATTAAATAAAAAAATTACAATAACTCAAATAACATTTTCTGTCATAACCTATTTTCATCATTATAATATTAATAACTATTAAACCATTTGATTTATCAATATGAAATAAAAAACACTTAAAAGACAATATTTTTATCTTTATTTTAAAATTAAAGAATCTTTATAAATACAAAACATAAAATTGTAACAGTTAGGCCTACAATTTAAATAAAAACTTATCTAAATGTTACATAAATAATAACTTTTTTAAAACAGGTTATTGTACACAATGTTATTTTCTCGGGAATATTAATTAGGACAGAGATTTTGTATTGTTATAAAATTAAAAGAGGCAATTTTCCATTTATAAAATATATCATTTACCATATATAAATAGGCCTACTATTAAATTCTAATATGTCTTTTTTTAAATTAGATTGTAACATATTGTTTTCTTAATTTAGCTCAGGGCCAATCTTTAGAATTGCTTGGCTTAGATCTAGAAACGGATTGCTTCTCACGTGGACAATTATTATATATTATGTTGCATGTTCTAGAGTCGGCAAACCAGATAATCTGTATATACACAAACAATGAAACTACAAAAAATATTGTGTACCCACAAGCATTGTTAAAATAAACATATTTTAATTTATGTCTTTATAGTTATGTCTTTTATTTATTTTCCATTTAACCAGATGAGCCACAGCAACGCGTGGCCGGGTACAGCTAGTAATAAAATAAAAACCTTAATAATAGCTTGATAAATTTGTGAAAAAAAGTGAAACTAATAACTAAATACAAATTTATAAAGTCAACATAGAACTATAATATCGCAAAATTATAAAATATATTATTACATAAAAAATATGATAAGAAATAACATCATAGAACTAAGGAATATGAATAGAACATGAATATTATTAAACAAAAATGTTTATCCATCACAAATGATTGAGTTTCACTAGTTTGCTGTTTCGTTTTATTTTCTCTTCTATTCTTTTTCCGATGCTGTCTACCATTTTCCGTTTCGGTCGAAGATTTGTCCCGTCCCTAAGATCTTGAGAATGCCATTTCACTGCATACATTATTTTCATAAAAACAAATTTTTTTAAAATAAAGTTATGGTGCTCTTTACATTCTCCACTGAACCAACTTGGATGATGTGTTGCAGTATTTCGTTTTATAATTGTACTGAGTGTTTTAAGGATTTTTGGCTTGGACTTTACAATAGGGAAATATTTCGAAAATGTCGTAACAAAGTTCTTCATTACCGAAAACATTTCATTTGAAGGGGTTTGGAGGCAAGCTTCTACTCTGCCATCGGGAAAGTACTTCATAAAGTCCTTGAATCTAATTAAAGAGTCTGTAAGGACATCCGTAGTATTATTTTTTGACAGTCTGGTTTGACAGATTTTACATGAAAACTTGTCATTACACCTTTTGACTATCCAACCTGCCAAATAGCTTATTACTGCGTCCTCTAAAAGAATATTTACGTTATTTATTTGGGATAGCATAAAGCTACTTGGAGGAGTTGAAATTAGTGATGTATCTGTGAAATTAGTTTCACTGATAACAGGAGTTGATACTGTTTGTAATTGTTCAGGATCAGCACAATCATTTTGCAGCTCATCATGAATGTTTAAATCTATTGTTATGTCGTTGTCCGGTTCACAATTTGCCGTACTTGGAGGGTTCAACAGCCTAACAGATATAGCATGCTGTAGATTTTTCCGAAATTGTCCCGCTGTTGGATTACTATTGTAACCTCCACGATGCCTGATGTTGCCAAACATATTTTCTATAGGGTCTTGGTTGAGTCTTGAGGTTAACAAGAACTCATTTCCCTCGGCTTTAAGATCTTCACTTAGCAATAGTACAGCATTAATTGTAGTTTTAAGACCTGCGAAACATTGAGGGTTTCTTGCACGTCTCAGAACTCCTTTCTTTGTTTTTTTATACTTGTTTAATTTCCACGTGTCTATGTATTTCAATGCTTCTTTCAGACATTTCTCCACTAGGATGTTTTTGCTTGAAAGAGGTCTTCTCATGGGGCATTTGTCTTCTGGTGAGCGACTGTTCAAAGCATCCAGTATGTCATTCATCCTACCTAAGAAGTCGGCAGTATTTTCAGCGGTTTCGCTTTTTATCACCCCTAAGTGATAAGCCGCCTTTAATCCTCGAGAGACAGACTGACTGAAAACTTGAGTGGCAAGGTTCACTTTCATTTTTTGAAAGCTGTTGGGATGAACGTGCCTCTCACTCAACTTTGGTGCAGCCCTACAATCATTAGGTTGACTTTTATCAACTTTGTATAATTCTTCGATGTCACTCCATTTGACATTGCGATTGTCTACTTCAATATCGCTACCAATAAGAGTATTTCTGATATTCTTTATTAAGTGAGGAGCATCAAAAAAACAATAAATCTTGTAGTTCTTAAAATAAAAAAATGGACTTTTCTCATTTACTCCGTTCATGGCCATACTTGCAGCATTTGAGCTTCCTAGATCACACACCACACCACGAACAACCAGTCCTACATCAAAAACTTTCTCTAAACATAAGTCTATTAAAATAGATATCACACTATTTGTTGTTGAATTTTGTGAAAGCACATAACCAATAGGCAATTTCCAACAATATTTCAGTCCCCGCAGCATGAAGAGCATAGCGTGAGTAGCAATTTGATCAGTCCTACCCAGAGGTCCGTGATCTTCAAAGCCTTCAATAAGGTCATTTTTTACGTTGTACTGCAGGCCTTTTTTTATGGACATTTCGTCAAATAAAACTACACATTGCTTTTCATGCTCTGTCATTGTTTTTACTTTCATGGCCAGCTTTCTCAGCACTTCTTCACCAAATCCCGTTTGCAGGTTGTAAATATTCACCCATCTTTGTACTGTTCTCAAACAGGGTAGTTTAAAACCTTTATCTCGTAAATGTAAGTAAGCGCTGGGAGATTTAAAGTATAATGATAAAGCAAAACACTTCTCTTCTTCGGACCACGAAATTTTTCTATTTTGTTTCAGTTGCATGACAATAAATGTCAAAACCTCTCCAGAAACACGTTGTGAAATGAGTTGTACTAATCCAGCTACTGTTACGGGCGATTTGCTTTTTTTCAAAAATGATATTTTACTTCTTTTACTCATTATAAGATGTGTTTGACTTTTGAGTCTTTTTTTCTGTTGAACTATATGTTTGAGCATTTTCCTCTTCCTAGGCGTGAACTGTTCTATGTAGCTTTGAGGTTTTTCTGATAGTGGATAAAAACTTGAAAGGAAATCATCGAAAGATTCATTTGGTCCTAGGGATGAAATATCATTCATTGGTGAACAAATTTGGTTTTCGGGCAGCATTTCTGTAGACGGAGGTGAAGGCACATCTGTTGACGAAGGTTTAGAGAGGGGCATGTCTATTGACGATAATGTTACTGGAGTCATGTCAGTAACCGAAGGTAGAGTCACTTCTGATGACGAAGGTTTAGAGAGGGGCATGTCTATTGACGATAATGGTACTGGAGGCATGTCAGTAACCGAAGGTGGAGGCACTTCTGATGACGAAGGTGAAGCTAGGAATGAGTGTACTGAGGCAGGCGCAGGAGGCATACCTTGAGTGCTAGATTGCTCGGATTCGGTTTGAGATGCATTATTGTATTTAAAATAAGGAATAGGAACTGCAGTTTTGTTCAACCTGTTACATAAACTGTTCGTGAAATCCTCTCTTTTGAAATGTCTACCACAAATCCGCCTGTTTCGAAGTTTTTTATCCGAAAGATCAATCAAATCATCTCTACCCGTGTTAACCAGCCAGGTACAGCACCTGAAAACAAGAAAATGAGAGCAGAAGTGGGGGGGGAACAATTTCAATAAAAAATAAAGTTTTAAACCCTACATCGATAAACGACTATAGCCGGGGCCACGGAATCAGGCAGGTAAGAGAAAACGCACTGATGCCACATATGGGACCAGAGATGCGAGGGAAGGTCGAGAATCGCTTATCTCAGCGCTTTCTAACTGCTGCCCTGTCGTTATCTGTTTCTGGCTATAAAACAATTTGGCAGGATAAAAATAACGTTTATAAGTGTTGGTAATAAATAATTAAATTACATTCTCAAAACGTAATATTCTATTATGTTAGCCATTATATATTTGCAACATACAATGAATTTATAATGGGATGTAATATTACATTAACCCTTAACTGGTACCACTAGTTTTTCAAACGCAAATGATAAAATGGGTGAAAACGCAATTATGACTGATTTCACAATCAAAAACATGTTTGCATAACAAATTTTACAACTCATGTTTAAAATTTTCAAACAACCCACAAAGTAGATATAAACGTTTACACTGACCAAACACTCCTTACTTCACTACATCAACATTGAAATAAAGCAAAAAAACCTAAAAACAGATAGAAGAAAAGCAGTTAACAGAAAAGCATTTGCAGCTTCAATTTAACACCTCACGACATTGTTACAGTAAGATGTGGGCCCAACTATAGACAAGTCGCGACAAAAACATATTTTTGTCAGACAAAAACATAAATATACAGAAAAGTCGCGGGAAAAATAATTTTACAGATTTGTGTTCACAAGTGAATTACTAAAATTTTGTACATCTTGAAAATAATTATAAAAATTATTCTGCTATGTTATATTACTTTGTTAATCAAAAAGTTTTGTAACGGTAAGACATATTTTTGTGTTCATGGCTTTCTTTCCCCAAAATATATTACTATACCATCAAGCTTATAGTTCATAACGCTGCTTCTTTTTGTATGATGTGGTATATTTGAAATTAATTTTAGGGTAAGGATTTTTTTAAAATTTTTATATATTTTTTATATTTCTATTTAGACTAAATTACTAAACTTTTAATATCTTTTAAAAAATTATAAAAATGTTGTAGTATTTTTTATGTACACATAAACATTGACAATTTTTGAAAAATTTAGATTTTTTCAGTTTTTAGGGGTTTTGGGGGAGGCCATAAACCCCTAAAATATAAATATAAACTAACGTCTGGAATTGTGGTGAAATTGTCAATTAAATATTGGTTTTCAATTGAATAGATACAAAATTTCATCTGAATCTGAAGCTGGATATTTCTGACACACACAGACATACATAACCGTGAAACCTATTTTTTGTATTCAGAGAGTAAGAAAACGATTTTTTATTTTTTTTAAAAAGGCATTAGGCCTATAAATACTAAATTATATGTGCAAATTAAAAATTATCTTATCAAAATAAAAACATGTACAAGCTCAAGACTATAGAAATAATAATAAACCTCCAAACTACACAGCTTTGGGCGAAGCCGGGTAAAACAACTAGTTTAAATTTTTAGAAAAAGCTCTCTTCATTTAAAGAAAAAAGTAACAAGTCTTTTATAATAATAAACTTCATTAACAGTTAATCTGAAAACTGACATTTTAATAAACTTCATTAAAAATTTTATTTTAATAATCAATAATTATTCTTCTGACAGTGAAGGTTAACTGCTGCAATTTTTCAATTAAAAATCTTAGAAAGATGATTAGTGAAACCGTGTCTTACCTTGATTGATCTGAAGATGGAAATGTGAAGAAGTGAAGATCATAACTGTTCTTATTATTTCTTTGGCAGTCCGCGTAATAACACTTATATATTCCAGGCATATTTTTGTAATAGATTGACACTATTGACAGATACTGAATAAGTGAAACAGCTTGCGAGGGAAGGAAGCAATACGAGACGGGTTCTTTTGCTGACGGAAGTAAGTGAGAAGGTTTGTGAGAGAGAGGTCAACAGTTGTACAGTCTCAACCAAGTGGGATGCGTACAGTCAAGCACCTGCTGCTAGCGCTTTCTAATAGCTGTGAGTCAAACTTGTGATGAACAGCACCCGTAAAGCGTAGACTATTTCCCTATCCTATGTCGTGTCTTATAGTATTTATGTAGGCATAGTATTTATGTAGTCATTGACCCTATGTATTGTTGGGAGCTCGAGCCGAGCGTTAATCTTTCACCCGCCTTCCCTAACTGAACGGACTATAGTAAAGCTATTTGTGAGCATGTTTTCTCAAAGCAACGAATATACAATCCTGACCAGAGTTTTAGAACTTATTAACCTGATTCAGTAACATAACAATTATACTAATATAATGGGAGATAGAATATTCTAAAGATACTTATACTTAATCTTAGAAAAAAAAAGATGTTATTCGTTAAGCTTAAAGAAGGCAAAATCGCTGCGTTTCTTTGACGTTTTAAATTTAATGTGATTAATCGCTTCCGTAATTTGCATAATTCCTCATTATACAATAAAAGATTACGATCCAGTGAAGAGCTACCCCAAACTTTGCGGGATCAAAAAAACTTTCTGTTTTAGATATGACCAAAATATACAAATTTGATTAAAAATCGTCCACGCGTTTTGACTGAAAATCATATTGTAACGTCACGAATTTTAAGACAATACCAAATGTTTCAACAAATTCATGTTTAGCAGTGCATAGTTGGAATTAAATTGGGAACGCCGCATTAAAATCGATTCTACAGTTTAGGCTCAAGAGACTGAGGTTAGTTATGTTACGTCACTGCTAGCCCAGTTTTCCTCTAGAGTCTAATTTTGCCTGAAACCTTATATGTAGACTTTCTGACTCGATTGAAATACTCATCAAGTATGATGAAAGAATTTTGTTTTACTGAGCAAACATTCCTATCAAATCTAATAGAAATAAAACAACTTTTTAGATTTTAAGAAACTTTGGTCTAGTATCATTAATTGATAAATTTAATAACTGATAAAGAGAAATGAAGTCCTGTTTAAGGATTTCTTCCGTATATTTATTTATTACGCAGTCACGACTAAATGAGTCAAACAATGATTACGTAATTTGATAGTTTGTAAAGCCGGCGTAATTCACCTGTTTGACTCACTTTTTTCCAAAATCTTTTTTTTACCGTAAAATTGTCAACAATGTTTTTTGATTCTGAACAAAATGTTAAGATAGATGATACCAAATTACACTTTAAAACTGAAAGATATAGAAAATCTGTTAATGGAGTCTATTGCCATATTCACTCTAGATATGTGGAGTAAATCTCAAACACATACAAAAGGTAAATAGACGAGGACTGGAGCACTGAGTGCCTTGATCAAAGTGACTTGACACTAGGGGATTCATCAGAAAGTGATAGTGAAGAAGACAATTTTGGCATCACTCCTTTTTGAAAGGGGCAATTTTTCAATCTGGTACCTACCTATATATGCTGTTATATATAAGCGCTTCCTAATTTATGTGAATTTTCCTATTATAAACTGCCTGCTTAAACGAAATTTAATTAAATTCCCGCTACCATTTATTTTGTAACTGTTTAGGTCTATTAGTCCAAAGTTTATAGGATGTTGCCAACTGTGCATTGTTTTTCTATATCATACTAATATTTTATGTCCTTTTAATATGTCTTAATGCTAATATGTCATAAGGTTTTTTTAAATGTTGATACTGTATCGACTGCTTAATTAATTATTATGTAATACCTACTGAATGTGAATGTTCATAAAATTTGATTGAAAACGATTCATAGAAGCCATCGTTCAAACATAAGGGATACATAATGTAAATAAAAGTAGAATAGTAAAGAAAGAATGTCGACATATATTTGTCTTATAATTGATGAAACCGTATTGAATATTTCATAAACGAAGAAAATGTTATCTAATATGTCATAACCAAAAATTATACATACAAAACATAATATGTACAAACATTGCAAAAAAAGGAAAACACTAAAAACTACACACGGATTCCTTTTCTTTTTTTTTAACTGATCCTCGTACGAATTAGCCATTCAGTCGATACAGTATTTTATTAAAAGATCATAAAATATTAGTATGATATAGAAAAACAATGCACAGTTGGCAACATCCTATAAACTTTGGACTAATAGACCTAAACAGTTACAAAATAAATGGTAGCGGGAATTTAATTAAATTTCGTTTAAGCAGGCAGTTTATAATAGGAAAATGCACATAAATTTGGAAGCGCTTATATAACAGCATAATTATATATATCTGTAATTAGGTACCAGATTGAAAAATTGCCCCTTTCAAAAAGGAGTGATGCCAAAATTGTCTTCTTCACTATCACTTTCTGATGAATCCCCTAGTGTCAAGTCACTTTGATCAAGGCACTCACTGCTCCTCCAGTCCTCGTCTATTTACCTTTTGTATGTGTTTGAGATTTACTCCACATATCTAGAGTGAATATGGCAATAGTCTCCATTAACAGATTTTCTATAACTTTCAGTTTTAAAGTGTAATTTGGTATCATCTATCTTAACATTTTGTTCAGAATTAAAAAACATTGTTGACTTTTAGGGTAAAAAAAAAGGATTTTAGAAAAAAGTGAGTCAAACAGGTGAATTACGCCGGCTTTACAAACTATCAAATTACGTAATCATTGTTTGACTCATTTAGTCGTGACTGCGTAATAAATAAATATACGGAAGAAATCCTTAAACAGGACTTCATTTCTCTTTATCAGTTATTAAATTTATCAATTCATGATACTAGACCAAAGTTTCTTAAAATCTAAAAAGTTGTTTTATTTCTATTAGATTTGATCGGAATGTTTGCTCAATAAAACAAAATTCTTTCATCATACTTGATGAGTATTTCGGACTGTCAGAAAGTCTACATATAAGGTTTCAGGCAAAATTAGACTCTAGAGGAAAACTGGGCTAGCAGTGACGTAACATAACTAACCTCAGTCTCTTGAGCCTAAACTGCAGAATCGATTTTAATGCGGCGTTCCCAATTTAATTCCAACTATGCACTGCTAAACATGAATTTGTTGAAACATTTGGTATTGTCTTAAAATACGTGACGTTACAATATGATTTTAAATCAAAACGCGTGGGCGATTTTTAGTCAAATTTGTATATGTTGTTCATATCTAGAGAAGAAAGTTTTTTTGATCCCGCAAAGTTTGGGGTAGCTCTTCACTGGATCGTAATCTTTTATTGTATAATGAGGAATTATGCAAATTACGGAAGCGATTTTGCCTTCTTTAAGCTTAACGAATAACATCTTTTTTCTAAGATTAAGTATAACTATCTTTAGAATATTCTATCTCCCATTATATTATTATAATTGTTATGTTACTGAATCAGGTTAATAAGATCTAAAACTCTGGTCAGGATTGTATATTCGTTCAGAAAATTGGTTGCTTTGAGAAAACATGCTCACAAATAGCTTTACTAATTCATTGAAGATGGGATCTAGCCGTGCTTCGACTACTGGAGTAACCTCGTAATTAGGTCTCCCGCTCTCTAATGGAAAAAAGTTCTTACCTTTAATCAAGAAATAGTGCTTTGGCCTATACAGAATATCATGTTAACGATCCTTTGTTTTTATACAACTGAAGCCTCCATTGATTTTTTAGCTAAGGTTGGCCTTAATATTTAGACTTTTATAAAATCAGTTCCCTGTTGTTTTAAAAAATATATCTGTAATGATACGTTCATAGGACTTCCTAAATTATAGCCATGTTATATGCCAAATAATATTTATTTTTTTACGTAGCCTATCCAGTATAAGTATAGAGTTAGTTTGGTAATCGTGAAAATTAAATCTCAGTTTTTGGCTGATCTTACAGTTTCATGGCTTTAGGAAACCAAAAAGTGGCTTGCACCCGTTACAAACGTTAAGATAAGAACATTTGGTATAGGGAGTATTATAGTGGCCTCATATACAGCTTTATTGAAATTCAGAAAAATCGAATTGGAAATTCCTAAATGGCTATTTTGGAGGGTTTTTGGTTTCTATCTCTTATGTTAATGAACACACTAAATTAGACACAAAATTACAGATTTCCACTCTGTATGTATTTCACCACCACATCTAAATTACGATGACATAAGCGAAGTTATTATCAAAAATGTAATTTCGAATTCTGACGTACGAAAAAAATCTGTGACATTCGGAAAATCTGGCATGGCCGAGTCACCCACAGTGGCGTAGCGAGTTGCAGTTCATTTACTGTAGCCTATGTAAAGCTTCGAGGCCCGCTATGTGCGAGAGTCTGACTCGAGACATCTACGAGAGCCTTGCTGACTTCAAGAAAATAATATTGTTACGAGGTTCAGAACATCTGTCATGGCCGAGTCACCCACAGTGGCGTAGCGAGTTGCAGTTCCTTTACCGTAGCCTATGTAAAGCTTCGAGGCCCGCTATGTGCGAGAGTCTGACTCGAGACATCTACGAGAGCCTTGCTGACTTCAAGAAAATAATATTGTTACGAGGTTCAGAACATCTGTCATGGCCGAGTCACCCACAGTGGCGTAGCGAGTTGCAGTTCCTTTACCGTAGCCTATGTAAAGCTTCGAGGCCCGCTATGTGCGAGAGTCTGACTCGAGACATCTACGAGAGCCTTCCTGACTTCAAGAAAGTAATGATGTTACGAGGTTCAGAAAATCTGTCATGGCCGAGTCACCCACAGTGGCGTAGCGAGTTGCAGTTCCTTTACTGTAGCCTATGTAAAGCTTCGAGGCCCGCTATGTGCGAGAGTCTGACTCGAGACATCTACGAGAGCCTTGCTGACTTCAAGAAAGTAATGATGTTACGAGGTTCAGAACATCTGTCATGGCCGAGTCACCCACAGTGGCGTAGCGAGTTGCAGTTCCTTTACCGTATGTAAAGCTTCGAGGCCCGCTATGTGCGAGAGTCTGACTCGAGACATCTACGAGAGCCTTGCTGACTTCAAGAAAGTAATGATGTTACGAGGTTCAGAACATCTGTCATGGCCGAGTCACCCACAGTGGCGTAGCGAGTTGCAGTTCCTTTACTGTAGCCTATGTAAAGCTTCGAGGCCCGCTATGTGCGAGAGTCTGACTCGAGACATCTACGAGAGCCTTCCTGACTTCAAGAAAGTAATGATGTTACGAGGTTCAGAACATCTGTCATGGCCGAGTCACCCACAGTGGCGTAGCGAGTTGCAGTTCCTTTACCGTATGTAAAGCTTCGAGGCCCGCTATGTGCGAGAGTCTGACTCGAGACATCTACGAGAGCCTTGCTGACTTCAAGAAAGTAATGATGTTACGAGGTTCAGAACATCTGTCATGGCCGAGTCACCCACAGTGGCGTAGCGAGTTGCAGTTCCTTTACCGTATGTAAAGCTTCGAGGCCCGCTATGTGCGAGCGTCTGACTCGAGACATCTACGAGAGCCTTGCTGACTTCAAGAAAGTAATGATGTTACGAGGTTCAGAACATCTGTCATGGCCGAGTCACCCACAGTGGCGTAGCGAGTTGCAGTTCCTTTACCGTATGTAAAGCTTCGAGGCCCGCTATGTGCGAGAGTCTGACTCGAGACATCTACGAGAGCCTTGCTGACTTCAAGAAAGTAATGATGTTACGAGGTTCAGAACATCTGTCATGGCCGAGTCACCCACAGTGGCGTAGCGAGTTGCAGTTCCTTTACCGTAGCCTATGTAAAGCTTCGAGGCCCGCTATGTGCGAGAGTCTGACTCGAGACATCTACGAGAGCCTTGCTGACTTCAAGAAAGTAATGATGTTACGAGGTTCAGAACATCTGTCATGGCCGAGTCACCCACAGTGGCGTAGCGAGTTGCAGTTCCTTTACCGTAGCCTATGTAAAGCTTCGAGGCCCGCTATGTGCGAGAGTCTGACTCGAGACATCTACGAGAGCCTTGCTGACTTCAAGAAAGTAATGATGTTACGAGGTTCAGAACATCTGTCATGGCCGAGTCACCCACAGTGGCGTAGCGAGTTGCAGTTCCTTTACCGTATGTAAAGCTTCGAGGCCCGCTATGTGCGAGAGTCTGACTCGAGACATCTACGAGAGCCTTGCTGACTTCAAGAAAGTAATGATGTTACGAGGTTCAGAACATCTGTCATGGCCGAGTCACCCACAGTGGCGTAGCGAGTTGCAGTTCCTTTACCGTATGTAAAGCTTCGAGGCCCGCTATGTGCGAGAGTCTGACTCGAGACATCTACGAGAGCCTTCCTGACTTCAAGAAAGTAATTATGTTACGAGGTTCAGAACATCTGTCATGGCCGAGTCACCCACAGTGGCGTAGCGAGTTGCAGTTCCTTTACCGTATGTAAAGCTTCGAGGCCCGCTATGTGCGAGAGTCTGACTCGAGACATCTACGAGAGCCTTCCTGACTTCAAGAAAGTAATTATGTTACGAGGTTCAGAAAACCTGTGTAACAATCACCCTTCGAGATAGACCCTTGATTTGCCAATTAAATGTAATATTTCCTGTTAGGCGCAAGAAACCAACATTTCTTGGCATTTAGGAGATCTGCATGTATTACATTGTATGATGAGGCTTGGAAAATATCATGATGGAGTCCCCATATAAACAGTAGAACAAAATCAATGAATAGAACTTTTTTTTTAATGTCGGAAAACATATTAACGGTTCTATAAAACATCACAATAATGAAAAGATTTAAAAATATTAAAACTACACTATCAATATAATTATGATAAATATGATATAATTAGGAAAAATTGGACATCTAAATCTTATTGACTGTTTATAAGTTCCAAAAACAAAACAAATGAGGCAACTCTATTGCTTTGGCAAACATCAAGTTATATCCGTAATAAAAACAAACTAATAAATTATTTAACAAAACATAATTAAATTAAATTCTTTCCAAGCCGTGTTTAATTCTTGTAATTCCAAAGTAATATTATATAGTACTACATATTTTCATTTAATTTAATACTTTTAATATATATTATATTACTAATATATTACAGGGTGTCCCACGAAAAGGCACACGTTTTTGATTTTCTATTGATTGGTATTCCTCAACCGATTCTTTTGAAACTTAACATACTTTTTTAATAACGTTATCAAAAGTGTTGTTTGAAAATTGCAAAACCTTAAAACCACACAATAAATATATATTAGTCATATAATAATTATTATCAACGATATTTATAATAGATCTCTGGTTCAACTATGTCAAACTCATTGTAAACAGAGAAAAAAACAGAATTAAATCACTTTTGGCAAGGTAGAGAATATTGGCATCATTTTGATTCAAAACTAGGTTGGAAGACTCGCTCAAAGAGTCTGTAAATGAAATTAGCTAGAGTTACATTTTTTATTAGAAAGTTAAAGTTGTATCCCAGCCTGTATTTTGTGATAAGTGGATATTATGCCTTTTTCCATATGAGATAATTTTATGGGAAAACTGCAGGAGCAAGACAGGTTATTAGATGTATTAAAGACATCAGTTATCATGCATCTTGCAGGCCACACTCTGTTGAGCTGGGTTTACTCACTGTGTCCTGTTTGTTTATCGTGCACTCATTAACATGTAAAAGAAAATTTGTGTTCATACAGTAAAAAAAATAATGTTCGTAATTATGGTACTAGAAATAATGGTTTAATTTATGCAAACTATGTAAGGCTGAGCAAATTTCAACAGAGTTATAAATCTCTTGACGTAAAACTTTTTAATAGATTGCCTTTGAGTGGAAGAACAGTAACTAATAAAAAGTTCAAATTAGGCGATAAAAATGGCTAAAAAAGAAAGCATAAACTTGTTGATTGGACAATGAAACTGTATTAAGTATTTTATGATTCTTATATATTAGAACTAAGCTGACAATGAATGACCTAGGCTTACAAACAATTTACTCAATGACAATAAATAATTAATAATAATAATAATTATTATTATTATCACTTACAAGTAGAAGTAATCAAAGTGAACTGCAATATTCTTTATTTTACAATTTGGCACACTTCTGAATATTAATTTTCACATTAAATATCTTAGTTCACCAAATTTTGAATGAAATCGGTTTCAAAGATTTCATAGAATTAGGTCTATGAACGATTTTGGAGTTTATTCCGATAACTCCAAAAGCGACATTTTTGGGGGAAATAGCATCCAATGTTTTTTCTTGTGTACTAAAATGTAGTTTTGCTACATTTTAGCAAAATCGGAATTTTGTGTTGTGATCATATGGCCACATTTTTATTTATATCGAAAAAATGAAAAGATTTTTTTTTTTTTGAGATGTGATCAGAATATGACCACTTACCAATTTTAATACAAATATGTTAATTCGTTTGATCTGCATATACGACATAAACAGATATTTCAAAAATCACTTTTTTGGGGACTTTGATATCAGAGAAAAAATCTATATAGTTTTTTTTTACTCATCAAGTAAAAACAAATTTTCGAGAAAGTAAAAAACAAATTTAACATTGAAATGACCTTCAAACGTTCTTTAAGTCTGTAAATTAATTACACAATTTTCAATAGCCTCTCCTCTAAATCTTACCACTTTAGGTCGTAACATGTTTTTAACGAACATCCTGTATATACATATTTGAGACTAGCCAAAGTCGAGACAACGATACTATGGAGTCTGTTAGGAGGAGCAGGTGCCTTTTGCATTCTCGATATTTAAATGGAAGGTGTCCATCTTGCTTCGGAACCATTTTTACAAAAAATTACATGATAAAATAGTGTCAAATTCTTTTAAGTAACCTGTATAAAGTGTCAAAAATACAACTTAGGCCTTTCGGTAAATCGCGTTAAAAATTAAAAATGTATCCTAAAAGATAAATTCAACTTCCACTCTTGCCATCACTCTTTATTAAATGCGGATCCTCCTTCCATCTTGCCACCGGTTGGAAAGAAGTAAATTGTACATAAAAAATCTTTACGCTTTTAGTTAGAGAAACACGGGCTTGGCAATCCCGAGGGTATCCGCCAGTTCTACACCTTTTTTATGTAGTCTTTGTTTAGATTTTTCTATCTTTTCTATACGGTTTCTATTGACAAACTTGTTCTTTTCCGACCGTGGCGCTAAATTGACTTTGGAATCAAAAGTTCCGTATATTCTAAATTTTTTTCCCTCTATAATAATATCTGTTACTATTAAGAAATTAACAATAACTAGGAGATTCAGTAAACTTGTACAATAATATGGTCGGGTTAGTACCATGATGTTGTTCACCAACGTGATATTTTGTCTTTTGCCTGTTTTGGAATCATGTCTCATACTTTTCTTATTACTGTTTCAGGTAAGAATTGTTTGCTATTGGTTATAAAGACTATCTGGTTTTACGTAAGTGTATTATTATTTTATATTATAGTTTAAACGTCGGTATCATTAAAATACCAGAGCAGTTCTGTAATAACAGAACTTTTCATATGCTGTGAATCAACTCTTTAAAATTACTAATGTAAGAAATTTGATTTTAAAATAGTTAATTCAGGAAAATTGTAATTAAATTTTGTTTTTTAAATTTGAACGCTGTTTTGTATGCTCTAAAGCCCTAGTTTCATTATCTGCATGAAACTAACGAAAGTTATGGGGGAGAAAGAAATCTACCCTCACTACACTTGTGAAACAGAGCGGTATGAAAGGACTTGTGAGGGATATCTAACAGTACAGTCAGTGGTTTCGATAACACTTTTAATATTCCTATTAGGTTCGTCCAATTTGTGACGTTTAGGTGAGGAAAATCCAGACGTATCAAATAATATAATAATAGGCGATAAGGATATTGAGATAGTAGACAACTTTCTATACATGGGAGTTCAGAATAAGAGGAAGAATTTATTTTGTCACAAAAAGCTTACTTTACCCAGTGCAAAATAGTTGTGCACCAGAAAAGCAAATTATGTCTATGATCAATTCTTTGAAAGGAAGAATGAAAGTATGATCGGAGAACGATAATGGGGCTCTGGGGAAACAAATTCAATCACGACTTAAACCATGAATATAAGGGGAGTTACCTGTATCAGAGTCTGTTAAACTATAAAGATTACTATGTGCTGGTCAGTAAGGATGAAAGAATATAGAAACCCGAAAGTGATATAACAGGACAAATGGATGGCGAAAAGACTAAAAGCAGGGCCAAGAAAAACAAGTGAAAGAGATTTACAGATTTAAGCAAGAGAGTTGGGAATAAAGAACTGAAGAAGAGCATCGGCTGACAGATAAATGGAGGCAGAAAGTGAAGGACGCTAGTGCCCGACTTTGGGCTGTAGTGCCATACTAGTAGTAAAGTGTGATACAGTAATTTGTTTCATAACTGTATCCTTCAAAGAGTCTCACAGATAAATCACAGACAAATCAGAGGAAGTACAGATCATAGATTTGTGCTGACGATTCGTTCTTCTGTAAATGATCTTGGTTTTATTGAGGAGTGAGTAACAGTAATTAAAACATTTTGGTTTGTCCCTTATTTAGTTATTGCACAAATGTTACATGATATGGTTTCAAATTTAAAGAATAAAGTATCTTGCGACACCATTTTGTTGAGATACTTTTCACATACATTTTTTCAGACTTTATATGTTCAATATCAACTATATACTCTCTAGTCTTAGTAGACTAGATTCCGTTCTAAATTTGTCACAGATCTTGTAGTATGTCAGTTTTAACTAAAACTTGAATACTACTCTATGTTGGAATGTTTGCAATAGGAACTTTATCAGCATGTTTCATCGAAGGATCCTGAACAAATATAAGCTTAGACTATTGTAATCCTTCCTTGCAGAGTATAGGTATTTTAGGATAACACATTTACGACACTGAACGCGCTATAGCTTACCAAAACGTTAACAATGTTCAACTGACAACAATAGAAAGGAACACAGTCCACTGTCAGTAGGGTTTGTGCACATGTAGCAGTGGCTTAGTCATTGAAACGTTGTTTTGTATTTGTGTTGCACAAATAAAGTGATTTTTTAATGTACGAAAGTTGTGTTTTAATTAATTTGGTTAATAGAAAGGAACGTTACATGAAACAATCGATAAGTAGCGCTAGTAGTAGCATTGCAGTCGTGAACGTCAATCTAAGGACAGTTTGTAATTGCTCACTCTGTATATTTCAGAAAGTCAAAACTGATACTAACTACTGTCGAACAAATTGATAGTTGTACTTCCTCCATGTTTTATCCCTCTATGGTTTATTCTAATTCCGTATTTAGATTCCTTACTGTACAGATTCATAAATTACAACATATACTATATGCTGTAGCTAGAGTTTAGATACGTAATAAATAATTTACTCAAACAGGGAAATTATTTTGTTAGAACGTGACAAACTGTACAGTTAGCTCGGCTGTGCATATTACTCATCGAGACGGGTTACCTCCAGCATCTATTGTGTTTACTACCAAACTATTGATTAGTTTTAAAGCTCTTAATTTGGTGCCCTTTTTACAATCTTGTGTGTTCCGATTTCAAAAGTTCTCTAGAGGCTCTCCAGGATATGTACTCTAAGAAACCCGTGGTTACTGGGTAGCTGTCCATTGTTGAATAACTGGAAACCCTAAGGCCCATTCTATACGAGCGTTAATGCGTCGCGTTAAATGCGTGACGTTAACGCCAACGCCCGACAATAGTGGTGACATTATATACGGGCGCTAAATGCGTCGCGTTGTTAGCGTCAACGCTCAGCAGTAGACCTTCTATACGGGCGCTAAATGCGTCGCGTCAAGCGCGAAAACCGCCACTTCAGTCACCAATATGGATGCTGTGCAGATCGGTGCTTTAGGTTTTCAGTACCTGCTGGTTAGACCTACCTGCTACATCCTTGCTCTCAGGAGTCATTTCCTTCCAATTTTCATACATCGCTCTTCCAATGTCGGTCCAACACTGCGCTTTTAGTTGTTTATTGGCATAGTCTTTCGACTTAACATCAAACACTGCTGGTCTCTTCTCCACTTCAACAATAAGTTTCTCAATGTCATACATTGCTAAGTCTAAATCAAACAATCACACACTCAGATACGCTTTAAACACCGTTTCACTCGAAAAAGTCGAAAACCACGTGACGACAACGCTGGCGCTAAAAGCGTTCGTATAGATGCTACCCGTCTCGCGCAGCGTTGTTTGCGCCGCGTTGCTAGCGCTGCCAGCAAGGCAGGCGGCGTTAATAGCGTCAACGCCGAGTGAACAGGGTAACGCTGGGCGTAGAATGCGCTCGTATAGATGTTACAACTTGACTTGTATTGACTTCCAAAACGAAAAATAACGCGACGCATTCAACGCTCGTATAGAATGGCCCTAACGCAAACAAAGCATCAAAGAAAGCTTAAAGTTAGTTACTAATCATGCGGCGTGGTGCCTTTTATAGTAATTAAATAAATTTTGTATTGTCAGCTTGAGAAAGAATGGACAACACAGCTTTCGTATATCTAGAGGACGCTGTGATTACTCATTTCCCCAATGTTCTTTCTATGTTTATTCATGGTTTCTGGTGGAAGACGGGAATCCTCCGCAATGCTCATTCTGTCGAACCGTTCAGAAGGTTAAGCACATATTGATGAACTATTCTGAGAGGTGTGTGCAGAACTTTTGTCCTACCAAAATTTGACTCAGGGGATGATTGGGGATAATTCTGTGATCTTTCATCGAGTTTGTCCTTCTCGCATCTCCTGAATGTTTTTGATCATTTTCTATATTTTAAGACCGTAGATGACTGCGATAGTTTTCACCTTTATACATTTCACGTCCCCTCGTATCACATCTGTAATTTGAAAAGATTTAACATACTAATTATTTTGTCATGAAATGTATTGTTAATGAATATAGAATGTCAATCGTATGAAGAAGAATAGCGTACGTAAATTTCAATAATTGCTTAACTATACATACAGTATATGTAGGCCTTGGTTTATTATTTATCTCTGTCCAGTGTAAGTGAATTGTCGGCGTTATGACGCAAGCCTGCCTTTGTGATCCTGCCAAGTACACTTTGAGCTTCGGCCAAGGTCTTCACAGTCCTCAATGAGGCAACGTACGCTAAACAACAACAAATCCCATATTGTTTGCTGTGAATTTTATTTACTATCTCGCATGTCACTTGTGTAATATTAAAAAAGTTTTATGTCTGATAAAAAAAAATCTATAGCAATATCTGTTAGGAGGCTTTTTAATGATTTGTTTTAAAACTTAAAAAAAAAAAAATACTGTAATTGACTTCTGAATAAAATCGCTGATTAGATTTTTACAGCAAAACGATTTCTCAGTACAGATCTGTGGTCTGCACTATTCCCGATTTATTAATTGCGATTTTTTTATCTGTGGGGCTTCTTAAATGTTACAGTTGAAATCATCGATTTTGGCATGATGTCTGTCAGGCTGTGGTCTGTGAAGTGCTAAAGCCTCGTCCACACTTGCAGACTTGTCTGCGGAAACATTGTCGGCCGTCTGTCTCCACGGTGTTTTCTCTAGTATCTGCCGATGTTTCCAGCTAGTCTGTCGATGTTTCCAGCTAGTTTGCCGATGTTTCCAGCTAGTCTGCCGAATGTCCGCCGACTAGTCTGCCTGTTTCTAGAGACAAAATACAATGTTTTCTTTTTCCCAAAGAAATGGGAAACACGGAGACAAGATCCAAGTGTATTTTGTCTCAAGTTTGCATGTGTGGACGTGTCTGTTGACAAGAGACCGGATACAACCCGCAACTGTCCTGTGCAGTTGTCAGTCGGGAGTCACATCGTGCGCATCGTGAACGTGATTCATTTACACTGAAATCCGTAGTTTTTTTAATTGTGTTTATTTGTAGTTAAAATAGCCACTACAAGTGGTCAAGAGTTGACGATGAAACTGATCTAGGAATTGCATTCCCATCCATTGTTATGGGATATAACTGCTACAGAATACAAAAATCGAAATAAAAAACGTGACGCGTTACAGGAGTTAGCGGAATGTTTCAAAGTGAGCATAAGTGAAATAGTCAAAAAAGTCAATAATACAATTTATGAAACACATCATCGATTTTGACATTGATGTCTGTCAGGCTGTGTTCTGTGGAGTGCTAAGGTTATAGTTTATGTAACACATCATCGATTTTGACATTGATGTCTGTCAGGATGTGGTCTGTGGAGTGCTAAAGTTATAGTTAATGTAACACATCATCGATTTTGACATTGATGTCTGTCAGGATGTGGTCTGTAGAGTGCTAAGGTTATAGTTTATGTAACACATCATCGATTTTGACATTGATGTCTGTCAGACTGTGGTCTGTGGAGTGCTAAGGTTATAGTTTATGTAACACATCATCGATTTTGACATTGATGTCTGTCAGACTGTGGTCTGTGGAATACTAAGGATATAGTTTATGTATCACATCATCGATTTTGACATTGATGTCTGTCAGGCTGTGTTCTGTGGAGTGCTAAGGTTATAGTTTATGTAACACATCATCGATTTTGACATTGATGTCTGTCAGACTGTGGTCTGTGGAGTGCTAAGGTTATAGTTTATGTAACACATCATCGATTTTGACATTGATGTCTGTCAGGATGTGGTCTGTGGAGTGCTAAAGTTAAAGTTAATGTAACACATAATCGATTTTGACATTGATGTCGTCAAGATGTGGTCTGTGGAGTGCTAAGGTTATGGTTTAGGTATCACATTATCGATCTTGACATTGATGTCTGTCAGACTGTGGTCTGTGAAGTGCTAAGGTTATAGTTTATGTAACACATCATCGATTTTGACATTGATGTCGTCAGGCTGTGGTCTGTGGAGTGCTAAGGTTATAGTTTATGTAAAACATAATCGATTTTGACATTGATGTCTGTCAGGATTTGTCTGTGGAGTGCTAAGGTTATAGTTTATGTAACACATAATCGATTTTGACATTGATGTCTGTCAGGCTGTGGACTGTGGAGTGCTAAGGTTATAGTTTATGTAACACATCATCGATTTTGACATTGATGTCTGTCAGGCTGTGGTCTGTGGAATACTAAGGATATAGTTTATGTATCACATCATCGATCTTGACATTGATGTCTGTCAGGCTGTGTTCTGTGGAGTGCTAAGGTTATAGTTTATGTAACACATCATCGATTTTGACATTGATGTCTGTCAGGCTGTGTTCTGTGGAGTGCTAAGGTTATAGTTTATGTAACACATCATCGATTTTGACATTGATGTCTGTCAGACTGTGGTCTGTGGAGTGCTAAGGTTATGTTTATGTAACACATCATCGATTTTGACATTGATGTCTGTCAGACTGTGGTCTGTGGAGTGCTAAGGTTATGGTTTAGGTATCACATTATCGATCTTGACATTGATGTCTGTCAGGCTGTGTTCTGTGAAGTGCTAAGGTTATAGTTTATGTAACACATCATCGATTTTGACATTGATGTCTGTCAGGCTGTGGTCTGTGGAGTGCTAAGGTTATGGTTTAGGTATCACATTATCGATCTTGACATTGATGTCTGTCAGGCTGTGTTCTGTGAAGTGCTAAGGTTATAGTTAATGTAACACATCATTGATTTTGACATTGATGTCTGTCAGACTGTGTTCTGTGGAGTGCTAAGGTTATAGTTAATGTAACACATCATCGATCTTGACTTTGATGTCTGTCAGGCTGTGTTCTGTGGAGTGCTAAGGTTATAGTTAATGTAACACATCATCGATTTTGACATTGATGTCGTCAGGCTATGGTCTGTGGAGTGCTAAGATTATGTTTATGTAACACATAATCGATTTTGACATTGATGTCTGTCAGGCTGTGTTCTGTGGAGTGCTAAGATTATAGTTTATGGAACACATCATCGATTTTGACATTGATGTCTGTCAGTTTGTGGTCTGTGGAGTGCTAAGGTTATAGTTTATGTAACACATCATCGATTTTGACATTGATGTCGTCAGGCTGTGGTCTGTAGAGTGCTAAGGTTATAGTTTATGTAACACATCATCGATTTTGACATTGATGTGTGTCAGGCTGTGGTCTGTGGAGTGCTAAGGTTATAGTTTATGTAACACATAATCGATTTTGACATTGATGTCTGTCAGGCTGTGGTCTGTGGAGTGCTAAGGTTATAGTTTATGTAACACATCATCGATTTTGACATTGATGTCGTCAGGCTGTGGTCTGTGGAGTGCTAAGGTTATGTTTATGTAACACATAATCGATTTTGACATTGATGCCTGTCAGACTGTGGTCTGTGGAGTGATAAGGTTATAGTTTATTTAACACATCATCGATTTTTTCATTGAGTGCTAAGGATTTTTTCGTCTGTAGAGTGCCAAGGTTATAGTTAATGTAACACGTCATCGATTTTGACATTGATGTCGTCAGGCTGTGGTCTGTTGAGTGCTAATTTTATGTTTATGTAACACATAATCGATTTTAACATTGATGTCTGTCAGGATGTGGTCTGTGGAGTGCTAAGGTTATAGTTTATGTATCACATCATCAATCTTGACATTGATGTCTGTCAAGCTGTGTTCTGTGGAGTGCTAAGGTTATAGTTTATGTAACACATCATCGATTTTTTCATTGATGTCTGTCAGGCTGTGGTCTGTAGAGTGCTAAGGTTATAGTTTATGTAACACATAATCGATTTTGACATTGATGTCTGTCAGGCTGTGGTCTGTGGAGTGCTAAGGTTATAGTTTATGTAACACATCATCGATTTTGACATTGATGTCTGTCAGACTGTGGTCTGTGGAGTGCTAAGGTTATAGTTTATGTAACACATCATCGATTTTGACATTGATGTCGTCAGGCTGTGGTCTGTGGAGTGCTAAGATTATGTTTATATAACACATAATCGATTTTGACATTGATGTCTGTCAGGCTGTGTTCTGTGGAGTGCTAAGGTTATAGTTAATGTAACACATCATCGATCTTGACCTTGATGTCTGTCAGGCTGTGTTCTGTGGAGTGCTAAGGTTATAGTTAATGTAACACATCATCGATTTTGACATTGATGTCGTCAGGCTATGGTCTGTGGAGTGCTAAGATTATGTTTATGTAACACATAATCGATTTTGACATCGATGTCTGTCAGGCTGTGTTCTGTGGAGTGCTAAGGTTATAGTTAATGTAACACATCATCGATTTTGACATTGATGTCTGTCAGGATGTGGTCTGTAGAGTGCTAAGGTTATAGTTAATGTAACACATCATCGATTTTGACATTGATGTCGTCAGGCTGTGTTCTGTGGAGTGCTAAGGTTATAGTTTATGTAACACATCATCGATTTTGACATTGATGTCTGTCAGACTGTGGTCTGTGGAGTGCTAAGGTTATAGTTTATGTAACACATCATCGATTTTGACATTGATGTCTGTCAGACTGTGGTCTGTGGAATACTAAGGATATAGTTTATGTATCACATCATCGATTTTGACATTGAAGTCTGTCAGACTGTGGTCTGTGGAGTGCTAAGATTATGTTTATGTAACACATAATCGATTTTGACATTGATGTCTGTCAGGCTGTGTTCGGTGGAGTGCTAAGGTTATAGTTTATGTAACACATCATCGATTTTGACATTGATGTCTGTCAGACTGTGGTCTGTGGAGTGCTAAGGTTATAGTTTATGTAACACATCATCGATTTTGACATTGATGTCTGTCAGGATGTGGTCTGTGGAGTGCTAAAGTTATAGTTAATGTAACACATCATCGATTTTGACATTGATGTCGTCAAGCTGTGGTCTGTGGAGTGCTAAGGTTATGGTTTAGGTATCACATTATCGATCTTGACATTGATGTCTGTCAGACTGTGGTCTGTGGAGTGCTAAGGTTATAGTTTATGTAACACATCATCGATTTTGACATTGATGTCGTCAGGCTGTGGTCTGTGGAGTGCTAAGGTTATAGTTTATGTAAAACATAATCGATTTTGACATTGATGTCTGTCAGGATTTGTCTGTGGAGTGCTAAGGTTATAGTTTATGTAACACATAATTGATTTTGACATTGATGTCTGTCAGGCTGTGGACTGTGGAGTGCTAAGGTTATAGTTTATGTAACACATCATCGATTTTGACATTGATGTCTGTCAGGCTGTGGTCTGTGGAATACTAAGGATATAGTTTATGTATCACATCATCGATCATGACATTGATGTCTGTCAGGCTGTGTTCTGTGGAGTGCTAAGGTTATAGTTTATGTAACACATCATCGATTTTGACATTGATGTCTGTCAGGCTGTGTTCTGTGGAGTGCTAAGGTTATAGTTTATGTAACACATCATCGATTTTGACATTGATGTCTGTCAGACTGTGGTCTGTGGAGTGCTAAGGTTATGTTTATGTAACACATCATCGATTTTGACATTGATGTCTGTCAGACTGTGGTCTGTGGAGTGCTAAGGTTATGGTTTAGGTATCACATTATCGATCTTGACATTGATGTCTGTCAGGCTGTGTTCTGTGAAGTGCTAAGGTTATAGTTTACGTAACACATCATCGATTTTGACATTGATGTCTGTCAGGCTGTGGTCTGTGGAGTGCTAAGGTTATGGTTTAGGTATCACATTATCGATCTTGACATTGATGTCTGTC
The DNA here is from genome assembly GCA_963513935.1 of Aphrophora alni. Lineage (NCBI taxonomy): Eukaryota > Metazoa > Arthropoda > Insecta > Hemiptera > Aphrophoridae > Aphrophora > Aphrophora alni. Next base: position 93,846,076 of record OY740773.1, on the reverse strand, counting down.
AGGCTGTGTTCTGTGAAGTGCTAAGGTTATAGTTTATGTAACACATCATCGATTTTGACATTGATGACTGTCAGGATGTGGTCTGTGGAGTGCTAAGGTTATAGTTTATGTAACACATCATCGATTTTGACATTGATGTCTGTCAGACTGTGGTCTGTGGAGTGCTAAGGTTATAGTTAATGTAACACATCATTGATTTTGACATTGATGTCTGTCAGACTGTGTTCTGTGGAGTGCTAAGGTTATAGTTAATGTAACACATCATCGATCTTGACTTTGATGTCTGTCAGGCTGTGTTCTGTGGAGTGCTAAGGTTATAGTTAATGTAACACATCATCGATTTTGACATTGATGTCGTCAGGCTATGGTCTGTGGAGTGCTAAGATTATGTTTATGTAACACATAATCGATTTTGACATTGATGTCTGTCAGGCTGTGTTCTGTGGAGTGCTAAGGTTATAGTTTATGGAACACATCATCGATTTTGACATTGATGTCTGTCAGTTTGTGGTCTGTGGAGTGCTAAGGTTATAGTTTATGTAACACATCATCGATTTTGACATTGATGTCGTCAGGCTGTGGTCTGTAGAGTGCTAAGGTTATAGTTTATGTAACACATCATCGATTTTGACATTGATGTGTGTCAGGCTGTGGTCTGTGGAGTGCTAAGGTTATAGTTTATGTAACACATAATCGATTTTGACATTGATGTCTGTCAGGCTGTGGTCTGTGGAGTGCTAAGGTTATAGTTTATGTAACACATCATCGATTTTGACATTGATGTCGTCAGGCTGTGGTCTGTGGAGTGCTAAGGTTATGTTTATGTAACACATAATCGATTTTGACATTGATGCCTGTCAGACTGTGGTCTGTGGAGTGATAGTGTTATAGTTTATTTAACACATCATCGATTTTTTCATTGAGTGCTAAGGATTTTTTCGTCTGTAGAGTGCCAAGGTTATAGTTAATGTAACACGTCATCGATTTTGACATTGATGTCGTCAGGCTGTGGTCTGTTGAGTGCTAATTTTATGTTTATGTAACACATAATCGATTTTAACATTGATGTCTGTCAGGATGTGGTCTGTGGAGTGCTAAGGTTATAGTTTATGTATCACATCATCAATCTTGACATTGATGTCTGTCAAGCTGTGTTCTGTGGAGTGCTAAGGTTATAGTTTATGTAACACATCATCGATTTTTTCATTGATGTCTGTCAGGCTGTGGTCTGTAGAGTGCTAAGGTTATAGTTTATGTAACACATAATCGATTTTGACATTGATGTCTGTCAGGCTGTGGTCTGTGGAGTACTAAGGTTATAGTTTATGTAACACATCATCGATTTTGACATTGATGTCTGTCAGACTGTGGTCTGTGGAGTGCTAAGGTTATAGTTTATGTAACACATCATCGATTTTGACATTGATGTCGTCAGGCTGTGGTCTGTGGAGTGCTAAGATTATGTTTATATAACACATAATCGATTTTGACATTGATGTCTGTCAGGCTGTGTTCTGTGGAGTGCTAAGGTTATAGTTAATGTAACACATCATCGATCTTGACCTTGATGTCTGTCAGGCTGTGTTCTGTGGAGTGCTAAGGTTATAGTTAATGTAACACATCATCGATTTTGACATTGATGTCGTCAGGCTATGGTCTGTGGAGTGCTAAGATTATGTTTATGTAACACATAATCGATTTTGACATCGATGTCTGTCAGGCTGTGTTCTGTGGAGTGCTAAGGTTATAGTTAATGTAACACATCATCGATTTTGACATTGATGTCTGTCAGGATGTGGTCTGTAGAGTGCTAAGGTTATAGTTAATGTAACACATCATCGATTTTGACATTGATGTCGTCAGGCTGTGTTCTGTGGAGTGCTAAGGTTATAGTTTATGTAACACATCATCGATTTTGACATTGATGTCTGTCAGACTGTGGTCTGTGGAGTGCTAAGGTTATAGTTTATGTAACACATCATCGATTTTGACATTGATGTCTGTCAGACTGTGGTCTGTGGAATACTAAGGATATAGTTTATGTATCACATCATCGATTTTGACATTGAAGTCTGTCAGACTGTGGTCTGTGGAGTGCTAAGATTATGTTTATGTAACACATAATCGATTTTGACATTGATGTCTGTCAGGCTGTGTTCGGTGGAGTGCTAAGGTTATAGTTTATGTAACACATCATCGATTTTGACATTGATGTCTGTCAGACTGTGGTCTGTGGAGTGCTAAGGTTATAGTTTATGTAACACATCATCGATTTTGACATTGATGTCTGTCAGGATGTGGTCTGTGGAGTGCTAAAGTTATAGTTAATGTAACACATCATCGATTTTGACATTGATGTCGTCAAGCTGTGGTCTGTGAAGTGCTAAGGTTATGGTTTAGGTATCACATTATCGATCTTGACATTGATGTCTGTCAGACTGTGGTCTGTGGAGTGCTAAGGTTATAGTTTATGTAACACATCATCGATTTTGACATTGATGTCGTCAGGCTGTGGTCTGTGGAGTGCTAAGGTTATAGTTTATGTAAAACATAATCGATTTTGACATTGATGTCTGTCAGGATTTGTCTGTGGAGTGCTAAGGTTATAGTTTATGTAACACATAATCGATTTTGACATTGATGTCTGTCAGGCTGTGGACTGTGGAGTGCTAAGGTTATAGTTTATGTAACACATCATCGATTTTGACATTGATGTCTGTCAGGCTGTGGTCTGTGGAATACTAAGGATATAGTTTATGTATCACATCATCGATCTTGACATTGATGTCTGTCAGGCTGTGTTCTGTGGAGTGCTAAGGTTATAGTTTATGTAACACATCATCGATTTTGACATTGATGTCTGTCAGGCTGTGTTCTGTGGAGTGCTAAGGTTATAGTTTATGTAACACATCATCGATTTTGACATTGATGTCTGTCAGACTGTGGTCTGTGGAGTGCTAAGGTTATGTTTATGTAACACATCATCGATTTTGACATTGATGTCTGTCAGACTGTGTTCTGTGGAGTGCTAAGGTTATAGTTTATGTAACACATCATCGATTTTGACATTGATGTCTGTCAGGATGTGGTCTGTGGAGTGCTAAGGTTATAGTTAATGTAACACATCATCGATTTTGACATTGATGTCTGTCAGACTGTGGTCTGTGGAGTGCTAAGGTTATAGTTTATGTAACACATCATCGATTTTGACATTGATGTCTGTCAGACTGTGGTCTGTGGAATACTAAGGATATAGTTTATGTATCACATCATCGATTTTGACATTGATGTCTGTCAGGCTCTGTTCTGTGGAGTGCTAAGGTTATAGTTTATGTAACACATCATCGATTTTGACATTGATGTCTGTCAGACTGTGGTCTGTGGAGTGCTAAGGTTATAGTTTATGTAACACATCATCGATTTTGACATTGATGTCTGTCAGGATGTGGTCTGTGGAGTGCTAAAGTTATAGTTAATGTAACACATCATCGATTTTGACATTGATGTCGTCAAGCTGTGGTCTGTGGAGTGCTAAGGTTATGGTTTAGGTATCACATTATCGATCTTGACATTGATGTCTGTCAGACTGTGGTCTGTGGAGTGCTAAGGTTATAGTTTATGTAACACATCATCGATTTTGACATTGATGTCGTCAGGCTGTGGTCTGTGGAGTGCTAAGGTTATAGTTTATGTAAAACATAATCGATTTTGACATTGATGTCTGTCAGGATTTGTCTGTGGAGTGCTAAGGTTATAGTTTATGTAACACATAATCGATTTTGACATTGATGTCTGTCAGGCTGTGGACTGTGGAGTGCTAAGGTTATAGTTTATGTAACACATCATCGATTTTGACATTGATGTCTGTCAGGCTGTGGTCTGTGGAATACTAAGGATATAGTTTATGTATCACATCATCGATCTTGACATTGATGTCTGTCTGGCTGTGTTCTGTGGAGTGCTAAGGTTATAGTTTATGTAACACATCATCGATTTTGACATTGATGTCTGTCAGGCTGTGTTCTGTGGAGTGCTAAGGTTATAGTTTATGTAACACATCATCGATTTTGACATTGATGTCTGTCAGACTGTGGTCTGTGGAGTGCTAAGGTTATGTTTATGTAACACATCATCGATTTTGACATTGATGTCTGTCAGACTGTGGTCTGTGGAGTGCTAAGGTTATGGTTTAGGTATCACATTATCGATCTTGACATTGATGTCTGTCAGGCTGTGTTCTGTGAAGTGCTAAGGTTATAGTTTATGTAACACATCATCGATTTTGACATTGATGTCTGTCAGGCTGTGGTCTGTGGAGTGCTAAGGTTATGGTTTAGGTATCACATTATCGATCTTGACATTGATGTCTGTCAGGCTGTGTTCTGTGAAGTGCTAAGGTTATAGTTTATGTAACACATCATCGATTTTGACATTGATGACTGTCAGGATGTGGTCTGTGGAGTGCTAAGGTTATAGTTTATGTAACACATCATCGATTTTGACATTGATGTCTGTCAGACTGTGGTCTGTGGAGTGCTAAGGTTATAGTTAATGTAACACATCATTGATTTTGACATTGATGTCTGTCAGACTGTGTTCTGTGGAGTGCTAAGGTTATAGTTAATGTAACACATCATCGATCTTGACTTTGATGTCTGTCAGGCTGTGTTCTGTGGAGTGCTAAGGTTATAGTTAATGTAACACATCATCGATTTTGACATTGATGTCGTCAGGCTATGGTCTGTGGAGTGCTAAGATTATGTTTATGTAACACATAATCGATTTTGACATTGATGTCTGTCAGGCTGTGTTCTGTGGAGTGCTAAGGTTATAGTTTATGGAACACATCATCGATTTTGACATTGATGTCTGTCAGTTTGTGGTCTGTGGAGTGCTAAGGTTATAGTTTATGTAACACATCATCGATTTTGACATTGATGTCGTCAGGCTGTGGTCTGTAGAGTGCTAAGGTTATAGTTTATGTAACACATCATCGATTTTGACATTGATGTGTGTCAGGCTGTGGTCTGTGGAGTGCTAAGGTTATAGTTTATGTAACACATAATCGATTTTGACATTGATGTCTGTCAGGCTGTGGTCTGTGGAGTGCTAAGGTTATAGTTTATGTAACACATCATCGATTTTGACATTGATGTCGTCAGGCTGTGGTCTGTGGAGTGCTAAGGTTATGTTTATGTAACACATAATCGATTTTGACATTGATGCCTGTCAGACTGTGGTCTGTGGAGTGATAAGGTTATAGTTTATTTAACACATCATCGATTTTTTCATTGAGTGCTAAGGATTTTTTCGTCTGTAGAGTGCCAAGGTTATAGTTAATGTAACACGTCATCGATTTTGACATTGATGTCGTCAGGCTGTGGTCTGTTGAGTGCTAATTTTATGTTTATGTAACACATAATCGATTTTAACATTGATGTCTGTCAGGATGTGGTCTGTGGAGTGCTAAGGTTATAGTTTATGTATCACATCATCAATCTTGACATTGATGTCTGTCAAGCTGTGTTCTGTGGAGTGCTAAGGTTATAGTTTATGTAACACATCATCGATTTTTTCATTGATGTCTGTCAGACTGTGGTCTGTAGAGTGCTAAGGTTATAGTTTATGTAACACATAATCGATTTTGACATTGATGTCTGTCAGGCTGTGGTCTGTGGAGTGCTAAGGTTATAGTTTATGTAACACATCATCGATTTTGACATTGATGTCTGTCAGACTGTGGTCTGTGGAGTGCTAAGGTTATAGTTTATGTAACACATCATCGATTTTGACATTGATGTCGTCAGGCTGTGGTCTGTGGAGTGCTAAGATTATGTTTATATAACACATAATCGATTTTGACATTGATGTCTGTCAGGCTGTGTTCTGTGGAGTGCTAAGGTTATAGTTAATGTAACACATCATCGATCTTGACCTTGATGTCTGTCAGGCTGTGTTCTGTGGAGTGCTAAGGTTATAGTTAATGTAACACATCATCGATTTTGACATTGATGTCGTCAGGCTATGGTCTGTGGAGTGCTAAGATTATGTTTATGTAACACATAATCGATTTTGACATCGATGTCTGTCAGGCTGTGTTCTGTGGAGTGCTAAGGTTATAGTTAATGTAACACATCATCGATTTTGACATTGATGTCTGTCAGGATGTGGTCTGTAGAGTGCTAAGGTTATAGTTAATGTAACACATCATCGATTTTGACATTGATGTCGTCAGGCTGTGTTCTGTGGAGTGCTAAGGTTATAGTTTATGTAACACATCATCGATTTTGACATTGATGTCTGTCAGACTGTGGTCTGTGGAGTGCTAAGGTTATAGTTTATGTAACACATCATCGATTTTGACATTGATGTCTGTCAGACTGTGGTCTGTGGAATACTAATAATATAGTTTATGTATCACATCATCGATTTTGACATTGAAGTCTGTCAGACTGTGGTCTGTGGAGTGCTAAGATTATGTTTATGTAACACATAATCGATTTTGACATTGATGTCTGTCAGGCTGTGTTCGGTGGAGTGCTAAGGTTATAGTTTATGTAACACATCATCGATTTTGACATTGATGTCTGTCAGACTGTGGTCTGTGGAGTGCTAAGGTTATAGTTTATGTAACACATCATCGATTTTGACATTGATGTCTGTCAGGATGTGGTCTGTGGAGTGCTAAAGTTATAGTTAATGTAACACATCATCGATTTTGACATTGATGTCGTCAAGCTGTGGTCTGTGGAGTGCTAAGGTTATGGTTTAGGTATCACATTATCGATCTTGACATTGATGTCTGTCAGACTGTGGTCTGTGGAGTGCTAAGGTTATAGTTTATGTAACACATCATCGATTTTGACATTGATGTCGTCAGGCTGTGGTCTGTGGAGTGCTAAGGTTATAGTTTATGTAAAACATAATCGATTTTGACATTGATGTCTGTCAGGATTTGTCTGTGGAGTGCTAAGGTTATAGTTTATGTAACACATAATCGATTTTGACATTGATGTCTGTCAGGCTGTGGACTGTGGAGTGCTAAGGTTATAGTTTATGTAACACATCATCGATCATGACATTGATGTCTGTCAGGCTGTGGTCTGTGGAATACTAAGGATATAGTTTATGTATCACATCATCGATCTTGACATTGATGTCTGTCAGGCTGTGTTCTGTGGAGTGCTAAGGTTATAGTTTATGTAACACATCATCGATTTTGACATTGATGTCTGTCAGGCTGTGTTCTGTGGAGTGCTAAGGTTATAGTTTATGTAACACATCATCGATTTTGACATTGATGTCTGTCAGACTGTGGTCTGTGGAGTGCTAAGGTTATGTTTATGTAACACATCATCGATTTTGACATTGATGTCTGTCAGACTGTGGTCTGTGGAGTGCTAAGGTTATGGTTTAGGTATCACATTATCGATCTTGACATTGATGTCTGTCAGGCTGTGTTCTGTGAAGTGCTAAGGTTATAGTTTATGTAACACATCATCGATTTTGACATTGATGTCTGTCAGGCTGTGGTCTGTGGAGTGCTAAGGTTATGGTTTAGGTATCACATTATCGATCTTGACATTGATGTCTGTCAGGCTGTGTTCTGTGAAGTGCTAAGGTTATAGTTTATGTAACACATCATCGATTTTGACATTGATGACTGTCAGGATGTGGTCTGTGGAGTGCTAAGGTTATAGTTTATGTAACACATCATCGATTTTGACATTGATGTCTGTCAGACTGTGGTCTGTGGAGTGCTAAGGTTATAGTTAATGTAACACATCATCGATTTTGACATTGATGTCTGTCAGACTGTGTTCTGTGGAGTGCTAAGGTTATAGTTAATGTAACACATCATCGATCTTGACTTTGATGTCTGTCAGGCTGTGTTCTGTGGAGTGCTAAGGTTATAGTTAATGTAACACATCATCGATTTTGACATTGATGTCGTCAGGCTATGGTCTGTGGAGTGCTAAGATTATGTTTATGTAACACATAATCGATTTTGACATTGATGTCTGTCAGGCTGTGTTCTGTGGAGTGCTAAGGTTATAGTTTATGTAACACATCATCGATTTTGACATTGATGTCTGTCAGTTTGTGGTCTGTGGAGTGCTAAGGTTATAGTTTATGTAACACATCATCGATTTTGACATTGATGTCGTCAGGCTGTGGTCTGTAGAGTGCTAAGGTTATAGTTTATGTAACACATCATCGATTTTGACATTGATGTGTGTCAGGCTGTGGTCTGTGGAGTGCTAAGGTTATAGTTTATGTAACACATAATCGATTTTGACATTGATGTCTGTCAGGCTGTGGTCTGTGGAGTGCTAAGGTTATAGTTTATGTAACACATCATCGATTTTGACATTGATGTCGTCAGGCTGTGGTCTGTGGAGTGCTAAGGTTATGTTTATGTAACACATAATCGATTTTGACATTGATGCCTGTCAGACTGTGGTCTGTGGAGTGATAAGGTTATAGTTTATTTAACACATCATCGATTTTTTCATTGAGTGCTAAGGATTTTTTCGTCTGTAGAGTGCTAAGGTTATCGTTAATGTAACACGTCATCGATTTTGACATTGATGTCGTCAGGCTGTGGTCTGTTGAGTGCTAATTTTATGTTTATGTAACACATAATCGATTTTGACATTGATGTCTGTCAGGATGTGGTCTGTGGAGTGCTAAGGTTATAGTTTATGTATCACATCATCAATCTTGACATTGATGTCTGTCAAGCTGTGTTCTGTGGAGTGCTAAGGTTATAGTTTATGTAACACATCATCGATTTTTTCATTGATGTCTGTCAGGCTGTGGTCTGTAGAGTGCTAAGGTTATAGTTTATGTAACACATAATCGATTTTGACATTGATGTCTGTCAGGCTGTGGTCTGTGGAGTGCTAAGGTTATAGTTTATGTAACACATCATCGATTTTGACATTGATGTCTGTCAGACTGTGGTCTGTGGAGTGCTAAGGTTATAGTTTATGTAACACATCATCGATTTTGACATTGATGTCGTCAGGCTGTGGTCTGTGGAGTGCTAAGATTATGTTTATATAACACATAATCGATTTTGACATTGATGTCTGTCAGGCTGTGTTCTGTGGAGTGCTAAGGTTATAGTTTATGTAACACATCATCGATTTTGACATTGATGTCTGTCAGACTGTGGTCTGTGGAGTGCTAAGGTTATAGTTTATGTAACACATCATCGATTTTGACATTGATGTCGTCAGGCTGTGGTCTGTAGAGTGCTAAGGTTATGGTTTAGGTATCACATTATCGATCTTGACATTGATGTCTGTCAGGCTGTGTTCTGTGAAGTGCTAAGGTTATAGTTTATGTAACACATCATCGATTTTGACATTGATGACTGTCAGGATGTGGTCTGTGGAGTGCTAAGGTTATAGTTTATGTAACACATCATCGATTTTGACATTGATGTCTGTCAGACTGTGGTCTGTGGAGTGCTAAGGTTATAGTTAATGTAACACATCATCGATTTTGACATTGATGTCTGTCAGGCTGTGTTCTGTGGAGTGCTAAGGTTATAGTTAATGTAACACATCATCGTTCTTGACCTTGATGTCTGTCAGGCTGTGTTCTGTGGAGTGCTAAGGTTATAGTTAATGTAACACATCATCGATTTTGACATTGATGTCGTCAGGCTATGGTCTGTGGAGTGCTAAGATTATGTTTATGTAACACATAATCGATTTTGACATCGATGTCTGTCAGGCTGTGTTCTGTGGAGTGCTAAGGTTATAGTTTATGTAACACATCATCGATTTTGACATTGATGTCTGTCAGACTGTGGTCTGTGGAGTGCTAAGGTTATAGTTTATGTAACACATCATCGATTTTGACATTGATGTCTGTCAGGCTGTGGTCTGTGGAGTGCTAAGGTTATAGTTTATGTAACACATCATCGATTTTGACATTGATGTCTGTCAGGATGTGGTCTGTGGAGTGCTAAGGTTATAGTTTATGTAACACATAATAGATTTTGACATTGATGTCTGTCAGGCTGTGGTCTGTGGAGTGCTAAGGTTAAAGTTTATGTAACACATCATCGATTTTGATATTGATGTCTGTCAGGATGTGTCTGTGGAGTGCTAAGGTTATAGTTTATGTAACACATGATCGAGTTTGACATTGATGTCTGTCAGGCTGTGGTCTGTGGAGTGCTAAGGTTATATTTTATGTAACACATCATCGATTTTGACATTGATGCCTGTCAGGATGTGGTCTGTGGAGTGCTAAGGTTATAGTTTATGTAACACATCATCGATTTTCATATTGATGTCTGTCAGGATGTGTCTGTGGAGTGCTAAGGTTATAGTTTATGTAACACATCATCGATTTTGATATTGATGTCTGTCAGGATGTGTCTGTGGAGTGCTAAGGTTATAGTTTATGTAACACATGATCGAGTTTGACATTGATGTCTGTCAGGCTGTGGTCTGTGGAGTGCTAAGGTTATATTTTATGTAACACATCATCGATTTTGACATTGTAAAATCTATACGAAACCAAATCTTACTCAGTTTCAGTCTAAAATTTGATTTTACTGGTTTTTATTCTGGGCTGCCTCAGAGTATTAATTTTAAAACCAAACAATTATAACCATAAATAAAAACTTTCTGTCTTAACGCTGCAGAAAACTCCATATAATTTATCTGTTACTATTCCTGCTATTGTCCGTCATAAATCAGAAGAATGAGCTAACATCATGAATACCACGCCCAAAGCAAGGGCGTGTGAACTACTGACTGCGTGTTTAACAAATTGACTCTAATTCAGTTCGAATATTTAATCGATATATTGATGGTTTACCGTGTTCTTCAATTAAAAGAGAAAACTACATATCATAAAATGAGGTAACTTATAAAGAATAAAATTAATGCGTCGCGCACATTCAAACCGTATATATATCGCCGGAAAATGGAAGTAGAGTATTGTGGAATTAATGCTCCCTGAATAATAACTAACATTAAACAATTATTATTTGAATTATGACAAACTCATTTAATTAAGAAAAAAAAAATATTCGGAAGTATAAAAGTGATTAATTCTATTCATAAAGTTTAATGGATTTACTGATTTTGAGTAAACACAACAAATTAACTACTAAAACGATTTCATGAATATCTACGAGAAATTGAAAGATAAATTTAAAGATATGATTAAAATTAATAATAATTTATAATTAATGAATGTTTGAGAACGATAAGAACCAACAAAGCGTGTGCTTGGAATAATTCAAGAGAGAAGACGAAGTCACCCGATCTCTGGAAACACTAAAAACGTAAGCTCTGTTTAGTGAAAGATGACTGTTTTGATAATATGCAACTTTAGTACAAGCTATAGTAAAATTATGAATAATCGTTTCAAAAGTCTTGTGATTAGAAAGAACAGTTGATGATTGTTACCCAATTATTTCCAAAAACTGGGAAAGAATACCTACCACAAAATCAGAGTTTTCGATATCGTTTCTCACAATTTTTATTTCAAATCTGCTCAAATGAGGCAAGGGATTGACTCACGAAATGTCAGTTCGGTAGCTGGAAGTAAACAGTCAAAAATCATGTTTTTTTTATAAAAGGGTAGGCCTAAGTTTCTCCAAATAGGCTCTACCATTTCAATTAAATTGACGAAGTTTAACACAAACTAAATAACTGAAAATTATAATCTAGCAGTAAATGGCAAAAAATGAAAATGAACATTGATTTAGTTACTAATAAAAGTTGATAAAAGTCAATAAAAGTTGATTTGTATCTAATAAGCCGACTTCTGTCATTTTTATAGAAGTTTCAACATGTTGCTCAAGAGAAGAGATAATTCTTCACGGAAGGGAGTCTACCTCTAAATTGAAAAAATTAAAGGGTCTACTAATTACCGTCATCAAAACACTCGATTTTAACGATATACCTTTAGAGGGAGTTTATGACAAAAATGGTGGTCCTATTATCCAACACGAGTGTCGTAAGTAAAGGCTCTATTTAAATATAACCAAAGACGAGGGGCGAGTTTACACGAGTGATGCTTTCGATTAAGAAACACTGCAATTTTCCACCCTGCCATGTTCCCCCCTCTCTTGCTCATGGTTTAGTGGAATAGAGCTAACTTCGTCCTTCAAATAAAGGCAATCTATTTATCTACCTCTTGGAAGACGCTTCTCCATTTTCTGAGTCCAATGGTACTTAAATTTCGGAACTTTACTTTTTCCCAATTTTTTATAAAACAAAATTTATATAGCCGTCATAAGAAAACAACATAAAATTACGCAATTATCAAAATCGGCTTTTTTAAAGATTTCAATTATTTTTAGCGCATGTGTAGCCTCAAAGAACACAAACCAAAAGTCGTCATCTCATCTCATATTTTTGTGAGTGAAACGAAAAAATTGACCAAGGGGCGTAATTTCTTAAAATCGGCTCTATAGATTTAGTTCAAATTTATTATAATGCGAGGATTAATGACGCAACTGGGTACAAATTCGCTATGGTTCCTGAATGATAGGCAAAAAAAAACAAGAATGTCTGCCGACATTGAATGTTACAACCATAGGCAAATACGGTTTAAGCTGAGGTCGCGTTTATGACACAAGCGACGCGAACTTATGCCCTATTTAAATATATAAATACTTTTTCAAATACGGCGTCTCATGGTTCATTTTGATTTTATGACACTACTGCTGAATTTACGTTTTTGGTGATGAATAATTTTTGTTAAGTTTTATTTGGTTTTGGAGTTTGTGCTTTGTTTTTTATACAGTTTATTGTTATATGCAATCTCGATCTGTAATAATGATTTTAAAACACAACCACAAAGTAAATAGCAATACTCCCTTTTAGCATTCACATTACTTAATACTTTGAGTCTAAATGCTCGGAATAAAAATTTCCCAAATCCAGATTTCAATATCAAAATCCGACGTAATGGACTTTTAGGCGTTATAAATACTTTCGTATTTGTCTGAGAGATGTTAAACTGATGTAATGTTGGTCTAAGAGATCAGATAAAATCAAAAGAGAATACAATTATCAATACGTTCTTCACACTTTTCTGTACAGTTTTCGCGATTTACCTAAAACTTACGTGACTCGATATGGCAAAGTTTGATACTCAATGGTAGTTTCCGACCGTAAATTGTTTTAGAAAGTCGAGAAAAGATTGAGTAATCACAATTTAACAATAACAAATTAAATTTGTCATCATGGAACTCTGAGGATTTAGGTTCAGAAGACTTTAACTATTTTCACAATTGCTTGATGATCTGAATGGCGTCAAAATATTTATTTCAACGGAGTTTTGGCTGGAGTATTCTCTTTTTACACCTGGGCATATATTTCCAAGAGCCAAGATTAATTATAACCGTAATGGGATACGTTCCAGGGGGTCGCAAAGGAGGGTTAGGATTGAAGGGTTGGCTTAGAATTCATTTAACAACTACCTACAGGTTACTTCAATCTTCAGAGTTCCCTTTTACCAATATAGATACTAAATAGACTTTAGTAGTATATCAAAAGAATTTACCTCAATAAAACTCTTATAAGAACTGTGATTTCGAAACTTCTGTAATAAAAATTGAAGGTATGACAGAATAACATTAAGAATTTACGAGCGAGTGGAGTATAGAGAATGTGAACCAACCTGGAGGTAGAATTCTTATCGCGGAATGAATTGTGAATTTGTTTTAAAGTTCATAACTCCCAACTATCAACTTGAGTTTACGTGTTGTGATAACTAATGTGTCAATCCAGAGCATCCTACGTATTCCTAGTCTTGGGCTAGATCCTTCTCCTTCATATTTTCTATCAGGTCTGTTATTTTCTTCTGACCCTGACGCTTAGAGTTTAAAGTATTCGAGAGGACTCTAATTTTTGATTTTTTAAGTCGATGATTATTATGAGGTTTTTCGCTTTTAAACCCCAAAGGAATAGAAAACTTCGAATTGGAGCGATTGTGGAGGGTGCCTCTACCAACCAGCGGGGCAATACTCTTATCTGTTGGAAGGTGGGTAGAGGGGTGGAAAAACGTAAAAAAATTCCTTTGTCTAGTCTTTATTTTTTCCTTATGAATTCTTTTAGATATTATCATACCGAACACATATTTAAAACATTAAAATTATTTACAAATTAAAGGTTATAAATGTCTGAAAGATACAAAATTTGTAATGTCTTTGTGAGAATATGAAATATATGTTACAGTTATTATTATATTTGGAAAAAATACTAAACAAAATGTTTATATTGTGATTTATTATTTATACCTTTGAGGAATATAATTAAAGTTTACTTACTTTCTTACGTGTCCGTCACGTGACTTCCTTTTTCAAGGAGTTTTAAAAACAAAACTTGACGCGTTTCGGAGATTTACTCTATCATCAGAATCGATACTCCGTTCACATTCATAATAACACTGAATCAATGCGTTGAGTGTTTGTAAAGATAAAGTCATGATGGAATAACAAAAAAATAAATAAATTGTAAAGTACTACAAGTTTACCACCTTCTAGATTATGTGTTTGAAATTAATCATCAATGAGAAAACTCGTTGCTATGACAACAAATAAATAACAACGACAATAACAGCTGATGTTTTAATAAATCCCAATTATATCTGCATACAATAAAGGGTTTTTCTCGGGGATTGAACAACAAACAACGACACCACAACCATTTAAAGTTTTATCTTATACTTTTGAGAAAGCTTGTAGTTTAAATCACTTGTATCGTAGTGAAATACTTCCTATGAAAATCTCTATCCTCAGTACGGTTACATAACCTCTTGTGTGGCTTAGGTTCTATACTGCAATTTGATACCTGTAATCCCCTGTGCAATAGGGGTTGTGTTGTTCTTTCCAAGGGGGAGATACTTCAATCAGGATTGCCAATTTTAAGTCTGTAAAAATACGTTGTATTTCCCTTCCAGTATGGTAAATACTGACTTATAAAATATCAGTAAATTGTATTGATAACAATAATTTGCAACCTTTATAAGCAAGACAATTAAAACAATGGTGGCTAAAATATATTTTATCGGTTTTTGTGATATTTGGATTTTTTTAAAAATCGTTATCGTTACCCCGTATACGTAGTGTTGGGTAATTTGGGTAACTGCAAAAAACAAATTGGACTGATCTTCACATTTTATCGTCTTGGGAAAAATAAAAAGTGATTTTTGATATCCCATCCGTCTCTCGTCGTTGTTGTCTGTACGTAAAGACGATAGCGGCCACAAAAATTAAGATAGGAAAATGAAATTTGCTATAGAGGACTATACAGGGTGGCTGAAAAGAAACTACCATATCTTCTTATTTTTTAAAAAATATTAAATTCTGTTTACGCCAATCTCTTTAGGTAACAGACGCAACTTAAGAAAGGAAAAGTTTAGGTTATTTTAATTATAGGGGACTGGGAGGTTGCTCAAACATTTCAAATGGCACGTATAGTCCTGTGATATCTCAATTTAAACGTCTCAGTGAGACAAGAAAAATTACTTAAAGAAAATTAAATTCTGGCCACCCAAAACAAAATGGCAGCTAAAAGACAGATTTTATTTACGAAGCTAGATTGATACGGAGATCTTTTTACTTTATTCTCCCTGTATATCCATGAAAGTATTACAGTCTTTGTTTAAACATGTTTTCAAAAGTTTGGTTTGTTCATCTACTACATTCTGTTACTATCTTAAGTTATGATTACAATAATTGTGTTCTCCTTGTAAATACAAGGAGGTCTTGTGAACCAACATTTAGACAAATCTATTGTCTTGCCTTCTGAGTCGATCTTTCTTATCATTCTATCTTCGAAAATAAAATAACTTTTTTGGCCGCCATTTTGTTTTGGGTGATCAGAATTTAAATTTCTATATATCATTTTTTTGTCTTACAGAGACGTTTAAAATAAGACATAACAAGCGTATATGTGACATTTGAAGTTTTTGAACAACTCCCTCATCCCCTAAACCCCTCAATTAAAATAAACTAAACCTTTGCTTTTTAGGTTGCCCTTCTCACCTAAAGAGACTGCCGCAATCAGAAATCATATAGCTCAAATATTTTTTTAATAAAGGGGTGGTAGTTTTGTTTCAGCCATTCTGTATAAGAATCCTATTGAAATTCAGAAAAAATTAATTAAAATGTTTTAAAATTGATTTAATAACTCGGTTTCGCCTCGCACGTAA
Organism: Aphrophora alni; assembly: GCA_963513935.1. Lineage (NCBI taxonomy): Eukaryota > Metazoa > Arthropoda > Insecta > Hemiptera > Aphrophoridae > Aphrophora > Aphrophora alni. The sequence continues at coordinate 93,829,876 of OY740773.1, read as the reverse complement.
AACACAATCGCGCACCGGAAAAGGTCACTTTCGGTACTAGTATTGAAAAATATACTATTCCAGACTTTTACCCAACAGTGTTATAGTCGCAATTCACCGATTTGTACTGTAGAGCTCCGACTTGTACATTTATATTGAAACTATTCTGAGTATTTGTCAATAGCCCTTCTATCCCTTCCCTCAATGAGGTTCTCTAACTGACTTAGCGTTTGAGAACTTTAAGTCCTCATGTATCTGTTAATTCGGCAAACAAGGGGAAACACATGTAGAACGTTTAATTAAGGGACATGTTTGTCGATTGCGCCACTCTATTTTGCGTTTACTTGGAACTGTGTACGGAATTCGTAACTGAATCTATTGATTTACTACAATGAATATACCGTAGTGCATCTATGAATTAATGGAAATGTGGAAAGCATTATTTTAAAATCACATAACGTTTATTGAATTTTTACAGTTTGTAAAGTATTAATAGGTCTTGTAAATATCTTAAAATTAATATTTCGTGATTTTTTTTAAAAAATTGTAAACGGCGATTATTTAGTATGAAAGGTCGTGGTTCAACTGGCTACGAGTAATCGTAGTTTCAGTTTTTTTAAAACGTAGCCTAAATGACGTTAAAAAAGAGACTATTCCAAAGTATCTAGTACCTTCGAGGTCTAAGGAGTCAATTCTCAGATAAAAGGTTGTGGGTTCGATTCCTACTCACTCCACAGATTTGTTTTGTTTAATTTAATTCTTTTCAACAATAAGGTGGAGGGGCGCCCCATTTTAAATAAACGGTGGTTCGCACTAGTGGAAGATGTCGAGGTTGGTTAGAAATAAATTTCACAAGTACTAATTTTATTTTTGTTTTATCTTTTACATACAGATTCAACCATTTTTATTTATTTATTGCCTTTTTTTAGAGGCGAGTTAACCTAATCAAAGTAAAACAAAACACAAAACAGATTTATAAAACATTAACAAAAAGTGGTGCAGAATATAGAAAACAAGAACAATAACAATTATACCTGGTTAGGCATAAGTTGAAGACACCCTGTTACTTTTTAAACGGGTATGCCTAGGAAAACCCAACTCAGAAAATCTTTCTAAGTAATAAAAATGTACTTTTTGTGTACAGGGCAACTTTGCCCATTCTTCAAAAATGGAAAATTTTGGGGGCAGTTAACGAATCTTAAATATAAACCCCTTAAAGGTCGTGATAAATGAAGAACTGTGAAAATTGGAGGTTATCTTAATTGTGACTGATTGAAAAATTAATGTATCTACATTAACATTTATAAAACACTGTTAGTGAAAAATCACACGTAAAGCAAAATAAAAAAAAAATTTAAACTTATCTCGACAACTTCTTATTTGTTGGTGAAAATATTTTATTAGTACTTACTAACATAGTATTAAATGTTTACAAACATAAGAGTTATTTGTACAAACAACAGTTTATAGCATGTGGTCAAATTGCTCCCCCAGATGATGTGGGAAAGTTTACATAAGGAATAACAATGTTCAACCACTAAACCGGCCTTTTTTAAACGAAGTTATTCATGACTAGACGGTAATTAGTTTGTCTCAAGGCTGATGTTATGTAAATTTCAATCGACCGCCATTTTTGATGGTTGAGATGGAGACCTCTAGTTTTCACCGTTCTTCTTCTTTTATCAAGACCTTTAAAAAGAGGTATCACTCTATGGAGCTTTACATTTAAGATTATTTAGCTGCCCCCCATAATCCCTCATTTTGAGGGCATGGGTATAGTTGACCTATACTCAAAAAAGTATATTTTTGTTACCTAAAACTGTATCTTGATTTTGATGTTAATAAGTTCATCCGTTAAAAAAATAAAAACCTGTATTATATATATATATATAATACAGGTTTTTATTTTTTTAACCTGTATATTTAACCTATGTATTTTCTCATATATATATATATATATATATATATATATATATATATATATATATATAGAGAGAGAGAGAGAGAGAGAGAGAGAGAGAGAGAGAGATCAAAATTAAAATTAAACTTTAAAATTAAAACGAAAACACTTGATATATAGTTTACAACAAAATAATATTGATTTAAAATAAACAAAACAAAGAAAAACCTTATTTAAATACAAATTAAAATGGAAAACTTAAATTATCCATTGACATTACTCACATACAGTATATCACATTCATAATTGTAAAAGGGATTAAATCTATAACTTGAAATTTAAAATGTTGAGGTATTCTAAGATAAAAATGTGAATTTGTTTTCGCTTTACAGTGAAAGCCTACTCTGTCATGTTTACATGATGTGTTATGAGTTGCATGGTAAACTAATGGGTTAAATCAACTGGGTATTTTTGCACTATTAATCATAATGAAAAAGTACGCTTGTCGCTCAAATTAACGTTCACTTTAAAAGGGGAAGGTTTACTGATTTTTTAACTGATTATATTTTGAATTGTTCACATGTTTTTCTTTCACTATATACAGGGTGTCCTGATTAAGGTGAACTGGCTATTCATTTTCGGTTTATATACATCAAAACGAAAGAAAAATGTCAAATATAATTGAATTTTGTTTCATTATCCACCTATCCGTCATTTTGTTCTTTTAAAAAACATACTATAACTCCAGAAATAGATTAGATATTCAGCTCAGATTTGGTTTAAGTATTTTGTATCTTACGTTTCACAAGTGTACCAAAATACAGTGTAAGTGTCTGTGTGAAACTCCACATATCACATTAACTTATAAAATATAAATAAAAAACAACTAAACACATTTAATAAATATAGATTAACTTCGAACAAGCCAAAAACAGATATAATTTCAACAGGAAGTAGAAACGGATGTGAAACTCAAAGGTGAGCAGTATTAAATTTCATCAAAGAATTCGCACAGCCAGAATATTTCCATGAGAACGGAGAAAATTAAATGCCTACAATGAAAAATTTGAAAAAAGGATGAGACAATCGTGATAAATCAAGAAAATATATTGTCCAATCAAAGACGACTAAGAAAACCACGTGAAAAATGGACAGGGTGAGATGTGAGCAAAGAAGAAGTCAGTTTGGGGGGGGGGAGTCTGTCGAACTTACAATACCTGGGTAACAAGTGCATGAAGTATAAAATAAAAATATAATTTTAGTGTAATAAATAAAAGGTATATAACAAGTAGTATTGACATTAATAATAAGTGAAGTGGTTAGTCTAATTCGAGATAAATTAAAAATTAGTGAAAGTGTCTAGTGAGAAAGAGGGAATGTTACTACTGAATATGTAAGTAGTTTTAAAATAAACCTTTTCTAAGACAGACCTCGAAGGTAATCAAACAAAATCCTAAACATTTTAAGAGTTACTCATTATTTGAAGTAAACTTACATAGATTGTTCAAGCGAGATTAACTTCATTGGAGCTGTTTCACAAGAATTAGCTGTAGCGAGGGTTTCGAACAAACGCCTCATAAGCAATTAGAATCAGGGCCCACTGTTTTCAAAATTATGCGGAATTGTTATTTGATTAAGGTCGGGGCAGTACAAGAAAAGTTAAGTTGTCTAAATGAAAAGTTTGTGTCAATACAAAAAATATAATTAAGTCTATGCATATTTTAGAGTTGATTTTCTTTCTTTGAAGTTTGAATTTGTAATCAGAATAGGGTAGAAGGTGTCACGGTTGGAAAGATTATTACTTTTATATTTGAAAGATTAATAATGTGTTAGTATAGGTAAATGTGTTAAAATTAAGTCGAAAATATATCTTAACCATTTCATATAAATTCTTGTATCGAAATTGTAGTATGTATTATATATTATTTGTATAGAAGTTTAAACAATATAATTGACAGATTAGTCAAGTCAGCTCTCGAGTTATTTCTAACCTGGTCTCTTTTGGAGTCATCCTTCACGGTAAGCGAAATTTGACCCACAAGGGTCTGATGGAGCCCCCAAGTTAAAAGTATTAGCTTAATTCAAGGTTAAAAGAAACCTAAAGTAACAATAGTCTTAAGATTCTAAATATGGAAAATATTACCTAGTGAAAGCATCTATTTCAAGTAAATGTATTAAAAGGTGTAAACGCATAAATAAAGTGACCTTGAAAATCTTTACAAAATCTGATGGAGCAATGACAACAGACACAAAAAACATATAATTTGTTTGTACTTTTCAAAATGGCGGCATTTTAAAACTTTTAACATCCAAAATAGTTAACTTTAAAACAGTTTGAAAATTATAAATATAAATTCTTTGTGTTTAGTACACTTGTAAAAATATAACATGCAAAATGTTTGTTCTAAATCTGAACTCAATGACTTCTTTGTTTGTGTAGTTATGTTTTTTTATAAAAGAATAAAATGGCGGATAGACGGATAAGAAGGTGGAATTCGGGTATATGTTGGTTAACATTTTTTGTTCGTTTTGATGTACATAATACGAATTACATTAGGGATATATTAGGGAAGGAATGTATGGGGGAGACAGTCGAGTGAATGTGTGAGTGGGTACGGAAGACCAGGTGTCCTGGAGTGTTCCGTTAAGTCCCCAGCGGAACATGAAGGGACGCCAAAACCGCAGGGGTTGTGAATGGTGATCTGTTGGCAACCTCGGGCCCGCGACCATTCTGTGCATCGGAGCGAAGCTGAGCAATCAGCCATAGGTAAAAATTGTACCACGGGGCATGGGAGCCCTGTCGGAGCTTGCTCCGACACCCATGCGTGAGAGGTTGGACTCGTGGGGGTAGTGGTGCTGCTGGTAGTGGATATTCTCTCTCCTCCTTCTTTTCTGGGGTGGGTGTCGGTGTTGTGCCGAGAGGCTCTGTGTACATCGGCACTCCTTGTCATAGTGACTAGTTCTTCTTTTGGAAACTCATAAAGTACATGTACAATATGAATAGCCAGTTCATTTTTTTCGAGACACTCTGTATATAGTTTTATACTGTTAATATATCTGTGTGAGGGGATGTTTTTTTAAACGTATAATAGTTTTTATTAAACCTGACACAATTTTCGAATGTAGACAAATTGGGAGAACTGTCCGAAAGTGTGTATAGTGCACGATTCTGATTTGATGGCAATCTCTTTAGGAGTGGTATTTGGACACGAATCAAAGGGAACGAATGTTCGACAAACATTTGTACGTCTCTACACATACATGCCTGTCTAGTAATAGGTGGCCCTTGATTACTAATTTCATTACTTTGTGACTATTGCACAAATTGTTAGAAGTACATTTTCAACAGTACAGCCTGTTGTAGTGTACCAAGTAAGCCGTCAAATATTAGTTTTATATGATGTTACTGTCATGATTAATATTCAGCCGAGTTATAAATCGTACTTACAAAGCGTTTAACGTTTTTACAATTTTTATAATGTTAATCATGGTTTAAGGTAATTATGTTTCACATATACATAGTATAGAAAAGTTATGTGAGGCTCAAATATTTGATGTCGAATTTTTGTAGGAGATTTTCTTTTGAACTGCCCGAACCCAAAAATTTGATGCCGTCTGTGTAGTCGGGCAAACCTCCAGACCAGGCGAAGAGAATGGGTAGGAAGGTGAGTTGAGGGAGAATGGTTTTACCGGAGTAAAACAGAACTAAAGAGATACCAATTTCAATTATTACCTTTAATGGGACATTTTGTATCATTTGTATATATGATAACTAATACACGACGTTTCGAGAGTATAAATCAACTCTCGTTATCAAGTGTGAAACTAGAATATAAAACTAAATCTATAGTCTAAGAAAAGAACTCAAGCCTAAAACTAGATCTGAACAGTCAAAGGTAAGACTAAATACAAACACATAAACAATATTTTATGTGCCGGGATTATTGGAAATAGGCGTGTTGAGAGGAAATATAAAATACGTACAGCTTTTAGTAATCAAAACACTATTAGGCAACATCCGTCAAAACTAAACTTAAAAATGGCACTCAGGATAATAAAACTGTATTTACAGTATTAAGTGTGAATGTGACAGGAAATTTATTGGCGAGACAAAAAGACTTTATATAACAATTACACGCGATTAGGGCTAACGAATAAATCGAAAATAGCTGAACATATTTGGTCAGAAAATTACAAAAATAATACACCGGGAAGAACTTATATAAACGAAAACTAATTCAAAGCCTCTTTTATAGATCTATCGGACCATCGTATCAGCCAAACTAGTTTAGAAATAAGGCCATTATAGTTTCCATTAATAAAAACTGAATTAAAAATAGGGATTGAAATTCTTTTAATTTTAATAAAGTTGAAATTTTGCCGCTTATACCAAAAATGGGAATCATGACGCGATCGAAGACTAAACTCTTGAAAGAGGGGTCTAACTGATAAACAGTTAGGACAACTTTCTCTTGGCTCCATCCCTTGCCGTCCTTTGTGTAGTGTAGGCCTGGGTGTGGTTGTTTTATCTGATCGTGTTTGTATTTAGTCTTAGATTTGACTGTTCATACTTAGTTTTTGACTTGAGTTCTTTTCTTAGATTATAGATTTAGTTTTAATGTTTAGGCTATTTTGGTGTTTCTCTCTGTTACGCTCTAGTTTCACACTTGATAACGAGAGTTGATTTATACTCTCGAAACGTTGTGAATTAGTTTTCATATACAAAAAGGATTACAAATTACCAATTAAACCATATTAATAATATGATAATCTATCATTATCAAATAACTTTAATACTAAATTCATTTCAATGTTAGGTTAAGCTTGACCACACCCTACTTTGGAAGACGGCTTCCAACCGCATCACATGGTCCTCATAGAAACCTAGCTACCAGGCCTAGAGGGCCTAGTGGTGTCCAGATAAAGCTCTAGAGACATTCATTCCGTCAGCCGAGATCTGCACTGAAAAGCCACGTTATTAGGGCGGGTATAATAAACTACCCAGTCTATGGTATTATGTATTAACAGTTTAATTTATGATAATCGTTACTATACAGGGTGTCTTATTTAACTGGGCCACCATTGGGGTCTTTAAAACTAACTATAAGATTTACAGAAAACTATTCTTTGGTATTTTTTGATAGTTGTACTCATTTAATAGGAAAAAGCCCCGAAAATTCGCCAAAGTTCCCATTTAGAAAACATGGGAATAAACACCAATTTCTTAATACTCTTGTTTTAATTTCATTTCAACATGTATTGGTTTATGAATACTGTTGCCATTAGGGTTTAATAACACACATAAATAATCAGTATTGTATTTTATTGAGTGATAAACTATTATTTTAAGATTTGTTATCTTAACAATTAAATGTATTATTAAATCTTTAAAAATAACATTGAAGCTGATGTTCAAAATGTCCACCGTTGTTGAATATGGAACAATTAGCTTTTACAAAACAATTATTAATAACATTTTTAATTATGTCATGATGAATTTTTCTTTCATATCCTCATGAATGAACGAGCGAAGCTTAACGTTCTTTATAGAGTTTATTTTTTAGATACTGTACCATAAGAACAAAATTCAAGGGGCGTTAGGTTTGGGAACCTTGCTGGCCGTATGTACTAGCCATTTTTCAGGAAAAGTAGTGTTCAAAAAGCGTATTAATTTCAAACGAAAAATAAAAGTACATTAATTTCATCTTAATATTAAGTGGAAGTTCTTCAATGGAATTCATCAAAACGTTTTCTAGGAATCCTTAATATTTACCACCTGTCAAGTTTCCGTTGTAAAAGAGTTTCCCTCCTATAAAACCCTAAATTCAACAGTATTCATGAACAATACACCTATAACCTAAATTAAAACAACAGTTTATGAATTGGTTCTTACAGGTATTTTAAACAGAACTTTCAGAGCTTATATCTCGTAAACGAGGAAGAATATAAAAAAAATATTCAAGAATTAAAACGTCATAAAATCCCATTTAAAATACAAATTTAACCTATAAAATGGGCTGTCCGTAAAGAATTTTTAAGTTGGCCGCCATATTGGAAAGTGGTGTTTGAATTTAAAAAATTCAAATACTGTTGACCATTTTATTACAGAGGAAATAGTAGTTAAGGTCCCGCCCATTTGAAATTTTTTGTAAATTTTATAGTTGGTGGCCTAATTAAAAAAGACTGTATATTTAGATCAATAGCCTACCAGAAAACTGCGGAGAGGGAGGAGGGAGCCAATGACCTACAGAATAACCCACTAATTATAATAAAATCAATTGTAAACTATCAGATAATTTTTAATCGTTTTAATTCAGATTTGGAATTTAAGTTTTCATAGCATGACCATGCATAACGAAGTACTATGCCGTTATCATTATGGAGTTGCACATTATCGATAAATGTTTGCCATCCTCAGAGGCTCGTGTTTAGTGAGTACGGGTGTGGTAAGCTCGAGGGACTTTAGCTGGATCTCGCTTTCAGCTCTGTCTTGATCAACTCTTGTTCTTTTCCGAACCTGAAGGATTAGAAGTTTTCTTTTATGATCTTTCTTCTTTATTTTTTAAAGATAATGATTATTAAATAAATATTGAGCTTGACTTGTGAGATAATATTAGAACTCGAACACAAGATCTCACAAAAATTACGTTTACTTAATCAAACGCGTTTCATCGACAAAGTCGCCATCCTCAGTGATACATGAGCTACAATAACAAAATTATAACTCAATGATTATTGATTTTTTTGGCCTTTAGAAGAAAATTAATAAACCATTTGTTGGGGGGGGGGGGTGTCAAAATTTGAACAGAGTAACCGACTAATCAGATCTAAATAAATTGTGAACTTTCTATCCTCTCTTTCACATTTAGTTGGCAGTGGGCATTTAATGAAGTGTGATTGCGCAATTATGCGTCTAAAAAACATCGATTAAATAATCAAAACTATACAAAACATATATAAAACTTAGCGTTCTGATAAAAAAAACCCTAAACAATAAAAAAAAAGCAAAGGAAACAATCTGTTAACTTTCTATTTTATTTCATTGTCCTTTAATTCTGATTTCATTTACACTGTCAGTGTATTTCATACACTGTGAATTATACGTGAAAGAGAGTATTTTAATTGAAATTATAATCCGATGTAATTGAAGTAAGTTTGGTATTTAGGTTTCATGTTAAATGTATTTGATCGTAAATGTTAAAATAAGAATTATGATGCGGTTGAACCAATTTGTTTACTCAGGAAACCACTCTCAGTTTATTTTACGTGTGATTTTTCAGCTGTTCCGTGGAATTTAAATCATAAAACTGAGATTAAACCTTTTAGCCAGTCATTCCCTAGTCTCGGGAAACGAGGTAATCGTTTCATATTACTAGAGAGAGAAAGGTTGGGAAGAGAAAGAGAGTGAGAGTGGTTGACTAACCTAGCTCTACTTGTAGGTTAGTAGAAACAATATTTGACAAATTCCTGTTTTAACTCTACATTTTGTCATTTCCTTTCAGTGTTTGAGAGTTTGTTTGGAATTTACGGCGAAACGCGTCTACCAATCGTTAGAAATAAGTTTTTTTTTTTTTCAGGTTATGTTTTCTTATTTTGTATTTTAGTAAAAAAACAACAAATTGAATTTGAAAAACAAAAGAAAAATGAAATTTAAACTGTTTTCCAAAAACTTCCTAAGGGAGGGGGGGTTACCTGACAAAATAATTAAAATCTTTAACTTTCATAATTTCTCCCCCCTGTGAGTGGTGTTTTGTTCTAGTGTACAGTAGTTCTACAGGGTGCTTCATAAAGGACTTTAAACTTTATAAGTTTATAAAAAAATAAATTTATTCAGACTGCTAGCAGAGCTGGTTTTGGTGTCATTTTGTAGGAAAATAGATCAAATTTTGAATCGCGCAGTGAATAGTATCGAACAGCACCACCGTAAGCGCTAGCGACACTTTTAACAAAGATGCTCCCGAGCCAGCTTGTGTTTCGGTTGGAAGAGTCAAAGTCTGCCACAATTGTGCAACGGAATTTTCGTACTAAGTATGTTTAAAATCCTTTTAGTAGGCCTACTATTCATGGGTGGCATCAGTGTTTTGTTGAAACCGGGTGTTCATAAAAACCGGAAGGAATCCGTCCTCGTATGTCTGACGACGTCAGAGTGAGGCAAAGTTTTGTTAACAGTCCTACGAAATCAACAGTTCCACGTGTTTAGCGTGTTGTATCTCAACCCGCACTGATTGACAATGGTCCATGGTTGCTCGTAAGGAAATATTACATCGATTGGATGAAGACCAGGATTTCATTGCAAACATAATCTTCAGTGATGTAAGTGATAAAGTGAAAACACAAATGTCGGATTTGGGTCGGTGAAAAACCACGACAATCCATGGAACATGTTCGTGATAGTCCAAAAGGTAACGTTTATGTACCTTAAGCAAGACAAAAATTTACGGCCCTTTCTTTTTTCAAGGAAACCATCAACGGTTTTCAGTATACCAGTGTACCTAGATATAATGGAAAACGTTTTAATCCCACAGGTTGATTAGGGCGAACAAAAACGCCGCATACACTTCCAACTAGATGGCGCACCGCTCTACTACCTCACCGAGGTCCAGGAATTCTTCAATAACTGTTTTTCAGTTACATGGATAAGTCGAGATGGGCCGATTCCATCGCCACCTCCTTAACGGATCTGACACCTCTCGATTTTTACTTCGGGGGATTTATTAGGGATGAAATTTGTAAACCACCCTTATCGGCTTCTCTTGCTGAACTCAGAGTAAAAATCTACACCGCAGTTGAAGAAATTACGCTTGGCATACTGCTACGGGTTTGGAAAGAAATCTACTTTACATGGGATGACTTAAAATGACGAATAGAAGTTACATTGAACCTAACTAACTATAAAGTAAAAACACGTGATTTATTTTGATACAAAATGACACCAAATTAACTCTGTAAATAGTTTGAATACATTCATATGACTTTACAAAGTTATATAAACCTTTTTGAAGTACTCTGTATTATTTTCAGCTTCTTCTTGGTCTGTGAATATTGTTTCGTGTGACGTCACGGTTAGCCGTAGCAGGATTACAAGAACGATTTATTGTAGGTATTAATACTTTCAAGGAGCGGGGTCTGCTGTTTACACAACCAGTTGTAAATATGTAAATGTAGGTGTGTCAAGCGGAATGGTGTAAATCAAGTATTCTTTATTATATTATATACGTGAGATGTATTTGTTTAATACAGCTCATATTTCAACGTTTATGTTTAATAAAAGATATAAATATTAATTTTTATGGCAGGAAGGGAGCAGATGATACTCTTAACTCCTGCCATAAAATTTTGGCTTGACTAATGACTCTCATTTGTTTCCTTGATTTATTACCAGGCTCCAAATTATGTTTTCCCTTTGTTTAGATCTCTTGTTACTAATATCTGTTGTACATTTAAGTGAGAAAAAAATACAGTACCATAATCTTTATGTAAGATTAACAAATTTAAATTAATAAATATAAATCATCTGTATACAATATTTCGATATGTATTTATTCAACAGATAATTTATGTATAAATAGAAACAGTCTTTAAACGAAAATTGTAACAAAATATTATAATTAACTAAAATTATTATTTTTCGAAAAACACAAATTGACCGATAGACAGTTAACGAAGGGTCTTCAGACATATAGGAACTATTTTATTTATTTATTTTGATGACCTGAATCACTTCTCGAAATTAGGACACATGTTTTTGAAACACTCTTTATATATGTTTATAATTTTTAAAAATTGGTGGTAGATGTCATGGTTCAAAATTCAAGAACGATCTTGGTATTAATATTTACAGATCTCTAAACTGACCCAAATGATCCATTAAAGAGTCATGAAGATTACTTGTTTAAATTTTTGAGGTATGTGTGAAACAGTTCGATTTTTTATCGATATGTTTCTTAATTTGTATCGCAGAAAACATGTTTGGAAAAGATCATTGAATGTAGATTTTTTATCTTTAATTTTTATTTATTATGTAACGTTTAGACACGTACCGTAAAAGGTGTCTTGTAAAATTCTTTTGTTTGAAGTTGAAAATCGCCCCTTTTTTTGAAATTTCTCCAAGATTTCGTAATAAACCATAAGTCAAAAATGGTGCCAAATCTATGTGTAGAAATCGGTGGATATTCCAGTCTCGAGTGTCACGACTCCTGTATTACAAGAAAGCTCATCTAGAAATAAAATATTTAAAACAATATTTTTAGATCAAATAAATTGTATGCAGCAATCTTAAACTTTATCTTTTCATTTATAAAGGTGTTCTAAAAAAATAATTTATATGTTCCTGTTTATTTTAGCTATTTATATACAAGAGGGCCGGAAACTATAACCAGATATAAATCTAAGAGTATTAGACATTCATAATCTGGGAGACCGAGTAAGCAACATTGTAGACCGCGTGTCCTAGCCACATCAGCTGTTGGCGCCTTACGTCATATAAAGTTTCTATTTTTACTTTGCAAGTGGAGAAGTCGAACAAGTGTCTTACCTAGTGCACCGTGAACTCCAAGTGTTTCTGTTATTAAGCATTGACTGAATTAACCTAACGAATTCAAGAAATCTTAAGAGTGCGAGACTAGTATGGAGTTCAGTATAAGAGGTGTATTTGTTAGGATCAATTATCAAAACGTGTTCGGGACTATATAAACTACCTGAAAGAGAAGTTTCACAACGCCTTCTGGACTTAAAATTTGAAATTCATGTCAATGACTGGTGTAAAACGCCCACAAAGCTGCAAAATTTACGGTACATAATTTTACCTTTCGGCTTGTTTCTGAAGCCAATGTCGAGCTTATTTGCAGAGCCTTGTCTTTCTCAAACCGTTTTATTCTGTTTACGGAAATGTTTTTTTAAATAATCCTGTGTTGGGTCAGTATGAATGTCGTCAGAATTGTACTTCCTCGTTTGGCACTAGAACTCTGTGAATCCTCGATAACGTAGGTAACTTCCTCCAATGTTTGAGTACTCTCCATGCCACTTTGGTTTATTCAAATACCAAATTTCTCACTTTCCAGATTCATGAGGTACAACACTCCTGATGTAGTACCTATGTTGTCAAGAGTTTAGGTACATAACTAATAATTACCTATTTAGTGAGATAATTTTCATTTGGTTCTAAACTGAACAATAAAGTTGGCTGTACTTACTTATTTAATCACACAATCTAATTTACTCATCAGGACGTATATGTATGGATCCCTAATGTTTATGTTATCGAAATAGTCCCTATTTTAAAGGCCTCAATACAATTCCATTTAGTTCCCATCATTAACTTCTATGGTCCGATTCAAAAGTGTTCTACAGGCTATCCAGGATATATATTCTAAGGATCCAATTGGTTGAGGACATTCTGTGTTCCATACACAGACTTCAGTTACGGGGTGTTGGGGGTATTATTTTGCTGGGTACCCAAGCACTGTGGAATAACTGAAAACACAAAATCAGGGTATACAGCAAAGGAAATTAGAAGTCAGTTGGCAGTCACACATGGTGTTATGGCATCTAACTCCCGTGTATTTCATTACCAATGTTAGGAAGATATTTCCTGCCCAATAAACTGAGGGACGTAAAAGATTTCTTTACGCTCGTGAAGAACATCGATTCGTGCCAGTCGTTGAGAATAAGTAGTGATTACCTCATTCCATGATTACTCATGTATTTCTGTTGAAATACTGGAACCCTCTGCAGTGCTCATTTTATCGAGACATTCTGACGGGAAAGCAAGCACATGCTCATTTATTGTGTGTACTGATAGGGGTGAGTAAGATTCTTGTCCTTCCCAAAACGGTTCGGGCTTTGGTGGAAACTAATGTTAAAATACTTAAAGGTATTTCCCTTCTTGCGTCATTTGACATTATTAATTGTTTTTACTGTTGTTATTTTTTGTTAGATTTAATACAATTAATTATTATTGTTATTTAGTTTTTGTGTTATGGCGATGATAATCGTGATGTTTTTTGCCGTTAACAAAAATGTAGATGAATGTAATTTTTCATCGTGATCATTTCTAAACAGCCAGAACACTTTTCAACTTTTAGAGAACCAGAAAACACAAAATTTGTAACATGAGTTAACACAACACTTGTAACGTAAAGAACACACAACGCTTTCTGTAAGTTGTTATTTGCCAAAAACTGTTGACCACATAGTGATATATCTAGTTTCAACAGTTTTTAAACGCTTACGACAGTATTCATCTTGTCTACTAATCAGTGATTGAGTAATCTAGGCGTGTGCACAGTGAGTAGGTAAAGACAAAGTAAAGCTTTTTATAGATTTAACTAATTATAGAAGTTCCTTCTTTGAAAGTGATACTATTTGAAGTTAAAGAGAGTCAACAACTAATTAATTCTCTGCCTTTAAAGCACTATTGTCGTTTACAAAATACGATGTGTAACACTTTTATTTTAAACATTTTTAAATTTGGCTTTTATTTCTCAAGATATTTATCAAAATATTGGGAGATCTCCTGATCAAATTTAATAGACAAAAATTGGTTATTTTATACTTCGATTTTTTTTTTCAGAATATTTTACATTGATAATTTATTTTCTACTTCATTGCAATAATTTCTACAAAATACTGAAATAAACCCTCTAAGCTGAATCTTAATATATCAATCAATTTTTGTGTTTTACAATTTTGATTAAAACTGATGTTTTTCGAAAAATAAATTCTTAGAGGTTCAAATGTTCTAATTTCGTATAAAATAAGATCGGATTAAAAACGTTTCAAATAAAATTGTCTAAATAAAATTGACGGCCGTTTAAAATATTTTTAAAGTTTACGGTTTTTTAGATATTTGACGTTAAAAGTTTTAAACGCTCGCAATTTTGAAAATTATAAAAATAAAGTCTTTTTGTTTGGTACTCTTGTAAAACGTAACATTCAAAATGCTTATACCAAATCTGAACTCAATATCTTTTCTATTTCTGGAGTTATAATGTGTCTTTGTAAAAGAAGAAAATGGCGAATAAACTGATAATGAAGCGGAGTTCGACTATAAGTTATTTGGAAATTTTTATTCCTTTTGATGTATATAATTGGAAAATGAATACCCAGTCCATCTTTTTCGGGACATTCTGTATACGTATAAATATTAACAGTACTAGTTGAAAATGCATTCATCTCTTTGGACCATCAGGGAGAAAGTATCCGTAAAATACTTATTATTTCTCTCCGTGTAGTGTCCCTATGTACAGTAGCGAAGTGTTCCTTCTGATTGTTATTTAGCACGCTAGGTAGTAGCCACATTGGATTTATTGCATGCATTAAAACATCCTACAAACAAGGTGTACCGTTTATGGAACCACTAGTTATAAGAGTGGTTTACATAGTAAAATGGTTTCATGGATGAAATAATATTGAAGTGAGTTATAAAAGCTGCATCTATTTTATGCGGCCAATTTGTTGTGGAAATCCTCTTTGAGGGTGACTTACCCTTGTCATTAGTGACTCTCGTCGAGGGAGTACACAAATAAGAGGGAGGAGGAGAGGGTGTAGTGATTATTCACTTTAGTTAGAGCACTCCTGATTGTAAAGGGTAGAGAATTCGATTGTGTAGAGAATGTGCATGTTTTCAATAAGCCAAGCATTGTCGGACGGGCGTTGGTGGCGCATTTGCATATAGATTTGTAACATTATATGTTCTACGGGACACATGCAAGTAATAAGAAAGACTACCCTAAGCTATTGTAAAGAGCAGATTGTTCTCCTTCTATCAATTAAAAACAGTATAATTAAAGAGGATCGTTGGAAGTAGATCGAAATTGAAATACACAATTGTTTAGACGTTGTAACGTGAGAAGATTGTCATATTATATATTCGGACATTTGGCTTAATTTGTGTATATGATGTTTCCAGAGTATGAGACTATCGTTTTTATCTCCGCTAGGAATGTTATAATTAAAATGAATACATTGTTTCGCCTTTTTCGTCTTCGTTAATCTCAGTTTTGTTGACGCGTTTCGGATATACTCCATTATCAAAACACTTAATAGTACTGATCATTCTAAGCTTGAATTCGTTATATTAAACAACTCGCTCCTCCCACTTTTCACCCCTTCTTTTTTCCTATTGGCTTATCTAAACCCGTTTAGCTGGTTTCTGATTAGTCACTCCCCCTCTTAGGTTATGTAGTCGTGGGTTAGACTCTTTCATCTTTCCTATCTGGACTCTCTTGACCAAATCTTGTTCTCTACGACCCTGACGCTAATAGAAGGAAAGGGATCTTTATTTTGTTTTGTTTTCTTTGGGGATGATGTTAGAGATTTTAGTTTTTAAAGAACAAGAAAAAAAAAAACGATCTATGAAATATATAGATGATTGTCTAAGTGTGTGTCGTGGTGGATAGATACATAGAATTAGATACTGGAATAATTGTGTATTGAATGTCAATGAATAGCAGAACTTTAGTATTAAATGGTTTTATTACAATGTTGTATGAAAGGCCGTGTGCAGCGGCGGTAAACACTCCATAATGACAGTCCATTGATCTTATGGATTGATTGATCAGAACGTTGGTTAGGTGAGATTAATAGCGTGTATTTATTGGATTATATTTTCATTGTTAGACATTTATTAGCATCAAGTTTATTAAGTTATAAATTAGTTATCTGTATTAATTATATAACATACGTATGTTTTTCTAAACACTTTATATATATATATATATATATATATATATATATATATATATATATATATATATATATATAAGAGGTGAGGCCCACTTTGGCTCCACAAATCTTCATGTCGATTGTCCTTAGCTGGTTTAAGTTAAACAATTGTCTGGACAAATTAAGAGGAGCGGTGCTCTAAATCAATGTGTTGTGCGACTCATGCAGAAGGCCGAATGGCACTGGGGGTATATCTATTGTCGAAAACACGGTCTATAGGAACATGGAAGAACCCAGTACTATGTACTCCTTACCCCTTCAATAGAATCCATGAAGGGATGATCCGTAGCAACCTGGTACTCGTGGGAACATAATGGCCGAAATATATAAATAAAAAGATCAATTGGAGTGTGGCCTCAGGGGCCGAGGTCATTTCAATTGAGAAACTAAACATGAACAAACCTATGGAGAAGGACGTCTTGTTGAACTCATAGGATGACTAAACGGATATCCTTTTTTAGATCACGGAGAAATACTAACAAAAGGTTTTGGAATGTCTATCGTATGGTGAGCGTGCAGTGTCCTACAGCTCAAACACGTGAACCGATTTCAATTTAATTTGATTTGCGTCATATTTTAACCATATCTTTCTACTTTTCTTTAAAACTAAAATTTGGGGTAGGTGTTTTAAGAATAAGAGACAAAATTATGATTTTCTAAATATCGGCACTAACGATTTGTTCAAATATAGCCTCTAAGGGCTTAAATAAAACGCATTGGTCACCATCTCTCAAAAAATGTCGGTTCGTGAGTTAATCTTATGTATATCGTAATGTATTTACTGCCACTGTAATCCAATTGAGTGACAAATCGCAATCTCAACGCAAGTTACATTTAGCACTTTTTTTACAATTACGTATTAGTCTATGAATATTGTTGTGTGTTAGGTTAGGTTGCACGCGTAGCAGTGGCTACATTGTGTTTACAAGAACTATTTATCAAAACGTCTAGAGAGCGAGGACAGATGTGAAATTTGAAGATAATGACTCAAACCTTGACAGTCCGATTTTAATCAAATACAACTTACACTGAGGTAGTGTTTATGGTACAACTAAAGCAACTTTAGACCCTTATTTAAATATATAAATATTTTTCAAAGACGTTGTCCATGATTCATTTTCACTTTTTCACTGACAACTACCGAAATAATATTTTTCTCTCGACGATTAGGTTAGGTTGGTTTTTATTTGATTTGGAAGTTGGGTAAGTGAGAAAGTTAGTGCAATGTTTTGTACAGTTTATTAGTTTCTGTAGGTGAAACCAAGAACCCTTACAATATTAAACGCGTGTCTGTCTGTAAGTCTGTCTCAGTCTAAACAGACAAGACAATAAATCCTATACATTTCAAACTTTGCTTTTATATTCTTTGTATTGTCCCACATATAGGAAAAATATACCGGTAACAAAAAATGACCTAGGCGTAGTTAAGGGGCAAAAACTATTGATTTTTGTGAAATATTATGTATGGGGTATCAAATAATACTAGAACTTATTCTGATTATGTATATTTGTTTATTTGAAGAAAAATTAAATTGTTGGCCACAAGTATCAGATATCACGCCCCACTCTCTTCTAACATGAACACGGGGTGACCTACAATTAATTGTTAAAACAATTATTTGCATTTAAAATTAAATTATTTATTTCAAATATTATATATTTAGATATATTATTGTTTTTGTATGACAAATACAACTTGATTTAACCACACAATGAGAAACGTGTAACGTATAAGTTTTTGTGAGATGTGAGACAAACAATTGAACAGCTGTTAAAAGATGGTTCATTGATTTCTCTTTATTAGAGTCAGTAGGTAAAACCAAGATCCCTTAATATTTCACCCGTGTGTCTGTAAGTCGCAGTCCGTCTACACATAGAATATGATAAATCTTATATATTTCAAACTTTGTATTTATATTTTTTGTATTTTCCTACATATAAGAAAAATGTAGCTGTAAAAAAAAACCTTCGAGTAGTTAATTAAGGAGCAAGAAGGATCGAGTTAATAATTTTATTTTTAGAAATATTATGTGTGGGGTATTAAAGTTATTCCGATTAAGGAATATGTATGTTTATTTGACGAAGAAATTACGAGTATGAGAGTGACGCTAGGGCATTTAAAAACTTCAACTTTATAAAAATAACTGCCCCTATATGCCTACGGACTCTAAGTCGTGTGGTATTAGCACATCCTTTTATTTATGATTAAAATAAAATAAATATATACCGTCTTCTTTCAGCGACATTCGTTCATGAAATATAAAAGCTGTTAGTGTTAGAGCAGCGTGTTGTATTGCTTGCTGTGTCGTGTATACATAGTGCCATTGTGTCATTACGTAAGTTTCTCAGCTCGAATTTAAAAAAAATAATTTATAGACTATTCAGTGAAATAGTGTAGTGTAATTTATTACACTACACTATTTATTACACTCCTCTCATCTCCTCTAGTCTCGTCTCGTCTCCTCTCTTCTACTCTTTACTCCTTTCCTCTCCTCGCTACTTGTCTCCTCTTGCCTCGTCTCGTCTCGTCTCTTCTCCTCTAGTCTCCTCTCTTCTCCTCTCCTCACATCTCCCCTCATCTCCTCTCGCCTGGTATCGTCTCCTCTAGTCTTGTCCCGTCTCATCTCCTCTAGTCTCGTCTCGTCTCTTCTCGTCTCGAATCCTCTCCTCTCGTCTCGTCTCATCTCGTCTCCTCTCGTCTCATCTCCTCTAGTCTCGTCTCGTCTCGTCTCGAATCCTCTCCTCTCGTCTCGTCTCATCTCGTCTCATCTCCTCTAGTCTCGTCTCGTCTCCTCTCGTCTACTCTTTACTCCTCGCTACTTGTCTCCTCTTGCCTCGTCTCGTCTCGTCTCTTCTCCTCTAGTCTCCTCTCTTCTCCTCTCCTCACGTCTCCCCTCATCTCCTCTCGCCTGGTATCGACTCCTCTAGTCTTGTCTCGTCTCGTCTCGTCGTATCTCGTCTCCTTTCTTCTCGTCTCGAATCCTCCTCTCGTCTCATCTCCTCTCGTCTCGTCTCGTCTCGTCTCATCTCCTCTCGTCTCGTCTCGACTCCTCTCGTGTCCTCTCGTCTCGTCTCGTCTCCTCTCGTCTATGCCAGGTCTATCAAGGGACCTAGATAATATTCTTTTAGATGAATTGTTGAATGAATCTGACACAGGCAATGTTTGTTTATACTCTTTGTTTATACTACTGCCTAAGTTTTGTTTGACACTAATATGTAGTCATCACAGAAAATGAACAGTTTTTTTTTAGATATTCATTAAAAATTTGTCCGTTTCACTTTTATAAATCCGAGATAAGATAAGAAAGAACCATTAAGTATCTTTAACATGGAGATAAAAATGTTATCGAATCTTGAAAAATGAATTAATAACAAGATAAACGAATTGGATGTTAAAAGTTTGTATGCATTTTATAATGTTTCAGACAGTTTTAAAGATTCTTTAAATGAATATGAAAGGCTTCGCTGTAAATCCCTCTTGGAGAGTAGTACAATGGAGTTAGCAAATACACCAAGCCAGCGGATTGTGAAGTTTGTATCACTGAATCTCTATGCATTGTTAATTGGTCTGTAATCTGCGGTAGTCGTAACGTAATATTTTACAACTCGTTTATTTAGTGAACTATTTTGTGACCGAAATCCCTTCAACTGTTTAGCTTCCGTAGGTAAAACCAAAAACTTTTATAATTTCACGTGCTGTTTGTCTGTCTGTAAGTCACAACCCGTCTACACAGACAAGTTAGTTAGGTTAACAGTTTTCTAGTGATCCATCCCACTTTTTACAAGCCATTCTGTGTACTTAATAACTAGTAAAACAAAATTGGCATTGTTCTTCCTAACCACATTTTTCTAGAAAACTATTTCTATTTATTGACTATTCAATTTGTCTGCCTAGTTAATAGCTCGGGTTTGTTGGTCAACCATAATAAATATTTTTACCATTTCAACATGGCGGTTACTAACTGGCTACTAATTTGACAGTATTTGAAATGGAAAATAATCAGATAAAGAGGCCTGTAGTATTCACAAAACAAGATACTTTCAATGCAATGTTTTAAAAGTATTTTATTAGGCAATAACAAATTACTAATTACAAAATGATTGCACCCTAAATCAGTTGTTCGATATGTCCTCCATGACTGACAGCACATTGCCGCAGTAGACGTACTAACGATTCTCTCACTCGTTCAAGGATTCCTGGTTGTAGCCCTAATGTGTCTTACACCTTCTTCTATCCGTTGTTGTAAATCTTCAATCGGACGTGTGTATACCAGGGATTTTAGGTGTCCCCAAAGATGAAACACAATTGGATTCAAGTTCGGTGACCTGGGTGGCCAAGCTACTGGTCCACCACGTCCAATCCACTGATTTCCAAATTGCCTGTTCAAAAATGCACGAACATTAATGTTGAAGTGCGGTGGAGCTCCACCGTGCATAAACCACATACGTTGTCTTGTGGCAACAGGAAAGTCCTCCAACAATTCAAACAACTCATTCTGGATGAAATTCAAATAATTTTCACCATTCAGTTTTTGTGGCAGAAATACAGGACCAATCAAAACATCACCAATAACAGCTGCCCATACATTCAACGAGAGGTTTTGCTGGTGCCTTGATTGCACTATTGTATGAGGGTTTTCCTTTGCCCATTCGTGTGTATTGTGATAATATAAAATTCCATGCCTGTTAAAACCAGCTTCGTCGGTAAACATCACTGACGAAACGAATAAAGGGTCGCTTCTGGCTTTATCATGTAGAAGATCCATATGAAGACGAAATTAATTGTGAACACAATGAAGAAGAGGTTGAAGAAAAACAAGAAGTGAAGGAGGAGACTCTAGCTGCTGAATTAGAATGGTCAAAATAGCATATTTTACAACTTATTGAGAGAATGGAACACCAGATTCCCGAAAAAGATATTTTGCGCTATACATCACGAGCTGACAAAATAGAGTGGTCCAAAGTTCAGTTTGACTCGTTTTCAGCAGAAGAGTGTTGTAATAAGTGGACATTCATAAATAAAAGAATACGGAGTTATAGATTGCTACACGAAGTCTTACAAGATGCTAAAATATTGGCTAAAAAACCATGGAGTATTTTTTATGACAGAGGAAAGAAGGGAAAACATCCAGACCAACCAAATCGACCACTGTCATCATTTTATATGAGGAAGAAAAATAAAATTGCAAAAGCCAATCCAAACCTTAAAATGATTGATATTTCAAAGATAATAGGAGAGAAATACAATGCTTTACCAAAGTACAAAAAGGATATGTATGTAAAGTTGGCCAAAGAAATGCAAGATGAATATAAAAGAGCCCTGGATAGTTTTTATGTTAAACACTCAGATATTTTCGTGTTTCATAACTTTTCATTATGAAATAACTTAAATGGCGGAAGAGGTTTATCAAATCCAAGGATTTCTTTTGTTCCCTTCTTATGATTTTTATTTTGTGCAGGTTGCGGCACTGTTTCTGAGTGTTTAACATAAAAACTATCCAGGGCTCTTTTATATTCATCTTGCATTTCTTTGGCCAACTTTACATACATATCCTTTTTGTACTTTGATAAAGCATTGTATTTCTCTCCTATTATCTTTGAATTATCTGTCATTTTAAGGTTTGGATTGGCTTTTGCAATTTTATTTTTCTTCCTCATATAAAACAACATACTGTATATGATGACAGTGGTCGATTTGGTTGGTCTGGATGTTTTCCCTTCTTTACTCTGCCATAAAAATTACTCCATGGTTCTCCAGCCCTTATTCTAGCATCTTGCAAAACATCGTGTAGCAATCTATAACTCCGTATTCTTTTATTTATGAATGTCCACTTATTACAACACTCTTCTGCTGAAAACGAGTCAAATTGAACTTTGGACCACTCTATTTTGTCAGATGTGATGTATAGCGCAAAATTATATAAATTCTTTGTAAATAATAATAATAAATGCATTTATTAAACCAAAGTAAAATTTAAATTCTTTGTACTTTGTACACTTGTTAAACACTCAGATATTTTCGTGTTTCATAACTTTTCATTATGAAATAACTTAAATGGCGGAAGAGGTTTATCAAATCCAAGGATTTCTTTTGTTCCCTTCTTATGATTTTTATTTTGTGCAGGTTGCGGCACTGTTTCTGAGTGTTTAACATAAAAACTATCCAGGGCTCTTTTATATTCATCTTGCATTTCTTTGGCCAACTTTACATACATATCCTTTTTGTACTTTGGTAAAGCATTGTATTTCTCTCCTATTATCTTTGAAATATCAATCATTTTAAGGTTTGGATTGGCTTTTGCAATTTTATTTTTCTTCCTCATATAAAATGATGACAGTGGTCGATTTGGTTGGTCTGGATGTTTTCCCTTCTTTCCTCTGTCATAAAAAATACTCCATGGTTTTTTAGCCAATATTTTAGCATCTTGTAAGACTTCGTGTAGCAATCTATAACTCCGTATTCTTTTATTTATGAATGTCCACTTATTACAACACTCTTCTGCTGAAAACGAGTCAAACTGAACTTTGGACCACTCTATTTTGTCAGCTCGTGATGTATAGCGCAAAATATCTTTTTCGGGAATCTGGTGTTCCATTCTCTCAATAAGTTGTAAAATATGCTATTTTGACCATTCTAATTCAGCAGCTAGAGTCTCCTCCTTCACTTCTTGTTTTTCTTCAACCTCTTCTTCATTGTGTTCACAATTAATTTCGTCTTCATATGGATCTTCTACATGATAAAGCCAGAAGCGACCCTTTATTCGTTTCGTCAGTGATGTTTACCGACGAAGCTGGTTTTAACAGGCATGGAATTTTATATTATCACAATACACACGAATGGGCAAAGGAAAACCCTCATACAATAGTGCAATCAAGGCACCAGCAAAACCTCTCGTTGAATGTATGGGCAGCTGTTATTGGTGATGTTTTGATTGGTCCTGTATTTCTGCCACAAAAACTGAATGGTGAAAATTATTTGAATTTCATCCAGAATGAGTTGTTTGAATTGTTGGAGGACTTTCCTGTTGCCACAAGACAACGTATGTGGTTTATGCACGGTGGAGCTCCACCGCACTTCAACATTAATGTTCGTGCATTTTTGAACAGGCAATTTGGAAATCAGTGGATTGGACGTGGTGGACCAGTAGCTTGGCCACCCAGGTCACCGAACTTGAATCCAATTGTGTTTCATCTTTGGGGACACCTAAAATCCCTGGTATACACACGTCCGATTGAAGATTTACAACAACGGATAGAAGAAGGTGTAAGACACATTAGGGCTACAACCAGGAATCCTTGAACGAGTGAGAGAATCGTTAGTACGTCTACTGCGGCAATGTGCTGTCAGTCATGGAGGACATATCGAACAACTGATTTAGGGTGCAATCATTTTGTAATTAGTAATTTGTTATTGCCTAATAAAATACTTTTAAAACATTGCATTGAAAGTATCTTGTTTTGTGAATACTACAGGCCTCTTTATCTGATTATTTTCCATTTCAAATACTGTCAAATTAGTAGCCAGTTAGTTTGCATATGTGAATTAAGGTTAATTTAGTTATTTCTTAACCGATTTTTACAAAATGTTAAACTACATTTTCCACTTATTTTTGCATGTATAATCTGATTCTGCATAACTCGCTACAAAAATAACTAAAACAATTGTTAAATTAAAAAAAAAAATTATGGTTTTAGGCTAATTTTGGTTGTTGTAGACAATTATCAAGAAATTATGTTTTTAGTTTTTTGTCGATAACTCGGTTATCCTTTGACCTAATGAAACTACAAAAAAAAAGCATTGTGTCTGTTGTTAAAAAATAAAAATATTTTGTCTATTGTACATTTTTTGTAAAGCTAACGGTTTTCAAGATATTCCACGTTAAAAATTTGTAACGGCCGCCATTTTGAAAATTATAAAAATAAATTCTTTGTTCTTTGTACACTTGTTAATCGTAACATGTAAAATGCTTACTCCAAATTTGAACTCGATATCTTATCTATTTTCAGAGTTACAGTGAGTTTTTGTAAAAAAAAAATGTCGTCTAGCTGCTAAACAAAGTGGAAATTGAAAAAAAATATTATTCTTCATTTTCAGCTTAGAATCACACATAGAATATGCAAATGCATAGCCAGCGCAACCTTTTTGTAACACCCTGTATATATATTTCCTTCCGAAC
The DNA here is from genome assembly GCA_963513935.1 of Aphrophora alni. Lineage (NCBI taxonomy): Eukaryota > Metazoa > Arthropoda > Insecta > Hemiptera > Aphrophoridae > Aphrophora > Aphrophora alni. The sequence continues at coordinate 93,805,096 of OY740773.1, read as the reverse complement.
CAAATCTAATTTAACAAGATATTATTAAGATGGAGATAACGGAAAAGAACCCAACGAACATCTGTAATTGCTTGCAAGAAATTGGTTCTGTTACTTAAGGGAAATCTTTGTTCTGCTCGTCTAATGATCAACTTACTTGCTTACTGTCGCGTTTTGCTATTTAAAATTTGATCCTGGGGTTGGAAGTCGATTCGAGAACGAGAACCGAGAGAAGCGGGATTTTGTTTTATAAGTGACCAAATTTCTCGTCAAACTGAGCTTGCACGTCTTAGACTATGTCCCAAGTGTACTCCATCCTGCGGTTTCCTTGACCCGCATCCTTTAAGCTTATTGCCACGTGTCCCAATGTGTAAGCCTTGTCTTCTTCATTTATCTTTAAAGTAAAATAGAATATTGATTTTCTCGCACAACGTTCCACTAGTTCCTTTTCAAAATCTATTTGTGTTTTCTAAAATAAATGAACTGCCCAAAAACAAGATACTTCGTAAAGTACAAAGTGTTTTAAAACATAACTTGAAGTTTAGAAAAACACTTGTAATAAAAGCTTTAAAATGTTTGTATTCTCCCCCTACTATTCTCCTTATTTATAAGGGAGAAGTAGTTTTCTTTACTAGGCCTACTGATTTTTTGCACAATTATTTCTCAGGGGCTCACTATAGTGAGTACGGGCATGACAATCCCAAAGAACCTAGCTCGAACTACACCCTATTCACGTAATCTTGGGTTATATCCCTTTCATCTTTCCTATCAGGTCTCTATTTATCAACTCGTATTCTCTTCCGATACTGACATTATGTAAGTAATCGAGTCAGGTGTCTTTAGATAATGTTTTTTTCTTCCTTTATTTTTTTCTTTTCCATAAACCAATAATGACAGAAGTTTATTTTTGTGTTTTCCAAGTATTCAAAAACCGTAACTTCCTTTCACTTCCAATTTCGCTCACTGGTTTAGGTCGATAACCTTCATATTTCACACAAAAATTAACGAAATCTGTTAAAGTCGACTTTGAAAAATTAGATCATTGTAAAACTCATTGACAATTTATCCCCCCCCCCCCAAAGAACTTCTGAACCAGAATTTTTGGAAAGATAACAAACCATACCCTCTGTTTCAGTCCTGAGAGTTCATATTCTATAAACATTACATCAAAATCGTAAAACTCGATTTTGAGAAAATCATTATCTTATGTTTTCTTTTTAACACCTAAATTATGAGTTATTGAAAAAACAATATTTCGATATGCCCCACTTACCAAATTTGATTAAAATCGGTCCAGTCATTTGGGCTGTCCATAAACTGTATTTTTGGGCTTAAGTGGCCGGTAATACTAACTCAGTAATAAAGAAAATTATATTTAATTTTCTTTTGTACGTGTAGAGACATGATTTGACAGATTACTGAAAGTATTATTTGTCGTTTGTATTTGGTTTTGTGAACGGTTGTATCAGAAAGTTATTGCATTATATTTGAACGTTTATTTGATTCTTCTTTTTAACCACAGCTGAGTGGTTTTTGGGTAATTACGCTATCTCCATAACAGGTTTTTATATAGATACAGAGTGTTAAATAAGTCCCGGGAAGGCTTAATATTTTTTTTAACCATTACAGATAGAGCTACAAAGCTTTGCACATTGTTAATGGACACCAAAACCTATTTTAGTACATATTCAGTGGACAGATACCTTTCCAGAGGGATAGCCCACAAGGAATAAGTAGGAAATCTTAAATGAGAGCATAGGTCGAGTAGAACCCGACCAGCTGATGACAGATCAATAAGTCTCCGAGACTTCCAACCACTCGTTCCGACTACACCAATGAAGCCTCGAGATGTTATATATCTCGAGCCGTTAGTCATCCCCTAGCAGACGCAAAGAATGAAACCTAGTAACACTGTCAGTACAGGTAGCAAGAACACTGTGAGTGTTTACCACGAGTAAATATATACAGTATATAATCTGCAACAAATAAATCCAATTGTGTCAGGAACTCAAAGGAATCGATGTTGGTTTAGAAGGTGACAGTTCTGTAATCACACGTCTTTCACGCCCACGCCACACATTTATTTCAAAAAGTTTAACGTGTCAACTGGAATAGGTTTGAGAAAGGGAAAGAGTTTACTCCATCAGCTCAATAACCCTAAGGAAAATCACACGGTATGCGCACAAAAAAAATCATGAAAGTTTTAAATTGTAAAAATAAATTTTAAAAAATAAAAAATTTAACATACCACGTTTTTAAAACGGACTAAAAAGTATAAAATAATTTGACCCTTCTACAATTTTGAGAGAGGATTGTTAGTGGCTATGGATATAATGGGAATACTTGGAGAGAAAAACTTGGGGCGCTGGCAATCTACGATAGTTAAGGAGGAGTAAATAAATTAAATTACAGTGAATCTCATTTCCGATTCACTGAAATTAGCTGTGAATTCATCCGGATTGTCTACTTGTATTATTTGCTGGCTGCGCCCCACGTTTTTCTCTCCAAGTATTCCAAATATATCCATAGCCACTAACAATCCTCCCTCAAAATTTTAGAAGGGTCTTGAAAAATTATTTTATACTTTCTAGTCCGTTTTAAAAACGTCGTATGTTAAAAAAAATTATTTGATTTATTATTAATCCAATAACTCTCACAAGCCATGAAAAATTTGCCTCATCCTACTTCAATATTCCGGTTACCATTCAAAAGCGATAACGCGGTTTAAAAATCTATATCTCATTGCCCAATTTTTATTTGTTTAAATAACTATTGTTTAAACAAATGTAGAGACAAGAAACCAACTGAATATTGTATTGTCATCCAATTCTGACCTATGTTCAAAATTTCAGGTTTCTAGCTTATCGGGAAGTTAGTTTAAACTCGATTGCAAAATTCCACCCGGACAGACTGACAGATATGACGGAAACCGAACTAATAAAAACGTGGTAAAAAATAATGGGGTACCGACATATGGTAGTGGTGGTTGATGGTAAAAGCGAAGTCCTGTTTCAACTTTACCATTTATCATTTAGTTTATATGTTTGTAAAGTGAAATTGTATACGTCTCGGGTAGTCACGTGTTTGTTCCACAATTACAGTTAAACGTGGCTACCTATCGCTACGAAATTTAGAGATAAGGTCGGTGTACAAAGTTTTTTTCTTTCCTTTTCCGTTTTAAAATCTCGATCACTCGAAACAGTAGGGCATAAGTATTTAAACGTAGTTGGATAAACACATTTCTTCATCTCCCCTATCACATTTTGCTTGATAAACTTCCAACCCTGGCGCTAATAGAGTAAACGAGAGCTGGAGTTCTCTATTGTATGCTCTTTTTTAAGACAATGATGACAACGAGGTTTTTTGTCTTGATTCCCTATAAAACCTTCAACTATCTTGTATAAATGTATGAAATAGTTAAAATAGATATAAACACTAATCGATCATTTACGCTTCCAACGATGAACAGTGTCTGTTTTACAGAACCACTACTTATATAATACAGGTATGCAATAATTAACTTAAAATGTTTTTGTGTGGAGTCTTGTAGTTCTATAGTTTTTGAATAATTTGAATAAAACAATTTTATGTAAATCCAAACTTAAAACAAGGTCAAGTTTAATGGTGTTATGATAAGTTTTATTAAATAAGCTCTGGTTTTATAACTGTTAATAAATAATAACTACTGTTCTGATATCAGTTAACTGACTAAATGTTTATTTTATGTTGTTTGTTAAGACTTAACATGTAAATATCAAAAACAAATAACAGATTACGGAGTGTGTTTATAATACCCGAGTTATCTCATAGAACGCGATTCGCTCTCTCCTTCGTGTATACCTTAATACGAGACTCCAATATAGTATCTTTTGAACTTGATGAACATAGTTGTAATGTTTTTTATTTCAAGGAAATAAATTAACAAACAGGGTGTTAGAAAAGTCTGGAATTTGATGAATATAGTAAAAATGAGTGTGGCCATTGAAGTAGTAACTAAGAGAAGAAGGCTGTACGATAATGAGAGGCTTCAGTATGCGGGTCGAACATTGCAGTCAACATCGTCTACATAAAATTAAGCATACGATTCTCCATGTTAAAAACTTATAATAAAAATTAAAAAAATAAGATAAAATTGTACAACATTAAAAAGAACAAAGCTAGTTAACAATCGTAAATAAAGAACAACATAACATATTTCAAGGTTATAAAAAGACCCTGCAACGAGTTAACAATGATAAATACAATTAACAACAATTAAAAACAAATATTAAAGGGCTGTAAAGGACCCTGCAACGAGTTAACAAAAATATAATTATTAAAAAATATAATAGACAACTAAATATTACTGTACATCACAGGGCTAAGAAGGGGCTCTGCAATAATCGTATCGAATTTTTTTAAGTTATATCAAATATATTCAGGCGACTCAAAAAGGACAATATCAGATATAGGATTATCCTAAGATCGCCCGAATGGAATTGGCTAGGCCAAATATCCTGCGCACACCTCTCACTACAACGCATTCTATTAGGATCTGCTCAAACTTTAGGACACTGATAAAATGGGCACTGCGGCGGATTCCCGTGTTCTATTAGAAGTCCATGAGTGACCACGGAATGACCGATACGAACATAAGTAATAACCACTTCCTCTCAACAACTGGCACGAATAGATGAAATCCAAGATTGGTAACTCAGTTTCTTTAACACAAGTTTTTCCCATTCTTCCTCCCACTGACCATGGAATAAATGTTTAATTATTATTAAAACACTATTGCCATATCACGTTGCATCGCTGGTATCTGACCCTTAGCTTCCCTTGTTGTTTCGTTAGCTTTTGTGCTTCCCGTAATTCAGCAATCCACAGGTACCCAGCAAAATGATACTCCGACGTCCCGTAGCTGAAGTCTGTGTATGGAACCAGAATATCTTCAACCTTAGTATTCTTAGAATACTTATCCTGGATAGCCTGTAAAGCACGTTTAGAATTGGAACAAAATAGATAGTGACGGAAAACAGGTGGAACGGTATTTAAGGTCTTTCAAAATAGCAAAGAATTCGGAAGAAAATACACTATAAGCAGAGGGTGCAGACCGGATGAGTAATATGCGCAACCGCCTTTATTGTCCAGTTTAGATCCTTCTGTGAAAATAATTTCAATAGATGAGTAGGCTATAATACTGAAACTCCTGACGATACATTACAATGAAAATTCCTGATCAATGAAAAATCAAATTGTGTTGAAAAGCCATGGAAGAATCAAATATGGAGAATACTCGTAGATTAGTGGAAGTACAAGTTCAAAATTGTCGAGAATCCATAGAGTTGTAATACCAAATGGAGCTGTGGGTCGGACAATTTTAGTTTTGTTGATTCAGTTCAGAATGCGTTAGTGTGCGAGGAGTTAGAACATACAATACAGTTTGATGTTCTTGAAGTAAACAGAAGTGGGCCGATAGAATATGGCACTAGGACTAGAGCCTCTAATTTTGAGTTTCCTTTTTTCTCGGTGTAAAAGCTCTCGGTCATCTACAGCTTAAAAAAAGGAAGAAAAGAACAACCATATCGTGGATATGGCTTCTGTATTATGTATGTAAAATCAATGGTGTGACTAAAAGAGAAAAAAAAACAGATGTACATGTATAAAAACTACAAAAATATTATTTTAAATAAGGTTAAAAATGTCTGTCCCCATATTGAATTAAACTTTAATTTTGTTTTTAAATTCCCAGATGGACATGCGATGCATAATTTTGATATATTTTACGAAAAACCCCTGTTTTTAAAAAAACTACTTCTGTTTTTAAGATATTATCAACTAGGTAGAGAAAACTCAAATATGAAATTAAGAGACGTACTGTAAATGTTTAGTCCAAAGAATGTATAATTCTGTACACAGTTGCTAAACTGCTGATTAAAATTTTTTAATAATCTATATATTTACAACAAGTAGGTTGCAGTTTTGGACAAAGACCATGTTAAATACAAAATTTTGTAGTTAAATATCAGGGACTAAATATGTGCTATAGGAAAGTAAGACTTTGAAAATGTACTATCTTATTACGTAAGCTAATCGGCCAAGTATTCGGTTTGGGTATTCGATTCTGAGTATAAGAATGTTCTAACAGTAGTTTTGACATTAAATATATATATATATATATATATATATATATATTCACTATTTTATTTAAGGTAGACACATCTGAAAACTATTTTTTATCAAAATCGTTTAGTCACAATTTAAATTAGTTTCCCTTAATATTTTTAATTCTACAATATATATTTTTTTAATGTGTTGTTAATTTCAATATTATTCAATACCTTCTGTAATTAATTATTCAAACAAACTGCAAACTCCTGTTAACGTTAGTGTTTCATTGTGGGCTAGTTTTAATAATTGTGTCTGGTGACAATGATATTTTAGGAATTGAAATGCATTATTGGCAGGAAGCTTGTGTATTCCAAACTAAAAAAACATCGGCTTATTTAGCAGTTGTTGACTATCATTGTTAGTCCACGTGCTACTGAAGTGTTTTATTCACAGTTATTATGTTTTTATAATCAGTTCATCGACTGATGTTTCTTCTAGTTTCAATAGATTAAAAAAATCAGAATTTCTACAATATCATGAGAAAATGTTTACGATTAGGTTAGTAGAGCTTCGTCTGGAGCCCTTTAAAAATCAGTTGATAAAGTTTACCGGCGAAGATATAATGTATTCATAAAGTCGACTACTAGAATAGGTGACCATAATGTTGAATATATTGTATAATGTGTGTTGTATGCCTATATGTTTTGTGTTGTGATCTGAGCAATTGTAACCTTTTACGTATGTTTCGAAACGCGTCATAAGCTACGCAAACAATTTAGTCGCAAGACGGAAATATGGTAAATCCAACTTGTGACTTGGTACTATAAATAAATAAAAAGACTTCTAGACCTCGAATAATCTCAGTAGCGTCAGGGTCGGAAAAAGAACAAGAGTTGGTCAAGAGAGACCTAATAAAAAAAGACGAAAGTGAGTGATTCAATTCAACACTGTATGTAAAATGTTTTGTTTTGGTTTTTAAAAGCTACTTTTAAGCAGAATTTTTAACAAAACTGTTTGAATCGATTTTGCGAAAATCGGAATGTTCTTAAAATAATGGAAATTGGAGAAAAAGTTTTAACATACGACTAAAATCAAAATATAAAATTAATATTTTAAAGCCAAGTTGAGGACAGTCATGTTTCCGCGAAAAATTCGACATCTTTACTTTTATCCTCATCATACAATATATGAGGTAGTGATCATTTAATAACTTCATACTATTCTGTGATGGTTGTTATTAAATCAACTAATGTGTTGCACGAGATATTGGTTCAGATGTGTTAGGACAGCTGGTTACATTAGAGCAAGATGATTACATCGCTGGCGTAGCTTCGTGCCTGATTAATTGGACAAACTTGTATGACTTTCAATTTTTAAAGTCAATATCGTACGTGATAGGAATATTATTTCAAAATTTAAAAAACAAACAAGAATATTACGTTTACAATAACTGTATTGTATTAGTTGCTCTGTCCTCGCTTTCTGGAGGTTTTAATAAATTCAATAAATATTTTATATAAGCATAATAATAATTCGTCTCGTCAACTTAACACACACCAATATTCATAGACGTAATAATACAACTACTGTAAATTTACATGTAAAAAATAATAAAAAATGCTTTATCCTTACATTGCATTATGATTACCATTCATTTGGGATCGCATTGGCAGTAAATACTGTGATGTATATATAAAACCCTAAAATACTGACTGTTTTATCTGAAATAAGATCTTTTACTTCCACCACTGATGGGCCTCGGTGGCTGGTGACGTTATTCGTCGGTCGATCCTACTGTTTATATTTTAGTGTAATTCATTGATGTTACGTGAAAGTTATATCGAATTTCGAAGAAATCTCGGGGAAGACTTATTATTTGTTTGATATTTTTGTAATCCTGGAAATCTGAAGAAGACTCAATTCATAAAATATAACATATTACAAATAACTGTGAAAAAAACATTGCACACAATTTCTCATTCATCCATCCCCAAAACAAACAAACAAAAAACCAACCGAACCCTCACTAAAAAGTCAATTCAGTAGTTGTCTGTCAAAAAGTAACAACGATGGACGCTGTTTGAAGAAATAATGTGCCATAAAGAGAGTAAATAGCATTTGATTGCAATGAAAAATTTAAATGTCGGTGGTCAAAATTCATTTAGATTTTTTACCAATTATTTCCGAATTATAATAGTTTATTTATTGCAATTTTGCACACGTATTATGGAAAATTAATTTACAAATTTCTTTAAATTTGAACGAATCGATTTAAAGAAATTACGTTTTTATAACAGCCCCCATTGTCATTTTTTTTTGTTTTTTACCGATAAGTCACGAACCTGATTTTTTGGAGAGACGGCGACCAATAAATTTCACTTCGACTCTTAGAGGCTACAATTGAGCAAAATTAAGCCCAAATTGTTAAACCCGATTTAAAAAGAAATCTGAATATTATTTTATTTCCATGATAACTACGCCCAAATTTTTAATTACAAAGACAACATGAAAAAAGTCGTGAGATATGGTCAAAATACGTTGAAATTGGATTAAAAGTAGTCGAAACGTTTGGGCGCTCTTAACATACAATCAATAGATAGACATTCCAAAAACTTCTTTTTTTTACTCCGTAGATCTCAAAACAAATATAATCGCAAAGAAAACGATTTTTTTCCCAATCACATAATTTTCTCCTGTAGCGTAAGTTGTATTTGATTAAAATAGTTTTTAATAACGGCTGTCAAGGTTTGTGTCATTATCTTCACATTTCACATCTCTCCTCGCTCTCTTAGGGTCAATATTGGGACAGTTATTTTATATCGAAGTCTTAGTGGCCTAGCGTTACCGGAATAATTTCTTCGTCAAATAAACGTACATATTCGCAATCAAAATAACTGTGATACCCCACACATAATATTTCCAATAATACAATTTTCAACTCGATAGTTTTTGCCCCTTAACGGATCATTTTTTGTGGTACCAGTATATTTTTTCTGTATGTGGGACAATACAAAAAAATATAAATGCAAAGTTTAAAATATATGGGATTTTTATGACTGAGTCTTGTCTTTCTAGACTGAGTTGCGATTAAAAGATGGACGCTAAAAAGAAGAAAAGAGTAAAATAAAGACACCCCTTCCCCTACCCATCGAATGCTCTAATATTGTAACCCAGAATAAAGCAGTCTTGTTATATCAGATATTATAATATACAATTACTATGAAATAAATCGCCCATTTCAATAAACTGTAACTAAAAGCCAAAACGAGAACTTTACCACAGCATCTTTCATTGAGATAAAAGCACAGATATGAAGAAAAGAGCAAAGGGAGACGAGTTTCTTTGAAGTAAGATTTAGAGCTACGACAGTGTGTAAAGAAGAGATAAGAATCAACTGACAAATAAACAAAAGGATGCCGTCGCTGCAATGCTGGACTAACATTTATTTTTAACTTAATTTAATAAGAGGGCACTGTTTAAATAACAGAGTTGATATAGTTGGACGATTAATTTAACCCTTGATATTTACAATGGCGTCTCGTGAAATGAAAATAGTGTTTTCATTTCTATTTCACATTGTTGTCAGAATAATATATTTCTAGGTGTAAAAACTGTTTGACGTTTAATATTTCATAAAACTGTAAAATGCTAAACGCATCGCATGTAACAAAACGAAATAATGAGCAAACCGGTGTTAAGGAAAGTTGCTTCAGTACAGATTAGCGATAACAACTACTTTCTACTGTATTGTGGTCTATGTAAATTATCAACATATTTCCATACAAAAAAGTTGGTGAAGTTACTCAACTATATTTATTTTAATTGGAATCCTTTTCAGATATAATAAACGGTGTAAAAACATTCCATAAACTTTCTCATATTGAATTAACAATCGAAATACTAATCAAAGAAAACTATTCGTTGTCCTGTTTGTAATATGAACAATGATGGATGGCGGAAGGGTGGTCTCACAACAGACATGGAGTTTTCATTCACAAACACAGAGGATTATATCTGACCCTTGGCGGCCAGCGTAATTCACCTACTGGACTCACCTTATTTCAAAATAAATTTTTTATCATGCTAGTTAAAGTCAAAATTTTAAGACATTTTTTACCTATTTCAAGCCATTTCTTTACTTGTCTTCTAAGGAGATGATTACACTGCTGTCGTCAACCTCATTATAAAAAAATATACAAATAACGATTAAACCATTGAAATATTTTTGTTATTATTATTATATCAAGTTTTTATAAGATCGCACATAAATAAAATTTGAAATTCGTTTCATTCACTTCAGCGTAATAGCTGCGTGTCGAGTTATTTATTATTATTATGTTGTGTTAATAACGCAATCAAAATACAGTATACATAAATAAAATATATAACAAAACAGTATGTTACAATACTTTAAGTCGGCCGATTAGCACGGGACAAACACACAATTGTTTGTATTATGATAACTAACAATACAGTATCAAGTATTTTCTTATTACATATATTTATTACATTTCCGCTCTTAAGTGGAGTATTCGGTGAGGCGTGACTAATGGGATTTACTGGCCGGGCCACCCCAGCTATTCATGGGAACTACCAAAAAGCCACGAATTTTTGGGCCGCTCTGACCCTACCGAATAGCCACGATCATTAGAGGGGATTAAGAAGAGTTCGTTTGCCAGCGCTGAAATGTCCGAAAAGCCAAGACGGCTCAGCCAGGTAGGCTCAACCATTTACTACTACACTTAGTAGTTTGTAAAATAAAAGTTTATTTTTTATGATACAAGCATACTACAGGCACTACAAGCATACTTCGTACTAAAGGTTCGCCAGTCCCAGACATTTTAAAAAAAAAATTACCCTATTTTCGACTTTTACGTACTTCGAAATATCCAAAAACTACGATAATTTGAAAACTGTGATCTTCAAAAATCAATTTTGAAACCTTATTTTACAGGAAAAATGATCAATAAATCATATATCCGTGTCGGGATAGAGAAAGCTACAACAAAAATAGATACTAATATTTATAGAATATACTCTTTCGGCACTACAAGCATACTTCCTACTAAAGGTTCGATCGTGGCTTTTTGGACATTTCGTTCCTTTCGAGATGACCCTTCTTAATCCTCACTAATGATCGTGGCTATTTGGTAATTTCAGATGGACCGAAAAATTCGTGGCTTTTTGGTAACAGCCGCTATTCATCGCCCTAACCCTCCAGCCAGGTACCCTGCCTCAACTTACCTTGAGATGGGCTATAGTTAAAATGTTGTATTAGTAATTGTAGTAAAACTCTTCTGTACTAACTGAATTATTGAATAAGTACTTTTCACATATTTAAAAACATCTTATTTTCCACATAATTAAAATTTCATGTATTTCTTTTAGTAATACTTTTTATAAAATATTCTATCACCGTGTAAAAAATGATTGACAAGTAAAATTTTCAAGAATAATTTAACCTATAATAAACATCTTTTCTAATTCAAGGGGTAAATTTTGGAAACTGGTTCCTCATTACAGGGTATTTGTAAGGTATGTTCCAAATTTATGTGTGTTTTCCTAATTTAAAACTGCATGGTGAAAAGAAATTTAATTACATTCCTGGTACCATTTACTGTTTAACTATTTCTTTAGATCTGTTAGTTTAAACCTTTTGAGTTGTTGCCCATTGATAGCTTCATTTTGAGCTGCTAAACGGTTCACGTTTATTTGTAATCTGTGCGCTGTTTTATAAATCATACAAATATTATATTTTTTTAATGTTATAATGTTTTTTTTTGCTGATTGACTGAATCGTTACTTCCTACGAGGTTTCATTTCAAAAAAGAGAAGCAGGCTTTAGTTTTTAGTGTTTTGTATTTTGTTATACATAATTGTGTTTTCTATGTATTTAATTATACAATACGGTTTTTTTAATGTATGACAAATATATTTTTACAATCTTTCTACTATTCACTATTCTACTTTTTTTAATTCACATTATTTTCCCCTTATGTTTCACCAATAGCTTCTTTGGAGTCGTTTTCAATCAAATTTTACTAACATTCGCCATTAATTTTTAGTAGGTATTACTTATCAATTAAGAAGCCTTAAAAATTGAATTTTTAACAAAAAAGTTTGCAGTGAGTGAGTCACTAATTAGGCAGCTTGTCTGGGGTAGGACGTTTGTGATTGTGCGTGGGTGAGAGAGGTTTTGTCAGGCAGCAGTCGTCTTCCTTCATTGTACAAACTATAAGGGGCAGGGTATTTCAGTTGGTTTATGCTTGCGTTAATCTAGCTGCATTTCTAACTAGTAAACCGTCAGTGGTTACGCACGTTCTAGCCCGTTTTTTTGATGGAATTATGTTATCTTGCATGTTATCTAATGTCTTGTTTTCATTATTCTAACGGGCATAAATTAATAAGGAAAAATAAAAATAGACACACTTTTTTATTTTTAAACTTAATTTGTACAGAATTTATTATTTTTCAAGTTTTTATTAGTATAATGTATACTTTATAAGTATAAATTAATAATTTTAGACATCATATGCCGATAAAATATATGTAATTAGAGTTAAAATCGTTCTTTATTTTCAGTATTTGTGATTATAATATTGTTTTTTACAGATATTAAAGTAATGTGATAAACACAAATACTTCGCCCCCCCCACCCTGCAACTGCACCATTCAAAAACTTGTTTTTGAATCATTGCATTCGAATAGCAGTGACTAGTATAAAACATATCCGATAGAAATGGTTCTATGTTCAACTCTAGATTTGAATCGATTTGGTTTTCCCACTTTTGGAGTATATTTACATGTTCCCCTCTGAATAATCATTTGCTCCATCGTGATTTCATTATACCCAATATATTGTCAGTAATTGTCGAGATAGCCTCTAGCGACATGGTGTTATCTGAGGGTGAAATGTTGATGAGCAATCTTTGCGGAATTATCAGTTGCTATTTCCCCTCTTTTACACGTAATCCGGTAGGGGAAAATATTTTCTCTTCTTTAATTTGTGATTTTTGCGAAATAAATGATTCAAGAATTGTTTGTGGAGGATTTAATAAACAACTGAATATCCTGAATTTGCCGCTTAAAGATATTGTATTGATTAAAACACAATTACTGGACTCCCACCGGTGGAAGGGAAATCTATGTATTTTTAGGCTACAACTTTTTACGTTTTACTGTATACTTGTTAGGCTAATGACGACGGAAGCTAAATGGAAACACGAAACGCCATTAAATGTGCTCGACCATGTGTACAACTTTTGGTCGTTTACTTGTCCGAACTGTAACAAAATAAGCATTCACCTCTGTCATAACCTCTGTCAGCTAGTCCCTCCTACTTTTGAAAAAACCTGTATCGTTAAAATAAACAAACATATTTGCTTATACGTAAATAAATTAATATAATGTTTTCTTATTTGGAAAAAAGTCATGAATAACTAGTTCCCCCCCTCTCTCCGCCCCCTCTCTCCCTTCGTTAAAACAATCTCAGTACTGTTTATAGTTTATTCTAATTCATTAAGGGGACTGTAACTCAAAATATTTAGAAATTTTTTTTTTTTTTTATTATTGTAAATTATAAATTAGAATCTCCCCTTTCGAATGATATAACTAATTTTAATATAATAAAACTAAAGTCTTGCACAACATTTTAAAGCTCTTCCAGACAACATTAACAGGACAGCTAGCATCTTAGGCTTGCTGTCTTTTCATATAAATCCCAAAGGGAAGGGTTTAGTATTTAGTTTTATAAGTTGGTTATGCTGATCAACAGATGAACTATTGCTCAATTGCAGTCTGCTACAGCTGTGTTTGTTTTGTTTATGTTCGTGTCAAGATACAGAAAGTTGGTTCAAGAAGAAAGTGTTGTAAGAAGAAGTTTGTTTACTAATGCAAGTGATTACACCTTCTACAAGTACTTTGACATCCAGACCTAACCTTCAACAAGTTTAGTAACACCTAGGCCTAAACCCACAAGTCAAGTAGAAATAGAAAATAAAGACTCAAGCCGTAAATTGAAGGTGAAAGACAATGATTGTTACTACAAACAGCATTTGGAAACTATGGTTTATGATATTTTGGACATATATACTGTAAGTTCTTTGAAAGTATATAGGAACTGGTGGTATGTAAATTTTGTACACAGCATACACAGTATGGTCTCCACACAGCAAGACCGGTACTCCAGGTTGGCAATTTATCGATTTTTCCGAAACTGTATATTTCTCAAATTATATGACACTTTTCTCAGACGATATTATAGATATCTTTTTGAAGTTTTTATGGTGTTTTTAGTGCACTATTATCTAGTATGTACCATGAGTTTTTGTGAAAATTCAAAATAATACTCACATTATTTAAAAAAAATTTAATGTAAAATTTTGATAGAAAAAAATATCTTTTTTATAAAAACAAAATAAAATACTTAGACATGTTATATTAGAAAATCCATGTGTAGCATACTAAAAAAAGAGATTATATACAAGGAGAAAAAAAAAGACTATCTCATATAGTTTCTGAGATAAATAGCATGTAGTTAACCGAGTTAGATAGGCGTTTACAGCCCCCTTAATGTAACGGGTTTTTCAAAAGTAAATTAAAACTTTAAATGTTTGTAGTTTCGTTATTTGTTGTCCAATCTTCGAGAAAATTCTTTATTCCATACAGATTTTTTAAAACATCAGCTGTTATTTTCATTGCTATTTATTTGTTGCCATAGCAACGAGTATTCTCATTGTTGACCAATTTCAAACACAGTAAACTTGTAGTAGTTAACAATAAATTAAGTTTTTTTTTTTATTCCATCATGAGCTTTACAAACACAAATCGAATTGATTCAGTGTTCTGAGTTTATCAGCCGGATTAAGAATGTTTCGTACTTGCAACGGTTTGAGAACTTACCGTTCAGTATAGTTGTGTATATAAAGCTTGTTAGTAAGTTTGAAACGACCGGGTCCGTTGGAGACATCAAGAGGCCACGAGGATCTTTAATCGTAGAGAAGGTCTGTTGAAGAGCTGAAAGAATCAATTATTCAAAACGCGGTTTATGCCGCGTATAGCATAGAGGAAAGACTATTGCTTCTTTAGGAAGAAATGCGACCACTTCGAACAGGTGTCTTATTAACCCAAAGAATTTGGTTTAATTTTAAGTTGTTTTTAATTAAGTCCTGTTTAATTCCAAAGGAATTTATGTACTTTATGTTCTACGGTAAAAATCAAATAAACTATAGTCAATTAAAGTTTTAACTTACTTTTTAATAGATCCAGTATTATATAAGTTATACCATATTAAGAGGAAATGACAGTGTAACAGTTATGTAAATATTGTTTATTACATTTTTTGTAACCATATGAAAGTTCTTTTTACTTATTTCACCCCCTCCCCTTAAAATTTTTCAGTGTCTATGCAGTAGAGTGGCCACCATTTTAAAATACAAAAAAAATTTAAAAACCTTGTACATATTGTTTATCCTAGTTTATAGGAACGATATTCCTAAATTTCATAAGAACTAGTAGAACGCATCTTCGGAACAAATACAGTGGAAATGTTCAAGTTATACCTTTGTCCGATCAAACATCAAAACAATTTATTTGTATTGGTTTGAGATCTAGTTTCAAAAAGGAGATTGTCATTTACTTAATTTTGTTTATAAGTAAATACGAATTTAATTAGATTCATTAATTTTTGCCCCTTGTTGTTTAAAGGCCACTCGGTTATTGTCGCCTAATAAAAAAAAAGACTAGCCCTCGCGTACTCTGATAGCATCAAGGTCTGAAGAATAACATGAATGGGCAAGGAATACCAGATAGGAATGTTAAAATATAAGGATCTAAACCAAGACTACATTAGATCCAGCCAAGGATAGATAGCCAATCGTCTGTTGGCCAAATTCATTCTAATTATACATGATTCGTTAGGCTAACCTTGAGAGGCTAACTGACACTAAGTTGCGACAATTGTTCAAAGCAACGTTTAATTAGTTATGTCATTGAAGTAGGAAGATTTCTCTTTGAAAGTCTGAATACAAATAAGTGCAACACTTTAGTAAGAGCAATTGATCACTCTCACTTCAACATTTATCGTATTCATTTTGTAGTATCTATGCCGAGATTCACACACCTTGAGATCAAAGTAGTATATTTCATCACTAGGACCAAAATTGAAGCTTTTCAATACAAGCTCACGTTTAAGTTCGAAAAGCTTCTTTTAGTCCAAGCTATGAACTATATTTTTCTTTATACTCTAAATAATATAAGAAAACAATTTCACAAAAACTAAAATGTTATAACCAATTTACCTTCAAATCGATGGTAACAGCTATTTTAACGGTTATTTACAATCGAGAGTGTCGATTGTTTTTATAGATACTTTACAATCGTTAATTAATTCGTATAAACGAAGTAACAGCTGATGACCTCGACCTCAGCTGATGTTTTTAGGTACGAGAACTAAAAACAACAACTTTAGCATCTCAATGCATGTACAGTATTGAAAACAGCTGTTTTTGAAGCAGTATGACGAAAATATCTTTGTCAGTCGTGACATGTGTCGTCTATATAGTAATTTACAGCCCAAACGATTTTTCATCAAATATGTGGGCAAATTTCAGACATATCTCGAAAGGTTTTGTTTTTTATTTGTTAACTTAATTTTCTTTTAGATGTCATAAATCGAAAACTCAAAATTTCAAGTTTCACAAAATCGGCTGTATCTATTTGTAACTTATTTTATTAAACTCGTTCCAGAACGTAAAAATAAAATAGTAGGTAGACCTAGATCTCGAAAAATATGGAAAGATAGTGTAAGAAAAGATGCTGGGACAATACTTACGTGAAGGGATGGAATAAAACTGACCTTGATAGATATCTATTTATGGAGGAAGAAATTGCAGGAGGCCAGGATCCATAGAGAGCCAAAGTAGTAGTAATTAAATTGAGTAAAACTTGTGGTAAATTAGTAATCAATAGTTAATTAAACACTCCTGTTTCAACAACAATACATTTCTTTGAATACGTCGTCATCTTCATTTGTTACTCATGCACCTTGGGCTTTCAAGATATGTACTGTAGAAGTCCCTGGTTGATGACATTCTGTGGTTCATACAAAGACTTTCAATTAGTATCATTTTGCTGGGTACTTGGGTAAAGCAGGTATTGCGGAATTACTGGAAACAAAAGCTGATGAAGGAAACTACAAGTCAGATACCAGTCACACTGGTTGTTTTGGTATATGATTTTGTACCAACATTAAAATTAGTTTTTTATAGTCAATGGGAAGAAGAATGAACAAATATAGTGTAAAATAAGCTGAGGGCAATAAAAGATACCGCCCGTCTGTAGCGTACATCCATCGAGAGGAACTGGTGGTTACCCGTGTTCGCATAGGTCATTCCATGATTCCTGATGGAACACAAAACATCCTAATACATTGTGTTGCAGTAAGGGGTATGCATAGGACATTTGTTCTGCCCAATTTTATTCAGACGATGTTAGGGGACAATTCTAAGATCCTTGATCGCATATTGTCCTATTTACGTTCCCTGAATATTTTTAACAAAATTAAAAATATTTAGATTCAATTATTGCAAGACCTCTTTACTGTTCTGTAATATTTTATTTTGTTTCTTTTTGCTTTTCATCCAATTTTATCATTGTAATTTTACAGCCCCGTAATACAGTATTTGATATTGTTTTTATTGAATTTGTCGTAGTTTATCATATGAACTTGTTGCAGGTCCCATTGACTGCCCTAAAACATGTTATGTTTATTTATCAAAGTTCACAATTATTAGCTTGTTTTAGTGTCGTTAATTTTATTCACAATTCATGCTATGGTTTTGTTTTTATTTCTATTTGTTAGTATTATATTTAAGAGCATTTTATGTTGTTTTTTTTAGATAAAACCGCAATGGTCTTCACTTTAAATGTTGCTCGGCACCATGTATCTAGAACCTTCTTGTAACGTTGACTTTGGATCAATGGCACAAAGTACGTGCACGAGTAGCAACTGACAGTGATGACTTGATCATTGAATAGTCATCAACGTCTTGATAGTGTGTTTACTTGTCCAATTGCAGTGTATCATTAACTATTATTATAGTTTACAGTTTGTCTTTTAGTTTGATATTTTAAATTATCTTTATTATTAAATTATTGATAAAATATTCGTTTCTGTTGCAGGTAAGAGCACAAACAGCGCTTTAGTATCCTCCTGCTCAGCTGATGCACTTCAGACAAAAAAACAAGGTATCTAAACTGAAACAAGGTGTTTATTGTCCCGATCGACAGTTTGTTGGTGTACAGCACATTGAAAGTGTTTTTGTTGTGTTTGTTCTTGTTCTTGTTGTTAGGTCCATTAAGATATGCTTCATGTTATCATCCGCTAAATTTATGTAGTTGGGCATTCTGTGTTTTCTATGGACCTGATTGTGGGAATGTGTTTTTCTCTGTGTGTTTTTTGGTGTTGTTTTATGTGGTGTGTTTTTGTGTGTCTGTAAATGTTAGTAATTCTTTAACATGAATTGTAAATTTACCATTACTTTTGATGATTGGTAATGGTGACTATGAGATGATCAACTGTTCCACCGGAATCTTATTGTTTTTGTCGTAACCCGACATGATTCGTAGTGGAGGATATAGATAATTTCATTGTTGGATTTCAGCTAAATGGCGTTTCTTGTCATTTTCACTATTATCTGTTATTTCCGATACTGTAGATAACACTTCTAGAACAGTGAGTTTGACAGTAAAGTCAGTATTTAATTAGCGTTTGCTAATATAGTATCATGAATTGAATATTGTTATTCTATCTCTTTTTATTAACTCTGTGTCATATTTTTTACTTCCTCAGTATACGAAGGAAATTCAGAAAACTAGAATTGAAAATGGCGGCCATTTTAACAGTTGTTTTATAACATACAATTGGATTTCAATTCTCCATATAATGCTACCAACCTTACACCTCTCTACGATGACAATCTACGAAAAGTTGTCAAAAATGTTTTTTTGGGATCCTAACCTCACAAGAAATTGAGATATTCGTATAGTTACGTGATTTGGTATTGATAAACAATAAATAATACTGGCTACTAATTGTTGCTATACTGTTCAACATCTGATTACTTTTTTCAGCGACAGCCATTTTTATTATTTCACTGCATGACTGTGAACTTTCGGCAGGAAATCACAATCACGGTTGTCAATAGTTTGCGTGTACAGCGGAAAATCACTCTTTTAAACTAGCTGTGATTAGTCGGAAGTAATCCCATCACTAGTAAATGCTTAAAAATTCATTTAGAATATAAATAAGGAATCCTCACCTGTTAAAATTGACATACATGTAGAATAGACATAGTCAACAAAACGTTGGTTTCAGAATAATTTTTGTTGGTGTTATCTACTCTGTACGCTTTGGAGGGCCGAAAGTTGGAAAAAGATTTGATACAGTTTGGAAAGCTTAGAGATAATCCTGAAGCTCTCATTCGATCACTACGGAATTGCTTTTCAGACGCGCAGATGGCTGTAAAGAAAAAACACATTGCGTTACATTGTGATATTTCGTTGTTTTTGATAAAATGTAAATAGTTTGATGCGTTAAAAGGTTTTAAAACAGTACTAATAAACCTAATAATTTGTATCAGTTGATTAGAATTCTATCTTAAAAGTATACGAGTATTTAATTGACACATCATGGTTTTATTGCGGTATAATCTACTTCTTCACATAAATTAGTATTATTCTTTCTCATATAAGAATAGTTTTTTCGAGTTTTGTTTTATCTGATATTAAGTTATTATCAGTGATAATTTTTGGACATTAAAATGCCTAGGATTTAAGTGGTAAATATTTTACTCTCAGGGGCCTATAGTGATGTAGCAGTCCTGATGGATCCCAGCTGAATCTATACCCTTTTTCATATAGTCTTGGGTTAGATCTCTCTCTTTCATCAGGTCTCTTTTTTCCAACTCTGACGCTATTAGAGTAGTCGAGAGATAGAGGTGTTAAATTTATATTCTTTTCTTCCTTTTTCTTAATAAGGGGAATATTTTAAATTTTAATAACAAGAAAAAATTATATAAGCATGACTAAAATTATTTAATAATTTAAATTTTGCTGTTTATTTACTATTCATATAATAATTATCAAAGAAATGTATAATTGACTTTCCCATTACCTGTATTTTAGTAAATATTAGTATTCTCTATTTTAAAATCTCATTCATCCACTATTAAACCACAATAGATTGTAAAACTATTCGGCAGAGTTCCCACTGTGTACTGCACTGAAAGTTGTAAGGACTGAAAACTACTCCTTAATATCGTGTGTATTGTAACTCTATAATAAATCATTGCGTACTTGACTTTTAGTAATTATAATCTGAAACAAGTAGCATACGCTGTTTTTAATAGAAACAAAATGTTCATTTTAGTTAGCAGTGGACATTAATGTGGCTTTTACCAATATGGTCAAAATGTTGACTTACGTCCATTAAAAAAAACTGGTTCATTAAATTTTTTCTGGTTAACGTTAATGTTAATGTATTTCCTTTGTAAAAATAACGTCACATCCTATATGTAAGAATTTACACTGCCTCTGTGACAAAATTTCATAAGGTGTAAAACGATTTTTCACTACTATGTTGGTAAAGTATTCTGGAATTAGAATATTTCAACGAAATATAAATGAGAGTTCTGAATTGTCTTTATCTGTCGTATAGAATTGCGACAAAATTGTATCCAAAATTGTATTTTATTGTGTTTTTAATGAGATATTCTACTGGTTTTCATTGACAGCTTCCTGAGAGTTAAATTTAACAGAGAAAAAATATTGTAGTCATATTGTAATATAAATCAGGTATTGCTAAATAAGTCGGGATAAAACTGCGAATGTTTTATACTGGTCACTCTCCATGTAGGAGTTTCTGATATTAGATGCGAAATTTGTTGTCAGTAATTAAATTTTACTCGCACAAAAAAAAAAGTGAAATTATCCCTTTTATGACATTCGATATTTTGTATACAAGCATACATAATCGATAAATATATACATACATACATTTATGTTTATGATATGTAAGTATATATACAATATACACATACAATTTTGAATACCCACTATATTTATTTTTGAAGGCCCTTAGGCTAAAACGTATTCAAAGGACTAAAGTTCGTATAAGTCACTCGACATTTTTGCAAATGGGTGTTACATTATTACATTTTAAATACAGAAGATAGCAGAACACTGTTTCTTGAGTATTGCTCTAAAAACTGCTCGATAAAGTTATGATATGCTAAAGGAAAATATTCTTCAATCTACTTCAAGGTATTAATTTTCATTACAAATTGACGTTACTGATGAAATTAAAATGATTGTAAAAATTGTCGGGGAAGGGGTGTTGTAATTAATCGAAAGTTGGAAAATAACTAGCAAGTTAATGATGGGGTTGTATACTAACGAGCCATATTGTGTTTGAGAGGTCAGACACAGCTTATTTTCTAAAGTGTGAAGATTTACTATGCCCTGTGTTAAATTTAAATACAAATAAACTGTTCAGGTACTCTATTTACATCGCTATTACCCTTCATCCTACATTGTTTCTCAAGTACAAAACTATAAAACAAATTATTTTTGAAAAATAAGGATAAACACTTTTCTATAGTGGTTAAGTTTTTCTTGGACTAAAGGGTGAAAAATTATTTTGACAACATATTGTTTCGTAATATTGTTTTTGAGAAAAATTTTAAAAAACCGAATTTATTTACAAATTTTGAATTACTCTTAAAAATTATTTTTAAAATATGTATTTTATTAAAATTGTAAAGTTGTGTTAGGAAGGAAACTAAGTATTTCAAAATGTTTCATTAATTTAGAAACCAATCAATAACTTTATTTTTAAACGGGTTTAAAAATTAAAACACCAAATCATATTTAGTAGTACACAACTAAACAACTTCAGGAAGAGATTAGTAAAAAACGGCATGATATTCGTTACTGAACGCTGAATAATTTTTTTGATTATGTATTACATGGAAAGTGTATTATGTATTATGGATTATGTATTACATAGTTTATTTAAAGTGTAACTTATTTCCTTACCTCGAATTGGAATTAATTGAATTAATCAGAAAAAAAATTGTTCACAAGATGGGATTCGAACCCACAATCATAGTACTGCTTTTGATCAGAAAAGGCCCGTAACTGTAACCTTAGAGCAGGTGAAAAGCTCGGTTGATTGGAAAAAATATTTGGATGGAATTTTTTCACAATAACCTTCGTTGGAGCTCCCTTTACGAGAAACAACAGGTTGCCAGGTGGCAACCTGGTTACAATTTGTTTAAACAAATATTTTGTAAATAAATTAAAAATTATTTTGACTCCGGAATAATTTTATGTCGATTTTGTGATCATTCTGAACAAAAAAGCTTTCTTGTAATATTTCGCTAAAGTTGAAAGTTTTTGAGATAAAAATTATTTAGTGTTCGAAATAACGCGAAAACGACCATCTTCAACGCTCAAAAACCATATTAGAACCATCAATTTGGAAGTTGCCCAAGTTCTTTAAAACAGATACAGGGACAAAAAAGTTAAATTTTGCAATTTATTTAAATAAATTGTAACCAGGTCGCCACCTGACAATCTGTTGTTTCGCGTAAAGGGACCCCCAACGAAGGTTATTATGCAAAGAAAAACCCATCTTAATATTGTTTCCACCCAGCCAAGCTTTTTACATCATTTGAGTAGAGTAGTCAGATTGCCTATTCTACGCCGTAATTATATTTCTCGACAAAGAACTTGTCGCACTGTTTCAATACAGAGATTGATTTTACAAATTTATTAACATGGTTAATTATGAACCGATATTGACGAAACTTATAATATTTATGTATTATATTATACTGAGTTAAAATGTTATATTAGTGTTGATTTTTGTAGTTGTGTTGGTTTATTTCTATCTGGTCCTTACATACTAAACAAAAAAATTTAAAATCGTACATAAAAGAATTTTAAAACAATAAAATCATGTTTTACAAAATATTGTCACTTTTAACGCTACTACAGTTATTAATTTTAATGAAAATTGATGTTTCGGAAGAAATAAAAAGAGTTGATTGTCAGCAGAGGGTGTGGTAATTAATCGCAAGTTGTAAGATAACTAGCAAGTTAATGACGGGGTTGTATACTAACGAGCCATATTGTGTATCAGAGGTCAGACACAGTTTATTGTCTAAAGTATAAACATTTACCATGGTTTGTGTTCAATTTAAATACCAATAAACTACTCCTACTACCTTGTTTCTCCACGTACTGTAATTAAAATGTTTTTAATAATAAGTAATATTAATCGTGTAATAATAAGTACAATCACATTTCTATTTATGTGCATACGCGAAAAAAAACTGTAATTTTTAGTTTGACATATTCTGTTGACAACATGTTGCTTTGTCATGGAATGCAAATTTACGATTAAAGTTGATTGATTATTTTCGTCATCGAACAATATTACCTGTCGAGTAAATAAATTCTAAAGATTGAAATACCGTGTTTTATACAGTACAGTATAATTACTAAAATATTAGTTTTATTAAAAACAAAATTGTAAGAGAAAAAATTTGTATTTTAACCCAACTAAACATTAGGAATATTTACATTAATATTAAAGCCAATTAATGAATTTATTTTTAACTGATTTTAAATTAATAATTTCAAAAATCGTATTGGATAGGTAGACCACATAATCTTTTAAAATCATTTGAGAAGAATAGTCAGATTACTTATTAGGCTACTGGAAAATGATGAACCACTTAACATCATTTGAGTAGAATAGTCAGTTTGCTTATTAGGTTACTGGAAAATTATGAATAATTTAAAATCATTTGAGTAGAATAGTCAGTTTGCTTATTAGGCTACTGGAAAATTATGAATCATTTAATATCATTTGAGTAGAATAGTCAGATTACCTATTAGGCTACTGGAAAATTATGAATCATTTAACATCATTTGAGTAGAATAGTCAGTTTGCTTATTAGGTTACTGGAAAATTATGAATAATTTAAAATCATTTGAGTAGAATAGTCAGTTTGCTTATTAGGCTACTGGAAAATTATGAATCATTTAATATCATTTGAGTAGAATAGTCAGATTACCTATTAGGCTACTGGAAAATTAGGAACCACTTAACATAATTTGAGTAGAATAGTCAGTTTGCTTATTAGGTTACTGGAAAATTATGAATAATTTAAAATCATTTGAGTAGAATAGTCAGTTTGCTTATTAGGCTACTGGAAAATTATGAATCATTTAATATCATTTGAGTAGAATAGTCAGATTGCCTATTAGGCTACTGGAAAATTATGAATCATTTAACATCATTTGAGTAGAATACAGATTGCCTATTATGCTACTGGAAAATTATGAATCATTTAAAATAATCTGAGAAGAATAGTCAGATTATATATTAGGCTACTGGAAAATTATGAACCATTTAACATCATTTGAGTAGAATAGTCAGTTTGCTTATTAGGCTACTGGAAAATTATGAATAATTTAACATTTGAGTAGAATAGTCAGATTGCCTTAATTATATTTCACACCTAAGAATATATTTATTGCACTATCTGAGTTGAAGTCCTAGTTGAGCCCTCATGGCCATTTGGGGTGAACAATACATTACTAAAATAATCTAGATTATGTTCCAACATAACTCTGGAACGACTGAAAAATTTCAACCAAACATATAACGTACAATATGTACAAAAATACCCGTAGTACTCCTATGTGGGGGGAGGGGGTAGGAAGGGATGACATGTAAATATAGTCAAAAGAATATTAGTATTGAATCCATGGTTTTCGGGATCACTGAGATAAATAGTGACACTTTCGATGTCGTTTAATTCTAAGTTAAGCCCTACTAACATTTGGGATGAGAAGAGCTGAAAAGAAATGATCTAAAATGATCGAGACAAAATATTGGAAAGCCTGGAAAAAGTTCAACAAAACTTGGTAAGCATATGATGTAAAATCTAGACAAATCTGCGATGGCAAGACATCGCTAGGACTACTATGGGTGGGAGTGAGAAAGGGTGAATTCTAAACATAGTAAAAAACTACCGGTATTAGTGTTGAATCTATAGTTTTCGGTGTCGCTGAGATGAATAGTGTCACTTTCGATGCCGTTTAAGTCAAAATTCAGCCCCATCGGCATTGGGGGTGAGAAGGAGTGAAATATAAAATGTAAAAAATGATCGAGATTAATGTCGAATTGATAGTTTTGGGGGGTTACTAACCTGATTGGTGACAGTTCCGATGATTTGTAAGTCCAAGTTTAGTTGCTATAGTTATCGATTTTAAGCTATAGTGAGAATTTTTTAATTTTCAGTATATTAGAAGATTGGGTTAAATAACAACCCGGGAACCCCGGGTAATCGGGTAGTATTTATTATACTATCTGATTACATGGATTGATTTTAGAAATTTATTAACATGATTTAGTATCGACAGATTTTGTCGAAACTCGTGATATTTATGTATATTAGAACGTTGAATCGGGCTGTAAAATATTTAACAATCAAAAACACGAAATGGGACTTATAAGAGTTTAACATGACTTGGGCATAAAAGAGTTAAACCGATAAAAATCCTTTTATATTTTGCAAAAGAGTTTTATTTCCTTGTCTACACATGGTATTAATTATGATGACAAATTTATGTGAAATAAATTAAAAACAGGTTATTGGTCTGCAGAAGGATATGTTGGAAGATAACTGGCACGTTAATAACAGGGGTTAATGATTTGTTCCCTCGGTTTGTATACTAACGAGCCATATTGTGTCCTTACACAGCTTATTGTCTATAGTGTGAACATTTAGTACGTAGTGTGTTCAGTTTAAATACATATACACTATTCAAGTTATATTGGTTATATTACACTAAATACATATTATATTGGTCGTAGGAACATCGGTAGTACCTCTCGTCCGATAATTAACTGTTGTAGTTATAAACTTGTTTCAATGTAATAAGATTTACAGTTTCTACGAGTTTGACACAAGCGAGCCAAACTTCTACTCTATTTGTATACAGGGTGATTTTTAAGTATTGAAACGGGTTTATATTGCATAACTGAGAGGTACTTGAAGGGAGAAACAAATGTGGATCTACGTAGGTTATATACTGTATATACCTTTTTATAGGTTTTAAAATTTTGTCCGCCATCTTGGATCCATCATGTTGAATCATTTTTTAAATAGGAAAATGGACATGTGATACATGATTTTCGTGTAAATGTTTACAAGAAAAACGATGGTGAAAGCAGTTTTTTGATAAATGCCTTCGTTTTAAAGTTATAAGCAGTCGAATTTGCAATGATGGAAAAATCGCGTTAGTAATAAAACGGGTAAAAATGTGCCTCCAAAACTTTCCATTCTGTTTTCCCTGCAGAATACATCCAATAACGAACAAAATATGCATATCTTAATACTAGGTTTTGGCAAGAATCTTACAAATTGGTTAGGTTAAGTGGTTATATATAGAACCGTGGATATCTTAGTACTAGGTTTATCAATAATCAACACAAATAGGTTAGGTTAGGTTACGTGGTTATACGTATAACATTTTTTCATATTTTAATACTGGGTTTATCAATATTCAACACAAATAGGTTAGGTGGTTATATATAACCGTCCATACCTGCGGATAAGCGATAAGGTAAAATCAATATGCAGATAAAGTGCGATAACCAATGCCATAACAACTTTGAACTTTGTTCACTTCCTTATTTATTTATTTCCTTTCTCTATCTACCAATGCCGATAAGTGGTCAAATTAAACCCAGTACAAGCCCCTAATGTCTTGTAAACCAGGGAATCAACAAAATTTATTCTTTTAGTTTAAAAAAAAATGTATGTGGTTAAAAACGCATTTCTTTAACTAATTGTCAATTGAGAACATCATTTTATAAAAAATGAATGGGATCGGTTTAAAAAGAATGAAAAAGTAGGGTTACAATACGAAAAAGATCCAAATATGGGAGTAGGTTTTAAGCCTCTGGTATCTCAGCATAATAGTAGGGCCTATATTTCATCACTAGGACCAAAAGTGAAGCTTTTCAATACAAGCTCAAGTTTAACGGAAAATGAGCGAGGGTCGAAAAGCTTCTTTTGGTCCCAGTGATGAACTCTATTTTTCGTTATACTGTAATAAATTTAAGAAAACCGTTTCACAAAAACTTCAATGTTATAGCTTAATTACCTTCAAATCGATGCTAACAGCTGTTTTAACTGTTATTTACAATCGGAGAGTATTGGTTGTTGTTATAGATGCTTTACAATCGTTAAGTAATTCCTATAAACGAAGTAACAGCTGATGACCTCGACCTCAGCTGATGTTTTTAAGTCCTAAGACTAAAATGAATAACTTTAGCATCTCAATGTACTATTGAAAACAGCTGTTTTTTGAGCAGTATGATGAAAAAGAATTTCTTTGCACTTCTTTAATTCTAGTCGATCCTATTTAGTTACAGTGAGTTAAAACCTGAATTGTTAATTTATCTACTTTTATTGCACTTCCTAAAGGTCTTGTGTCAATATAAGATGTACTTATTTGATCGTTTGTGTAAAGATTTACGGGTGACGATCTCTCATAGAAAATCGCTTTCAAGCACTTGTGACCTTGCTCTTAATTTTAGACACATGTATGCAATGGCAAATTTAGTGAAGATAAATTACAAGTGTAAAGATGAAATATTTACGTTTAATCCAATTAACCTTTAGGAATGTTTTCAGATCTTTTCATTAATTATTCTGAAATAATTAACATTTTTTAAAGGTTTACTTCCAATTGTCATAATAACAAAACAAAAAAATTGGCACTCTCTCGGAATTTATAATATATTTGAAGTTTTCTTTAAATCACCGCTTAAAGAAAATTACCACGCCATTTTTTAGTTGATATTTTCAAATATAATTTATAAATGTGCCACGTCAGCTCGTTTTTGTTATATCCTTGTATGATCTACGTGGTTACATTTTCTAGTTGTTCCAATGTTATTAAATGTCAGTGAAAATGATCTAGTAGATAAAAACCGCTGTCTGCTTGTTAAGAAAAATTAAATAAGGTCACACAGAAAATTAGATTTCATTTATACAGAAAATAAGATCACAGTTTTCATTTATACTAAAGTATGACTAGAAAATAGAATTTTCAAGGAATAAAGTTTAAAATTTTAATTAACTGTTTGATTTTTTTTGTATGCAGCTTTTGCATCTTCAACTCTTGCCGTTCAATATTTGTAGATGATATTTAAAAAAAATTAAATCCTGGTTGTCTTTTACTAAGATTAGATCCATAAAAAAATATTTCAAGATATATGTCTCTACAACCAAAGCGAACAGATTTTTTTTTTTTTGTCGTTTGCACTAATTTTTTTCTCTGGATGGTGTAGTTGAGAGGCACGAAGCGTAAAAAGTTAATTTAATAATGATTGCTAGACGCGTTAACAAACTTTTTCCCTTATGTTTAATGGGGGAAAACCTCTCGGTCATCATTGTCTTTAGAAAAAAAAGAAGAAAAGTACAAAAAAGACCCCGTAGCTCTGGAATATTTAATACGATCAGGGTCGGAAGAAAATAATAGTTAAGAGAGACCTAATAGAAAACATGAAATAAAGGATTTAGCCCAATACTACGTGAAATAAGGTGTAAATAACTCGGGATTGCCACGCCCGTTATACAAATTTACAAAAGACAAAAATTTTCCTCTTTTGAATGTAACTCAAAGGATATAACTGAATTATTGTTAAAAACTGAAACCACAGTTTCTTGATAATTGTCTGCAATACCCAAAATTAACCTAAAACCTACCTGTTTTTGAATTATGATGTTTTTAATAGTAATAATAAAAGCCATTGATTAGTTTACCATATTTTATCGTCAAAGTGTCATTGACCTTGTAGTTTGTATTGCAATGTACAATTAATTATCAGATGTTTCTTGAATGAAAGCAATTAACCCGTCAGCTGACGCGTACAGTTCATTTACTTCATTGTTGATAACCGTAATGACCAATACACAAAGGAGTAGTGTTATTCCCTTTAAGAACAGTTTTCGTAGAATATACGACAACCGACAACTTCATTCAGATAAAGTGTTTGTTAGAGTACATGACAGATTGAGGATGAGAGACACTGGACTTACTAGGATAGTTCGTAACTTAGAATTTGAGGGAATGTTCTGAGAACGTTTGATGTCAACTCAAGAACAAACACAAGATCAATGTCCCGCCAAAACAACATTTGGGTCCTTCGGGACGAGAACCATCAACCCTTTCACATTCAAAAGGTCCACTCTTCCACATGAATACGGTCCAAAGGTGAACTGCATGCGGTGGTTTTTGCAGCAAGATATTGTGACCCCTAACTTTCTCCATAAAGTTTTTGATGAGGCAACCTTTACGAGGGACGGAATATTCAATTCTGAAAATAGCTGCATATTGGCTCTGGATAATCCCTATGAAATCGCCATGCGTAACCACTTGCACAATTTGCTTTGAATGTTTAGGCTGGCATTCTCAGTAACCAAGATATTGGGTCCTATATTCTGGCAAATCGCCTTAACTTAAATTACTAATTTTGTTTTTTGAGTGACATTCTGCCGGAACTCGGAGTATGTCCCTTTAGAATCCAGAGCTAACTAGTGATTCCAGCATGATGGCACCCCGGCTTATTTTGGAAATATTGTAAGAGATTACTTGTATGCGATGGATCGGGCCGGGTGGACCAGTCTTATGGGCAACGTCATTCCCTTGGTTACAACCCTATTGAGGTATTATTTTGTGGTCGGATGAAAGAGTTAGTCTACAAGACGCCTGTAGAGGAAGAGAGTTAGCTGGTTGTTTGAATTCCTCCCGCGGCTGCTGCTATACAAGATGAGCCCAATGTGTTTGCAGGGGTGACAGAGAGTCTATGATTAAATAGTGCAGTTCATGTTGACTGGAGGGCGACATTTTGAACAACTGTTGTAAGTAGCCAAGCTTTTTTGAAAAGTATTTTAACTATAATATCTTTATTATGTTATTATTATGGTCTTTTTAATTGTCTTCCTCAATATAATGCAGTAGCAATAGTTTTTTAAGAAACGGCTTAATGTAAATTACAATACAAACTACAAGGTGGATGATACTATAAGCAACTTTGACAATAAAACATGATAAACTAATCAATGTTTTTTTATTAATACTATTAAAAAACATCATAATTTCAAAATACTTTGGTTTTAGGTTAATTTTGGGTATTGGAGACAATTATCAAGAAATTATGTTTTCAGTTTTTTGACATTAACTCTGTTATCGTTTGAGCTATAGTAAAAATACTAAAACCATTTTCTTTGTCATTCAAAAAGGAAAAAGTTTTGTCTTTTGTACATTTTTATAAATTTGACTATTTTGAGATATTCGTCATTAAACATTTTTAACAACCGCCATTAAAAAAGAAAATACAAATGTTCATGTTTTCTGGTACGTAACGTAAAAAATGCATAATAAATTTAAACTTGATTAATTTTTTTTTTCAAAACACTAAATGGCGAATAAACAGACAACTAAGCTTTGTTTCAAACAAATGAATGCTCGTTATGTATTTACTTCAACTCCAGGAACAATACTCTAAGTATCCGACATGAGTTCCGGAACACTTTGTATACAAATTGTATTGTATTTTTATTTGAACTTACCCCAGATCGACGAAGACATTATCTGTGCGTGAATGTGCAATTACTTGTACACAGAGAACATGTAATGCCCCGTTGGGTATTGTTAAGGTAAAGGAAATCATTTGCTATTATCTCTCACTGAGTGCATGTTGTCAGACAAACTAGAGCATGCAAATTCTTGGCGTAATTGTGTTCTGTGAAATGTATTTTCATTAAGTTTTTAACTACAGTATCTAATTAAGTCCGTATGTTTAGAGGGGTCTTGTGTTTCTTTATGTTTGTTTATTGACATTGGACCAATGTTGACTGAAATGGTTTTTCCTCTTTAAGAAGGAAAAGAACAAGTTGCTGGGTCCATCATGGTACTTACCCAACTCATGGTACAAACAGATCGTCTAATTGTAATGCCCTTTTGGATCTTGTTGGAAATGTTAAATTGTATAGGTAGATCAAGGGATATTATCAAGTAGGGCAAGTTTGTTTAAAAGTTATACATGTTTTCTGAAGTTTTGAACGAAATCGATGGCAGATTATGAGAAATTAAGTTTTTTATAACAGCTAAAGAGTCATTTGTTTTACCATAATTTTATTAACCTACATTTCTTTTTACTCCTGAACCTACATTATGGAGGAGGGGCAACCAATACTTTTTTATTTTGGGTTTTGGAGCTTACACTAAACCAAAATTTGATCAAAATCGCTAAAGCCAATTATGAGAAAATCGGTATTTTGAGTTTCGGTCAAATGATGAATGATTATAAATTTTGGTTTTTCAGTTAAAAAGGGAATATTAACTATGAGCGTTTTAGTCGTAAAGCTAAGAATATCTTAAAATTGGCCCAAGCGATATAGATCAAATATTGATGAAATGTGAAATTTCTAACCTAACCTAATCAATGTCCCAAATAACAAGTAAAATACAATTACTATGGTTTGTAATTTGAAAAAAGGAAAACGTCATACAACGACCAGAGTTCATATATTTATTTTTCAAATTACTGAGGAATCGTAAATTACCCCGAGGGGTCACTTTAGTAACTACGGGATTGGCAATCTCGTTGTGACTTAGTTAGATCTACACATTTTTTTCATGTAGACTTGTGTTAGATCCCTCTCTTCATCTTTCCTATCAGGCCTCTCTTGACCAACTTTTGTTCTTTTCTAACCCTGACGTTATTAGAATTTACGAGGAGTTTTTATCATCTCTTCTTCCACTTTTTATTAGGCGATGATGGCCGAAAGGTTTTTAGCCAACAAGGAAAAAATATAATTAGTATAGAGAAATTGTTTGTAGTATACCTGTAATTTTCTTTTGCTTGAGGTTTCACTTATTGTGTTGGGTTCATCTTCTTTATCTTTTTAAAAAATTTGATCAGAATCGCTTGGGATGATTTTGAGATATTCTTGCTGATATAATATATTTTCCTATGTTACCAAACCGACATTTTAGAGAAGTACGTTTTGATTTTGACGAATACTTTTATTTGAGAAATGTAAATACCGTACATATTTTTAGTAAAATTTGATCAAAATAGCTTGGGTATATTTTGAGATTTTACAACTTTAAGAGTACATGGTCTAACCGGGTTTTTAAACTGAATACTCCCCCAATCGGATTTTTTGGAAATCATACTGTTATTTGGTTCCTTAAAAGCATCTATTTTATCAAAATCACTTGGCTACATTTTGAGATATTACATTTTTGAAGACTTAACTGAATACCTTAAAATTAAAATGTAACAAACAATAAATACAGCATCATAATATAAATAGTGAACATTATTTAATGTTATTATGTAACATACGTTCTGTAACTATTATGTAATTTCTTTTTTAATGATAAAATTTGATTTTTTTAAATAATTTTCAGTGTTTAACAATGTAAATGCAGTTAAACTAAATTAGTCGCTAGTAAAATGTACCACATATATATATATATATATATATATATATATATATATATATATATATATATATATATATATTAAAAATTACAGCTTACCTTATCCTTAAGCCTGATATCAATTCTTCATTATCTTGTCTCATAAATATTACAGGCTTTTATCCTTAAAAACATAAGTCCTAGAATAATGAATGTAATAGATAGATTTTGAGTATTTAAAATAACTTTAAAATTTATTTCTTAGTTATGGCATGACTTGATTATTTTGATTTTAGTTATTATTGTTGATGAGTGAAAATAATCTCTTTCTTTTGTAACATTTTACATGCAGAATAATGTTTAAAAGTTTGCAATTATTTTATGTACTGAAAATAGTAATTAGGTACTTTATTTACTGTTAATGTTTATTAAATTAACCTTAATAATTATACATACTCCATTTTTTTAAATGGAATAACGCACGAATAATTACAATAAAGTTTAAATGAAACCTTAATGGAATCATGCACGAAATTGAATCTTTAGTCTACGTAACACAACATGGCTGCTGAAGTGACGTATATTTATTATTGAATATTTTTAAATTTAAAAAAATTACGATCCAAGTTGAATGAATGCACCTTAATCTTTTTTACTTTTGGTCATTAAAAAATAAAACACTTCTATAATTAGGAAAGTAAACCGGATTTTTTTTGATAAAATACGTTTTATTGGTTTCCTTAAAGGCAATTTAGTAAAATTTGATCAAAATCGGTAGAGCCGACAATTTTTAATTTTTGTTTCGATCTTATGACAGGTACTTTTTGAGTTAATAGGAAAATGCTTCGAGATATGGCCAAAATATGAGTATATCCCAAATTTGATAAAAATCAATTCACTCAGAAAATTAGGCTGTGGAGCACAACAACATTTTTGAGGGCTCAGATTTCAAAATGAATTTGTTTTTACCCCATCATATAATTTTCTCTATACTACTGTGAAAGAGTAAAATTGGAATTTTGCGTAACACAAGCATACATACATTTTAATGCAGCTCTCTCTCTCATTCTGCACAACGCTAGGGTTGTAGTCCCTGAATTCGTTGACAACATTTGATTAGCATTACCCATGCATTTTAAACAGGAGAATACGTGCAGTTGCCACACACAGCCTATCTGTAATGAACCGTACTAATTACATTATACGTATCACAACTGATATTGACACTCGAAATTTGTTGTCCCAGTTCCTAACAGTTATTTTGTTCAACCTTTTAAATTAATATAAGAGTATTAAATGTAGTAATTCCTTAAGATTCTATAGGTTGTCAACCATAGTATCATTTTTATCTCAAGTCTGTCAGATGACCCTTTTTCTCAATCCAAACTAATCTAATAATGATATTAAGAAAGAACATAATTCAATAAAGAATTAGCATTAAAAACTTTAAATCACTTTTCTTTTAGAAAGATTAACAATAATGCACCAAACTCCAATGTTGAAAATTTTAAAATGCACGTACCTTAAAATTTTCAAATAGCAAGTTATATAAATGTTGCAATTCATTATATCTTTTAGTTTATAGGTTAGGTTAGGTTAAATTTCAAATTAGGTACAACTTGAATTTGCTATTTGAATTTTTTTAAACAAGGGTATTTCATAGTTTTTAATATTGTAGTTGGAAGTATTATAGTTAAACTTTCAAAAAAGTGATCGTGTTTCGATCTTAATTGCTGATTCTCTTTTTTTTTCTTCTGATTTTCTCTTTTTGATTGGCTATTCTTAAATTTTTTTGTAAAACGAAAAACCTCGCAGTCATCATAGCGTTCAAAAAAGGAAGAAAAAAAGCATAAATTGAGACCCCCAACCCTCGAATACTGTCATAGCAACAGGGTCGGAAACGAACAAGGCTTGGTCAAGAAAGACATGAAAGGGAAGATGAGAGGGAGCTAACCCAAGATTAGTTGAAGAATAGTGTTCAGCTAGTAACCTTAGAATTCTTTGAACCATCTTTGTATTTGAAAATTTAACAATTAAACTTTGACACTCCTTATTTTTGGAACGTTTTTTGTTTACAAATTTTAAATTAATATTTTTTGGAGTTTGCATATGCATGATGTAGTGGGAAAACATTTTACTGCACCATACCACTTAAACCACCTGTATCTATGTGGATACATTTGTTATGAACAAAAAGATTAACTGTGAATATAAATGGCTTTAACTATATAAATCCTTAGAGATTAACTAGAAGTGACTGGTTAATGATATGGATTAACTTGGAAGTCGATTAATTATGTACTAGATAGTAATAATAACATCTAGTTAATTAATACGTGAATAATTTGTTTAATTGCTGCTAGCTTATAAAAATAAACAGGTTATTCGTAAGTGAAGTATATACAGGGTGGGCGAAAAGTATGAGAACGGCTTAATATCTCGTATATAATGGAAATTTGAAGGTAGATGTGATTGAGAAACCCCCTCCATTTAAAAACATTTTTATTATGATTTCAAAAATTTGATCCGTCATCTTGGATCCGCCATTTTAATTAATTAATTTATTTTTTTTAACGTGAAGGTGGCCATGTGATGCATCATTTTATGTGTAAAGTTTTAAGAGGAAATCAATGGTGAGAACAGCTCATCCATATCTCAAAACGTTTATTTACATTTAAACATTAAATTTAATCTAAAAATACAATAAATTACTACATTTAAACTTCTTACTTATCAAATGATATATGTTCAATAAAATTTAGTAATTATCAAACAATCAAAATAATTAATATCTTGTTTTGATTACTCATTTACCAATAGTCGTTAGCAAAACAATTTATAAATTTCCAAATGGTTGCCTATTAAAAAAAAAGTTTTTCCAAAATTTCTCATCTGTAGGTTGTATTGCGTTGTGTATGATTACTCATTTTGTGCAGCTTTAAAATTTAGATCTCATAGATGTCCAGATGTTTTCTATGAGATATCAAATATTTAGTGCAAAAACAATGCACTGGCTTTTTCATTCACCGTCGTATAGGCATATTATTTTGATTAAAATAGAGTTTTTAATGATAGGATTAAGTTTCATTTTTTGAAATCATTTTCTGAACCGTAATATTTGTATTTGCGATTATACACAGAAGTTTGTGTTATTAATCTTCACATTTCATTAGAATTTGAACTAAATCTGTAGAGCAGATATTGAGAAATAACGCCGTTTATAACACCGTGAACGAGCATTTTTAAAGGCGGTGGCTTCTTCTAGGTTTTGTTTGGTGCCTTAGACACTACAGTTAAGCAAAATTAATTGGTTTATAATCGTTAGTTATAGCCGATTTGTATTATGTACCAAATACCATTTGAGCTGTACAGCCATACAAACGACAGACTTCATTACAAAAACATATTTTTTCTGACATCAAAACTGATATATCCGCAAAAAACTCCACTTTCTTTTTAAACCTATAATATAACTTCCTTAGAAAAAAATCGGCAATAATATCTCTAATTACCAGATTTCTACATAAATTTATAAAGTAAATTAAGGTTTAAGTGAAAATTATACACAATATCACAAATAGCCGGCTATTTAAAGTACCATTGTCACAGATGAGAAGTCTAAATTGTGTTTGTAGCAAAATTAGCAGTAGAAATGAATGCAAAGTGACCAATTCTTAAGCAAAGAAGACAACAGGTCGTGGATGCGGCCTTGTCGAAACGGTCTTCATGTTTGCAAACAAATTCTGCTTGTGAATAGTGTAGTTATGTTCCTACAAGGCTTCTCTAAACTGCATGTTTCAAGATATATCGTGTTGTTTTCATGTTCAACTATTCCTCTTTTACGTGCTCGTTGTTTCTCTTTTCCCAGACAAAACAAAAATGTTGTTGATCAGGCTGGATTTTAATCTTTTTCATTTGTAAGTTGGACCACCTCTCTTCATTAATTTTAATTTCTACCCAGTTCCAATGTCGAAATCTATCCGATAAAAGATATTTAATTTGTAGATTCTTTACTAATAACTGTGATATTCATTAAAAATTGTAATTCCTGGTCTAATGTACTGCAACAAATTTCACAGGAACGCATTTGAAACATAAAATAATTTGTTTTCTTCAAAACATTTATAATTTTTTTCAGTACATGCACTCTTCACTTTAATGAATTCGGGTGTGCAATCTTGAGATATCCTAGATATATCTACACCTTTCATCATCTAGTCTTGGGTTAGATCCCTCTCTTTCCAATCAAGTCTCCTTTAGCCAATTCTTGTTCTCTTCCGACCCTGACGCTATTAGAGTACTCGAGAGCTATAGGTCTTTATTTTATAGTATATTCTTTCTTTTTTTTTATGGCATTGATCGAAAGATTGTTTACCTTTAAACAAGGAAAAATTCAGGACATGGAAATTTATATATTATGCTGTTTACAATTTTAGACGTTCAATTTTGTTGTTGATTTTTACATATTTATGTATAAAAAAATGTATTTTTAAGTTGCAACCATTCTACACAGACAAGACGATAAACCCTATATAATTTAAATTTTGCATTTATATTCTTTGTATTATTGTCCCACATATAGGAAAATAAAGCGTTAATAAAAAAAGGACCTTGGGCAGTTAAAGGGCAAACACTATCGATTTCAACATTTTTTTGGTCAAATGTATGTTTTATCAAGTAAAACTGGAAGTTATTCTGATTACGAATATGAATGTTTATTTTACGTAAAAATTAATATTTGAAAGTGTCATAAATCCCCCCACCACCACCCCCAATTGAACACATCGTGACCAACAAATCTGGTATATTATTTTTGGCTTTAAATTGCAGTACGAAATCATATATTATTGTTTTCCGTTTGATGAATACAACTTAATTTAATCACACAATGATCAATACGTATCGTGTACATTTTAAAATCAGTTTTTGTGAGATGTGAGCCTTTAAAAAATGGATTACATTTTTATAGATATCTCTATTGGGGTCCGTAGGTAAAACCAAAGAGCCTTGTGCGTGTCTGTACAACTGCCGCTTAAAAGACTTCCACTTTATAAAAATAACTGGCCTTACGTACCCTAAGTCATGTGGTTTTAGCACACGCTTGACTCTTTTATCATGCAGAATGGAAAGGTGTAAATAGTACACACGTAATAAACTTTGGTGTCCATAAATTCACCAAAAACCGTTTACTATAGTAAATAAAGACCATCTGGAAATTCATCATGAGTTGTGATCAGTGCAGAGGGCAACTGGTATCAAACAACTCGAACGAATTGGTGTCGTGGGAAACAAAAACGCACAATACAATTATCGTTTGGTCACGTTTGTCAACAAAGTGTAATTGACACAGAGATGTTTGTTGTCGCCAGTGTGGCGCCTGCCAAATTACGCTTTGGTATCTCCCGCATTCGTAATAATCTGATAACGGTTCAGCCCCTCACTTACTTTAATACTCTTCTGGGAATCAACTTTTCCCTGATAGATTGCGGTAATCAACTGAGGATAGTTGTTTGTCAATTAATTTATAGAAATGATAATTGTTTAAAGTTAGATTAAATCATTATTAACTCTGCATGTTTTCGTTAATAAACTGTATTTTATTTTCAAAAATTTATTTAATAAATTAGTATCTGGATATTCTTTCTTTTTAAATAGAAAAGAATCGCTGAACTTATGGAATTTTTAATAAATCTGATTGTAAACGTAGTCCTGGTATTTACCCCTCCCCCCCATACAAGCAGAGCCTCTAAATGTAATGTTCAAATTTGGTTTCTTGGGACTGTAATAGTGTTAAATTGTATTGGTAGTTTGTTTAAAACAGTTGTTATACATTGTCTGCATCTCGTAAATCACTACTTTCTTGACGTCCGCTAGATCCTAACGAGCCTCGTAGATGTGTTTATATAAAAACCTACTCTTTTCGCTCGTGTCAGTGTCTCGGCCCTGGCCAGCCTTGAAGGAACCTCCACTCATTACGCTCGTGTCGATAACTGCGACTCGCCAGGTCTCATAACTATACGTATATTTTCTTATGAAGTCAGGGTTCGAAATTAGATATTTGACAATATCGTTGCTATTTCTCATCGTGCTGAATACAAAACTGAAACCTGGTAATGTTTACCTAATTTAATGTGTTAAAATTTGTATAACACACGATATTTAAAATGGCCTCTATTTCACATTTCGTAACAAAGTAGACTATAGACCCCAATACCATTGTTCATCTTCTTATCTTATTTTTTGTGGCCGCTACCGTGTTTACATAGACAGGACGACGGACGAACGAAGTTAAATGATTTTTTTTTTCTTCTGAGGCAATGAAACTTGAAGATTAGTCAAAAAAGCACGTCGAAA
Source organism: Aphrophora alni (assembly GCA_963513935.1). Lineage (NCBI taxonomy): Eukaryota > Metazoa > Arthropoda > Insecta > Hemiptera > Aphrophoridae > Aphrophora > Aphrophora alni. The sequence continues at coordinate 93,766,090 of OY740773.1, read as the reverse complement.
TTTTTGTTTGTGATTAACAAAACTTATTAATAGATTGGGTAAGTATGTACAAATTATTCCGGTTTACACCAACAAATTATCAAGCTTTATCATTGTTTACTTTGCTGCAGGTAAAATACCGAAAATTATACTACCATAAGTCCTTTTTCCTTAGATACTAAAGAGCACACACGTCTTCTCAAATATCCCCATGGCCCTCGCGAACATCACCAGGTTCATGGTTTGTAGGTGCTTACTTGTCAGTTCCACGGCTCCAAATACCTTTCACCGAGTGGATTCAAAGCCGGAGCTCTGCTTCAATAATGTTTCAATCTTCTTTCTCTTATCAAGAGATAGAGCATCTCTCTTATCTGTTAAGTCGTGTTGTATGTCCAGGAAACAGTGCCGAGGGTCAAAACGTAAACTGTTAGGTCACCTCTCCTTTAGCACCCGACCCTTATTAGTTACCTAACAGTACTTTGTCGTTCCTTGTGCAGTGTAATTTGTAACTTATGGTTTTCATGATCACATTCGTATTTATTAGTTTGATTTGTGAGTGGTCGTGCCGTGCTTTAGGCCTGGATTTCTTTATTAGATTACCAGTTTTAGTTTTCAACATGGTTCTAAGTTATGTTTTCATAAACATGGTGTCATGTTTTCTAAGCTATGTTGACGATTTTAGGTTTATCACTTGATAATGGAATTTGATTTACATTCTCGAAACGCCGTGTATTTAATTCTTGTGCAACTCACTCATCTATACAAATTCTAACCTACTTCTAGATGGGCGAGAAACTTGAAATTTGACAAACTTATAGCTTTTAGTCTTTAACTTGTTTCATAAAAGTAAAACTTTTAAATTTTTAATCCCAAAAAAATAAAAATTTCGGACGCAACTTTAAAGTCAGTGTTGACCTTTTTTGGAGATCTATTGTGTCTAAACCGTAAGACCTATGGAAAAATTCCTTAGACCTAAGAGGTTACAGATATGGTGAGATCTACAAGTATGTTTCTATAACTTTTTCGCATCTCCTTCGGTTATACCTAGTTAGAGCTAGATTTTTGATTTTAGGTCAATTTTGAACATTTTTCACAAATTATTTAATTTTTAGACACACTTATAGGGCAGCTAGAATCATAAAGTTTGTCACGCTTATGGCAGTTTGATGTGTCAATATGCCTCCAAAATTTGATGACTTTAGATATTGGTGTGTCAAAAATTAAATTATGTGTGAAAATTATTAAGTTTTGATTTACAACTTTGACCCAATTTCAAAACCTCCCGCCCTCCACGGTTTGTCAAAACCCACTGGGGGTTTAGGGCGAAGTATCCAGGAGGTTTTTTTGGTATATATATATATATTTAAATGATGGCAAACATTAAATTAATAAAACCGTGATAGCTTTAGCACGACTTAATGTAGAACAGTTACTATTTATTTTCCATTCAATAAATTAATATTTATGTTAAAATTTGTTATGGAAGAATTAAGGTTATTTGAAACTGTAAATTAAATATTTTTAAAGAAATTATAGGTGATTTAGATATGAATTACTTTATCGTAGTTAATAAATTTGAGCACTCTTACAGGTTATGTGGTTTTATTATATCTCTAACCGAACAATTTACAACCAATAATGTAATTTAAAATGAGAATTGCAATAAAATAAGGTTGACGTGAATTTAATAAAGATGGTACTGTAAATCAAATGTAGAAGCTTAGTGAGGGCCACATAGCTGCGGAATTTATAAGGGTTTTAATAAGACAGGTGTGCAACTCATAATATCAATATTGATGAGGCTATAGTTTCTAGTAGAAGTTTGATCAATGGGCCATTGTGGTATTGGATTATTATCTGTCAGTCGGTAGGCTTTCTTTTAAGTTCTTTCAGTGGATTATGGGTCTCTGTGGTAGTTGAGGAATGCGATACGTCAGTGTTGGTGGTAGAGTCCCAGTAGGATGTCACTGATGTCTACTTCTTTTAATTTTCAAAAGAAACAAGACAAATATAATTTCCTTATTTCTTTATGCGAGCTTCCAGAGTCCATGTCTCTTGTTCTTCTCCTCCTCCAGCCATTCCATAAGAATTTATTTAAGTGCTTTTCGCTTCTAAGCCTGGTTTTCAATGTCTCCCTTGTCGCTAGTGTCACCGGATAATCAACGGAGATGCTCCTCTGTGTTTCATTCTCTACCGTGCATGCTATGCACTTTCTGTCTTCCGTTACATTGTACCGGTAGAAATAGACAACAGGAATGCTTTATCTTTGAGTACAGAACGTGATAATCTTCTATATCATGTTTGTTGAGATGACAGTTTCTTTATCTCATAATGGGTACGCTCTGTAGTTTGACCCGTTTTATTTTCAGATATTGTGTATCTCTGACTTCAAAATAGACTCGTAATTTTTGAGAGATGTAATGCGATCCTGGGAAGAAATCGCAAGCGAATCTTACACTTTTATCTACCTCTTCGTTTCCTGTTATGACATTGTTTTGGCACCCATAGAAAAATAATCGCTTTAACCCTTAATTTTTTAAGCTTTCCACTTGTAATTTCTTTTACGGAAAGGAAAATTCTATATACATCACCAAGGGACTTTTGTCTGTCCCGTTATGTGGTGCTGTTATGCTTTAATAATAACTAAAAACACCTCACCTTCAGCTTATATCCACCTCGAAACCACTTGGAGCATTACTTTAGGACGCTGCTTCATTGTGCTCAGTTAAGCTCCTTGCATATTTCACCATCAATATATCTTCAAGGTGATATTTGTTCTTCTTTAGCCGTAACACCGCCTTGATGAAAATTACTGTTTTCTCCCTTCGCTCCTAGTCGAGAAGCATCGTCTCCACGACACTGACGGCGAAGTCTACACAATCTTTATTTTAAGCCTGAGTATCTACTACCCACCTACCACAGTTTAATAAAATCCTCCGTATGGGCGTGCCTAGGCACGAAAGTACATGTGCTCTAAGTAGCTGTGTAAGATAGAAGTTTATCTTGGCGAATTCGCGATGCATCCATTCGGTTTGGTTTCCTAGCAATCAATCTCCTTGATCTCTCCATTACATTAGCAGCGTATGGTTTATCCATATTTGCCTTTCATCTACGCTTTCCTATCAAGGATATAGCCCCTCTCTTGAGCCGGGATGTCGATGGGGATCAATCCCTCTACTACTATTAGGAGTTGTGACATAATACACCATACATAGCATGTCACCCTGATAACTCCTCCTTTTTGTAACTGCCGTCATGGTTTCTGTATTTTTCCGTCTTTAGTGATTCGGCGTATATTTCACAGGCGTATAAAATCATGGCATGTATAACCGCCATCAGAAGCCGACGCTTGCTTGCCGTTTATGTCTACCGAATTACTTTTACAAATTTATTCACTACTCATTTGATTTGCTCCAATTTCCAGTATGATCTTCATATTCACGTCTAGTTCCTTGTGTTATGTGAATTGTTTATACGGAAGTATTGTACCAACTTAATTGGTAGTTGTATTTTAACAGAGAGTGATGTTCGAAAAGGTAGGTGTATAATTTATGAAAATATACTCTTAAACTGTGTCTCGAAAGCGGCTTACTTGTAAAAGATTACCTGCCTAAATTACAGTTCTGTAGGTCAGGTCGTCATAAAACCGCAGCAAATCGTGTTTTTTGGAGGCATTAGCCGGTATTATTTAATGTTTTTAGCTTTGATGTAGTCAGTTGACCTTGAGACGTGTCCTTGTTGACCGATGCCACTAGTACGGTTTCTCTTTTCCACGATTTCTATCGACAGCGAATAGAATCTGTTAATTCGGCGAGACTCAACGGCTTCTGTAGTGATAGTGAAGCCTTTCAGTCAGGCATGATCTGTTACCAGATATGTTGTTCTTCTTTGCAGTCTTCTTTGCCAATCGGCGATGGTAAGCAAAACAAACAATCTGAAGCTTATTAAGTAAACTGGATTTTGTCCGTTAGTTGTTCAGGTTTTTCGTTCAATTTTTTGTAAAAGAATTATCAATGTTCGTTGAAACCTTTATATTTTCGAGACACTGTTAGTTTGTTTGTTTGCAAGCATAGTAAAATCTGCTTTATGTGGCAACAAATTCCAGAGAGCAATTCCAAAGTTGTATACAAAATTTTTACTTTTCTAATCTATGATTAGTTGCAACTAAAATTACTTATTTTTATACGTAACAAATAGTTATTTTAATCGTTCTAAAAATATAATTGCTTAAAATAAGAACCAGTTTAAGAAAATTTAATCAAAATTAAAGTTACTTAGTGATTTTTCTATTTTTAATACAGTAATGTAATAAACCAATTCAAACACAAATTATTTTTCAGTTAAAAACTATTATATTAAAAAAATATAATTAAAAAAAACATGTAAAATAAACTGTGTATGTAATTTTTTATTTTCTCGCATAGGCAAAGTATAAAGATATAGGATAGGTCGAAATATTTATAAGTTGTTTACAGATATATTGTTTGAAGTTATGAGGGCCGAAAAAGTTTTTTAATTCATGTATTTGTCGTACCAAATTTAATCAAATATTTTTGCCATATCTCAGGACTATTCCCCTCCCATTTTTTCGATAACTCAAAATTTGGAAGTACCGGTAAGTGATTAAAAAAAAAGCCAAAATAAATTATATCAAAATTGGCTCTAAAAGTTTGCTCAAATTTAGCCAATAATAACTCAAAACGTAAAATGATTTCACCGCCATCATTAAAATCTCGATTGTAATTAATTACGATTTACGCTGAGGACGTGAAATAAGTTTAGGATAATAGAAATATTTCTGAAGACGGTGCCCATAGATCCATTTTCAGTTTTGAGTGATAATTTCGAAACTGATATTTTTGGTGTCGAATAGTTTTGGTTGTTTTTTGGTATGCGTAAGTGAGAGAGTTTGTGCAATGTTTGTACAATGTTTGTACACCATTTATTTCATATAGTGTGCTTTCGATAAGAAAGTCCGTTGACAGTAGTTATTATTGACATAACTAGGATAATTTTTATTGTAGAGAGATAAGAAAAAACGTTATCAATTATTTCCTTGTCTTTCTATGATGTACATATTTATATTAATTCAATTTGTTTGTAAAAGATTTCATCTAGAATTGTACAATGTTTAGCTATATTGAGGAAAACTTGTTGACAAATTACAATCAATAACCAATGAAAAATACCCATTTCCGGAAAAAGAAAACGCCTCAACAAGAACGTTATCCGCAGTTCAATCAATAGATGGGAATTGGTTTTATTTCAGTTCAGGCTCTTTAGAAAAGAAAAAAAAAATCGTTTTCTTTGTCCATTTTCTCGATTGTTGAAGTTGTTGTCCAACAAACTAGGTTACCTGATTCAGCGTATGTTTTTACGTTTTCTAAAGAACATGTTAAAGTAAATAACAGTTTCTCGAAAACTTCATCACACACAATTTTTTCTAAATAGAGCGCTTGAATTAAAGAAAGCAAATTACTTTATGTATTACTTATAATATACAGAATAATAACAAGTTGTCAAAAAATAACTAAATAAAAAAATAATAAATTACATCATTTTGCATCTAAGACTTTTCTGGAATACATAATAAACCCAGAGGGGAAAGAAAAAGAAAGAGAAAAATTGGAATGGATGAATCGTTTAAGTTGGCGTAACGAAATAACTCAAAAATGAAAATTTTCCAAAAAAGTCACCTTTTTTGGTTTTGTCAACGTCTTTCAGGTCATTTCAAAGACAATTTGTCTTTTTTTCTTTTCTTTTTTTTTGTTACGTTGTCTATATATTCTTTATTCATTACAAAATACGAGCAGTTTTCAGTTTTGTCTGAAAATTTGTTTTACCTGATTTCAATTTTTTAAGATATTTAACGTAAACATTAGAAATTTTTGAATTATGAACTTAGACAAAAGTGAAAGAAATAAAAAAATAAAGCTAAAAAATAATTAAAAATTTTGTATACAATTTTTCTGCTGTAACCAGAAAATGTGAAAATGTGTAATAATATAAAGTTTATATTAACTCAAAATAGTTTTTTTTGCAATTTTACTATAAAATTAAAATTTTCCAAGTAAATGTGTTTTAAAGTCAAACATCAAATTTATTTAAACAAATCTTCGTTATTTTTGTTAAATTTCTTGACAAAATTTATGTCTGATAACAAAAGTTATTTATTGTTGGTGTTGAATAAGATGCGTAATTTATTTTCTTTTAAGCCTCTGGATTGTTAATTTTAAATACAATTTGTATTTACCTTAATTGGTCTCCCTAAAATAATCCTTACTAGAATGTTGTTTAGCTACGTCCGTTTCGTCTGAAAAGAGACATCATCAGGAATAAGAAACCTCATTAAAAAATAAAAATTAATATTTTAAAACCTTAACTTTGAAATGACCTTCAAAATACCGCATAGAAAAACAATAATGATATTCTTTCTAATCCTAGAAGTGTCAAAAAATTCTATTTTTTTTTTTTTAGATGTTCAGCATTCCCAATGCTACCCACACCAGTTACAGTATTAATTAAACCATTAAAAAAAAAATTAAAGTCTTAAAAATGCTAAATTACTTTCTTGACCGGACTTTGTTACGGTATTTTTTGATAGCTAAAGTTACTATATGTATATTAACTTTGAAACGATAATTTTTATTAATATTTTTGGTGAAAATGGTAAACAAATCGACAAAATAAAAAAAAAATTAAAGTCTTAAAAATGCTAAATTACTTTCTTGACCGGACTTTGTTACGGTATTTTTCGATAGCTAAAGTTACTATATGTATATTAACTTTGAAACGATAATTTTTATTAATATTTTTGGTGAAAATGGTAAACAAATCGACAAAATAAAAAAAAAATTAAAAAATCGTACAATCGTAAGATAACAGCATCCATTTTGTAGGGGATTGTATAAGAAACATAATCTCTTAGCATTTTTCATTGTTTTAAAAACTCAGTTTTTTTTCCTTCTAAAGCGTCTGAACTACGGATATTTGTATACTTAAAGAAATTTCTAAAACTTTAATGTGGTAATATTGTCCTTTTAATCCATTCTGTATTAATTCAATCTTGTTCAATTGATTATATTTAGAGTTTAATGTTAACTCGTACATAAGTCAGGAGTTATCAACCCCTGTGATATACAACTGACCGGAAATGTTACTTTATTTTATTGGATCTAATTGGACAATCGCACCTATCCTGTCCTTGAAGTTGGCCTTATATCAGTGCAATTTAAGAAGTCCAATAATACGTCTTACTGTCAGGATGACAAAGAAGACATTGTTTTCAATTAACTTTAACCTATATTGGATAGAAATATACGTTGTCTGTGACTTTAACATTTAGTCATAAGATATTTTAAAATATAGTTTTGTACAAACCTAATTTTGTTTAATCTTAATTGAACAGTGAAACTGATATGTTTTGTTTATAGTTTATTATTAGAAAGTAGTATATAGATTTTGTTTGTTTTGAATAGATGAAAATTTAATTGCGTCAGTTTCTGAATTTCTGTGTTTTTCTATGCATGGTATTATAACTTGCTTACGTAAAAAATAAACGGCCAAACTCGGCTGTCAGATTGGCCAGTTGCCTTTTGTTTCTCTCACTTATTATCATCCCTGATGGCAGGGAGTTGGTTCATAACACTCAAACTATAAATTTACAATAGACAAAAGAACAAGCCCGTGCGTATGATCGAACTTCCCTCCCCCATTCTTTCCTATTTACACCGCCGTATGTCTCCTATCTCCCCTTTCATAACCTCTACTTGAAAAGAGAGATGAGGGGCAGGTTTTTCCTTCCAATCTTAATACGGTTTTATTAGGTTAGAAATTATGAATGGGATTTAGTGTGAGTGTATATTATATATTTATACGACGTAAACGCATAACAGATTGTTTTCTTAGAAAAATCGTTGATCTACGGTGTCAGTTTAGAATATATAGCCTAAACCCTCAGGGGCTCACTTAACTGAGTACGTATTGCTAGCTGTATCTACATGTAATCTGGGGTTAGATCCCTTTCTTTCACCTTCCCTAACAAGGCTTTATTGATCAATTCTTGTTCTTTTCCGACTCTCACGCTAGAGTATTCGAGGACTGGGTATTTTATGCTCTTTTCTTCTTCTCTTTTTTAGGCAATGTTTTCCTTTAAACAACGATGAGGGGAATAGTATTTATAAAGTACATTTCATGTGATCTTCTTGTGATTATTGGAAAACGTAATAGATATTTATTAATAAAGTGCTCTTAATCTCATTTTATATTGCATAACGGGTAATTAATGTGAGTTTATTGTGATAATTGGGAACATAATAAATGTATTACTAATATATTTTCTATATAAATGGTGTTTCTTTTCTACCGCGCGTAGTGGCTACGCATTCAGTTTTTCCTAATGTAAAAATTTACTAGTGGGTAGGCCTACTCCGCACGTTGTCACTTGTTATTTTCAACAATCAAGTTAGTTTTGTTGATACTACCCTTCATTTAGTCGTAAATAAGTTGTTCCTAGGGCTATTTTTAGTTCTACTTTTGTTGTTGTCTGTATAATACTTGTTTCATTTTATTACAGAACAAACTATCTTTCCGATTTGTTTATAAAATTATGTTTTAAAATGTTCAGTTTTCAGGCTGAAGTATATTTTTTCTTATTGTCTTTCTTCTGTTTTTACGATTTTAACTGAATTTGTTTTCATATTGGCTCTTTATGACTCAACAATAAAAATTACTAGTCTATCGCATACAAGTAATTTAGCTAAAGTGATTTATCAAACGTACGTTAAACAATAATGTTTATTTCTAACTTTGTTTACCAAGACATGTCGGGAGTAAAACTACTATTGATTTAATTAAAGTTGCTATTTTTTGTCAGTTCGGTTATATACAGTGTGATTTTTTAGTATGGAAACGGTTTACTACTGGTTATCTGAGAATAAAAAGACTGACATAATAGGATTGCTGGCGGTAAATGAATATAAACTTATTATCACTTACATTTAATATTTTGAAAGGTAGTATATTTAAATACAGCCCAATCTTTTTAACTTGTTATCAATTAGATAAACAGGTTTGACACAATTGATTTCGTTGTAGTATTTAAAGGGTAGAAATGGAGAGAGATAACAAAGTTTTAATGTTTTGGGCGTATGTGAGTGAGAAAGTTTGTGCAATGTTTTTCTACAGTTTATTTTACATTAGAACTGTAGTTTTGTTGTTATCGGTGATTTTTTTTTTCTAAACGGCTGTATTTTTTAAAGAAGAAATAACGTTTGAGGAGGGGCTCTTTTTGAGTTGATGAATTTAGTTTACATAATAAAAGGTAGTTTTTAATTGTTGTTTTTCTACAGCTAATGTAGTTTAACCGTTTCGGGACTTTTGGATACCCTATATATAAAGATCATTATGTTTTTATTAATTTTTACCAACACATTTACAAATGTACAACGTATGTATTTTGAAATAATTTAATTATAACATACTTTTTTTTAATGTTAGAAAGAAGTAGGAGAGAGGGGGGGTTCAGTCTGTTTATTGTTTTAGGCACATGAGGGAAATTTAACGTTAGTTTATTAATGATCGTATGGCGCAGGGGCTACGGAACTGGGGATGACAACAAGGTTAAGGAGGTCAGAAAAGATATATGGGGTGTCCCTAAACTCTCTGGTAACTTTTCTAGATATTTTTTCTGAGCCAAAAACAAATCAAAATATCATATTTCAAATATCCAAAACTCATTCGTTATCCTATCAGAGATTTCAGAGACACTCCGTAAATATTTGTTTACTAGATTTTTTCATGTTGGTTTAAAGACCAAAAAACCTCTCGGTCATCATCGCCTTATAAAAAAAAAGACAAACCTCTAACCTTCGAATATTCTAGTAACGTCAGAGTCGGAAAAGAACAAGAGTTGGTCAAGGTGGACTCGATAGAAAAGATGAATCAGAAGGAAAGATTACATGAAACAGGTGTAGATCCAGCTAGAGGTTCTCGGGATTGCCAAGCTTGTACGTACCTGAAGGTAAAGTATGTGCGTGTTTGTTAGTTCGTATTTATTGATGAGAGTGTATCATTACGTCTGAAAACCTTCAGTTTATGACTGGCCTAAGGGGTGTAAATGAAGCACTTTAACAGTTTATTAGTCAAGTACGATGATGTACTGCGTTAGATGGATGCATTATGTTTAGCCAGATTACTTCGAGCCACGTAGTTTAGATGTTTACGATTGAAGCTATTATTTTGATTTCCGGCATTGTATTACAACAATATTATACACATAGAAAATCTAACTTTTAGAGGGTGAATTATAGTCGGTTTGGATCCTTCTCTATCATCGTTCCTATTAGGTTTCTGGTTGATTAAAATCGAGCTTTTAATGACGACGACAGTTTTTAATTTCGATTTTGTAGGTCATCAATGTTAACATTTTACTAAATCTGTTTAGTCGGTATTAAAAAATTAAGTTTTGTATTTAGCTCTTTGGGATTTTTTTAAAACTTAAACTTACGAAGCTGTAATTTTAAATACTCTTTGGGTCCTTAGAAGGCACACTTGAGAAAGTTCTAACATAATAAATTTCAGTTCTCTCCACATACAGACAGACATTAATCCAAGCACTCAGGGAACCGCGAAACGAATGTATCCTCAAGAAACTTGGCATCGATGTTTTGATCCATTACATAGTTATCTCTAAATTGATACGTAAGAACGTAAAAACTTAGATTTGAGCTTAATTTCATATATGACACCTCTAGTTATTTTTTAAACTGAAATCCGTTATATTACAGATCACAGAAAATTTAATGAACTAACAAAATTTTATCTGGCATTACAAACTACAACATTTCTACATTTTTCTTCGTAATTTGTTAAAATATAACAGAAGTTTGTTGATCCCTTTATCATAGAAAATTTATTTCATAATCCACAACTGATTTTTTAAATCACTACCATTAGTTTTCCTCTCATAAATTCTTTCATCTTTTCATAATAAATGGAAGTCTGAAGGCTCAAGGTGTGCAATGAGAGATCCAAGTTTCATCCCCGATTTCGATGTAGTTTAAAAATACCACTATTGAGTCATAGCGCACCAAAAATAATAAAAGAACGTCCATACGCTTATTTTCCTTTGTAAGCATTTTTTTGGATTCCAACTAATACTATTTCCTGTCTTTCAACTTAAAGAAAAGCTGTTAATCAATAAAGAAGCTTTTGCCCAATATACTTATAGAATCTATCAATTTTTCAGTGATGACTGTTGGCCGACCGTATTGGGATTCATCATGTTTTTCTCCATTCACGCACAATAGTAAGTCTCCCTCATTAGCTCACTTAATAGTAAATACGGATGTAGCAATCCCGAGATTCTGTAGCTGAATCTGCACCTGTTTTCACCTAATTCTTGAGTTAGATCCCTCTATCTTTCCTATCGGGTCTCTCGACTATAATTATTTAAACGATGAGGGGAAAAGTCTAGAAGTTGTTGAATTTCAACAGGACAAATATCTGTTGCTTTCAAAAATCACAGGGCGTACTTCACAATCAGTGGGATTAATGATCGACATGTAACGTAAACAAGTAACTAACACAAGTAGAGATTTGAAACTCACTGCAGACGTTGTGGGGACCTGTAAAGAACGCCTGACCTTGACACTGCTCTTTCGGTTACGGTACAAAAACTATTGTAACGTTTAAAAATAACCCTCATTAAAACAAATAAATAAAGATTATTTTGTTAAACATATAATAATCAATGTTAATCACAGCTAATATAGGAACCACTGTACTCCCCTGATTTATATTGTGGTTTTATCAGTGCACTTATAATTTTATAGAAGTTTGAGCATGTGTTGTTTAAATCTAATTTTAGTGTTTTGTGTTTGTGCATGCTTGTAGGGCTCTTTTATGTTAAAGATTTAAATATCAGATCAAGTAACGACTGATACTGAGGAAACTCACTTATATTAACTACTTGAGAAAAGAAAAAAATACAAGAGATACTTATGATAAAAGTAACTAAAATTGGAAATTTGAAGAAGTTATAAAATTTACAATAACATAACTTAAATATCATCGCTGTTATCGTATGATGATATTTACCACTATTCTCTTGGATTATCCGTTAACGACCAGTATTGTATTTAAAAAAAAAATCTTATAATTATTTCTAGAAAATTATAAAAATTACACGTATTAATGACGTTGTGAAATGCAAAGCAGAATGATGTACAAAATGGTTGCCCCTAGTAGTTTTAACATAAATACTTTCAAATAACACTAAAGGCAATTTATTTTTAGCCACCTCATTACAGTCACGTTAACTGTCGGCATTTTAGTTATGGTGGTCAAACAAATTTTCGTTTCATCAAGCCGTTTAAAATTATGCATCATATGGCCGGCCATACATCCCATTTGAAATATTTCATTATCCCTCTCCATTTCCACCCCTTAAATAATCGCACTACATCGAAATTAATTGTGTCAAACCTTGTTTATCAAATTGATAACAAGTTAAAAAGATTGGGTTGTATTTAAATATACTATATTTCAATATATTAAATGTAGGTGATAGTAGTTTATATTCAATTACAGCCAGCAATCCCATTATGCCATTTTATTATTTATATAACGTGTTTCGGATTTAATATTCATCCATCGTCAGGTCTTCATACAAACACGAATCCATACAACACAATTACATTTTTAAGGAAAGGCAACGATTTTGCTTAATATAGGGTTTTGTGGATTGGTGTGAGAAAGTTAGTACAATGTTTTTGCACAATTTATTATTAAAATAAACTGAATAACTCTCTTATTAATTTATAACTTATTTTCGTTTCATAAACATAATACATAGCATATAATTTGCTCATTCTAACATAAGAAGTAATAACTTTTTAATGTAAGTCTGCTACCAAGTCGGCCATTCTCTAGTAAGCCACGTGTAAGTCACGATGCAGAGGAAGCCTGTGTAATCCCTGCCAAATCAATGCTAGGCCGCACTTTACGGTTATTACACCATCTTTACCAATCTTCTCTTTTTTCCCTTACTTTTTCCGCGGTGAAACCCTTTCATTAGAACTTGTGAGAGAGCTTAGGTATAAAAATATTGCGGGGTTTATATTTGTATTTGTACTTTATTCGCGTTGTAAACAGTACAAAGATGTTTAAGAGACGCCAGTAATATTTAAAAATCTTACAGGATACGGGAATAAATTAATAAGTCTAACAAATTATACACAACTATAAAATGAGTGTAAACAAATTCATAACTAGTTTACAACCATGTAACACCAGACAACTATACTTGGCAAATAAACTTTGCCACAAAATAACAGTTATCATAATAGTCGTCTTAAGTTATCTTAAATGCATTATAATTATAATTTTTTAAGCTATTTTATTTAAGAATTTATTTAATAGTACTCTCTGGTACAGCTTAAACCAAAAGTGTTCTACAGGCTATCCAGGAAATGAATTTAAGAATCTATAGATAGATTTCGAGTACCATTTTTCTGGGTATCTGTGTGTTATGGAATTACTGGAAACACAATCAGGCATAGCAGTAAAAGAAGCTACTAGTCAGATACCAATGACGCAGCATGTAATGGCGTCTAACTTTTCATTAGTTTCGTATTGCATGATCAATGGGAGGAAGATGGGCAAATGTATAGCGGAACAGGCCTAAGAAGGCACTTCGCAGATCGGTGAAAACGCTGTACTATTCTCGAAGCAAACGTTAAGGGGTGCGAGGAAGGCAAGTCTCAGGTAGCTGTCGATTCGGAGGCAAAGTCAATGTTTGTGGAACGGTATTATTTTCCGACATAATCCACCTCTTCCTCTACCGCTCCGCACCAAGCACAAGTGCCTTCTTAGGGCTGTTCCACTATAGTGTTTAATAAGCTAAGGGGGTATATTACTCGGCTTCGCATCGATGATGCCTTAGATTGTATTGTACTGAGAGGCGTGCGTAGGACATTTATTCTACTAATTCATTCGGAGGATCTCTTTGATCTGGTATAGTCTTTTTTGAGTCGTCTAAACCTTTTTTACATTAAAAAAAAATTTATAATTGTTGCTGGGCAACTTTACAGCCATTTAAAATTCAATTTTGTTATCTATTGAATTTTATCATTTTTAACTTGTTGCATGACTCCTGTACAGCCCTGTATTATGTTATATTATTGTATATTAAACTTTATCAAAGTTTCCCATTTTTTTACTATTTTTATCGTTGTTAAATTATGTTAAGTTCGATTAAATACAGTACTACACTTTTAGCCCACTGTGGTGATATAGGAGCGGAAGACGGCGTGCCAAACTGGAAGGTAGAATAAAGGGAATATTGTCGACCACGGACCACCCAAACAACATAAAGTCAACTTAATTGCAGTATCTAAGCAGCTAATCCCAACAAAAACTTTGCCTTTAGGTTACTGAGTTGGTATACAGGGCAGTGACTTACTTAACTTAGCCTATGTACTTTCATTCCTCCAATGAATGTAAATTAGTTACAAATGACCTCCACCGTACTCTATCAAACACCATCTGTTTCTTCTCTTTCGTTTTCCTCTTCGCTAGTCGCAACTCCTTATGCAGTTTTCTCCTCTAGATAATCCTATACCGTCCTCTCTTTTTATGTCTTTATGGGTTCCACTCTTGGCCGGGTCTTGTCACTTGATCTCTTTTCTTAAAGTATGCCAATCCATTCACTTCTACTTTCTTTAATTTTGTGTGTATTGACCTTTACTTTGACCGTTCCCTAAATTGCTGCTTCTTTGTTATTGTGTACAATATTATGCCTAATATACATTTTAATACAAATGTCTATATTACAAAGAGCAGCCATAAAGGAGGTTAAATTTGTGCCAAATAGTCTCGGGTTTATTATTTTACTCAGCTGAGTTGGCCACCATATTGGTCTCACTGAGCAAAGACACCCTTTGTCTTTTTCATTCTACTCTGTTTGTCCACATGTGTTCCTCCAATTACTGGACACTATACTTCACAAGTAGTAAAACTCTGGAAGTTGTCTTCCCCTTCTAGAGTCAACGCCAATTTCTTTGTGTTGTTCATAAGATATTTTGTTTTTCTTGTGTTAATCTTCACGCCCACTTTTCTAGTTTTCTGCCTCAGATTTTGCAGTTTCTATTTCATATCCAGAATCTATGTTTATATTATCCATCTTCCATGCATGCCGTATTGGTTTCTTTGTCTATCTTTCGCCACAACCTATTTCATTTATTGATTCATCACTATTACAAAATGAAACGACGTGAGCAAAGGTCCTAGGGGCACCTTTGGCGTCTTCCTAAAGAGAGACAGAAGATCACTCATGTCCTTAACAATACACTCGAAGTTTTCGTAAAGCTCCTTCATCAAATTAATCTTCAGGATTTCTTCAGTTCGTATATCTTTCTTCCGTTAAGCCAGTAATACGCATTAATTGTATAAAAAATTTGTTTTTCCAAATGGTCAAAATTTTCTAAAATCTGTTCTCAGAAATAGAAAGTCATCATCCGGCAGTAAAGTACGTCGTGGACTCTGACCTCCTGTACTATTAGTTTCCATCCTGTTATGTGAAGTGCAGCAACCCTCCAATTTGTCATGGTTATCCTCTGAAAATCCCTCTCCACATCTTGCTACCATCTTCCCCGAGGTCTTCCTTTGAGCAATCCACTTTACTTATCCATCCCAGCCATTTTGAAGAAACCCACAATATCTTCACTTTCCATAACATCTTGGATTTCGTTGTTACTCCCAACCCGCCATATGTCTTTTATTGGTCTTCATATTCTATATATTTTATTTTCGTGTCGATTCTTCTGGGGGCGTTAGTATAATTGACAGCAAATGGCCACACCTTCGCTCCAGTTATCAAAGCCTTAGTAACTCAAGAGAGTCTTGACTTAAACAGCTGGAAATATCAAAATGCTCTTGGTTTCAAACTAATATTGTACTTAATCTGTCATTGTATATCATGTTTTTTTATCAGTATGGTTCCAATGTATTTAAATTCACTTACTCCAAACAATGTACTCCAATTTTAACATATTGAGTTGCTCTTCTGTCAGTCCTTGGTAACATTTTCATGTATTTCTGCTGTTAATTTGTAGACCAATTTTTAGGGATTATTTTTCTAGATCAATTAACGAATTCATATTTCTTGCTGATGTTAGTCCTGTGTTATGCACAAACTTATTTGGACTTTTAGATTATGTTTCCGTTTTATTTGAATTGATCCATTGCTCTATAGAAAGCAAATTAAAAACAACTGCAGACACATCTTATTGTTTATCGACCGTATTTATTTCGAAACATGATCCTTTCTTATTTCCTACTACAGTATTATGTAAGGGTTTGTACCTGTTGCGTTTAGTTTAATTAGCCTTATTAGCTTCGTAAGAAATAGAAAGTATTGTTCTAAATGGAACAATGATGAGAGTTTGCGTAATATAAAAAAAAACAAAAAAACTCCTTTTGAATGTCTTAATTTTCATGAGGAAGTAACGTTTAAAATACCCCTGATTTTTTTATAGACTATACAACACTATGCTTGTTATTTCAACGTGTGTATTGTAAAAAATATCGCTGATTTCTGGTTAGAAACTAAAAAAAAAAAGACATCAGTGAAATCTTTTGCTGCACATGCGTCATTAAACGAAAACGAAGTGACCCTAAATCTATTTCTTTCCATTTTTTATTTATCGTTTTCATCCCACTACCCCCAATATATGTCTAATATATCTGATGAAATTAGGGTAAATTTCACAATTTAACGTACCTTATACACGTATTGCCTACGTCATTATGGGAGGTGTATTAGCTTAGGTGCGTGCTTTTAAAACCATCCTTGAACCATTCCAAAAATCCGTACTAAAAGCTGCATACCACAAGAGCCGTATTTTCCCTTCTAATATCCTGTTTGATAAATTTAAAGTTCTGAGCCTGGGGTAACTTTATGTAAAAACCGTTTGTAATTTTTAACCTGTAGTTAAAAATATTTTGAATCAGAATTAAGAAATTCGGTTAAACTTTCTCTATTAACAACTCGCATTATATAGCTTATGTTTTCCATAGAAATCCCCCTAATATTTTCTTATGTTTAGTAACTAAAATCTTGTTAACAATTGGTTTCTTGATTGACTTAGGAAGGGATAAAACCGAGAATGTCATAGGGATAGCTAATTTATTTGTTCCTGCTAGCCGACATATCTTATCTCTTTTCAGTCTCTCTTATTGACGTTTTATCTTGATATCTGATTCACCTTCAGTTTGACACATCTTCTTACTATTGTTTAAGTTTATTTAAGCAATTTTTATATGTCTGTGGGTAAGTGAATGTATGTATGGTTGTACGGTAGTATTTGAATATGTATGTAAGTATTGTATACATATGTGTTGATGTATTTGTGGGTATGTATGGAGTATATTTAAATTCTTCCTCACTGCATGTGTATTTGATGTTTCTCGTGATCACATGCAGGCACCATTTCTTATAATTTATAAAGAAATAAATTATATTTTGATTTGATTTTATAGGCTACTATATGATATAGTTTTTATAGAATCTTATTGGCCTCTTTTATTTACTTCTATATTTATAGTTCTTTTATTTAATTATTGTAAACTATCAATTCCAGTTCTGTTATTAAAAAAATAGTTCTGTATACTTTTTTATTTTAATCGTAATTTAATTAAATGTTCAAATTTGATTTTCCCCTTCATGATGAATAATTCTAACATTTGAAATGTCATGTAGAGGCATAGATAACATGTAGGTATACTTAATGGCAAATATTCTATTGAATTCCATTCTGGAAACGTAATTAATTAGTAATTAATTTTGTGTATCTGTGACAGTTTAGAGGGTTGCAGCAGATAGGACTTGATCTGATCGTACCATTCCCTCCTTCTCCCTTAACAACCAGTAGCCCAATTAGTTATGAATAATTTATTAAAAATTTATATTCATAACTAGCTCATGACAGTTCTGCTCATATGGAACTAGCTTTCCTCACGAGAGTCTTCTCCCACGGCGGTGTTCGAACTAAAACAACTTTAACTATGAAACCTCTGAAATGATTTTAGTAATTCTTGTACTAAATAACGTTTTAATTAATTACTAACTATGTGGTTGCTGAAATATAGGGCAAATATGGATTTCCTCTAATTATTAGTAAACTATTGTGAAACCTTAGAAACTACTGTACTGTTTAAAAAAAAGTTTTTCAGTTTCAGTTAGAATACATACTTTGCTGTACGTTAGAAAACATGTTGTCGCTGAAACGTTAAGAAAACCTATATATTTAAAAATCTAGGTATCCTATTTTCTAGCAAAATAAAAGGTTATAACTGGAGAACTACTGCACCGATTTAAAAAAAGGTGTAGTTTCAATTCATGTTCAAATCGTATACCAACTATGCCTATGATAAAACAAATATTGTTTTATCAAAATAAAAAATATACGGGCGAATATGGATTTCCTCTTAATTACTAGTAAACTTTTGTTAAACTCTAGCAACTACTGTACTGATTTAAACACATTTTTCAGTTTTAGTTAGAATACATACTGACAAATCATGTTGTCACTGAAAAGTTAAGAAAACCCATATACAGTATTTAAAAATCTAGATATCGTATATTCTAGTAGCAATAGAAGGTTATAACTCCAGAACTACTGTACCGATATTTAAAACGTACAGCTCCAATTTGTGTTCAAATCATATACCTACTATGGCTCTGATAAATGGTGTAGTTGAAGTTTTTAAGTAAATGCATATAATATCTGGTTTTCGTAATACTCAAATGCAATCAATCATTATTGTCATTACTAGGGAACTGAAGAACCTATTTTAATCAAACTTAGACTCAAACCTGACTAGACAACATACCTACTTCTGATAGAGTTGCAATAAATAATTTACATACGTATTAACAAAATGGAGCTTTAAATATTTACCAAAGATCTGTAATTATCCAATTAAGTTAGGTTGGATATTATTATCAACTTTCGTTTGACAGGCTGATTTGGCGCCTCAAAGACGCTAGCCTCGGGGTAAATATCCCGGTTACTCCCCTCTAGATCCGGAACTGGCAAAGAGCTAACAGGAAAACTGAAAGATGACGCCATCTACTTCCTAATTCCGCAGGACTTGAAATTTTGTCGCCATTTTTAACCAATTTATTGAATCCAATTTAATTTGAAAAATAATGTACTTCAATAATGTACTAATTTATTTGACAGCTAAAGATTATATTTAAGGAAGATTGCAAAGTTTATGCATTTTAAATTGAGAAAATTTATATAAAAAAAAATCATTTGGAATTAATTACCTTTAAAGTTAATTAACTCCAATAAGATTTCAATAATTTGGCTTGAAAATCTGCTTAACGGAGCATGTCTGTGCTTAATTGCATGCACTTATACTCTATTTCGTGTTTAGTTGGCAATGTGTTCCGATTGTGCTGTTACACGTCTTGAAAACATACTAATACATTGCTTAATACATGTTCTTAGAGCATAAGTGTGTATTCTGAAAGGAAAGAAACCATAAATATTCATAAAAATAACACAAAGTTGTAACCTTCCCTTTTAAAAATGAAATGAGTTTTTCAGTGTATGTACTTTTATGGTGAATGTATTTGAGCATGGTGTTAACAGAGTAGTAAAAGAAAAGTAAACCTACAATTTGTAATATCTAATTCAAAAAAGACATTTTTTTTTTTCAAGTTGAAGACCTATATTGATTCAGTTTCTTTACCCGTTGAAGTTGTTGTACTTTGCTACTATATAATTATTGTAATTTTAAGTACTGTACTAATATTTTAAGGTGTTTAATTTCTTCTATCATGCGTAGTACAGAGAAATATATACATGTACATTATACATATACATATACGTAGTATGTTATGGCAAACATTGTATGTGTTGGATTTTTTCGGCAATATCTGTTTCGTGATTACGTATACGCAGTAGTTAATAACGGGGACCCATTTTGATCAAATTTGACTCAATTTCAGACCATAGCCTGTGAGAAATTATACATTTTCTAGTTATTATATTACTGAATTTGGGCTCGATATCCTGGGCGTGGCTGCTCAATCCTTGGAGTGAGGTTGGTAATTGCTGACACGGAAGAAATGTAATTGGATTCCTATAGCTACTGGTAACTATAGAGAAAGACAGATTTGTCAGGTGATCTTAAAGGAAACCGAAGTTTTATAAGAATGATGTTCACAAATTACAAGTTTGTTTTTGCTATAGTGCATACAAAAATACATACATTACAAAAAAACAGGTATTCGCATTTATTACAGAGTTGTTACCCATTTATTTCTTATGCGATATAAATTGCAATGGAAGTTGAATCACAAAAGAAACTTTGGGTGACATAGATAACAGTCCCGAGAGGGGTTTAGCTGTATTTAAGTTCATAAAAACGTTAAGGGAGAAGCCGTTATTATATGTATTTATTTATTTAGATAATAAAAAAGTTTTATTTGAAGCCACTGAGACTTAATTTGATGAAAATCTTTAGATTCGGTTTTGAGAACCCAAAATGCATTGGATTTTTACAGTTAGTGTGATGATGATACTTCTTATTTACTTCTAGATGGGAATTCATCATTGATCGAAATTAATCATTTTGATTTTGTCAAACTTTTTTAAATACTTTCGATATTTTATTTTAATAAATATCTCAAATACATTTTTTGCTGCCATTTTGGTTAGGGTCATCCAAAATATTATTCGTGAGCCTCATTAATTTCGTATTTTTATGCCCTTTAGCCTAATTTGACTTGTCAGATGATGTTCCCTTTTGAACATTTTGAGTACTCCAAAATTCCCGTTCTTAGTGAGAGAGGCGAAATTCCAAACTATCATACAAAAACTTCGAGTGAGGTAGTTAACAGTCAGAAAAGGGTTTGGCTCTAAAAAATAGTCACTGAAGCTAATAATTTGAAGAATAATATTATAACAAATTCAACTTCCATTGCAATTTATATCGCATAAGAAATAAATGGGTAACAACTCTGTAATAAATGCGAATACCTGTTTTTTTGTAATGTATGTATTTTTGTATGCACTATAGCAAAAACAAACTTGTAATTTGTGAACATCATTCTTATAAAACTTGGGTTTCCTTTAAGATCACCTGACAAATCTGTCTTTCTCTATAGTTACCAGTAGCTATAGGAATCCAATTACATTTCTTCCGTGTCAGCAATTACCAACCTCACTCCAAGGATTGAGCAGCCACGCCCAGGATATCGAGCGGAAATCATGCCAAACATCTGCCAACAGCGGAAATAATGCATCCGGGAAACTAAAAGAATTTGATAATAAAAATCTAACTCTTTAAAGTAGATATATTAAATTTTATTTATGAATTATTAACTGGCTTCCCTGGTGTCTGAATATTTTGGTTCTATATTTTAATTGTAGAGAACCAGTAGTTCTTCGTGGATTATAAAACGCACAGGATATAGGGACTATACAAAAATTATAGGTACGAATAAAATACGCTACGTTAGTAATTTATAATAACAGAGTGAAAATAAAGTCCCTTCCCCCCAATTTTTTATTTTTCGTCATCGATTTCTAACTAAACGAGTTTATGTTAAAATGTTTTGGCCATTTTGAATCCTCCATATTAGATTTGAGTCAGTTTTAAAAAAAATACAAACATGTGTTTTGATACAGGATATCTCCTCCAATTATTCACGAAAACCCACGGGAAGTGTTTTAAATTTAACTTTTACGAATACTCCACGTTCAATGTTTTTATTGTGTGAAACCCATTTTACTGCTCTAGACTTTGCTTTTCACCTCAGTGCACATCTACAGAAGTGAGTCTATATAAAATGTACGACTTGATTTATTATTACTAATGAGTGTTTTGGTTTTAAAGTTGTTGTATGATGTGATATAAGTTTTACAATGTTCCACTTAGATAAAGAATCAAATATTAGTGCAGTAACATGGTTCTAACGGTTAATATATTGAATTTGCAGTATTCGAAAAAAGTCAAATTTCATACATTTCCAATGGTTTTTGCGAAAATTAGACATAAAAAAAATATAAAAAATCTATGCCATTAAACTGAGCGTTGAAAAATGATCTTAGATCTTGTGTTAAAACACGATGTTGTCATTTAAAAAATTGACTCAAATCCAATATGGAGGATTCAAGATGGCGGACGAAAATTTTAATACATCACAAAACGTAGTTTAGGTAATTATACACAAAGTTCATTTAATCCGAAATCGATATGACGAAAACTATGGAATAAAGTAGACGAAGACTCTGTATACATCGAAATTTTGCTGATAGTGAAGTAAGTTCTAGTAGAATAATAACAATTATAAACTATATTTAGAATTAACTTTTCCATTACGTGGTTTTAATAAATATTATTATTTTACATTAGAAAATCCTGCCTTGTAAACATTGAGTTTCATTGGTGGGAGAATGTATGGCCGCGATATCAAAATCATGAACAATTATTTGACTACCGATGCACTTCACTCTACTGTCCTAGAGATGAGACGAGGGATGGAAAACTACATCCTCAATATCTTATGTATTTGTCTTTCTATAATCAATTTTTGCGCGCGCATCTTCGTAGTGACTCATCAAGTGTGTCTTTCGATGTCCTACTCAACAACTTGAGGCCAAGGAATAATATTAATCCTTTTGCTCCGTTACATGTCTGGTCAATTTAATGTTTACAGAAATGTATTCTATTTTGTGTGTAAAAATAAGTTGTTTAATGCTAAAAGTTTAAGATGATGTTCATATTCTGTATGGACGAATCGCTACTAAATCTAACTAGATGTTAGAAGCCGCTAGACTTGCTTCTATTGTAAATCAAATTTATTTACCATATCCTATCCGATTAGAATAATATGAAAGGGAAATAGCTCTTCTGGGTATCTAATTACATTTTGATTTATCTTCACTATTAAAAAACGTACTCTGTTCTTGTTCGATGGAGGATTGATTATAGCTCCATAGTCTACTCAGCCGCAAGACTATCAACCATTAAGAAACTTGAGTCCGTACATAACTCTTCACTGTGTATTGTTTCTGGAGCATTTCGCTCGAGCCCAGTCTCCTGGCATAGGTACGAAGACATCAAATACAAGTATCATATATATATATATATATATATATATATATATATATATATTAGTAGTGTGCGCTCCAAACCGTATCATCCAGCGTCCGACGTTCTTTTTAATAACCCTTTGACTGACAGATATTATTGTATTTATAATTTTACTGCCACATTTTGCATTAGAACGCTTAGAATCCTCGACAATTCGGAAATTGTACTTTCTCCAATGAATGAGAAGGAGTTTTATTCCTCCATGGCTCATTCAAATGCCAACTTTTGATTTTTCGCTATCAGGTTCATCAAGTACAACACTCCTGTTGTTGTAGGGTTTTCCACAACTAGATGGATAGGTGTGAGGTCTAATATGACTTCCATAGCTGCCGTGAGGACGATTTTATTCCTCCTGTTATGCAAATGGTTTGCACTTTATCCATGGACCTTCTTGTTGTAATCAACTGGTTCTGTTCGTCCATGCAACCGCCCCATTATGTGATGACAGCTCCCACTATCATGGTGTACAAAGAGTATACTTTGTCTGTGCTCGAGGGAAGCTAGTTTAGGCCCTATTTAAATATAAAGTTTTTTTAAATACATTTTTTCATTGACAACATCTAAACTGACATTTTGTTTGGTTTATTTGTTTTTTGGGATCGATGAATGAAAAAGTTTGTGCAAGTGTTTACGCTGTTTATTTTCACGTCTAGCGTTGAAACTCTTATTTGATTTGTACAGTTAATACATTACCAACTAAACGTAGAATATGTTGTACAGTTTTGTTTGAAAGCAAATGTTAAGAATGCTAATAGAGACAGGATGTGATTTTAGGGAAGTCGTAGAGTGTATTATGACAATGTTGATTAGATGCAAGATTATTTTTATAACATTAATTTGTATTCTCTACATTGTTTGCCTATAAAATGAACGTGTTAGTATTTTCTGATGAATCATTCTTCATATGTGTCGAACGTGATTCATTGTTCTGACACGGGTTATTGTTATTCATGGATGAATGTTGTGTGTTACTGTTTTTACTTACAAATATGTCGCGTGGAGAACGGTTATGAAATGGAGATTTTTACGAATGTTTCCGATTTGAGGTCCACTGAGCTTTTTCCACCCCCATAATTCTGTGCAGTATTGTATAGATTAAACGATGTGTAGGATATTTTAACTTTATCTCATGGAGTATACATCCTCCATTTCTTTATATAACCCTAAATTTAAACGTAGCCATATTGTGCGCCCTTCACCCGCGTGTCCCCTCTTACATTTTATTGATTTTCCTAATATAATAGTTATACTTAATTTACTTATACAGACTGATTGAGGAAGATATGCAAAAACTTTGGGAACTCATTTTACTTATAAAAAATAAAGAAAGATATATGTGATAACCGCACTCAATATCATTATACTTTGTCTGTGCTCGAGGTAAGCCACTTTAGGCCCTATTTAAATATAAAAAAATTTTTAAATACATTTTTCAAAAAATGCGTCCGTAAACGCTTATTTTCCTGTCTATTCACGATTTTGTTATTTACACAACAACATGTATCAGATATTGAGTTAAAAGTTGGTACACAGATTATGTATTTTAATTTTTACAAGTGGACCAAATTGAAACATTATTTTGAAAATGGCGGCCGTTTAAAATGTTTAATATCAAATATCTCGAAAACTAATAACTTTACAAAAAGTGTATAAGATACAAGATATTTTTGCTTTTTTTAATCACGAACAAAATGGTGTGTGTCTGTAGTTTAAAAGAGAACTAAAAACATAATTCTTTGATAATTAATGGCTAAAACACTCACATCTTTGTGATAGGATATACCTACCATTAATTAGTTTAGGTTAATTTATTGTAGGTGTAACGGGTTAATTACTAAGTGTATATAATGCAAATAAAGTTATCGATGAAAGCAATTAAAAAAATACTAGAATCTACTATCAATACCGCAGTAATATTGCAATATAAACTATAATGTAAATAAAATATTTACATAAAAAAATAATTATACTCCGTTATTGAAAATGTTACAATGACTCCGTTATAATTTTACAGAATTATCAATTAATTAAATTAAAATTTAATACAATATGAGATAAATGTAAATAAAGGTAATAACATATAAACACAACAAATATGTTCAATCAGTTTACTAAAACACAATGTCACTATAGAACCCGCCACGAGTCATGTCCGTTGATGGAGGAGCCAGTAGACAGCCTGTCATTAAGAAACTAATAGGGACCGTGCGGGTTTACCAACTAGTTTCCTCACTATAACAACGTTTGGCACTGCGATTCTTCTTCAGTTACGATCATTTAAGGCGCTCAGAACAATCACAGATATTAAAATCATCTTGCGACACAGTTCCAAAGAACAAATTAAAAAAAAAAATACATCCGTAGCTGCTTGAACAACAAATCATCAGACATTTTTTCAGCGGAATCAATATTTTTTTGTCTAAATAATTACATCTAATGGAAATTTCCCCCCTTAAATTGTAAGAAACTTTCTATTAAAAACTAATATTTATTTTTGTACTGTGTTATTACAGTACTATTATTAAAGGGGAAATAATTATTACCTTTAGAGCAAAATATGTTGAACAATTAAATATGACAGGGTCGTTGACATAATGTTAATGTATTAGTTAGGTTACACATGTTAAAATTATTAAGACAAAAAACTATCGTTTAACTCATGAAAAAAAAGTACTCAAACATAATAAAACTACTTATTTACGCGACTCCCCCATTAGCATTGCAAGACGTCGATAGCCTCGTTCGGAATAATTAGCCTCGTACTGGGAGCTACTCTTACTTTCCTATTGGTTATTACCCAACGCATATGATTCGTGGCTCATAGTGTTGCTATAGGTATGTGCGATTGTAAGACCAGTTACCATCTCCAACTGCCCTTGCTTCCACTGAAACAGAAGAAGACAGTACTAGTTGTTAGATTATTTAAAGGAGAAAAATACGTTGTTTATCAAGTAAGTAAGAAGGATACAACACTCTACAGTAATATTACAAATAGAGTATAAAGTAAAATCAAACAAAACAGCTCTCGCAACTCCCGGACCAAATAACAATAACATTTTACGTCCAACAACAATAACACTTGTTTATACATTATGCATCCGCCGTCAATACAAAAGCTTCAAGTTTTGTGTTGAGAGAGACTATGAATAAATGTTTGAGCCTTTAACTTGGACCTGAGTATTCAGAATGCTTATGTATGAATATTATTAAAATACAGGCGAATAAATCCAAGATATTTCCTTACCACGGTCGTGAAGTTTTTTTTTACGATTTTATCTAGTTCGTTAATATTAGTTCCATTTTGTATTTGTTACAATTATATATAAATTTACACGGTCAGACTAAAGTTCATTTGCACTAGATCAACAGAAGGCAAAGGTAAACATAATTTCATCACAGACGAGAGAGAGAGAGAGTTCACTCTCTTGTCTGTGGTTTGATGCTTCTGTACTGAAGTTAATACGCTGCTCACTGTTGCAACTAATTTATTAAGCTAGATATTTCCGGTCGGAGTCGGAATTGCCATCTGTTGTAGTATCTTGTTATTCAGCCTACTATTTATTAAAAAGGAGAAATTAATTAAGAGATGGTTGAGACCTTTAAATTTAGCGATGTCAACACCCACCACCAGCCGATCAAGACACCTCTGGCAAATCGTTAAATTATTACGTGAATTCAACTATATTTTTGATTATTTTAATAAACTATGAATTTCCGAGAGGTGACAATTTCAGTTGATTGAAAACCATATGATTGATTATTACTATTAAGCGTCTTTTAGGGTACCTTTTGTAGTCTCTCCATCCGTACGAGGAAAAATATGGATGGCGTCCAGCTAAAGAGTTCTAGTATAGGTTGCTAACCTACCTTAGGAAGACTGATATAATATCGTCATATAGTGCAAGAATATTCGATTCATAACTTGAGATCATCTGTTAATGATGACTAGCTTTACTCGTTAAGGTCTGCGCCAAAACCCTCGTGGCTTCGCCTGAAACCCCTAGTGGGCTTTGAAAAACCTGAGATTGGGGTTTTGACATTGGATAGGACATCTAGAATCATCAAATTTGGCAGACATATTGGCACAACTAATAAGCGTGCTAAGTTTGTGCTTAAAAATGTGTTTTTTAAGTTCAATACTTCTTTGTGAAGTTTTACTTTTTCAGCCCATCCATGTTTATGAATATCCCTGCGGATATCCTAAATGAATATGTAACTATTTTACAAAACTTATTTTAGAAAACGTAGTAAATTTCATTTTTTGTTTCTTCCTCAGGGACAAGTAGTACTTCGGGACTTATTTACTGAGTTTGTGTGAAAAATATAATGAAACGTTTTTACGTCGATTATTCAATGCTTTTTTTATAGGTATTATATAAATATGAATTTGAATTACATATATATTCGTCCCTTAAGTGATACTAAAACGTAAATAAAACCTTGTCCAGGATCAAATTGCCGAGATGAGACCTACGTGATAAAATTCCTTTATGGCAAAGCTTTAATAATGCAGTCATACGGAGGAATGACTTGAGTGCTTCTTAAATATACAATTTGATAATTCAAGGAACATTTAGTCTACTGTCTGTTATACCTTAGTTCTCCGTTCTTTATAGTTTGCTGTTCTAATTGGAGATATTCTCATTTTCTTTATATTCCTTTGTCGTTTATTCTTTTTTCTTTCCCTTGATACTTCCTCATATACGTAGTGTAGAGAACGTTGTTTAATGGGGAAAAACGGACGTCGATTTGTTTGCCGTTTTAAAGTCCTTAAAGTAGTTTTTATTTGTCTGACGTATGTCCTCACAGACCAAACGTTACAAATTTTGTATGTGGGTATATTTTGCCCATATTTCAAGACTTTTTAAAAACATTTTCGATATCAAAAATTGGTTTGTAGTCGCCATTTTTTCTCATAATAAAATCTAACGATTTTAATAAAATTTTGCTCAAGTTTAGCATATAACACCCAAACAAAACGTATCGGTCGCCATCTGTCCAAAAGTTTCGTTTCCTTAGTTTTCGGTAAAAAAATCGAGCATGGAGCTAATATTTCATTTATCAAAATCGGCTGTTCCAAATTTGTTGAATTTAAATGAAATGTGAAGATTAATTACTCAAACTCGTGTGTATAATGGCAAGTAAAAAACTATTACTGTTCAGGAATAATTACAATTGTTAAAAGCTTGTTTAAGTCAAGTATGATTTCTGCTGAGTCCGTATTAAGGCACAAGCTAGGTTACAACTACCGAATTTATATTTTTGGGGACGAATTATAGTTCTTAGATTATAGATTTAGTTTTAGTATCCGACAGGCTACTAGGTTTCTCATATTAACTTTTTTTTTGTTCTAGTTTTTAACTTGATAACGAGAGTGGATTTATAGTCTTGAAACGTCGTGTATACACAAATGATGGCAAATGTCCGATTAAATCGTATGAATAGTATAGTTTTTATTTAATTTTGGAGATGGGTAAGTTAGAAGTTTGTGCAATGGTTTTCTATCGTCTATTTTCTCAAATGTCAGTTTTTTTTTTAACACTATTGTAGCTTATCAAAACGATTTTGGTGTTTATTTCTATTAAGATAAAAAATGTTTACGTAACCCTTCCCGAAATAACAACAAAGTATTTTAAATATAAATATATAGTAAAATTTGTTTTACCAATGAACACGTTATTAAGAGACGGTAGTAAGTAGATGGGGGTGATTATTATGTATTAAAAAACAAGAAAACATATTTGTAAAACTAACTTTATGTTTATAAGGTTTTTGGGTTGCAATTTGTGGGATAGTGCCGATACTTTTACCCAAGAAAAGAGATAAGATGTTCAGTCTATTAATGAGAATTCAATAGAAGCAAGACTTGATCGCCAGAGAGGAAAGTTAGAAGTGGAGAACTTAAAAACTTTCAAGCTAAAAATACATTAAATAATTAGGTTATAGAAAACAGTAAATTCACGTTACGTCAGTGGTAGCAGATAATTAAATATTATTTTGTAAGCCATTTTGTTTTCTCGTTCATCAAATTCTTCCGCTATTTTGAAAGCCCAATTGGTTTCCGAATTGAATATGTAGTTAATACCTCGAAGGCGTGAATTCTATTTGATGTGTTGGTCCTTATTTAGAGATGGATTGTAATATTAACAAAATGACATTTGTAAGCCTCCAGGATTGTATTATAAATTATATGTATTATTTATTCTTACTTTTTTTAGGTCTGTCTACAATCCTATTTTCAACTTAAAATTACTGGTTTCGACAATCAAATTGTCATTACCAGATTTCTTCCATCATGTAATTAGCTAAATATTTTTTTGAATATAGGGACTCAATAAACTTTTGTGGTAGAGGCAGTAAAAATCTTCATTATTGTAATATCCTTTTGGATGGTAATGGCATAACCGAATTAAAATGGAAACAGTATCTTGGAGTCAAAATTGACAGAAGGCTGGATTGGAATTTACATATAGACTCGGTAGGTAACAGAGCAACATCAGGCATTTATACCCTTAGTAGACTGAATAAGATTAGTGACTTATCAACATTAAAATCCGTCTTCTATGCTCTCGTTTATCCGTTTTTAAATTATGGAATTGCACTCTGGGGAAGTTCTTCAGAGCAAAATATGAAAAGGGTTTCCAAAATCCAGAAGAAAAAACAATTCGAAATATTCTGAAAATGCAAAGGCTAGATTCGTGCACAGGATATATATTTATGAAAGTATTTTACATGTTGTGGCAAATAGAGCGAAACTACAAAATTTTGGACATTATCACTCTTATGAAATACGTAATAAGTATGATTTTTATTTGGAATCGCACAAGTTCAAATTATTTGATAAAAAGCCCTTGTATATAGGGAACAAAATTATTTAACTTTGGTATCAGACTGATGTAAAGTGTTAACATCAACTTTACTCAAGAGAAAATTGAGTGCAGTGCACAAAATATACCGAACCTGTTGAAAGGGCATATGTATAGGTTTTTTTTCTTTCGATTTGTAGATTGTTGTTATTATTTTTCTTTAAGGAACTGTGGTTTAAATTTAAGTTAGATATTCACCTAATTAGTCCTTCTACGGATTGGTGAGTAAATCGAGGTGTAAGAATATATATCTGGCGGAATTTATTGTAAAGAAACAGTAAATCTTTTATATGTTTTAAAATGATCAGATGTAGTGTTTATCAGTAATTGTAACTTTGTTAAGTTGAATTATTCAAAAATATGGAAGAAAACTTTAAAATAGTTCCCATTAAATTTTTTTTTTAAATGGTGTGGATTTTTCTGTATTTAATTATGATGGCATACAGTTGCCCTCTGTGGTAATGTCAAAAGTGCAAAAAAAATAGTTGTAATGTTTTACCATACTTTCCTTATACGTTTAATGGTAACATAAAAATTATGTTAATTGATTTTTCAGTGGCTAAGTAAAGCTTTGAAATCAAGAAAACTCAATCAAGAGTTGAAGTTTTCTGTCCTATGAAGCAAACGTTTGACTTTTCAATGAACTTTTTAAGATTCTTGAGAGTAAGAAATTATTATTTATCTTTAAATGTTAAATTGTATAAGTAGCCTATGAGACTAATCAAAATTAAAGGTAAATAAATGTACCATAACACAGTAAATACTCTGTTATTGAAACCCATCTCGTGTGAGTCAACTCTATTAAAATTATATTCATGAAACGGAGCGTCGGAAATGAGGAAATGTTTGGCTCGAGGGACAACAGAACTTCATAGAATATTTGCTTCGTCTAATTACAACGATATCTTTTTTTAAAACATTAAAAATTATATTGTGGAGGATATTATGTATGACAACTCTTTGGTCAGATTGAAGCGTCTAATTTCCTTATTTCACCCCTTGCCCTTCCTACTAAAACTTTGTAATTATTTTTGTTTAAAACACTTTTTAATTATTCTTTATGCAATTATCATTTCTATTTCTCCCTCTGGACTAGAAATTAATTTGGAGTTTAACATTTTTATTCTCTGTTAAGAGTTTGTAACCAAAACTTTACTAGCCTTGTTCGTTGGAAGATTTTATTCTTGTCTGAGGTAAAGAATAATTGAAAAGTTGTAGAAACTGAATAACTTTTTTTTTCTTTATTAAATGTAAATTATAGGGTAAAATATAATGTTTAAATAAAGTTTAATTACTTAATCACGTCTGATAAGAAGCTTAGTAATGGAAAACAAAAGTTTAGAAAAAATTTTAATTTATGAATTTGTCTTTTTGATTAAATCATTTGAAACAAATTTATTGTCGAACCAGTTATTTACTTTCTTCGTCTGCTTCTCGGAGAGTATACTATTTTTTTTAATTTTTTTATTTATTATTTTTTTAACATTCATACGTTTTTAGCTAGTAATGAAAATACAACAATAATTCAAGTGAAAAATATACGACCTAGACTGGGAATTGAATTCAGGACCTTTGGGGGGGGTTTTTTTAGCTGCAAAGTCAAGTGAGAAGTGTACGTCCTATGCTGGGAAGGGCTATGGATAGCTCAGTTGGTAGAGCATTGGCGCGTAAAATCAAAGGTCCTGGGTTCAATTCCTAGTCTAGGTCGTATATTTTCCACTTGAAATATTATTGAATATAGAGTTTGATTATGCGTCTCCAATACACACACAGTTATCGAAAGGAAAGCCAACATTATCTATTGATAAAAAACAATTAAGTTTTTACAGTTTTCTATTCTTATAGTAAAACTTGAGCACAAATTCTCCCAAATTATACGTTTATTTATTCAAATGCGTTTCAGCGATGAAGTCGCCATCTTCAGGGATGTACGAGCTACATTAACTAAACTATAACTAGACTCGTTGGAACGCTTTTTAATTTATAAATTTACTATTTGTGAGAATTTGTATTCAAGTTTTTTGTATCAAGTATACCAACTCACAAGTCACGCTCAATGTTTATTTATATCATCTTATAATGTTTTTTTATTTTAACTTAACTGAGTTTTTATTATTGTTACAATTTTTTGTTTATCTACTTCCCATAGCATAACTAGTTCTGTTTGTTTTCCTGTGGGTTGCTCATGAGAGGTGTCGTACAAGACAGTTTATATTACAGTATGTAGATTTGATGTTACTTAATTCATTCATTTCCCAACTTGTTTTAATGGGACACTTTTAATGAGTACGAGTGTGGATGTACTCTTGCTGGATTTACACCTTTCTTTATCTAATATCTGCCCTTCTTTCTTATCAGGTGTTTATTAAATAACTCTTCCCTTCCGACCCTGACGCAATTATATTATATTTTTATACAATAGTCACCGAAAACTCAGGTAGGGAAGGTTATATAACAAAACAATTTTAATAATAATTTAACTTTTGTATATTTACGTACACTGGACTTACTTAATCACCATCTATCCAGATCAACACCTGTATATTTCCGTAAAGTATGAATTACAGGCAAATAAGTTGACATACTGACCGACACCAAATATGTATTATAAAGATAAAATGAATTTAAAAAAAATTAATGATTAAACATTTTTAACAGTTTTTCCCCATTACTATTCTTCTTTATCGTCGTAATTAAAGAAGTAATAAGAATATAAAACTTTGTTAAACATTATATTTTACTCTAATATTCATTTACAAGATAAAAGTGATTCAGGTTCTATTCTATAACTTTTCAATTATCGCTTTCCGCAAACGACAATAAAATCTTCCAACAAACAAGACTAGGGAAATTGTGGCGAAGTTACAAATTCTTAGCAGAGAATAAAGACATTAAATCCGAAATTCATTTCTAGTCCAGAGGGAGAAATGGAAATGATAATTGCATAAAGAGTAATTAAAAAGTGTTTAAAACAAAAGTCATTACAAAGTTTTAGCAGGAGGGACAAGGGGGTGAGATAAGGACATTTAGGCGCTTTTACTTTGACCAAAGAATTGTCAGACATAATAACCTCCACAATATGGCTGTTAATGTTTTTAATTAAGATACCATTGTAATTAGAACAAATAATATTCTATGAAGTTCTGTTGTCCATAGAGAAAAACGTTCCTTGTTTCAGTTGCTTCCTTCATGAATATTTATGTAAAATATATATTTTTTATAACGTTGTTTAACTGATGTGTTTGGATAACGGAGTAATTGCCATGTAGTAACAACATGTTAAAAAAATACATGACGATTTTTTATGGGGAAAAAAAATGAAGAGAGGTTTCATGGGTAAAAAAAAATGATGACGCATGTTATTGCTAAAAAATGATGACAATTTTTATGGACAAAAATGTTAATGTCGAAAGATATTTACACCATTTTTTACCATATTTACTAAGAGTTTACGAGTCAGAGATCACCTAAATGAAACATACCACGACGAATGGATGATCGAGGAGGTCCAAGGTAACCCTACCTCAATCCTCTAGATTTTTATTCGTGAGGCCATCTAAAGGCACTTGTATACAACACCCTTGTGGATACAATGGAGGAGCTGAACACGAGATTTTGAATGAAATTGATAGAATTCGTCAGACACCAGGTGTCTTTGATAGAGTACGGCAGTCGATGAGAAGGATGTATGCAACTTGAATGGGCGCCGCCACTTTAAACAGCTCCTGTACTTTGTTTTTTATAACGTTTTGTTTCCATGTAGTTAGATTATTAGTGTTAAATCATGTGTAATTTTTGACCTCGTTAATATTGCTTTTAAACAATAAAATATTATATTCACATTTACAACAATTTTTTATTTATTAAACATCAAATCAGGTGTTATTTTTATGTATTTTTTAATATTTTCCATTTTTATCGATAACTCAATTATCCTTTAAGATAGATATCTATTTTATTTGTCGTTTAAAATATTTTGTAAAATAACGGATTTCGAGATATTTTACTATCAAAAGTTTAAATAGCCCCCATTTTGAAACGATTAAAGGAAATCGGTTGATTATTTTTCTCAAATTGAGGCTTTATAACATTGAGTGCAAAATTTTAATTCCATATCATTTACCGTAAACAAAAATATGATTTTGTTGATGTTTTTGTTTTGTTTATAACACAAAATTATAACTAGATAGAACAATAAGCATTTTAGGAAGTATGTTTATGTAAACGTTTTCAATAGTTTTGATGTGATAGAAGGTCCTGAATTTAACACTCTGTATTATAGAGGAAAAAACCACAATAGCCTCTGGTGAGTGATCTTAACGGGAGTAGTAAAACTTAATAAAACAGGAGAGCTGTGTCAGTGTCAATGTAATCATATTTCCAAAGTCACATTAGTTGAAATAATAATAATAATTAGAGTCCAATAGAAAAGTTAACACTTAATTTTGGTTTATCAGTGGAAGGTGTTGGTTCGATCTTCAATATCTGTATTTGTACTAGATCCAATAACTTCAACTTTGATTTTATTTTTGTTTTATTTTTGTTCTTGTTTAGCGACGAAACGCCTTGCCTTAAAAAAAAAGAATAAAACTGCACAAAATAGAAACCCCTAGCCCTCGAATATTCCAATGATTTTGTTTGACTATCTCTCATCTGTGCAGTTTTGCAAGCCCATACGAGTGGACATATTTTAAACAAATTTGTGTGGATATATTTTGGCCATTTCATGAGACTTTATCATCTTAGTTGGTAACTTAGAATTTGTTTGAACCTACCATAAGACAAAAATACAAAATTCAGATTTTCTGAACATCGGTGTAACAATTAAATTTGGGTAAGATGTAGTCTCAAGGGGCTCATTCAAAACTTGTAGGGAGCTATCTCACCAAAACTGTCGGGGGAAAATCTACCAACCGATTTTGGTAAAATGTAAAGATTAATGACCCAAACCTGGATGCAAACATCACAAGTAAGTAAATTACAGTACATTAATAATTGCAAAAAAGCTAAAATCGACCTTGACTGCTGTCATTTAAACTCAATTTCAATCAAACGCATAGTACGATTTTTTGCACAAATGAAATAAGATTATTGAATATATTTACATATATAAATATCATTCAAAATATTTTATTTTATTTCCCAAAAACCTGTTAAGGTGCAGATACCACCTAATTTCATATAAGAAATACATCTGCGGAAAATTCGATAATAAATAATGAAAGTTCCATATTCATTACTAGCTAATCATTAGTAAAGATATATTTTTCAGATAATGGCGACGAATGTTATTTTTGTTAATATTTTTTTTACGAATGGGTGTGTGAGAAAGTTATTGGAATGTTTTTTTCATAGTTTATTACTATATTTAACTAACATATGTCAATCAATAAAGTAATAATTATAAAATAAGACTGTGATTGTTACCTAATGATAACAAATTATATGTTATACAATACTGCTAGAATACAAAGGTAGAAGATCACACATTAAAAAAAATTCTTAAAGGAACGATCAAAATATTTATTAACATTTCTGTTAATTTTAAAACAGAGATTTGAATTTGTTCTTATTATCTTCTCGATTGTACATTACTATGCTCTCGATGTTGAAGGATGATGCTTGATAGAGTTGTAGATCAGGTATTGACTTAACAAGTAAGCCAGTGATAAGCACATGGAACTGTGCTCCTATCACCGGAAACCCCCCTTCCCTTTCCTCACTATATTATCAGGAGCCCCGTCCTGTATAATCGAGATACTCGCAATATGTAGTCATCTCTAAATCTGGAAGACTGTGGAGCATTACCCAACCGATCTACAAATATTTTGAAGTTATTAGTATTGTGTTCATAATTCTTTATCACATTACCATGTTGTTATAATTAAACATTAAATAATTGAAACTATCTCTTGATACGTCAGCGTCTTTGAAATGAAGTATTATTATTTCGTCCCGAAATTCGATTTGTAACATAGTCTTTTTTTTAGAGCGATACACTTTGTCCAATGGTTTTTCAGCTTCTTCAGGTAAATCATACGATTCCTAAACTCCCTAAAATAGGCCTTTTTTAAGCGATAAATATTTCTCTTGTTGTTTAAATATGAAAAACCTCTCGATCATCATCTTTATAAAATGAGTATAAATAAAGACTCCTAGCTCTCGAATATTCTAAAAGCGTCAAGGTCGGAAAAGAACAAGAAGTGGTCAAGTGAGGCCTGATACCAAAGATAAAAGAGAGGGATCTAACTCAATGCTACATGAAAAAAGTGTAAATCTAACCAGGATCCCTCAGGATCGGTAACCCGGTATTCTCAAAGACACAAGGAGGCAAATTTGGAGAATTGAGTCGATGATGGAGCAGTTCTCAATTGGAAAATTTCGTGTATGGCACGTGTAAGTTATCGTAGCAGAAAGGAATTTTTGTTCTTAAAGTTTGGTAGCTTTTTTATAACACGTGTCCTGTGATCGATTTTCCCTATTCCAGATAGTCGATCAATGTTTTGCCTTTCTAATCCCACAAAATTGTGGTCGTGGGCTTTCCGGTCGAGGGAACAGTTTTACCTTCTATTGATGGAACCATGTTTCATCTATTGGCTTCAAAAACTCTCTAAGTTTGCGTTTGAACATGTTATTCACTTATTTCTATTGCAACACAAACTTATCCATTTCGAACAGTCTCAAAAAAACCTAAATAAAATGGCCAACGTCTAAGATAAAAATGAAACTTGAATGCCGTCTCATATCAAACATCCCTCGTATATTGACTTCCTTTACTGAAACCCTTAGGGGTTGAATACCGGCCTGTTAATCCCGAGGGAGCTCAACTGGATCTACTTTTTCTAAATGTAGTCTTTAGGTTAGATACTCTATTTTCATATTTTAACCAACTCTTGTTTTCTTTG
Organism: Aphrophora alni; assembly: GCA_963513935.1. Lineage (NCBI taxonomy): Eukaryota > Metazoa > Arthropoda > Insecta > Hemiptera > Aphrophoridae > Aphrophora > Aphrophora alni. Next base: position 93,729,165 of record OY740773.1, on the reverse strand, counting down.
ACGCTATTAGAATATTCGAGGGGTTTTTTTCCATCTTTTTTTTTTTGTAAGTCGATGATGACCGAGAGTTTCTTCGCCTTTAACTTACTTTACTTTAGCCAATGCCCGCTCTTGGCTGTTGGGCCATTCGGCGTCGAGCTTCCCAGTAACGACCAATTCTGGACAGCTGGTCGTCCAGCTCGGGGCAGGTTGAGATGTGGTCCCTGTCCATGATACCATCGAGACAAAGCGGACATGTATCAGATTCTGCAAGGCCAAAACGATGGAGATGGGCCTGGAGATAATCGTGGCCTGTCAAGAGTCGGAAGTCAGCCACGGCAGTTGCCCTGTCAGTTGAGAACGGCAGGGGGCCGCGACTGACAAGCGATGCCCACTGTTTTTCTCTGCTGGCTTCCTCGTTCCTTTGTTTGATGTGGTGTCTAAAAGTTGCATCAATAAGGTGCCTGGCAGAGGTGATGCTGGTTTCAACGATTGGTTGCTGCATTTGTGCCCCATTTTTTGCAAGATCATCTGCTCTTTCATTGCCCACGATGCCGACGTGACTCGGGATCTATTGAAGGCTAATTGCCCAGTTATTCTGAAGAAGGTGGGAGTTTGCTTCGCCTTTAAACAAGGAAACTAAATCCTGAAATGCAAATTTATTATACAGGTTATTTCCTATGTTTCCTCTCTTTATATTTTGAATATAATTCATTATAAAAAAAATATTTAGGCATATTTAGGAAACTATACCGGGTGTTCAAAAAGTCTGGAAACCCCTTAATATTAATTTTATTAATAAACGCAGAACAATGAAACTCTAGGATTACGTCCTCACTGTAGTTACTGACTTTTTGGTCATTTTAACTGTCTTTTTTTTTGCTTTGGTGGGGCGTCCTGTGGAGGAAGTCTAAAAAATCTTAAATGTAAGCATAGGTCGAATTATACCTCATTTTAAAGGTCTATGTTAGAGGAACACATTGCCGCAATCCCGACTGAAAAAGGACCATTCGTTTGGAAATGGCAGCCTCTCAAAGTTTGTTTGATTTTAATGCTAATGCAATGGCAAATAATGTTCTTGGCAGAACTAATTACTTGCTAATTTAGATTATTGATAGCCACTGCCCACTGACCTTTGTGGTTTGTCCGATCTTATCTCTCGTACATGTTAAGCTATGCACCCTGACTGGTTCATTAGTTGACAACGTATTACATTAGTTTGTGATATTCATTTTTAGTAAGCTTTACATTAGATTACAATGTCACTTAGTGAGACAGAGCGAAAAACCATTCTGATGATGAGGGGTTATGGGGATAGAACTCGTTCATATGAGGAGGAAGCCGCTTGTTCAATGAAACTTGCCTCAATTGACCACCTATTCAAAAATCAACAGTGTTGAAGACCGTACAGCGCTTTAGATAAATTAAATATTAAGGGGTTTCCAGACTTTTTGAACACCCGGTATATGACTTAACAAACTTTACTTACACTTGAAAGAAGTGAATACGTACTTTACTTGAGAAATAGCACTGGAAAATTTACTGTTTGTAATCGACTCTGATAAAACTGATTATTGAGTATTAGAACAGATGAAAGTATGAGGAGAAATATTTATAGTAAATTCAATGTTTGTGAAAATATCTCGTTGCTTTTGATTGTACGTAACTGGTAAAACTTGTTACTAATTATTGTACCAGTAGTACTTACTACTTAGTCACCATTATTCAGTTGTATTATTATATAGGCCTACTATTACTTAATAATATATTTTTCCCATGACTTTTCTATCACAGTAGTTTACATCTTGTGCCTTTTAAGTTCTATTTCCATATAGCAATAAAGCAAGACGTATGGAAACTAAAGCTAAGCACGAGAGAGTAATAAAACTGTAGTTATGTAGATGATGATAAATTACCGACAAATAAGAATGTCACGGAATGTTATTGATTGTAGCTAGTAGGCCTCGGATTGACTCACAGGTTACACGAGTTTTGTCGTGGAAATAATCTGTGAACCTTTTTTTAACCGTAAACCGTATTAACTCGACACGTTTATTCGTTTCAATTTCCGACTTGGAAATATTAAAGAAAGGATTTGGATAGTGGTACAATTAATCCCTTAAAGTGCCACTAACCAAATTAAAGTGCCTTGATAACCAATTAAAATGAATATATTGTAATATTATTTCAATCAACATAATTCTTATGTGCATGCTCGTGTGTTTGGGTGTGTGCATATGTATGTCAGGTGTAATTCTAAGTTAGGGTTGCGCATAACCATGATGAAACAAATCCCAGCAACTTTTTACATTTGTACTAATGTCTTATGAAAATTTTAAGATAAACTTATGTAATGGGTGGGAGAGAATTTGTTCATAACACCTAAATTATTATTTTAATTTGTTAATATTACCGAACGATATTTATGTATTGAAAAGAAGAAAAACTCCTCCAGCGCCTCACTTATAGTGAGTACGAGTGTTGCAAACCCGAGAACCGATAGCTGGATCTACACCTTTCTTCATGTAGGCTATGGTTAAACCCTTCACTTTCATCTTTCTATCTGTTCTCTCTTGACCAACCCTTGTTCCCTTCCGACCCTGACGCTATAGAGTATTCTAGCGCTAGGGATTTGTATTTTATACTTTTTTTTTCTTCTTCGTTTATTATGCGATGATGAGCGAGAGCTTTTTCGCCTTACACTCTTTTGAGATGAGTATTTCAAAACAGACAAACACCGTAACGCTTCTTTTTCCTACGAATTTTACATGTGAGTTTTTACTCAAAAATGTTACTTTTCATAAATTTAATGAAAACTAAAAATTACATGGCTGATATCCATAGTGAATTTTTAAGGCACCATAACGTGGTGTGCTCTTATAGTTTTGTTTTTTTATCGTTGTGGTAGAGGAACACGGTTAGGTGTTCAATTCTTTTCAGTTCTTACAAATTTATCTTCAAAATTGTGAAGATAAACCGATATAAAAAAAAGGAAATTTTTGTATAAACATCCAAATTATCATTTTTAGAAAATTAACATTTTAAAAACAATATAACTTACGTTCGATAAAAAAATAATAAATAAAATAAAAAAATAAAATAATTAAAAAAAAAAAAAAAAAAGACGAAAAACACCGTTCTTAATCAATAATTTCAAACCGTTCTCACCTTAATTCTGTTTTAATTTCTAAGAATTGTACATTGAATTTTATAAAAGGCGTTATATTTCATACATGTGTGAACGTGTGAATAAGAGAATATTTATTCAACATTTGTGGAGTATCATATTCATAGACAGAATTGTGTCCTTGTACAATAGACACAAAAATATCAACATATCAAATTCATATGTTTTTAGAGTAGTCAATTTTTGTTATACTGATCACTATGGTAACAATTTAGATAATAATTTCCAGTTTTGTCTCAATATATTTTTAACAGGATTTAGTTCATCTTTCGTATGTATAACAATTTTTCTATTGAACTTCACCGAAATACCGTGAAAATTATTTTCTCCTTCTTTCAAAAGGAAGTTAAAATTGACTAAATTTTATTTGTTTTTAACATAGAACGAAATAAAGTACATAAATGTCTTTAAATTAAACGGGATTTAATAAAAAAAAAAACCTTTAAATTAACCAATATTCTTACTTGTTAGGGTTCGAAGTGGTCGCCATTATCTTCCTGGAGAAGCAGTAGTCTTCCTCTATGCTAAGAACGACATTTCTTAACGTCTCGACATTTATCTCAACTGCGTTTTGAATAATTGTTTCTATCAATTTCATTTTTTACGACTAAAGTTCTTCCTGACCTCTTGATGTCTTCAACGGACCCGGTAGTTTCATACTTACTATCAAGTTTTTCATACGCGACTACACTGCACGGTCCTTCCGTCAAATCGTTGCGACTTGGAAACTTTCTTCACTCGGCTGATAAATTCCGTTCTAATTTATAATAACACTGAATCAATGCGATGCGTGTTTGTAAAGGTATTCATGATGGAATTTTTAAAAATATCAATTAAAAATTGTAAACTACTTCAAGTTCTACCACCTACTAGATTAATGTCTTTGAAATTAGTTAAAAAAAGTCTGAAAAGTCATTGCTATGGTAACAAATAAATATCAGTGACGATAACAGCTGATGTTTTAATAAATTCCAATTACATTTGGACCCAATAAAGAGTTTTTCTTGGATAATGGGTAACAATTAAATAGCAGTGACAATAACAGCTGATGTTTTAATAAATTCCAATTACATTTGGACCCAATAAAGAGTTTTTCGTGGATTATACAACAAAAAAGAAAATCACAATTATTAAAAATGTTAACATATTTTCGAAAAACCCGCTATTTTTTTCTGACACCCAAAGCGTACAGATTTCTAAAATAAGCAGTGGAAAATGTGTGTAGGTTCAATCATTGCAAATTCACAAATTTAAAATAAACGGAACATTAATTAAATTAAATCTATATATTGGTAATATAACATGCTCGACTTAGATAATAGATTCTGGGAAGTTATTAATTAATATTATAATATTCATAATGTATGTTTATAAAAAGTATGTATTTTAAACATTCTTTTGCTTCTTGAATTATAAATATCATGAAAGTGTCCTTGTAATTCTTCCTGTTTACATTTTCACTAGGTGGTTGTTTCGCCAAATACTGTTCCCTTCATCAGGTGTAGCATTCAACACTTAAATACAACACTGAACATTACGAAACATAATACACGTTATTAAAATAACCGAGACTTGCTCTTCATTAGTATGTTTAATAAAATTGTTCGGATGTGACCACATGGTCGTGCAAGTAATCCTTCCAATAAAAGACTGAAATAATCTGTTGATTTTTTTATTTTATGAATCACAAAATGGACGTTCTCTTGATGTACTAGAAGAATGCACCATATACACACCCCAGATATCCTACTTAACGAATAGATAAATTTTGCACCCATTTACGATATACTGTAATAGCTTATCTTTGAACCAAAATACAACCATATCAACAGACATCCTACTTGTGTTTTCAGTCTTTGATCTGTAAAATTACGTGCATGATCATGTGTCCGCATCCGAAAAAAAAATGATTAAAAATTGTAACAAAGAAAAAGTTTCAGATAATTTTATTATGTTTATTGTCTTTCGTATAATATTTTCAGTGTTGTATTTAAGTGTTAATACTTGAAGAAGCCGACAGTGTTCGGCAAAACAGTACTTTAGTAGGAAAGAAGAAACAGAATTGCAACGATAGTAATTAGGTATTGTACATAATTGAATTGAGTTTAGTTATAATGGTTAGAGCACTGATAGAGGTTTGACCTCTAGGCGTACCTTGTTATTTACATGGAATGTAAGGTCAGAGGTCAATTGAAATGTCTGTTGTTATTCTATAAATAAATTTCAAATTGTTTTTATATCTTACATACATAAAATAACCATTATTCGATATTCCTTGCCTTTTGTTTTTTTAATGGATGTAATTTGCTATTGTTTGTAAAAGTCTGTGACGATAAAACCTAAGCTTAGATTATAACTTTGTTTTTGTTAATAAACATTATCATTTAATCATAAAAACACAATTTACTTAGTCAAACAAAATAATAACAAATATACGTCCACGAAATATTAAGTAAATTAAATAATGAATAAATAAGTGAACGTAAAGGAAGATAAATAACGTTAGGATCAGAAGAAAACCAGAGACCAGACAGGAAAGATGAAAGAGAGGGTTCTTCATGGAAAAAAGGTGTAGATCCAGCTTGGTCCTTCGGGATTTTAACCCTTGTAATTACTATAGTAACCCCCTGAGGACATTTTCCATCATTTGTGTATACAAAAATAATACACAATGTTTCGATATAATAGTTCATCTCTATTCTAGTGAAAAAAGCCAAGAACATGGAAAACTACACAAACTACTACATTTTCGGAGTTAGAAAACACAAACTCAACTGGCTGGAGGCACACTGCTGGTGACTCGCTAAAACTGCGCAAGCTCAAGAGAGAGGGAAAACATACCGGCTCTTGACAAGGAAAAGTTCGAATTTAATGTGAGAATTTCCTCAATTTGCCACACACTGAACCCATATTTGTTTTAGTTGAGCCGTGTATGATTTCTTGTGTTGTGTAGGCCTACTGCTTTTCTGATTTTTATATATAGCCTATAGGGTGTATTTAAGTATGGAAACGTCTTTATACTCCATAACTGAGAGATACTTGGAGGCAGAAACAAATACAAATCTATATAGTTTATAAAATTATACTTTTTTTAGATTTTCAATTTTTGTCCTCCATCTTGGATCCGCCATATTGAATTAAACTTAATTTTTAAATAAGAAAATAGACACGTGATTAATGATTTTCATGTACATTTTTCCAAGAAAAACTAAATGTTTTTGTTCGGTAAATGTCTTTGTTCTTAAAGTTATAGGAATTCAAAGTTGCAATGACAGAAAAATCGCGTTAATAATAAAATGGGGTAAAATGCGCCTTCCAAACTTTTCTTTTGTGTTTTTCCTACAAAATACATCCAATAACGAACCAGAAAACAATTTTTAACCACTACAATTTAATTTTACAGGCGAAATGAGTAGTTAATATGCTGCATTGTTGTAAACAGCTCATTTAAACTAGGCCTACTTTCATAAACGGATATTACTTGAGGTTAGCACATTGACAATCTGTAGAGGAGAAGCACTTTGAACATTTATTGTAGAATGGTATGCTTTCAAAATGTATTGTATTACTAAATGTATGATCGAAAACATTTAAATTTTGTCTCTACATTGAATATTCACTACCACAAACTAGTATAATTTTAATTTAAATAATAAAGCTATAAAACACCTCAAATAAAAGTGAAAACCTCATTTAAAAAATTAATTTGTAAACCCTGCTGAAGAGACTTTGAAAAATCAACTGTTTATACAATTGTTAAGTTGGTAACGAAAGTAAGTACAATTGACAATCAAAAACATAACCTAATAAACATTCCAATACTTAAATCAGATGTTTATATATTTAAAAAAAATTGGTTTCTATAGTAACGAATATTATTACATTAATTTAAGAATCACAAACATAACGTAAATAGTATAGAGATAGACATTCCCCATTTTTCACCTTTGGAATTAGAAAACCACATCCTTAATATCGTGAGTATTGTCATTCTATAATTGTTGCACTCGCAATGTATGCAGAGCGATTCAAAGAGGATGGCTTTCAATATTATACACATCATCACGAGGGGCACTTAAGTATTACTAAACAATAGTATTGTTTCCTAATTTAATGTTTAAAAAAATATGTACTATTATCTTTGTCCAAAAAATTAGTTCATTTTCAGTTTTCACATAAATAGAGAATATGTGGTCTAAAAATCGATAACATTTCATGTGATATATTCGCTTTAAGGCCTCCTGAAATAAAAAAAAAAAAACTGGTTTTTGAATTATTTCTATATATCTGTCGTACGTACAGTGGTTTACAGTCCGAACGCGTGGAGCGATTTTAATAAAATTCTGTATTTTGGTATATTTTGACCATAATTTGAGATTACTTTTATTTTTCGTAACTCAAAATTTGTACATAGCTGTTATAAAAAAAAAAAAAATAAAAAAATACGATTTTCTCAAAATCAACTATTGCGATTTTGATCTAATTTTAATGATGTGTAGCCTGCAAAGACCCAAACAAAACGTAATGATAGCGATCTCTCTAAAATTGCTGTTTCGTGAGTTATCGGTACAAACCTAAAAATCGGACATGAGGCCGTTATAAAAATAGTTAATTCTCAAAATCGATATCGTTCAAATTTTATTGAAATTTGAATATCAAAAACCCGTGTGCAAAATTGCAAGTATAAAAATATTACGGTTCATAAATAATTCGCAATAAACAAATAAAAAATAACTGCCGTCATTAAAAACTCGACTTCAATCAAATACGATTTACGTTTATTGCACAAGCTTGAGTAAGTTTAGGTAGGCCTACTTATTTAAAGACATCCTCCATTGTTCATTTTTACTTCTTGGTTGGCACCGAGATTTTTGGCGACTTAGTTTAGTTTTATTTTTATTTGGTTTTGGGGATGATTGAGTAAGAAAATTTGTGCAATGTTTTTGCACTATTTATTTTAAAGTGTGACTTGTTCACCACATCCTATGGAAAAACCGTTACAGAATCTTTAAATTATTAAAATAAGAAAAATAACCTTCCTCAGTTATGAAAGTCGGTCAATATTTTGCCAGGGAATAAAAAGTAATTTACAAAATATTCTGAGAGGTGAAGACAATAACATGGCTTCAGCTTTACAACAGCTGTTCGTACTGCTCAAGGCGTCAGGTGTTCATTGTTTCAGGGACTAAAGGTATTTTTTTTATTCAATCGAGAGGTAAATTTGTTTTCTCCCTTCCTGTTTTATATTAGGGAAATAATTTAACCCTTATATTGTTATTCAAGCGGAAAATATTACATAAATTATTTCATCCAGCTGATTTCTTATTTATAAATGTAATATTTTATAAATGTCTTACTCTTCAGCTTTTATTATTTTTCCATCTATAAATCTCAAAATTACACTTTTAGGAAAATGGCTTCTAAAATATTTGAGTTTTTAGCTTCTGTAATGGCTATTTATTATTGTAATGCATTTTTAGATGATTGATTTTGTGGCAGATGTAATCGAATTTTCATTTATTAAAGAATAATTTTCATTATAAATAAATAATTTTACGGTACGGCGAAAATATGAATATTATGTTAAAATTAACAATGTCCACTAGCATTAGTAGATTTTATCCTTGTTATTATTATTTCTTAATGAAAATAAATACTTCCACACGATAAAACAATTTTGAACTTCAAGCACCATGTAATGCATTATTTCCCAGAAGTCTTTCACTTAAAATGAACAACACTTGTGGAAACTTCAATCGCCAAATATAAAAACTAGTTGTTGGGCGCCACCATGGTACGTACCCAGTTATATCTAACAATGTAATACAAAGGGATACCCAAAATTTGGGTTCTTGGGCTTCAAAAGAAATGTAATAAATCAAGAGTGTTCCAGTATAACAGTAGGTTTAATCAAGGATAGGTTTGTTTAAAACAGTTGTTCACACATCACTATTTTATTGACGTCTGCTAGGCTCCAACGGGCCTAGTAGATGTCTGTATATTAAACTCCTTTCACTCGTAAAGTCTTTTTTATACAAAAACGATAGTAAGCGTTTGATTAAACCGTATCAATCATTTGAAAAATTCATTATAATCAAATAACTTTCAAACCGTAATTTGTTAGATATTTAATTATTACATTTTTTCAAGTCATATCCCTGCCGTTATTATGATCTGCAATATTTGGTCAGTAAAGACCTTTTTAGTAAAGAGTGAATTTTTGAAAACGTACCACTTCTATTATGTAAAAGACGGAAAGAGATCTGCATAGTCTGTTCTCGGTTATTCACCTTTAGAATAGCTATTTACATAATAAAAAACATCCTTCCCCCCTCCTACAGGTCCATCTCAAAGAAATGTGTGATACATACGGCGTGTGATACCTCAAATTAAAGCCCTTTAAAAACCACGAATTTCTGTTATAAGAAAATTAAAAATCGGTTAACGCAATCGTTCGTTACGTTCAAAAGTATTATTCTGTAAGTTATTTTCTAGAATTTGATAAAAATAGATTATAGCACTATGAATATATAATCTATTTATCACTAATATAGCACTATGAAAGCGAAGAAAGCTATTTTAAATATCATTCAAAATATTTAAATCGATAAATTGCAAAAAGTTTACTTTCTACACCAACTCTTGTCATATAAGATATATATTGGGCAAAAATATAGTATAGGGAAATTAATTTTGCAAAATGCATTTAGTGTAACCCTCAGGGAGTACAGGCTTGGCAATCCCGAGGTAAACTTGTTGCATCTACACCCTCACTTCTAAGAGGTTCCTAGACCAAAACTTATTCTTTTCTGACTCTGAAACTATTAGAGATACTCTAGTATTCGTTGACTAGTGGTCTTTATTTTATACCCTTTTCTTCCTTCTTCTTATAAGACGATGATGAACGAGAAGTATTTTTAGAAAAACATGGAAAAAATAACGTTTAGGGAAATTGTTTGTAAGATTGCCGTATTATTTTTGAATTTGTGGATGAATCTGCGGGAAAGATAGTGCATTTTTTTTTTTAATTTTTATACAGTTTATATCTACACTATGTTTTATATCGATCGCTTTAAATGATAGAGATTCATAAAAATGACGATTTGGATTTGTTTTCATGTTCCTCAATACACAGGTTTCCTGTCCACTGCAAAGCTAAATATACTCTGCAGTCTAGATTTGATACCTTGGACGTGGAAGTTGCCAAATCCTGTCTAATGACTCTACTTAATGACGGAAGTAATGTTTTATCTAATGCGATAAATTCAATTAGAATGGGTGTGTTTCTTTTACGTGGTGTATATGTGATGGGTGTTTTGAGAAACTACCCATTTTGACGTTTTCTTAGCAGAGAAAAGTAATTTTTGGTAGTATATCTGTCTGCCGGCCTTGTAGTGTCCTACAGATCAAAATGGTCTATTGATTAAATATTTTATGTGGGTATATTTTGGCCATGTGTTTATTTTCTTTCTAGATTTTTGGATAGGTTAAATGTTTTGACTATAAACCACAACATTTTAATGTTGACCAATTTTTCCTTCTTGTTGAAAGGTAAAATCTCTCCGTAATCATTACCTTATAAAAAGAAAAGAATATATAATAAAGCCTCCCCTCCCCCTTCCAGTTCTCGAATACTCTAATAGTGTCAGGGTCGGAAGAAAACGAGAGTTAGTCAAGAAAAACACGATAGGAAAGATGAAAGAGGGCGATCTAGTCCAAGACATAGTGAGGAAAGGGTGTATGTTTATCAAATGTTGCTTAAATGTGGACATTTAATTTCCTATTATTTGTTTGTGTTTTCACAAACATATTTTCACGTTTCACACATAATTTATTGAAATCGCTTTTGCCGATTTCTAGATTTTGGAATTTTCAAGACAAAGAAGAAACACACTTTTTAGATATCTTCCAAGCTTAGATACATGTTATAGAATATTTTAGTCGAGGGTGCTGGGATTGTCGACAAGCCTTTAATTTTCTAGTTGTTACCTGGCTGTGGATGGTGGGATATTAGTAAATTCCTAGGAACGAAGAGGCAGATGGCCTTGGGAGAAAATGTATAGATAACGACTTATCTTTAAAATCTTAAAGGTCTGGAAACAAGTGAAAAAATCCACTTATTGGAGACGACATCCTAGACTCAGATTATCCAAAAAGTTTGTTGCTTTCTGTAGCTAGAGAACTTAGCATCTCACAATGCTCAGCAGGATAGCTTTAAAGGTTGATAATGGGCTTGCTTTGTGAACTGCCTATTGAACTACCATCAAAGGCTGAAACGTATTTTTGTCGCTTTTGCTAAGTGACTGTGTTTTTAACATACGAAAGATTGCTATACCGTGGTTGTGTATTCTTCACCGCCGCAGATTTTAAGGAATGGTTTTCAGAAGAATCATAAGCTTCGTAAGGAGCTTGTGCCTGGACTGGGTGTAATGACAGTAAGGTAGTCTTTTTGTCTCTCCTGGGTTGCGGTGAGGAAAAAATCCTCAGACTCTAGTGCAACACAGAACATAGGACAAAACCTTTTTAATTTTGTAATAACCTATAACTCTTAAACCAGCTTTTTGAGATGGGAACCAATATGTTTTTTGTGTATCTTGATATCCTACATTTTAGTAAAATTTAATTAAAATTTTAAAGCAGTTTTTGAGAAAATTGGAATTTAAAATTTTGTTTTCCATCCAAAATTTTGAACTTAGTGTACGGGCTTTCAGAAAATGTATACGTTTATTATAAATACTGATGAACTTATTTTGTTACTTATACGCTTCTGTACATTAAATTTAATAACCGTATTAGAATTTACTCCAAAATTAGTTCCAAATTAAGACGAGACCAGTCACCCACAACATTGAAATGAGGTTTAACCTCAAATAGAAAGTAACGACATCACGTGATCTTTACATTTTAATTCCACTCCGAGCTATTGTAATCATGTTAATATGTAGTTTACTGCTGTTCTGTGTTCGATGCTACCAGACTAATCCAATTAGTCTAGTTCAAAGTTTGCCAATTATCCGAATTGTTGTTTGGAAATTTCATTTTATTATACTCGTATATTAAATATTTTACTTTCTCCATAATCTATAAATGAAGAATAAGTGTTGTGTGCGCGAAAATATTTGTTTAATGGGAAATATTCACTTTAAAAGTGAGTTAAGTAATAAAATAGCCTGTTGTGACAGATGATGTGTGGTCAGCATATCGATCTCCCGTCTCCATAATTCCAACTTTCGTTACCAGGATTCGCTACTACTGTAATACTATTTCGTAGCCCCCTACTCTTCTCACAATGCTGGTTTAACTTCGAGAATCCCCACGGGAATGAATCCAGAACCGCTTGCATTCAAGTAGATACCATTAGCCACCGCCTGATTCCCTTCTTTAAAAAAATCGGCTTTACACTAGTCACTATTCACTTGGTGTTTGAAGTTTTTGTACCATTCTCCATTTCCTAAAATTCTGCTTCTTTCATGATGTAGTGTTTTGATTTTCCTGATTACTGACCCATTTTTTAAATGTATTATTTTATATTACATTGGTTCTGATCTAATTTGATCGGATTTAATTTGGTTTTTGATTTAATTTTGACGTTTAATTTATTTATTTTGTTACATTTTTACAGATTAAGATGAAATGGATATACAATACTACATTTTGGATGACGTTGATTATTTGAAATTATTTTAATATATATTTAGAATTTTGTTTTTAATTATTTATATTATGAACAACGTAATATAATTGAATGAATAATGACGATTTTCTCCTTTTTTTCTGACCAGGATAATATGTTATTAATATTTGCAATGTTAAAACGAAATAAACTCTAAAGGCTAAACGGTTTAAATTTGGTATGAAACTAACTGTGTACTATACGAAAGATATACTAAAAGGCAGTTTTGTTTGATGCTCTTATTCTTCAGGAGGTCCAAGGTTCTGTATATTAGATTTTTTAATTTAGGGTGAAATTTTTATGGAATTCTAAAACCAAGTGGTCTGGCCAGTCATCTGACCAAAACATTTTTCTTTTCTTTTTTTTAAATTGAATTTGTTCAAGGATCAGGGATTTATTTTATTCAATTAAAAATTGTAATTTATATTTATTATTAAATTCTGATGGAATGAAAAAAGAAAAACTATCTGGAAACTTATTATGTAAGAGTGTTAAAAATTTGGTTAAAAATTAAAAAAATTTACAGGACCTCAAAAAGTTAAAATTTGAATTTATCATACATTTTTGATGTAATTTAAAAGTAACAACAACAAAAACAAATTTCTTGACACACTTTTTTAATATATATTAAAAAGTGTAGGGAGTTTTGTGGATCTTTTCCCCTTTTTCTTGTTCAAATAAAGAAAAATTCAGGATTCTTTGCTGTATAAAAAAAGGAGAAAATAAAATTATCTCTAGTACTAGAATACTGTAATGCGTCAAGGGTCGAAAAGGAACAAAAGTTGGTCTAAAGAGCATTGCTGATAGAAAAGCAAAAGTTGGATCTAACCCAAGGGTACACAATGAAAGGTGTAAATCCTGCTTGGTTACCTCAGGTTTGCCATACCTGTACTCACTATAAGTGACCCTCTGATGTTTACTTAGATTTATTATACTTAAGAAAAAAATAAAATAAAATGTTAAGTTACCATTCAATTTTAATGAAATAAAAAAATTCAAAATAAAAATAGATCTGCTAGATTTAAAAAATATTTTGCATAACTGTTGACACATTTATTTAATTATTTCAAATTTAAAAAGGTCCTAAATATTATTATGTTACGAGAAAAATTTATTTGGATTTTCATAAAATTAAAAATCAATATAGTTTCGACCGCACAGTTTTCATCACTATTGAAATAATGATTTAGTTCTACAAATTTCAACAGATCCTGCATTATATACGATCCCAATAAATTGTCCGATAGCAGTTAATATAATAAGGTGTTGGAATTAGGTTTGATTTATCGTAAGTAGATTAGGGTACCATCCCACATTTCCTCACTCTTTTACATCTAGATTAAAATAGTATTTCGATAAATGAACTGCCATCCTGATACGCTACTAGCCGCATCTAAAGTTTCCATTTCTGTGTTTATTCACGTAAAATTTATTCTAGCTCTCAGAAAGAGTTTACTTTCTACTTTTATTTGGAAAAATAGAGTCACTTATTTATTTATGTAAAGTGTGAAATTGTTCTCGGGCTATCGGTTTTTACATTTAAAATATTGCAATGTTCAACGAAATTAACTTTAAGGGGTAAGAAGTTTTTTTTTCTTGTTGCTTTAAGTTGAAAATCCTCTCGTTCATCCATCGCCTTATAAAACAAAAGAAAATAAATACCCATAGGCCTTGAATGATTTAATAGCCTCATATTTCCATTTTTTTGTTTTAAAGTACATTAGTTATGTTAGTGTTGACTTGGGTTTTTTGATCAAATTAGTATTAATTATTTTAGATGCCCAGACTCACAGGGGATCACTTATAGTACAGGTGTACCAATCCCGAAGGGCCTAACTGGACCTACTCTTTTTTTTTCAAGTAGTCTTGGATTAGATCCCTCTATTTAGTTTTTCCAATCTGGTCTCTTTATCAATCCTTGTTTTCTTCCGAAACCTGACGCTATTAGAGTATTCAAGGACTTTATTTAAGGAATGCTAGGAGTCTTATTTTGTATTCATTCTTCTTTCCTTTTTTTAAAGGCGATGATATCGAGAGGTTTTTCCCCGTATAACAGTTAGAGGGAAAGAGTGGGTTCCTTGCTTAGTTTACTAACTTTAGTTTCCTCCAATTTAGTTAGATTTTGGTGACATTTCCAACGTAAACAAGTCTGGCAAATTGGAAATAAATTATATTTTAGGAATAACCACCACACAATGAAAATGATCTTTGAGCATAAATAGTCGATTATTATTAACTGCGTTTTACTTTTTGGACAAGTTTATGCTACAAGTTCGCTCTTCTGAATATGTAAATATATAAATATTTTTCAAAATAATAAATTATCACAAAAAGTTCTTAACTATGCCACCTTATCTTCCATAAGAAATACAGATATTTACATTTCCTAAAACATTTTGGATGAGAAAGCGACAATTACTATTTTGATGTTTATATGTAGGTTATGTGGAAAGTTAGAGCAATATTGTTTCAGCGTTTATTCATGTATATATTTGATTTATTCTTCAATAGTTTATGTTTGTTTTACAGTATCTCTATGAACTGTATTAACTACAACCGTAACGATGACAACATAAATCTGTCGATATGTGGCATCCTTTCAGAGTGTCAAACACCTCTATTTGTCCATAAGTCTCGGCTCAATCAATTCGATTCTCATGCTTCACAATTCAATTTCATACTTGGCATTCTTCCCGTGTATGCGCACAGCGGTTTGAGATTCTTTTGTCAGTTCTATCGATAAAACATTCTACTTTCAGATCTTAAAATATAATACCGTGAAGCGACCGAATTTTTCCTTTCTTGCTCTGGGGGTGTTTGTCAGCTGTTCTTTTATCAGCTGGTTTAATTGCTTCGTATTATTGTTTGCAACTTAGTATTAGGTTATGTTATACACCGCATAAAATACTCTGCGTAAAAGGAGAAAATAGTGTAGTTTAAAATAACTGTACCTTTTCTAATTTTATTGTTTCTTCTAAAATTGTCTAAATATTCTTATAACGTAAACAGAAATATACGTGTATGATATATCTAGTGTTTGTTGTTTTTAAGAGTGCCTTCATCTTATCTCTGGAGCATTTATTTCAAGCTCAGTCTCGAACCTACTTGCCCGAACCTGTAACCGTCTCTTTCACGACGAAGTGTTGGTGAGTTTAATTAAAACTAGTTATAAGCTAGGAAAGTCGGCGCACTTAAAGCCTTTCGGGACAACACTGACTCACACCCAAAAAATAGAAGGAGGAAGAGAGTTCATCCACTATCAGCAGCACCACTACCACCACGAAAGCTTTCCTCAGTGTATGCCTCGATGACTGAGCATGCTCCCATGGCACCATTATTGACTATGACTGAATTTTCAGCTTCGTCCCACTGTCCTGAATGGTTGCAGCCCCGTGATACCAGATAAACAGAAACACTCCTACCCACCCCCACGTAACTCAAAGCCCCTACCCATCCATCTATCCGCCTCCCTATCCATTCAACCCCACTCAACTTCTTCGTCCTCGGAATCCAGTTCCTACGTAATCCAGGTTTAACTCCAAGGCACGTCACTAATACATCATGTCCCCAAAACTCACTCATTCTACCTCTTCCACTTGTACCACTCCACCCTCAAAGACCCTAAATATCTCAACCCATTCCCACTCACTAAATCTTTCTCATCAAAATTTACGCCCGTTCCTTCTAAACTCTCTTTACATTCCATTCTAAACCCATTCTAAGTTATTCACTCCAACAACACTTGTCTTTTATTAAACACACAAAAACACGCGCGCGCGCACACACCTCGACTAAGACAATACCTAGTAATCTGTGTCCCAAACGGTTTCATCTAATTTACGAAATTGTTTTTAATAATTCATTATCTAATCGGTACGAATGTCGTCAGAACTGTACTGTCCCGTTTAGCATCAGAGCTCTGCGGATCTTCGACACGGCCCAAATAAACACTTGATGGTTCTATTGTGCAACACTCCTGATGTAGTATTTCCTCAAGAGTTAAGGAACGTAACTAATTATCCACTCAAGTGAGATTATTTTCACAGATAGTCTTAAACTAGACAATATAATCAGTTGTGCATATTACTCATTGGGATGGGTGTATATTGATTACCTTCAGTTTCTAGTATTTTACTGCCAAACTCTTGCTTTTTTTCAAATATCTTATTACATTTCCATCATTATTTTTTATATTCCAAATCCAAAAGTGCTCTACAGGCTCTCCACGATATGTATTGTAAGAATTTAGAATTTAGAAATTAAGAAGCATTAATTTAGGTTTCAACTAATTTTATTGTAATATTGTATGACACTGGCAGCTGAACACTTACTTTCGCAGCTGAACTCAGCTGTCACGTGAGCTAGTTTTGAACCTTTACTTAAAAACTATTTAGTTTTGTTGACTAATTTTTAAATTCATATTGATAATTAATTAGAATTTACTTATTTGTTTTTCCATATACAAAAAAATGAAGTTTTTGTAATGTTTACATACTTCAATATTTTAAAAAATAAAACTGTATTCCTATAAATTGCTTGTTTAATTTTACATTTTTGAAAAGAGGAAACAAAATTAGTTCTTTTATGTATTAGGGACGACTTTTTCCATACACTAAAAGTTAAAATAATTGCTTTGAATTTAAGAAATGTTTTAAATCTTTATAATGTTTCAGTTATGATTTATATTCTTTCCTGAAATAAATTAAAATTAAAAAGTTTTGATAAATTGTTTTATAGAGTTTAACGGAGAGGGGGAAATCCTTACACGCTATCCAATAAACCCTCGGCAGTTAAGACAGTTGAAAGTTGCAAGCTCTGTAGTTAATTTAAATCTACCATAACTGTCCCGCCATATGCACAGCATCTTTATACCAGACTTTAAAGATGTGCTCTCAAGTTATATAGAACGTGGGAATATAAAAGAGTTATGAATGGGGTTCAAATGTTATTTGTTGTTTTAGGCCACTCAGCGCGCCACACAGCCAGATGCAGTCTTAGCTTGTAATCGCTATTTTTATTCCTCGCTGTTTCTAAATATAGATCATCATATTTAGCGATGACAGTAATTTGTTGGTCCAGACCTCACGAGAGGTTCAAGGGCAGGCTGTCTTGAGGCGAGATGATATGTGATGGGATAAACACATGTATTGAGCTCAATTTATACGATTTAACTTATAACGATCTAAACTGTTATGTTGACTACTTACTTTCTAAAAGTATTAAAGTTTATAAAATGTTTCAACTTCAATATTTACGTCAAACAAACATCTATTTAAAAATAAGGCTTTATATTATTAAAATATATCACACTTGATTCCTTGATGTTTTAATCATTCAGTGTGCTTTTCTTATAAAACCATCTCCTTATAAAAAAAAAATGAAGAAAAGTACATAAAATAAACACTCCTAGCCCTCGAATACTCCAATAGTGTCAGGGTCGGAAGGAACAAGAATTGGTCAAGAGAGTAGAAAGAGTGGGATCTAACTCAAGACTGTACAGTGTACATCCCACGGGAAGCCTATTTCGTACTCATTACAAATGTGGTCCTGTAATACATTCAATAAATCGTTCTTTTGACTTAACTTATGGAGGGGACAAAACAACGGTAGGCCTATTGTTATGTAAATAATATTATATTTGATTTTTTTTGTAACCTTATGAAATCGAAAAGTTAATTCAATTGAAAACAACAAAACCATTAACCCAAGAAATTTATATATTTATTTTTATTTTTTCTGGTATAAATTCTTTTTATCATTCCTTATGTCCCACGGAGCCTTTACAATGTTTTTCCTCGTTCAACCACATAGTTGTACACGGTACATCCCAATCAGCTATTTCTTGATATATTACAGATTATTCTGAACTGATAGCTCCGAATTTCTTTCCAAAACCTAGTATGGATCTAAATATCAATCAAGTTTAGTTTTTCCATTTTACAATTTAAATCTGGCTTCCATTTCTGTTTGGCATCAAATACTTGGGTATGTTTGCGTAAGTGATTCTCTGTGAATCAATTTCTAATGACATCGTATTTGGGAAATTAATATTAGTCGATTTCGTTTCATTTAACTTTATTCTCTAACGTTTGTTCCACTCACTTCTTTGATGGAAATTTATAATTTGTGTGTAGCCCTCTCAAAAGTTTTTCCAACTGTCATTATTACAGTGTCATCTGCAAATGTTGCAATATTTACATTAGCTGAAACTGGAATATCTCTTGTAATAGTAACGGGCCCAACACGCTTCCTTGTGGAACGCCCGCTGAAATATTTTAAATAAATATTTTTTCAAACATGACGTAGTTAATATTCACATTTGATTGACAATTATCCAATTGGCATTTTTGGTGAAAATTAATTTTGGTTTTTTTTGGATGAGTCAGTGAAAATGTTTCCACAATGTTTTTACACCAGTTAGTTAAGTAAATCAAGTGTTTGTATTCTTTGTTGGTAGTCGGTATTATGACATAGTTTTATAAAAAGACTCTGTAATTGTGACAGGCATTGTGACTTCTATTTTAGTATTTTTGTCCACTAATCTTATTGTAATTTAAATGTAATTGTTGCAATAAACATCTACTTGTAATTATATTGTTTTAAATTTTATGTACTTGTGTTGGGAAATAATGAATGAATGAAAATAGTGATTTTATTTCCACCACAAACAAATTTTTGTATTCAGCTCTTAATCTTCATTTTAAAAGTTTTTAAATATACTAACAGATTTTTTCTTTTTTAAACATTTTACCAAAAGAAAAAGTGAAAAGAAAAATAATTGTACAATAAAACAAATATGAAAACCATAAACACTTCAAAACTATTAATACATACGAGTATATCAAAACTTTTATCATAAATAAATTCTCATTTTAATTTTAATTATTATTATTTTGTTTTATTATTATTTAATTCCTCCTCTTAAAACTAAAGAATAATTTCCATTAAATTAATATTAACTATCTTAACATTTTCCAAATAAATACAAATCATTATAGTTTTATAATAATAATAATTTAAAAATTGAAATAAATTTTAAGAAATCTATTAAATTTAAGTTAGAAATCGTTTACTATTATTACACCCCAAAAATAATTAATTATCTGCATTTCAATGTCTCTCGCATATAGGCCTATTTCGCAATATTTTGCCAATCCTTGGCGTTGTAATTGTAATCGTAATTCTGCTATGCTAGGTTGCATTATTATTTGGGGGGGGGGAATGTCCGCTAATATAGGGGATAGGGAAATACGAAATATAATGTTTCATTTTCGTTGAAATCACAGAGCGAACAAAAAGTTTCTATTAGCAATCCAGTGTTTAAAATTCAATTCAACTGCCTAAGTTCTAGCTTTAATACACATCTAATTATGTACTTTACATTGATTTCGCTTGTAGAAAGATTTAATTTAATAAATTATTTAAAGATGGTTGTTTCTTCACGTTGTCTTAAGAAATTCGTGACACACATAATAACGTAAAATTTAATATAATATTTTGCTTTAAAAATAAAGTAATTGAACATTACCGTCTCTTTTCAGCAAACTCATCTTACAATATAAATATTTCCCGAGTTTCCTCCTACTCCCGTTTAGACAGCTCTAACTTTATTATTTATGCCCCCTCCCCTACTTCAACTCTGATATATATTACCTAACCTAACCATGCACGAATTAAGACTACTTTTTACATGAAGGCTTCCACATTTTGCACAACAGCAATGTCCATTAAGCGATGAGTTTAAGTTCTCTTGGAGTTTTTATAGCTTGGGATTTGGACATAAACAGTAATTTGTTCTACAATATTGCTTTGTGTACGACAATATAATGGTTCCATTCAATTGTGAGAGCTTTTAATCTTCATCGCGTAGGTTATAGATAATGTTATTGAATTTAGGAACATATTTCACGATTTTAGTTACATTCTATTAGATAAATATTTATTATTTTATATTTATATTATTATATTATTTTTCCAAAAAACGTATATAGAGATTTTGAAATCCCAAAGGGTCTAGCTGGATCTACACCCTTTTCCATATAATCTTGGGTTATATCTCTTTCTTTCATCTTTCCTATCATGTCTCTTTCGACTAACTCTTGTTTTTTTTTCTGATCATTATTCCAGTCTTTATTTTTTGTTCTAATTTTCTTTTCTTTTCTTTTAAGTTACTATCAGATGATAACCCAGAGGTTTTGCCTTTAAACAATCAGAAAAAAAAATAGAAAAAAACGTTTTCTGGAATGATATTAGTCTGTCGTCTCTTCAGGCTCTCCAAACCAAACTCGAGTTCAGATTTAGTCAAATTTGGTATGTTTGTATATTTTGATCACATTAGGGAGGTTTTTTTAAAAAAAACTTACAAGAATAACTTAAAATTTAAATTTAGGCGCCATAAAAAACAAAAAATACGATTTTTTAGAATCAGATTCGATAATTTTGATCAAATTGTGCTCTAGCGTAGCTTCAAGGACCTAACAAAACCAATTGGTCGCCATCTCTCAAATTCCGGTTTGTGAGCTATCGTTAAAAAACTAATAATCGGCGATGATTTTAGTATAAAATACGTAATTTCTCAAAATCGGTTATGTAGATTTCGATTAAATTTTAAACCAAATCTGTGATACAAAATGGCAACGTTTAAAGTCACCTGACTCCAAAAAAGGTATTTTTGGAGTGATGTTTTTCTATCCTCGTTGAGTGTAACAATTTTAATCATACTCAGTATTTGGACATATTTACATTTTTTGATAACTCAAAATTTTAGGGTAGCTGCCATAAGGAAAAAAACAAATTAATTATTTTTCAAAATCAAATTTAATGATTTTAATCAAATTTAGACTCAAGTGTAACCAAACAAAACCATCTATCCAAAAATGTCGCCGTCCATTTCCATTTTTAGAATGACTAAAATGATATTTTTGGTGACGATCATTTTGGTTGATTCTTATTTCGTTTTGAGGATGGGTTAGTGAGAAAGTTAGTGCAATGTTTTTTTTTTTTATTATTTTTTTTTTACCATTTATCTTGGTAAATATTTAAAGCATTTTACTTTATCTCAATGGATTGGAGAGTGGTTATTCAGTAAGTAGGTATTAAAAAACATAATAATAATAAATGGTTAAAGGTTAGTAGAGAGGAAGAATATTATTTTTAAATACCAGTAAGAGAGTAATCTTCATCGGTATTTTATAACAAATATTCTTTTCTTTGAATAAAGAAATGCAGATCTTCTCATTCAACTAATTACTCAGAGCAAGTATTAATCCTTCATTTCCTTTAATGTGTACCAATGGCTTGACTTGAGTATACGGTGCTCTTACTGATTGTAAAAGCATAAAAGACTCTACAAATGCGACTAAACTTTTCTCGAAATATTTCCATTAACATAGTTCCACATTTTAGTTGAATGGATTTAATCAGCTTGGGCTGAGAGGAGTAAAATAAGCAAAATAAGTTTTTTGAGGGGGTTTTTTTTAAGTATGCTGTGTTCCTTTAAAGACTTTTCCGTACATTGAACGCACGTGGGGTATTTAACTGCAGTTAATTAAGGTTTACATCTCTCACAATCCCGAGGGACCTTAGCTGGATCTACACATTTTTCATGTAGTCTTCTTATGTTAGATTCCTCTCTTTCATCTTTTCTTGACCAACTTTTGTTCTATTCCGACCCTGTCGCTATTTAAGTATTCGAGAGTTAGGGGATTGTATGTTCTTTTCTTTTCTTCATAAGGTGATGATGACCGAGAGGTTTTCGTCCTTAAACAACAAGGGGAAAATCTAATAGATTATTTTATCAGAGAGTATCATTTATTAACTTTTTTATCCAGTTTCAAAATAGATTGTATTTCATATAGTTTTGCATAGTTTAGAAACTATACAAGTAATGTTAACCCCCCCCCCCCTCCTCCAAAGAGTGTTAACTCTTGTATAACCGAGAATTTGTTTTAATCTTAATAAAATACGAAACAAAAGAATAAATAGTAATAAAAAAGATTATTATAGGTAATAATATACTCTATAAGGATGGTTAACTTAACTGAACTATTTTAATTTAAATGGGTGCAAGAAACGCACACTTCTCCGCTATGTTTCAATACATAAAACATTAAAAAAAGTAAATTGTTTATAATTTCATTTTCAATAAAAATAATAAACGAATAGAATTCCGGAAAACTCTGATTTTTGACATTTATCGTCAAACTTCCGAAAAGCGATTAATCTGAAATTAATAAAAACCAAAATTTAGTTGGTTTTAGCAGACCCCTCTTTCACCAAAAATTCACTGTTTCTGGTGCAATTTGTAATTAAAGTTGCATATTTTAAAAAAATTTGACCTGTTATATAAAGGTCAATTTTTTCGTAGTAAATAGACAATTTAGCGTTCAAAATATTCGACACTTTGATATTTTTTGATAATGTATAAATTTAACAAATTAATTCGATTTGTCTCTCCCTCGCCCTTCTATAGAGGAAATAGAATATAAGTTTGGGGACAGATCTGTTGGTTTTCCTATTTTTGCATAGTTTAGAAACGTTACTTGTAATGTGATGTTAATAAAATTTCTAAAAAGAAAAAAATTGTAGGCAATTCTATATTTTATAAGAAAAGGTAACTTAACTGGTTTCGTTGAAATACGTGGAAGAATCTCACGCGTTACCTAAAAATATTATAATTTTTCGTTAAACTTCAAACCTGTTAAACTTCGCCACGACTCTGTTCCAATACATAAAACATTTAAAAAAGAAATTGTACCCAAATAACTTATTGGCAATGTGTGATTAAAGTTACAATTTTTTTCTTTCAAATTACCTTTATATCAGGGTCAAACGACATCAGTTAAACCACATCAGATAATTAGCGAAACACTGCACTGTTGAACTACGATATTTCTTTCTTTTTTTTTAATCAGGTCAATTTTAATCATAAAATAGTAAACAAAAAACAAATTGTTGATAATTTTGCGTTCAAAATATATAACATCTTGAAATGTTTTGATAATGTTCATAATTAACGTAATCATTCAATTTGTCTCTCCCCCCCCCTCATATAGAGGGGAAAGAATATAAGTTCGGGAACATTTCTTTTGGTTTTCTCAAAGTGTACTACTGTCCAGACAATGTCTATGCGAAATTCAGCGGGTACGACTATTTCTCTCTCTTTATTTGTTGAATCTTAATATTTTTTCCATATTTGTGGTCGTTGCGACCACGTGTGGCCATACAGGACGCTGCGTATGGTATTTATTTGAGATAATGGCGTCGGTGAATATTGATGATATTACGTTATTAAGGAAATTTTTAATAATAAATGTTTAGATGTTTGTAATCTTCCTCATGAATGCGCCGACACCCAAGACTACCCATTTTGTTACCATTACTAAGTAGGGTGGGGACATACATATGTGTGTGGTGTGTGTGCGTGCGTGCGTGCCTATGTTTTATGAAAAGCCCTAGAGGTCGCAATTGTAACCCGATTACGCTCAAATTTGTTATATAGGTTAGGATTTTGATTGTATTTAGACTATGTATTGATTTTAGTCAGAAAGTAATTGGTAAGAAAATTTCATAATTAATTGTGACAAATTTCATATTTAAAAATTTGTACTTATTAACTTGTAGATAAATATGGTTCGTTTTGTGCATTTTAAAAATCTGCACCTTATGGTGTCTACACGAGTTTTCTGTAATTAAATATAAATATAGAGTAAATTATACCTAGAAAAACAAAACGTTAAAAATGTAACCTCAAAATTTGACAAAAAAGACATAAGCAGCAATAATAAGTGCTTAATCATTAGACTGCTTCGACACCAATTATCCCTCATAAGGAATATAATTCGTGTAACTCGGCAATAAAGAATATTAGGTTTTTTAATTTAACGTGTAATTAAACTTCGAAGATCAAACGACTCATTTGGGAAGGAGCATAATGAGGGAAGGGGCAATATGGTTTAAGAGCAGAATACAGTAGTATGTAGTTCAAAGGTAACGTCCAAATTCCCATTATCCACAAATTTCTAAAGAAAAAAGTTTCAAAAGGGAACCGAAATTTTGCTGTTGTTGCTTTTTAATGGATTTTATTTTATTTCTTATTTACAAGTAGTATTAGAGACATTTCTTGCAGTGATGGAGACCAATTGTGTTTTTAGACGTATGTGAGATAGTTAATGCAATGTTTTTGCGTTCTTTATTTTCTACCTGATACCCCAAGGAGCTAACAATAGTTAGTACAGGTGAAGAATCTTGAAAAAGACTGGACGGTTTTTCATATAGTATTGGGTTAGATTTCTCTTTCATCTTTTCTATCAGGTTTCTCTTAATCAACTCTTGTTATTTTTCAACCCTGACGCTATTAGAATATCGAGGGGTAAGAGTCATTATTGTTCTTTTCTTCCTTTTTTGTAAGGCAATGATGGAGATGTTTTTTCGTTATTAAAAAACAATAAAAAATTTGTATTATTACTTACATGATAATTTATAAGAAAGAGAAAGAAGTTCGATGGAAATTTGTAATAATAAAATGGAATTTGTATTTGATTTTGTTTTTTTGTATCGGAAATAAGTAAACAGTGTATATCTATAATTACTTTATTATAAGTTGGTCTTAGCTTTGTTTCTTCAATTTTAATCTAATATAGAGTGTATTCTGGCAATATACTAAGCCGCTTTAAACTGAATGAGATATTTGAGTAGTACGTTCTGCCAATAATCAGCGTTTGGTCGCAAACATGACTCCTCTACACATGAGATGTGATTTTAAATTGTCTCTACGAGATAAAAAAAGTATCTAATTGCGTCCAGAAAGCTGTCGTAATCGCAACGCAGAAAGCATCTGCGGATAATAAAAAAAACATTTACAGACTTTAAAGCAACTTGGTTGTAGGGTCTGTCAACTAAAACACGATCATGACCTTGGTTTAAGATATATATGTTGAAGTGCAACAGTTGTTTTATGTGAATGCTTGTACAATCGCTATGTTTGTGTTATACTTTATTTATAATGTGTGTTGTGTTAATATTTTGTGTTATAATTTATTTATAATGTGTGTTGTGTTAATACTTTGTGTTATAATTTATTTATAATAGTCGTGTTAATTACTTTGTGTTATAATTTTTTTAGAATGTATGTTGTGTTAATACTTTGTGTTATAATTTTTTTAGAATGTATGTTGTGTTAATACTTTGTGTTATACTTGATTTAGAATGTGTGTTGTGTTAATACTTTGTGTTATAATTTATTTAGAATGTGTGTTGTGTTAATACTTTGTGTTATAATTTATTTAGAATGTGTGTTGTGTTAATACTTTGTGTTATAATTTATTTAGAATGTGTGTTGTGTTAATACTTTGTGTTATAATTTATTTAGAATGTTTGTTGTGTTAATATTTTTCTATACAATGGTTTCATCATAAAGTTAGACAATTTGTAACATATTTTAAATGTTTGTTTCAGGTAAGTTTTGGCAGCTTATCGACGTGCATGATTACTTAAGTACGTCTTTGTAAGTACCTAATTTATGAGTTAGTTTTATCTAATAATAATAGCAGCGCCCACTGCTTTGTCCATTTGTAGTCAGGTTAATTATATTTCAAACGTATAAAGGAATATCAATAAGGACGTCATTTACTGAGGCATTTTTCTTTTACATTTCTCAATTAAAGTAAAATAATATATAGGTCCCTTACCACTAAAAAAGAAGAAACAAAAATGAAAAGTTACCAAAAATGAACAAATGAGCAAATCTGACGAAACTATCTTACGAAATTTTGAATTTGAAATTAAAATTACATTGCACCGTAGACAATAAATGTTTTAGTAATATATGGATGAAAAGCAAAGTTGTACCTAAATATATTTCGGACTAAAAACACAGACAAGAAAAGCAGAGAAAATATAGTTAAAAGAAGAAATTAGATCGTTGTACAATTAAAAAAAAAAAAAAACCTTAATAAACAACTAGATGTTACCAGCGGCTTCGCATGTGAATATTTGAGATTCACCATTTGTTAAATTAGCTACATAATGCATATTATGGAAATAGAAATTAGCTCGACAATTATAGTTATTGAGAATCTTTTTTTTTTAATACAAATTTTATACACATCTACATTTAAATATATAATCATACATCAACACTTTGGCCAAAATCAAGTTAATAACACTTTTCAAATTTTACACATTCATCTAGGCTAGGTCTAACCTAGCTTTGTGTTGAATTGTTAAAGCTGATGGTCCTAATCGACTGTTTTAAGTGTATTGGTTGTTATGGTAACTAAATTTGTATGTATAAATAAAATTAAGTTTTAAACATTTTACTAAATGATCGCCACACTGGTCTTAACCAATCTTTGTGTTTAATTATTATAGCTGATGGACCTAATCAGCTGTTATAAGTGAGTAAAAAGAAACTAAAAACAGTCGTACAGATTTATTAGTATAGAATTAGAAATCTGATCGGTAATTATATAGCAGAGTAGCCTCACTTCAAAATCAATTTTTATGGGTTTTATTCGTCAAATAAATTTTTTTTAAATATTTTATTATCGAAAAAAAGTGTCGGAAAGATGATTACATAATATAATTACACAAGAAAGTCTTAATCAGAGTCAAATTCTGCTGCAAATTCAGTAGAAGAGGAATTTATTGAATTTAAATGTATTTCACTCGTAATTCGCCATAAATGATGAAAACGAGTATTATACTCATTGTACTTTCTTTTAAACATAAATTCGGCTATATGGCCATGGAAATGTTGCTTTGAATTTCCATATCGCGGCACATTTCCTCGCACTTCCCTCCATTGGCGTTCAATTGTCTGCGTATGTGCTTCAGTGTCAGGATCAACAAAATTGTAGGAATGATTCACAGTCAAGTGCTGAAAGCCTTCTGTATCTAAACTAAAGATAAAACTAAAGACAAATAATTATTCTGGGTTTCTATGATTGGTGTTGATTTGTACTTTTAAAAGTACATCAGGCTATTAGGCCTATAAACTAGTTCGCTTCTGGGTCTTAGGAGGTTAAGGTGGCGCCGTATTTTCCTTGTTTTATTTATTTTTTATCCTCTACTACATACCTTACTTCATAAGAATAAATAATGTTTTCTTTACTGTAAATATGTAGGGCTGTATTATTATATGTCACGAAAGGTTTGGCAAGGTTGGAAGGTGGTATAAATGTATATATAACCACCTGGCCAAACCTTCCGTACGTGTATTGAAGTGAATGCCATGAGTATGAAAGATAACACAGAGTTAATTTTTTCACGAACAAACAACTTGTGTAATTATATTATGTAATCATCTTTCCGACACTTTTTTTTCGATAATAAAATATTTTTCCAACATTTATTTGACGAATAAAACCCATAAAAATTGATTTTGAAGTGAGGCTACTCTGCTATATAATTTTACCATCTGCTCAGTCTGAAATCGCAAAGAACATTAGAACTCGTGATACTCTCGCAATGATTTTAAAGATAATTTTTTTGGGCGCATATTAGGTTTGTTTAAACACAGAATCACAGAGTAGTTGCCGACTGATTTGTGATTTATTTACTGCGTGAACGTTGACTGCTACAGGTTTATATATTTTTTAATAACTCAGTTTCCTTTTAAGATATCAATATGAAACACAGTCTAAAACCTTCTTCAAAAATACTGTTAAAATCTTGCTAAGTTTCACTGAGATCGGTCTAGCAGATGTTGTGATAGCCGCGAATAAAGATCTACCTTTACGGCTGCCATTTCCTTATGGGGAAAATACATAAGAAAACCTTTTTATTTTCATAACTCAACTTTCTTCTGAGTGGAAATTATGATTGAATCAATTCTTATTAAAATTAGTTTTAATAGTTTTAACAGCTGAGGACAAACATAGACACCCCTTAGAATTTATTAGTAAAATATAAGTTTTACTAAATATGCACGATTGGCATCATTTGTAAACACTATAGAATTAGCTAGTCTTTTACATAACATATGTAATAAAAATCAAACTAAAGTTACGTAAAAAAATAAAAATACAGTGTTACCTAGTAAGAGAATATTGAATTCTGAAATAAAATGTAACCATGAATTTTATCTAAGGATTAATCATTAAAACCGATATCAAATTTCTAGAATAGGAAACAATCGTGTTAAATAAATGCCTCAAACTGCGTAAATAAAAAATAAAAAATCTTCAATATTTACACTGCAATCCAAACCCTACCCAAAGAAACAGAAAACGTAGTTAGAACCATGGCAAATCAAAAAATCTTTGGAATCCTAAACAAACCCTTTTGGAACAGAATAATGGATTTAAAATTCCCAAAAATATAAATTCAAACAACGAAATGACCTCATTATAAAGCTGAAATGTCAACACGACCGCCATACTAACAGAATCTGAATATGCTTGTAAAATTCTTCATTTTATCAACAATAAACAAGGACCCTATTTTGGACTTCGAAAAATAATTAAAACGTTGCTTAAATGTTAGTAAAAACCTGTTTATTGATACTGAAATACGTAATCTATAAATGATAAAACACTCTGCCATTACTTTGAGAGGTCTACTTAAAATTGAGAAACCCGAAATACCAATGAGCGCTCGTGAATTTTAGTAACCACACCATCATACAGTGATTGAGGAACTGATAATCTTACTTCAGTTTATAAATCAAAAGAATTGTTATATATTTAAGGAGGAAGGACGATTTAACAATGGGTTCCACTTCTCTAAAATACTACCAGAAATATTGTTAAACCACTTTGAGAATATACACTCCGATAAGAACAAAAAATATAAAACGTCGATGACTCGTTTCCTTTATACTGGACACATTAAAATGTTAACCAACTATTTGAATAGAGTACACGGAAATAATAAATTCACCCTCAAGATTCAAAACAACAAAAACAACGTCCTACTCACTACTGAATTGACTTTTGACCTATTTTTGAGTTTACACCGTTCATAATCGCAAAACACATCGAAGTACCGCTATAACTTATTTTCTAATAGTGTATGTTGGAAATCGATTGTTGCTATTGTGTTAGGTAACCTGATAATGTCTAACAATGCGAAACCGTCAGACAATCCTGGCCGACTTGATGGAATAGCCGCAATGCACTTAGGCCTGCGTCTTATCTTAATACATATTCATAGAACTCAAGTAATTTACATAGAAATGCATCCATTTGTAGCCGAAGGAAATTATTTCTTTGAATATTTGATTGGCACAAAGCAAGGTTTTGTTGAGGACTTAAGTTCTTATTGCCCTCCTCAAAACCTTCTTCCCCAACACATCTTTTCAGAGCAGAAAGATTTAATTAAAACCCACGCATTCGTAATTGATGAATAATTTAATAAGATATTCTTCTAACTAGAAAATATATTGCCCCCCCCCCCTCCATCTTCTTTCTCGTCTTATCGCAACTTAGGCGTCGGGTTGAATAACCTCGTAATAATAGTTTTCTGTGAATGATATGTTAATTGTAGCGTGATAACATTGTAGCTAAATCTGTTATTCCTTACGTTAAACTTTAACACCCTAACCTGACCTAATAAAAAACACAACTTAATATACCGTATTAAGTTGAAACATTTTTAGTATTATAACTTTACGATGGTGTATAATTGCAAGTTTCATAGTTTATCGATTTCATATAATCCAGACTACGAAAAGCTGATTTTTGTAAGTTCCAAAACTGACAACTTCCTGGTTTACAAAAAACATGTGGTTCTATAGCACCCAGGTTATACAATAGACTTAGAAATAAAAAATTCAAACAATTAAACCTATTAAAAATAGAGATTAGTTATTTAATTTAGAAGATTCTAAAAATTGGTTAATATATCCAATCATAATGGGTTGGTTTTTAAAGGAATGCTTATGTGCCTGATATGAGTGAATTTTATAAATATGTATGTAGTGTATAATTATGTATAAATACTTTTAACATGTTTTTATTATTTCGCTTTCTTGTCTGTCTGTTCGGTACAAATTTTGCAATAGATTTTAAACTAACTTCCCGACTTTAGACATAGCTCAGAACTGGATGATAATGCAATACGAATTCGCTTTCTTGTCTGTTCGCCAATCGCTTCTACCAATTTCGTATAAATTATAGTGAAATATGAAAAATGACCCAAACCCATTTGCAAAGTCATAAGTAATATTAAGGAATGGTTAAGGAATAACCTCAATAACTAAATATCTAACGAATTCCGTCATTATGTAGCGTTTCAAAGCTTCACTTGCAATCTCTGCAGACAACAAGCGCCACTAGTAAATCACGTGATACGCAAAGTTCAGATCTAGTCTCAATGTTTAAGAAAGCTGAACCTAGACACGCAGTTATCTTAAAATCTTTAAAATTAAATAAAATTCAAAATTTACAGGAAAGTAACATTTAACATGGGCACAAGCCTATCTTTAACTCGTTAAACTAATAAAATAAATTTTGCCAACCGCGCAAATGCGCAATACGTAATAAGAAAATTATCTTGGTTCTCGCCTAGCAAGGCTGATTTTACAAAGCAACTTATTCAGGTAAAGAAATATTTCACTCTTGTAGTATTTTATAAATTATAGAACCAAGCAGCTGTTTTAAATGAGTTTTCTGTAGTTAAAACCAATTGTTTAGTGTAATTTTCTGACTATAAAACTATTGTAATTTAACTTCAAACTTTTAATTACAAAAACTTACTTTGTTGAAACATGAATAGAACTACGTAATTAAAAGAACCTTGTAAATAAGACATGCGAGATTAATGTGTCAATTTGAGCTATTTAATATTTCGAAAATCCACATTAAATGAAACTTCAAAATTCTACTTAATTTAAACATACTTCATTGTTATTTAAAAATTCCAACTCTTTCCATTTAACTGTATCTAAATAATAACCTATTGTATTTATTATCTCACCAACATATTTAAAATAACAATTTAAAACAAGAAAATAATTTTGTTATATCTTTCTTTTAAAACGTGTAACTACACTGGTCCCAGAATTGGGATATTCTAACATTTCAACCTTCAACCTGAGAAACATTTCAAGCATCGATTAACCGATTTTGAAATAACAAATATTCCTTAAACAAAACTTTAAAGTGTAAAGCTTAATTACTGTATATATTAACCATAGGTGCATGTTGGATGTTATTTTCTAATATAGTAGTATTTCAGCTTGAATTTGTTTTTCAGTCCTTCAAAAACTCTACATTAATCAAAATAAATTTAATTTTTTTTTCTTTTAAAAATAATAATAATATTCTCTATTTAGGGTGTAATTTTTATTACAGAAATTAAAAATTAAATTTTAAATTCGTCAAATGAAAGGATAAATCCTTTAACATAAAAATTGTAAATCTTAATTTTGAAAATATAAATTGTATGGCCTAATAGTAAATTGTCTAACTGATTCATTTATTTTTGTTCTTTTGATTTTCATGTTAACACATTTTTTATATACAAATAAGAATGCATAAATGTGTGCTTTAAAAAAAATTTAACCACTTTTAAAAACAGATAAAGCAAACACGAAGCTGCAGGTATTTCATTTTAGTAAGTTAAATTTGAATATTTCTTATTTGTGGTTTCATGTAAATTGAACATGCATTTCTTGCATTGTAGCTCTTTACGCATTCAAATTTAAAGCTTTCATTAAAAGACCGAAAGAGGTGGTGCAATTTAAAAGCTGTATTAGGTTATACGTTATATTAAAAATCTCTGATTCTTAAACATTTTGGCATGATTTTTTTCTGATGAATCTCACGATTTTTTGAATGTTGGATGTCATACTGATCCTGATTACAATTCTTTTTAAACAAAATTAATAAATTTATTAGGCAATACTATTAATTGAGCTTTAATGTAAAATATTAGAAGTTTCTTCAAAAATTACCACAATTAAAATTGTATACAAATTTAAATATGGATATCTAAACATTTTCAAATGACGAGATAGGTTGGCTGTACTTCAAATAAAAGATCTTGTAAAAATGAACCTTTTTATTTACAGTTTTATGATAAACTTGCTGATGGCCCCAGTTTCACCTGGAGATAGTTGAGATACTTTTATATATAGAAATAATATTTGTAACAGAACCATAATATTGGTGCTATGGAAAAAAAAAGTATGCCCACATACAGCAACACACAAATATTCATCAAAATTATTAACAAATATTATGATACTTGTTTTAGGGGTAAAAACACCCTTGCGGTGGAACATTTTTAAAGAAAACCTTTCTTAATACGTGTCAACAGACCTACCACAAACCATGTTAAACAATGAATAGCTCTAGGCTTCTTGGATCCCGAGATATACTTTTAGGAGTAAAAAACATCCTTGGAGTAAAACATTTTCAAAACCCTTTCTTAGTACGCGTCTCTAGACCTACCCCAAACCATGTAAAATATTCATAGCTCTAAGTACTTGGATCCAGAAATATGCTTTTAGGGGTAAAAAACACACTTGTAGATGAACATTTTCAAAACCCTTTCTTAGAACGTGTCTACAGACCTACCCCAAACCATGTAAAAAATTCATAGCTCTAGGCTTCTTGAATCCAGAGATATGATTTAGGGGTAAAAAATATCCTTGGAGTAAACCATTTTCAAAACCCTTTCTTAGTACGGGTCTACAGGCCTACCCCAAACCATGTTAAAAAATTCATAGCTCTAAGCTTCTTGAATCCAGAGATATGATTTAGGGGTAAAAAATATCCTTGGAGTGGAACGTTTTCAAAACCCTTTCTTAGTACACGTCTACAGACCTACTCCAAACCATGTTAAAAAATTCATAGCTCTAAGCTTCTTGAATCCAGAGATATGATTTAGGGGTAAAAAATATCCTTGGAGTGGGACGTTTTCAAAACCCTTTCTTAGTACACGTCTACAGACCTACTCCAAACCATGTTAAAAAATTCATAGCTCTAGGCTTCTTGAATCCAGAGATATGATTTAGGGGTAAAAAATATCCTTGGAGTGGGACGTTTTCAAAACCCTTTCTTAGTACACGTCTACAGACCTACTCCAAACCATGTTAAAAAATTCATAGCTCTAAGCTTCTTGAATCCAGAGATATGATTTAGGGGTAAAAAATATCCTTGGAGTGGGACGTTTTCAAAACCCTTTCTTAGTACGGGTCTACAGACCTACCCCAAACCATGTTAAAAAATTCATAGCTCTAAGCTTCTTGAATCCAGAGATATGATTTAGGGGTAAAAAATATCCTTGGAGTGGGACGTTTTCAAAACCCTTTCTTAGTACGGGTCTACAGACCTACTCCAAACCATGTTAAAAAATTCATAGCTCTAAGCTTCTTGAATCCAGAGATATGATTTAGGGGTAAAAAATATCCTTGGAGTGGGACGTTTTCAAAACCCTTTCTTAGTACGGGTCTACAGACCTACTCCAAACCATGTTAAAAAATTCATAGCTCTAAGCTTCTTGAATCCAGAGATATGATTTAGGGGTAAAAAATATCCTTGGAGTGGGACGTTTTCAAAACCCTTTCTTAGTACACGTCTACAGACCTACTCCAAACCATGTTAAAAAATTCATAGCTCTAGGCTTCTTGAATCCAGAGATATGATTTAGGGGTAAAAAATATCCTTGGAGTGGGACGTTTTCAAAACCCTTTCTTAGTACACGTCTACAGACCTACTCCAAACCATGTTAAAAAATTCATAGCTCTAAGCTAATTGAATCCAGAGATATGATTTAGGGGTAAAAAATATCCTTGGAGTGGGACGTTTTCAAAACCCTTTCTTAGTACGGGTCTACAGACCTACTCCAAACCATGTTAAAAAATTCATAGCTCTAGGCTTCTTGAATCCAGAGATATGATTTAGGGGTAAAAAATATCCTTGGAGTGGAACGTTTTCAAAACCCTTTCTTAGTACACGTCTACAGACCTACTCCAAACCATGTTAAAAAATGGATAACTCTAGGCTTCTTGAATCCAGAGATATGATTTAGGGGTAAAAAATATCCTTGGAGTGGGACGTTTTCAAAACCCTTTCTTAGTACGGGTCTACAGACCTACTCCAAACCATGTTAAAAAATTCATAGCTCTAAGCTTCTTGAATCCAGAGATATGATTTAGGGGTAAAAAATATCCTTGGAGTGGGACGTTTTCAAAACCCTTTCTTAGTACACGTCTACAGACCTACTCCAAACCATGTTAAAAAATTCATAGCTCTAGGCTTCTTGAATCCAGAGATATGATTTAGGGGTAAAAAATATCCTTGGAGTGGGACGTTTTCAAAACCCTTTCTTAGTACACGTCTACAGACCTACTCCAAACCATGTTAAAAAATTCATAGCTCTAAGCTTCTTGAATCCAGAGATATGATTTAGGGGTAAAAAATATCCTTGGAGTGGGACGTTTTCAAAACCCTTTCTTAGTACGGGTCTACAGACCTACTCCAAACCATGTTAAAAAATTCATAGCTCTAGGCTTCTTGAATCCAGAGATATGATTTAGGGGTAAAAAATATCCTTGGAGTGGAACGTTTTCAAAACCCTTTCTTAGTACACGTCTACAGACCTACTCCAAACCATGTTAAAAAATTCATAGCTCTAAGCTTCTTGAATCCAGAGATATGATTTAGGGGTAAAAAATATCCTTGGAGTGGGACGTTTTCAAAACCCTTTCTTAGTACGGGTCTACAGACCTACTCCAAACCATGTTAAAAAATTCATAGCTCTAGGCTTCTTGAATCCAGAGATATGATTTAGGGGTAAAAAATATCCTTGGAGTGGAACGTTTTCAAAACCCTTTCTTAGTACACGTCTACAGACCTACTCCAAACCATGTTAAAAAATTCATAGCTCTAAGCTTCTTGAATCCAGAGATATGATTTAGGGGTAAAAAATATCCTTGGAGTGGGACGTTTTCAAAACCCTTTCTTAGTACACGTCTACAGACCTACTCCAAACCATGTTAAAAAATTCATAGCTCTAGGCTTCTTGAATCCAGAGATATGATTTAGGGGTAAAAAATATCCTTGGAGTGGGACGTTTTCAAAACCCTTTCTTAGTACACGTCTACAGACCTACTCCAAACCATGTTAAAAAATTCATAGCTCTAGGCTTCTTGAATCCAGAGATATGATTTAGGGGTAAAAAATATCCTTGGAGTGGGACGTTTTCAAAACCCTTTCTTAGTACACGTCTACAGACCTACTCCAAACCATGTTAAAAAATTCATAGCTCTAGGCTTCTTGAATCCAGAGATATGATTTAGGGGTAAAAAATATCCTTGGA
This sequence comes from Aphrophora alni, assembly GCA_963513935.1. NCBI lineage: Eukaryota > Metazoa > Arthropoda > Insecta > Hemiptera > Aphrophoridae > Aphrophora > Aphrophora alni. Next base: position 93,693,058 of record OY740773.1, on the reverse strand, counting down.
GTGGGACGTTTTCAAAACCCTTTCTTAGTACACGTCTACAGACCTACTCCAAACCATGTTAAAAAATTCATAGCTCTAGGCTTCTTGAATCCAGAGATATGATTTAGGGGTAAAAAATATCCTTGGAGTGGGACGTTTTCAAAACCCTTTCTTAGTACACGTCTACAGACCTACTCCAAACCATGTTAAAAAATTCATAGCTCTAAGCTAATTGAATCCAGAGATATGATTTAGGGGTAAAAAATATCCTTGGAGTGGGACGTTTTCAAAACCCTTTCTTAGTACGGGTCTACAGACCTACTCCAAACCATGTTAAAAAATTCATAGCTCTAGGCTTCTTGAATCCAGAGATATGATTTAGGGGTAAAAAATATCCTTGGAGTGGAACGTTTTCAAAACCCTTTCTTAGTACACGTCTACAGACCTACTCCAAACCATGTTAAAAAATGGATAACTCTAGGCTTCTTGAATCCAGAGATATGATTTAGGGGTAAAAAATATCCTTGGAGTGGGACGTTTTCAAAACGCTTTCTTAGTACGGGTCTACAGACCTACTCCAAACCATGTTAAAAAATTCATAGCTCTAAGCTTCTTGAATCCAGAGATATGATTTAGGGGTAAAAAATATCCTTGGAGTGGGACGTTTTCAAAACCCTTTCTTAGTACACGTCTACAGACCTACTCCAAACCATGTTAAAAAATTCATAGCTCTAGGCTTCTTGAATCCAGAGATATGATTTAGGGGTAAAAAATATCCTTGGAGTGGAACGTTTTCAAAACCCTTTCTTAGTACACGTCTACAGACCTACTCCAAACCATGTTAAAAAATTCATAGCTCTAAGCTTCTTGAATCCAGAGATATGATTTAGGGGTAAAAAATATCCTTGGAGTGGGACGTTTTCAAAACCCTTTCTTAGTACGGGTCTACAGACCTACTCCAAACCATGTTAAAAAATTCATAGCTCTAGGCTTCTTGAATCCAGAGATATGATTTAGGGGTAAAAAATATCCTTGGAGTGGAACGTTTTCAAAACCCTTTCTTAGTACACGTCTACAGACCTACTCCAAACCATGTTAAAAAATTCATAGCTCTAAGCTTCTTGAATCCAGAGATATGATTTAGGGGTAAAAAATATCCTTGGAGTGGGACGTTTTCAAAACCCTTTCTTAGTACACGTCTACAGACCTACTCCAAACCATGTTAAAAAATTCATAGCTCTAGGCTTCTTGAATCCAGAGATATGATTTAGGGGTAAAAAATATCCTTGGAGTGGGACGTTTTCAAAACCCTTTCTTAGTACACGTCTACAGACCTACTCCAAACCATGTTAAAAAATTCATAGCTCTAGGCTTCTTGAATCCAGAGATATGATTTAGGGGTAAAAAATATCCTTGGAGTGGGACGTTTTCAAAACCCTTTCTTAGTACACGTCTACAGACCTACTCCAAACCATGTTAAAAAATTCATAGCTCTAGGCTTCTTGAATCCAGAGATATGATTTAGGGGTAAAAAATATCCTTGGAGTGGGACGTTTTCAAAACCCTTTCTTAGTACACGTCTACAGACCTACTCCAAACCATGTTAAAAAATTCATAGCTCTAAGCTTCTTGAATCCAGAGATATGATTTAGGGGTAAAAAATATCCTTGGAGTGGAACGTTTTCAAAACCCTTTCTTAGTACACGTCTACAGACCTACTCCAAACCATGTTAAAAAATTCATAGCTCTAAGCTTCTTGAATCCAGAGATATGATTTAGGGGTAAAAAATATCCTTGGAGTGGAACGTTTTCAAAACCCTTTCTTAGTACACGTCTACAGACCTACTCCAAACCATGTTAAAAAATTCATAGCTCTAAGCTTCTTGAATCCAGAGATATGATTTAGGGGTAAAAAATATCCTTGGAGTGGAACGTTTTAAAAACCCTTTCTTAGTACGGGTCTACAGACCTACTCCAAACCATGTTAAAAAATTCATAGCTCTAAGCTTCTTGAATCCAGAGATATGATTTAGGGGTAAAAAATATCCTTGGAGTGGAACGTTTTCAAAACCCTTTCTTAGTACGGGTCTACAGACCTACTCCAAACCATGTTAAAAAATTCATAGCTCTAAGCTTCTTGAATCCAGAGATATGATTTAGGGGTAAAAAATATCCTTGGAGTGGGACGTTTTCAAAACCCTTTCTTAGTACGGGTCTACAGACCTACTCCAAACCATGTTAAAAAATTCATAGCTCTAGGCTTCTTGAATCCAGAGATATGATTTAGGGGTAAAAAATATCCTTGGAGTGGAACGTTTTCAAAACCCTTTCTTAGTACACGTCTACAGACCTACTCCAAACCATGTTAAAAAATTCATAGCTCTAAGCTTCTTGAATCCAGAGATATGATTTAGGGGTAAAAAATATCCTTGGAGTGGGACGTTTTCAAAACCCTTTCTTAGTACACGTCTACAGACCTACTCCAAACCATGTTAAAAAATTCATAGCTCTAAGCTTCTTGAATCCAGAGATATGATTTAGGGGTAAAAAATATCCTTGGAGTGGAACGTTTTCAAAACCCTTTCTTAGTACACGTCTACAGACCTACTCCAAACCATGTTAAAAAATTCATAGCTCTAAGCTTCTTGAATCCAGAGATATGATTTAGGGGTAAAAAATATCCTTGGAGTGGAACGTTTTCAAAACCCTTTCTTAGTACGGGTCTACAGACCTACTCCAAACCATGTTAAAAAATTCATAGCTCTAAGCTTCTTGAATCCAGAGATATGATTTAGGGGTAAAAAATATCCTTGGAGTGGAACGTTTTCAAAACCCTTTCTTAGTACACGTCTACAGACCTACCCCAAACCATGTTAAAAAATTCATAGCTCTAAGCTTCTTGAATCCAGAGATATGATTTAGGGGTAAAAAATATCCTTGGAGTGGAACGTTTTCAAAACCCTTTCTTAGTACACGTCTACAGACCTACTCCAAACCATGTTAAAAAATGGATAACTCTAGGCTTCTGGATACAGAGATTTCGTGATCAGCCAGTGGATTTTGGTTTATATATATATGTTGAAATATTAAAATGGCGGTTAAAATATCTGATATTACTGGGTTTATAGAAAGTCTTTTTTGGAGCATAGCAAATAATAAATTTGTATAAAAGGAGACTGTAAGCCTTACGACTGTCTCATTTTTGCTTTAATATAATAAACCAATAACGATATACTTTTTTTAAGAATTTGATACAGAAAAGTGGTCCAATAATAATCTGGCTGTCAAATAATTATTTATTTTTCTATGCTTTTTTTAAAATTAGTATTTTACAAATTATTCCGCAGTATATAAATTTTAAAAACCTACAATTTTGTGTAGAATTGTAAGAGTACTAACACCACAAGCTTCACCAAAACATAGAACCTTCAAATTTGGCACATCCCTGCCAAACAAATTGCCATTGTATGATAATTCAGAATAATGAACCAACGTTCTTTAAGCTACTTAAAACGTTGAATTCGCCCCCATATTTTCGAATGGATACTCCATACCACCAGTAATGAGTAAATAATAATTTTGGATAAACATTTTGGGTAATATTATGTTTTAAGCCTTGCGCCAAAAGAAAATATGCAAAACCAGATATTTCTTACAGGACTATAGAGATTCAATTTTGGTACAATTCTCCAAACAGATTATCATTGTACGATAATTCAGTTGCTACGTTTTTTAAAATATATATTTTGAAAAACTCTTATTTTTTAAAGTTACGGAGTTAAAATTTTTTAAAAGAAAACGTTTAAATAGTAAATGCATTGAATTCGGGACATAGCCTATATTTGACTGTATTACAAGGACGGAGAAATGTCAATTTTTAGGTAGTGTTACCATTATAATAAATACATTAGAGTATATCCGGAAAGGAAAAAACGTTTATACCTACAGTACTTTGTATTTTTAAAATTATTGAGACCATGAAAACAATAATTGGCACTAACTTTCTCATTTTTTAAAATCTACTTAAAAATACAATCACATCAATATTGGTAAATTCCAGTCCTGTCTTTTTTTAACGATCATATTTAGGAACCTCCAGGACTAGACTCTGGCTGGGTCAAGAAGTTATGACGAAGTCGGTTTGAAATATTCACAAAACCCTCGAGGCATTAATACACTCGCTTTAGCTTAAGGGCAATTTGTTTTTGTAATGGAAAACATTGAATAGGGTTAGTTTAAATTATTTCTCTGTTAATATGCGCGAGTATAACCTATTTCCCTTTTCATTCATCATGCACAAAGAAGAAAAGTAATCATGAAAAATGTAGGTGAAGTTTCTCTTCTACTACACCTTCACAATTACTCCTTCAAAGCTTTTTGTCTCTAAAGTAACATAATTGAATTTAAAACAATAAAGCTGCAAAATTTAAAAAGCCTACAGATGGGCATATGTAACTTTAAACAACAGCTAGATGCATTTTTATTGTCTGAAAAGGTAAATTAATGATAAACTTTTATTTGAAAAAGTTAAAATATATTTAGTATCGTTGTTTTTAGAAATATTCTGTATTTGAGACAGTCTCGCTGTAGTGAATTTATTTTTTAACGATGCACAGTTATCCTAAATGTTAGAAATCTTAGAGATATGACAATACGTGGGAAATTTTACGAAAATTGGTACAAGGAATTAAATTTGGTTTGGCACTTGTGGTTAAATATTTTATGAACTTATTTTCACTTATATGTACCATGTAGTTTCATTTATACTATAACAAAAAAAATTTCTTATGTATCATTTTCCAGACTCTGAAAATTTCCTATGGCAATGCCATGTTTAAACCCTGCCTATACATATCATTCACTGGTAAAAAAAAAATTGAGAGATGATTTTTATTATTATAAACAATGCGATAACATTGTTTCCCAAAAATGAGAATGTAGAATAAGAATGTATAACAAAAATATAGATTTCTATTTTTAAGAATATTTTTAACTCAATTCAAAAAAATGAAACCTTTATTCTTGTTCTACTTTCATATTCTACTCCCAAAAATGAGAATTTAAAATAAGAATGTATATAAAAAAATTTAGATTTCTATTTTCAAGGTTACTTTCAAAATGAAATAAATCAACTTAAACATTCATTTTTGTTCATCATCCTTATTCTACGACAAAAAAAAAAGAGATTGTAGAATAAGAATGTATAACAACAAATATAGATTTCTATTTTCATGGTTTCTTTCAACTTAATTTAAAAAATAGATACCTTCATTCTTGTTCTATATTCTTATTCTACGCGAAAAAAAATAGAATGTAGAATGAGAATGTAGAATAAGAATGTATAACAAAAATATAGATTTATATTTTCAAGGTTATTTTCAACTCAATTTAATAAAATAGAAAACTTCATTCTTGTTCTACTTTCTTATTCTACGCCAAGAAAAGAGAATGAAGAATTACAAACTGAGGCATAAAAATATATATTTCTATTTTCAACTAAAAAAAAAATAAATAAATAAAATAAAAATAGAAACCCGTATTTTGTCTGTAGGCCTACATTCTTATTCTATTCTACACCAAAACAAATGAGAATGAAGAATAAGAATGTACATTATTTTTTCCATTCTCATTGTTTTCGAACAATATGAATGTACAAAAAAAAAAAAATAAATAAATAAATAGGTTTCTAATGTATAAAATTTAAGTTGATCTTCAAATGGCCTTGAAAATATTGACCAAACCCAGAATTATAATCTCATTTTATTTCCAAATTAGTACCAAATTACTTTGTAATATATATATATTACAAAACAATTAGACAAATTACGGGTTTCTTTTTTTTTATTTGAGTTGAAAATAGAAATATATATTTTTATGCCCCAGTTTGTAATTCTTCATTCTCTTTTCTTGGCGTAGAATAAGAAAGTAGAACAAGAATGAAGTTTTCTATTTTATTAAATTGAGTTGAAAATAACCTTGAAAATATAAATCTATATTTTTGTTATACATTCTTATTCTACATTCTCATTCTACATTCTATTTTTTTTCGCGTAGAATAAGAATATAGAACAAGAATGAAGGTATCTATTTTTTAAATTAAGTTGAAAGAAACCATGAAAATAGAAATCTATATTTGTTGTTATACATTCTTATTCTACAATCTCTTTTTTTTTTGTCGTAGAATAAGGATGATGAACAAAAATGAATGTTTAAGTTGATTTATTTCATTTTGAAAGTAACCTTGAAAATAGAAATCTAAATTTTTTTATATACATTCTTATTTTAAATTCTCATTTTTGGGAGTAGAATATGAAAGTAGAACAAGAATAAAGGTTTCATTTTTTTGAATTGAGTTAAAAATATTCTTAAAAATAGAAATCTATATTTTTGTTATACATTCTTATTCTACATTCTCATTTTTGGGAAACAATGTTATCGCATTGTTTATAATAATAAAAATCATCTCTCAATTTTTTTTTTACCAGTGAATGATATGTATAGGCAGGGTTTAAACATGGCATTGCCATAGGAAATTTTCAGAGTCTGGAAAATGATACATAAGAAATTTTTTTTGTTATAGTATAAATGAAACTACATGGTACATATAAGTGAAAATAAGTTCATAAAATATTTAACCACAAGTGCCAAACCAAATTTAATTCCTTGTACCAATTTTCGTAAAATTTCCCACGTATTGTCATATCTCTAAGATTTCTAACATTTAGGATAACTGTGCATCGTTAAAAAATAAATTCACTACAGCGAGACTGTCTCAAATACAGAATATTTCTAAAAACAACGATACTAAATATATTTTAACTTTTTCAAATAAAAGTGTATCATTAATTTACCTTTTCAGATAATAAAAATGCATCTAGCTGTTGTTTAAAGTTACATATGCCCATCTGTAGGCTTTTTAAATTTTGCAGCTTTATTGTTTTAAATTCAATTATGTTACTTTAGAGACAAAAAGCTTTGAAGGAGTAATTGTGAAGGTGTAGTAGAAGAGAAACTTCACCTACATTTTTCATGATTACTTTTCTTCTTTGTGCATGATGAATGAAAAGGGAAATAGGTTATACTCGCGCATATTAACAGAGAAATAATTTAAACTAACCCTATTCAATGTTTTCCATTACAAAAACAAATTGCCCTTAAGCTAAAGCGAGTGTATTAATGCCTCGAGGGTTTTGTGAATATTTCAAACCGACTTCGTCATAACTTCTTGACCCAGCCAGAGTCTAGTCCTGGAGGTTCCTAAATATGATCGTTAAAAAAAGACAGGACTGGAATTTACCAATATTGATGTGATTGTATTTTTAAGTAGATTTTAAAAAATGAGAAAGTTAGTGCCAATTATTGTTTTCATGGTCTCAATAATTTTAAAAATACAAAGTACTGTAGGTATAAACGTTTTTTCCTTTCCGGATATACTCTAATGTATTTATTATAATGGTAACACTACCTAAAAATTGACATTTCTCCGTCCTTGTAATACAGTCAAATATAGGCTATGTCCCGAATTCAATGCATTTACTATTTAAACGTTTTCTTTTAAAAAATTTTAACTCCGTAACTTTAAAAAATAAGAGTTTTTCAAAATATATATTTTAAAAAACGTAGCAACTGAATTATCGTACAATGATAATCTGTTTGGAGAATTGTACCAAAATTGAATCTCTATAGTCCTGTAAGAAATATCTGGTTTTGCATATTTTCTTTTGGCGCAAGGCTTAAAACATAATATTACCCAAAATGTTTATCCAAAATTATTATTTACTCATTACTGGTGGTATGGAGTATCCATTCGAAAATATGGGGGCGAATTCAACGTTTTAAGTAGCTTAAAGAACGTTGGTTCATTATTCTGAATTATCATACAATGGCAATTTGTTTGGCAGGGATGTGCCAAATTTGAAGGTTCTATGTTTTGGTGAAGCTTGTGGTGTTAGTACTCTTACAATTCTACACAAAATTGTAGGTTTTTAAAATTTATATACTGCGGAATAATTTGTAAAATACTAATTTTAAAAAAAGCATAGAAAAATAAATAATTATTTGACAGCCAGATTATTATTGGACCACTTTTCTGTATCAAATTCTTAAAAAAAGTATATCGTTATTGGTTTATTATATTAAAGCAAAAATGAGACAGTCGTAAGGCTTACAGTCTCCTTTTATACAAATTTATTATTTGCTATGCTCCAAAAAAGACTTTCTATAAACCCAGTAATATCAGATATTTTAACCGCCATTTTAATATTTCAACATATATATATAAACCAAAATCCACTGGCTGATCACGAAATCTCTGTATCCAGAAGCCTAGAGTTATCCATTTTTTAACATGGTTTGGAGTAGGTCTGTAGACGTGTACTAAGAAAGGGTTTTGAAAACGTTCCACTCCAAGAATATTTTTTACCCCTAAATCATATCTCTGGATTCAAGAAGCTTAGAGCTATGAATTTTTTAACATGGTTTGGAGTAGGTCTGTAGACCCGTACTAAGAAAGGGTTTTGAAAACGTTCCACTCCAAGGATATTTTTTACCCCTAAATCATATCTCTGGATTCAAGAAGCCTAGAGTTATCCATTTTTTAACATGGTTTGGAGTAGGTCTGTAGACGTGTACTAAGAAAGGGTTTTGAAAACGTTCCACTCCAAGGATATTTTTTACCCCTAAATCATATCTCTGGATTCAAGAAGCTTAGAGCTATGAATTTTTTAACATGGTTTGGAGTAGGTCTGTAGACCCGTACTAAGAAAGGGTTTTGAAAACGTTCCACTCCAAGGATATTTTTTACCCCTAAATCATATCTCTGGATTCAAGAAGCCTAGAGTTATCCATTTTTTAACATGGTTTGGAGTAGGTCTGTAGACGTGTACTAAGAAAGGGTTTTGAAAACGTTCCACTCCAAGGATATTTTTTACCCCTAAATCATATCTCTGGATTCAAGAAGCTTAGAGCTATGAACTTTTTAACATGGTTTGGAGTAGGTCTGTAGACCCGTACTAAGAAAGGGTTTTGAAAACGTCCCACTCCAAGGATATTTTTTACCCCTAAATCATATCTCTGGATTCAAGAAGCTTAGAGCTATGAATTTTTTAACATGGTTTGGAGTAGGTCTGTAGACGTGTACTAAGAAAGGGTTTTGAAAACGTTCCACTCCAAGGATATTTTTTACCCCTAAATCATATCTCTGGATTCAAGAAGCTTAGAGCTATGAATTTTTTAACATGGTTTGGAGTAGGTCTGTAGACGTGTACTAAGAAAGGGTTTTGAAAACGTTCCACTCCAAGGATATTTTTTACCCCTAAATCATATCTCTGGATTCAAGAAGCTTAGAGCTATGAATTTTTTAACATGGTTTGGAGTAGGTCTGTAGACCCGTACTAAGAAAGGTTTTTGAAAACGTTCCACTCCAAGGATATTTTTTACCCCTAAATCATATCTCTGGATTCAAGAAGCCTAGAGCTATGAATTTTTTAACATGGTTTGGAGTAGGTCTGTAGACCCGTACTAAGAAAGGGTTTTGAAAACGTTCCACTCCAAGGATATTTTTTACCCCTAAATCATATCTCTGGATTCAAGAAGCCTAGAGTTATCCATTTTTTAACATGGTTTGGAGTAGGTCTGTAGACGTGTACTAAGAAAGGGTTTTGAAAACGTTCCACTCCAAGGATATTTTTTACCCCTAAATCATATCTCTGGATTCAAGAAGCTTAGAGCTATGAATTTTTTAACATGGTTTGGAGTAGGTCTGTAGACCCGTACTAAGAAAGGGTTTTGAAAACGTTCCACTCCAAGGATATTTTTTACCCCTAAATCATATCTCTGGATTCAAGAAGCCTAGAGTTATCCATTTTTTAACATGGTTTGGAGTAGGTCTGTAGACGTGTACTAAGAAAGGGTTTTGAAAACGTTCCACTCCAAGGATATTTTTTACCCCTAAATCATATCTCTGGATTCAAGAAGCTTAGAGCTATGAATTTTTTAACATGGTTTGGAGTAGGTCTGTAGACCCGTACTAAGAAAGGGTTTTGAAAACGTCCCACTCCAAGGATATTTTTTACCCCTAAATCATATCTCTGGATTCAAGAAGCTTAGAGCTATGAATTTTTTAACATGGTTTGGAGTAGGTCTGTAGACGTGTACTAAGAAAGGGTTTTGAAAACGTTCCACTCCAAGGATATTTTTTACCCCTAAATCATATCTCTGGATTCAAGAAGCTTAGAGCTATGAATTTTTTAACATGGTTTGGAGTAGGTCTGTAGACCCGTACTAAGAAAGGGTTTTGAAAACGTCCCACTCCAAGGATATTTTTTACCCCTAAATCATATCTCTGGATTCAAGAAGCTTAGAGCTATGAATTTTTTAACATGGTTTGGAGTAGGTCTGTAGACCCGTACTAAGAAAGGTTTTTGAAAACGTTCCACTCCAAGGATATTTTTTACCCCTAAATCATATCTCTGGATTCAAGAAGCCTAGAGCTATGAATTTTTTAACATGGTTTGGAGTAGGTCTGTAGACGTGTACTAAGAAAGGGTTTTGAAAACGTTCCACTCCAAGGATATTTTTTACCCCTAAATCATATCTCTGGATTCAAGAAGCTTAGAGCTATGAATTTTTTAACATGGTTTGGAGTAGGTCTGTAGACGTGTACTAAGAAAGGGTTTTGAAAACGTCCCACTCCAAGGATATTTTTTACCCCTAAATCATATCTCTGGATTCAAGAAGCCTAGAGCTATGAATTTTTTAACATGGTTTGGAGTAGGTCTGTAGACGTGTACTAAGAAAGGGTTTTGAAAACGTTCCACTCCAAGGACATTTTTTACCCCTAAATCAAATCTCTGTATCCAGAAGCCTAGAGTTATCCATTTTTTAACATGGTTTGGAGTAGGTCTGTAGACGTGTACTAAGAAAGGGTTTTGAAAACGTTCCACTCCAAGGATATTTTTTACCCCTAAATCAAATCTCTGTATCCAGAAGCCTAGAGTTATCCATTTTTTAACATGGTTTGGGGTAGGTCTGTAGACGTGTACTAAGAAAGGGTTTTGAAAACGTTCCACTCCAAGGATATTTTTTACCCCTAAATCATATCTCTGGATTCAAGAAGCTTAGAGCTATGAATTTTTTAACATGGTTTGGAGTAGGTCTGTAGACGTGTACTAAGAAAGGGTTTTGAAAACGTCCCACTCCAAGGATATTTTTTACCCCTAAATCATATCTCTGGATTCAAGAAGCTTAGAGCTATGAATTTTTTAACATGGTTTGGAGTAGGTCTGTAGACGTGTACTAAGAAAGGGTTTTGAAAATGTTCCACTCCAAGGATATTTTTTACCCCTAAATCATATCTCTGGATTCAAGAAGCTTAGAGCTATGAATTTTTTAACATGGTTTGGAGTAGGTCTGTAGACGTGTACTAAGAAAGGGTTTTGAAAACGTTCCACTCCAAGGATATTTTTTACCCCTAAATCAAATCTCTGTATCCAGAAGCCTAGAGTTATCCATTTTTTAACATGGTTTGGGGTAGGTCTGTAGACGTGTACTAAGAAAGGGTTTTGAAAACGTTCCACTCCAAGGATATTTTTTACCCCTAAATCATATCTCTGGATTCAAGAAGCTTAGAGCTATGAATTTTTTAACATGGTTTGGAGTAGGTCTGTAGACGTGTACTAAGAAAGGGTTTTGAAAACGTCCCACTCCAAGGATATTTTTTACCCCTAAATCATATCTCTGGATTCAAGAAGCTTAGAGCTATGAATTTTTTAACATGGTTTGGAGTAGGTCTGTAGACGTGTACTAAGAAAGGGTTTTGAAAACGTCCCACTCCAAGGATATTTTTTACCCCTAAATCATATCTCTGGATTCAAGAAGCTTAGAGCTATGAATTTTTTAACATGGTTTGGAGTAGGTCTGTAGACGTGTACTAAGAAAGGGTTTTGAAAACGTTCCACTCCAAGGATATTTTTTACCCCTAAATCATATCTCTGGATTCAAGAAGCTTAGAGCTATGAATTTTTTAACATGGTTTGGAGTAGGTCTGTAGACCCGTACTAAGAAAGGGTTTTGAAAACGTTCCACTCCAAGGATATTTTTTACCCCTAAATCATATCTCTGGATTCAAGAAGCCTAGAGCTATGAATTTTTTACATGGTTTGTGGTAGGTCTGTAGACACGTTCTAAGAAAGGGTTTTGAAAATGTTCCACTACAAGTGTGTTTTTTATCCCTAAAAGCATATTTCTGGATCCAAGTACTTAGAGCTATGAATATTTTACATGGTTTGGGGTAGGTCTAGAGACGCGTACTAAGAAAGGGTTTTGAAAATGTTTTACTCCAAGGATATGTTTTACCCCTAAAAGCATATCTCGGGATCCAAGAAGCCTAGAACTATTCATTGTTTAACATGGTTTGTGGTAGGTCTGTTGACATGTATTAAGAAAGGTTTTCTTAAAAAATGTTTCCACCGCAAGGGTGTTTTTACCCCTAAAACAAGTATCATATATTTGTTAATAATTTTGATGAATATTTGTGTGTTGCTGTATGTAGGCATACTTTTTTTCCATAGCACCAATATTATGGTTCTGTTACAAATATTATTTCTATATATAAAAGTATCTCAACTATCTCCAGGTGAAACTGGGGCCATCAGCAAGTTTATCATAAAACTGTAAATAAAAAGGTTCGACTTTACAAGATCTTTTATTTGAAGTACAGCCAACCTATCTCGTCATTTGAAAATGTTTAGATATCCATATTTAAATTTGTATACAATTTTAATTGTGGTAATTTTTGAAGAAACTTCTAATATTTTACATTAAAGCTCAATTAATAGTATTGCCTAATAAATTTATTAATTTTGTTTAAAAAGAATTGTAATCAGGATCAGTATGACATCCAACATTCAAAAAATCGTGAGATTCATCAGAAAAAAATCATGCCAAAATGTTTAAGAATCAGAGATTTTTAATATAACGTATAACCTAATACAGCTTTTAAATTGCACCACCTCTTTCGGTCTTTTAATGAAAGCTTTAAATTTGAATGCGTAAAGAGCTACAATGCAAGAAATGCATGTTCAATTTACATGAAACCACAAACAAGAAATATTCAAATTTAACTTACTAAAATGAAATACCTGCAGCTTCGTGTTTGCTTTATCTGTTTTTAAAAGTGGTTAAATTTTTTTTAAAGCACACATTTATGCATTCTTATTTGTATATAAAAAATGTGTTAACATGAAAATCAAAAGAACAAAAATAAATGAATCAGTTAGACAATTTACTATTAGGCCATACAATTTATATTTTCAAAATTAAGATTTACAATTTTTATGTTAAAGGATTTATCCTTTCATTTGACGAATTTAAAATTTAATTTTTAATTTCTGTAATAAAAATTACACCCTAAATAGAGAATATTATTATTATTTTTAAAAGAAAAAAAAATTAAATTTATTTTGATTAATGTAGAGTTTTTGAAGGACTGAAAAACAAATTCAAGCTGAAATACTACTATATTAGAAAATAACATCCAACATGCACCTATGGTTAATATATACAGTAATTAAGCTTTACACTTTAAAGTTTTGTTTAAGGAATATTTGTTATTTCAAAATCGGTTAATCGATGCTTGAAATGTTTCTCAGGTTGAAGGTTGAAATGTTAGAATATCCCAATTCTGGGACCAGTGTAGTTACACGTTTTAAAAGAAAGATATAACAAAATTATTTTCTTGTTTTAAATTGTTATTTTAAATATGTTGGTGAGATAATAAATACAATAGGTTATTATTTAGATACAGTTAAATGGAAAGAGTTGGAATTTTTAAATAACAATGAAGTATGTTTAAATTAAGTAGAATTTTGAAGTTTCATTTAATGTGGATTTTCGAAATATTAAATAGCTCAAATTGACACATTAATCTCGCATGTCTTATTTACAAGGTTCTTTTAATTACGTAGTTCTATTCATGTTTCAACAAAGTAAGTTTTTGTAATTAAAAGTTTGAAGTTAAATTACAATAGTTTTATAGTCAGAAAATTACACTAAACTAAGGTTCCTGAGATATAGGTTCCTGAAATTTCAGAAATCTCCATATTGAAACTATTTCGATATATAAAAAGTAAACAAATAATTGTAAATAAAAAACAAACGTATCTGCTATTGGAAATTAAATACATTTAAGTGTGTTTAAACTCAGCCATTTTAAGATGATTATTTTATCCTTACACTGTAAATGTTAGCAAGTTTTACTTAATTTTACGTTATATTTCTTTTTTGTTTTGTCCAAGATCTTTTTTTATGTGCAAGATCTTATTTTACGAGGTTGTCTTGAGATTGTTTACATATTGTTTGATGCCTTCACATCCTAGTCTTACAGTAATAGGATATGCCCCGTCGAAAACTTACTGCTTGAGAAAGAGCAGAAGCTAATGATCGGAACAGATTGAATACACGTGAACGCATGGGGCAACTGCTCCAAAGTCAAGATTTCAGAAATAGTGAACAGAAACGAAATACCTCAGCACATCAGGAGGCGAGGCGAGATTTGGAATATCGTCAACATGAACAAGAAATAGACACGGTAGCACATCGAAGAAAACGTTCATTACCAACCACAGATTTTAAAATTGCGTTAGACTTTAATGGCCAAATGAACCTAATTATTTAGGGAAAATGGAAGAGACTGCTCTGAATGTTCCGCACTGTTATTTTCATGTGAAAGAAGGGGAGTTGGAGATGGCTTTAGTCTTTGTTGTTCGCATGGTAAAGTCAAATTACCTTCAATTCGTAAATCGTATGTGCTTTTGGATCTTTTTCACATTAATAAAAATTATCTTACTTGTATTCCATCGTACAATTCGGCAAAGGCAATGGCACGTACGATTGTAAAAGTTGAAGATCCTCGCCCATTTGGTTCGAGATACTTTAAGGTTCACGATCAAATTTACCACAGTGTTGGATTGTTATTCGCTCAAGATGGTGATAGACCTGTTTACTCTCAACTTTACACTTATGACGTGAAGGCATCTGCTCAGGAACGTATGGGAAATCCAGCAAATCAAGGTTGTGATTTGCATGTAATGGAAACCTTAAGCCAACATCTTGCAGAAATCAATCCATTTGCTCAGTCATTTAAAAAAAATGCATGATCTAATACAGGAATCACCAGACATTCAATTCCTCGACATTCAATTACAGTTATCTATCGTTTGCTCAAGGATTTAGACACTTCAACAAAAATAATCAATTCGCAGGAAAGGTTGTAGTTTTTTGTGGTGACTTTCGTCAAACCCTGTCAGTTGTGCCACATGGAGGGCGTGCAGAATCTGTTGTCATATGTATAAAGTTGAGCGCTTTATGGCAAAATGTCACATTCTGTAAACTTCATAAAAATATGAGAGTTGATAATGGAGAAGAAGAGTTTTCGGAATTTCTTCTATCAATAGGAAATGGCGCGTTACTAATCGTTTCTGGAGAAGACTTTGTAATTCTGCCATCTCGACTAACGTGCGTACGATCTCCAATCGATGTTGTTTATGACCGCCACACTTTAGCAACATGCGAGGATATTACCGAACGAGCAATACTTGCACCACCTAACAAGGTCAATCTTTGTCACGCATCGCACTATTTTTGCCACGCCCTGTCTTCTCCCATGGTCAGATTCACACACATCAGTCTAGTCTCAGTACCGTTACAGTCCCGTCACAGTTCAGTCTCAGGGCATCAGAGATTTTTCGTCAGTCAGTTTTCCGTCAGTTGGTTCACAGTCAGGCGAATTTCGATGTATGTTAACGGGAGGAGTTTCCATACCTTCCGAAACGTAGTGTAGTTTTAAACACTAGAAGCGATCGGAAAGTCTAAATAATTCAAAACTAAACATGTATTTACATTGTTATTTTATAAATTTTAGTTGGAATAAAAAAAATAAAATAATGGGGTATTTTAAAATTTAATATTTTTTGTTAGTAACTAAAAATAACAAAAAATACTCACTATCTATACTCATTTCGGCACCTATCTTCTCCAAAATGTCGTTTTTTGCAGACGTGTCCATAATACTTTTGGTCAGACAGATCATACAAAACTTAATGTTGACGTACACATTCTATCAACTTTTCGTCATTCATCTTGATATTAAATAAGAAACATAAAAACTAAACAGAAGTCTGTAAAATGTTGTCAGGCCCGTCCGTCAGGCGTCCGAACAATCCTAAAATATCGGTGAGAAGAAATATAAAAATGACTGACTGACGCCGGAAGAGCGACTGATGGACCGGCGCCGGAACTGCGCCTGATCAGTGTAGACATCTTAACGGGAAATCCATTAGAGAATACATTTTTAGACTGTGACGTGACTGATATGACTGACCTGTGACGCGCCTGAACTGATGTGTGTGAAGCGGCCTTTTGTAGCTCTCAGTCGATGTCGTTCGTTTTCAAGGAGTGAAAATATTTGTTCATTCAATTGAAGGACAGTCAATTACAGCTGATGGTGAAATAATCACACGGAACGTCGTTTTAGAGAAGTATTATGAATATTGATAAATACATTTATAAATATGAACCTATATGTATTAATAAACGGTCGAACCTATCACTTTTATATATTTTCTTAATTATTTTGAACTACTGAACAAAGTTAAATGCGTTTAACACTCATTGTATTCGATCATGTGAAATGACAGATGACAAATTTGAACATTTTTATAAATCAATTTCGCTGATTAATAATAATTTTTTTAAATTTTACCCGTGGTAACACGGGTACGCGGGTGGCTTGTTCCTTAATATTACTTATGACTTTGCAAATGGGTTTGGGTCATTTTTCATATTTCACTATAATTTATACGAAATTGGTAGAAGCGATTGGCGAACAGACAAGAAAGCGAATTCATATTGCATTATCATCCAGTTCTGAGCTATGTTTAAAGTCGGGTAGTTAGTTTAAAATCTATTGCAAAATTTGTACCGAACAGACAGACAAAAGAGCGAATTAATAAAAACATGTTAAAAGTATTTATACATAATTATACACTTATATACATATTTATAAAATTCACTCAGGCTTGTGCCCATGGTAAATGTTACTATCCTGTAAATTTTGAATTTTATTTAAGCGTATCACGTGATTTACTAGTGGCGCTTGTGGTCTGCAGAGATTGCAAGCGAAGTTTTGATACTGTTTAAATGAAGACTTATACAAAAAAAGTATATGTATCGTGCTTTATGAAACGCTAAATAATGACTGAGTTTGTTAGGTATTGAGGTTATCCCTAATATTAGGCTCCTTATGACTTTGCAAATGGGTTTGGGTCATTTTTCATATTTTACTATAATTTAAACGATATTGTTAGAGGCAATTTTGAAAAAAAAAAAAGATTTTTTTTCCTTATGGCTTTCCTAACCTACTCCCAAATTTTGAGCTTCAAAAAAAGTTCCGATATACGATTAAATTATGCCCAAATTCGTAAATCGGTTAGAGCGTTTTGTCTATAGGCATAATTCCGAAAAACAGTTTTATGAACTAAAGGGGCATCGATTTTGGACCCATCTCATAACTTTCTCCTTATTACGTTTAAATTAGAAAGTAAAAAGAGGGGAACAAAACAATATAGCTGTGAGATAAGTACACGATGCGCACTACATATTTCTATTGATAATGTCTTCCTATCAACTACTGAGCGTAAAATATGACGTTCTTTTGACAGTACAAAAAGTGCTATTATGTTGATCTAAGAAACAATACTATCGCATTAGTCTCCCTGTAAATACCAACATTTCAAAACAAAATGTTGACACCAACTGCGTGTAGCCTACAGAATACAATGCGTAGCACTTAAAAACATTTGAAGAGGTAAAACAAAGGTCTCCCAGTGTTAACGGTTTCTTTTGACGGCAAGGGTTGCAGCGGTTGGTTGATGAAGGGGTGAGAAAACACATTAATACAATTGTTAGGGTTGCTGATATTTATGGCCGTGACGTCATCATAGCTATACAGCTGTATTTCATTTTAACTGTACAACACAATTATTACCTCCTTCCTCTCCAGTTTAGTTTTTGTTTAAGGGATTACAATTTTATGACTTTAATTTTACACTCGAGGATTTTGTGTTGGTTGTAAACACTTTTGTGCGGGGTTAAGTTATTGTTTCTTGTGTTGAGTGTTAATTAGCTAATTAAGTGGAACGAGCAAGACGGCGATTAACTAAAAGTGTTTCATGTTATATTTCTTAAAACACCGACGTGTACAGCTTTACGTTATTGTATTCATTAAATAGCAGTAAAATGGAAGATTAGATACACGCATAGGGCGTGTTCTTTTATATCGACCCTTTGACCACAACCACTTGTTAGCGGCATGAAGACATCAGTGTCTCAGAGTCGGTAATGCACAAATAAGCCGAAAATAATTCACTTTAGAGGGAGAGGGTGAGATTGGTTTTCATAAAACAACTAAAAACCACATCTTTAAAAAATGCACGATTTTAAAAGAACTTTTAGTAAATATTTGTTATGTTTTGTTCTTTAATTATTATAATGGAAAATGAAAGAAACGCTTTTACGATATTTTCTCTAAAAATAAGTTTGTTTATATGTCTTTTAAAGATTATTTCTTGTTTAAAGGCTAGAAACCTTTCGGATCATCATTGCCTTATGAAATATAAGGAAGAAAATAAGTTAAAATAAAGACCTCTAGCCCTCGAATACTCTAATAGCGTTAGGGTCGAAAGAGAACAGGAATTAGTCAAGAGAGACCCGATAAGATTGTAGAAGGAGAGGGATCATGGATCCAGCTAGGGTTCCTCGAATAAAATGTATATCTAATACACCTACCATTAAACGATCAATTCTTGTACGTTTGTGAATTTAATTTGAAAACTTGGCGAACGATTTTGTTAAATTAGGGTGAAGGAACAGTTTTCTATCCCGGGAAAACGATTTAGCTAGGTTTCAAGTTTTGACAAACACATTAAGGAGATTAAATAACCATTTTAATAATATCTGTTTTTCTTTGTGTCAACTAAACGTTTTAGTTTTATCTTAAAAATTCCATTTAAAGGGTTTTAACTAACCACGTGGGTTTCTATGAACTAATAATAACATAAATATAAAAAACGATTTTACAACAAACAAAAACTTCGATGAATCTATGTTTACACCCTCCCCCAGTGCTGTGATTTTGAAATGCACCGCGTAATTATAAGAAACCCGAACAGGTTGAAAATAATATATTTGATCATTTTAGGACGCAGTTGGAGAGACATGTTACTATTCTACGAAATACTATTATTCATAAATCGTATTTTTGCGTTTTTACGTGTAACGAAGTTTAATTTTGTTAAAACTTACCATCGTAACAGTACAGTGTTGTTATGTATAATGTATCATTATTATGTTTTGTGTCGAAAGAATAAACATTTTTTTCGAGATTTCCTAAAAACAAATTGATGGATATTATCATGGTTTTTACCCTGCCACATCATAGACTGTAATATAAGCATGTCCTCTAAGTTGGTCTCTTGGACTTCATAGGAAATGTTAAATCGTATTGGTAGATCATTTTTTTCCTTTTGATCATCATCGCATGATAAGTAAGGAATAAAAGAATATAAATTAAAGACACATAGCCCTCGAATACTGTAATAACTTCAAGAACAAGAGTTGGTCAAGAGAGAGATTTAACCCAAGACTAGGTTCCCTGGAGAGTTCTAATGGTAAGACAGATCCTAATTGAATAAATTGTTCTGAGAGATGTACGTAGGACGTTTGTTCTATCTAATATCATTCTGGCGATGTTGAGAATAATGCTTAGATCCTTGATCCTTTTTGAAATTTTTTTAATCAAATGTAACAAATTTATATTCGATTGTTGCAGATCCCTTTACAGCCCTGCAATATTATTTTTATATATTTTGTGAGTTTCATCAATTTTTTATCATTGGAGGGTAGTTTTACAGCTCTGCAATTAATGATTGCAATAGTTTTACGCCTAAAATTGATTTATTTGACGTAGTATTTACAATTTTTGGAATAACAACAAAATATACAAATTCTGTTGACTTCATCCGTCCAATGTTTGGGCTTCCAGATATTTATTCTTAGTCGTGAATCCACACAACTTTCACGCTAAGTTTCCACCACAAGTCAGGAGGGACGGTGGCGTCGAGACAGTAATGATTCCTGTCCTGTCATTTGAAATGTAGGGACGTGACACAGTGTGCGGTGACTTGACCCCAGCTGACCTACATCTGACAACTGCATCATATTTCATAGTTTACTCTCTCGCTCCTTATGTCAAACACTTTTATCTGCTAATGACTTTATAATAGCCCGGCTTTTGATACAGGACGTCTGCGGCAAGTGAATAATTGCCAAATGGACATCTCTTTATTACAATCTTATCACTTCATTTTGGCCACTTTTCAACATTATTAAACTGACATGTTTTATCCAAATAACAGTTTTTCCAGTTGAATATATTTATATTTTATTTTTATTTAATCATTTATATCCTCCATCAGACATACATTTAATATCGTAACTTTATATAAATGACATTATAATGAAACTAGCATTTCTATCAGGAAACTAAACATACAAGGATAAAAGAAATAGGTTTCTTGAACCTTGGTGGTAGCATCAGTGGTGGAACAAGCTTATAAAAATAATATAAAATATATAAGGTGCAATATAAATAGTTTTATTAAACCTTTAGTAGCATCAATGGGAGATCAAACTTATAAAAATAATATAAAATATATAAGGTGCAATAGAAATAGGTTTCTTCAAATTTGGTCGTAGCATCAGGAGGGAACAAATTTATAAAAATAATATAAAATATATAAGGTACAATAGAAATAGGTTTCTTGAATTTTGGTCGTAGCATCAGTGGGGGAACAAACTTATAAAAATAATATAAAATATATAAGGTGCAATAGAAATAGGTTTCTTGAATTTTGGTCGTAGCACCAGTGGGGAACAAACTTATAAAAATAATATAAAATATATAAGGTACAATAGAAATAGGTTTCTTGAATTTTGGTCGTAGCACCAGTGGGGGAACAAACTTATAAAAATAATATAAAATATATAAGGTGCAATAGAAATAGGTTTCTTTGATTTTGGTCGTAGCATCAGTGGGGGAACAAACTTATAAAAATAATATAAAATATATAAGGTAAAATAGAAATAGGTTTCTTGAACTTTGGTGGTAGAATCAATGGGGGAACAAACTTATAAAAATAATATAAAATACATAAGGTACAATAGAAATATGTTTCTTGAACTTTGGTGGTACAATGGGGGAACAAACTTATAAACATAATATAAAATATATAAGGTTCAACATTCATTATATCATTTTATTCTTTAATGATGAAGATGATCCTTCTTCTAATAAAATAGACCAGGTTGTGTTTCAGTATATTAGACAAATAAAAAACCCTATAAGTAATTTGTAAAAGTATATAAAGTCTATTTCGGCTATAGGCTTATATATTTAACTAATTTATTGTATAAAATAAAATGAAAATATAAACTTTTAAATAACACCTTTTTAAAAAGTACAAAAAAAGTTCTTTTGTAAAGGTTTAATAACAACTTTAAATATATAGCAACTATGCTTTTACCAAAAGATGAACAGGCAATAGAAATTAATTATATAAAAGTTTTTTTTTTTATATCTCAATGACTGACTTTGTCAACAAAACAGAGTACAGATATAACTGAATATCATGTATATTAATTTATTTTTTTTCATTGAGGTTTAAAGTAGAAAACCTTCTCGGTCATCATAGTCTTATAAAAAAAGGCAGAAAATAATTACCCTTAACGTCCTACTCTATTAGTCATACTCTATTAGTGCGAGGGTAGGAATAGAACAAGAGTTGTCAAAAGATATCTGATAGGAAAGATGAAGGCGATGGATTTAACCCAAAACTATACGAAAAAGTGTAGATTCAGCTAGGTTCCCTCGGGATTACAAAGCTGCTATTCACTATAAGTGAGCCCCAAGGGTTTTGCACCATTCAGCCATATTTGTACTCTTTTTTGTTAATAAAGGCTGAATTTAGACACACAAAGAAAGTTTATTTATATTATTGTCTGTTATTTTTATGTTTATCTTTTGGTGAAATCATATATGTGACGTGGTGAACTTGAAATTTTGTATTACTTTAAAGAAGATGACTTTCGTATATATATGCTTGTATCCAATTTTGTAGGTACTGTAAAATGGAGCAGCCACATTGTTCTCCCTGTCTTAATACATAAGAGCTTATTGGAGATTTTAAGGGTAACACAGAATATCCAGTAGGCTGTAGAGTTGACAAATAGGCTCGTAGATGTTTATATTTTATTAGACTTTCATTTGCTTTTTTAATAAAATACTTAGTAATTTATTCAAATTTTAATTTTAATCTCATGGTTTTTTTGTCAATTAATAATTTGTGTTATTGGTCTTCAAATATTCTCAAATTTGAATTACAATCGTTAGAACTCATTTTAAAAACAATAGTTTTTTTGTAATGGTGACATTGTTATTTAATAATTTTTACCGTAAACTTTTGAATTTTTTTTTTTAGGATTACAATCAATACTATTTTTAGGTTCCTTAATGACTTCATTTGATCAAAATTATATATTTAAAAATGGGAATTAGCAGCAGACGTTAATGGGAATTAGCAGCAGCATATTTGGATTTGTGGTTTTATTGAAATCTTGATTTTATGCATAGTTATTGTAAATTTTAGTTATGTATATAAATGTATATTTAACAGTTATTTCAGATTAATATTACATATTTGAGTAATTCAATATTTAAATAATTTTTTATATAGATTTGAAACATCTTTCAGCTTATTAATGTTTTTTAAATCAATACAATAGATAGGCAACATTATCCGAGTTCAAAGGCCGTAGTTTTTTATATTTTGGGACGTAAAATTGCTTCTCATGTCAATATGCATTAAGGGATTAGCCAAGTAAAGACCTGTTTGACTGAGCGGAACGCATTGTCGATAGCTTTCTATTGGCAAACAACAAGACATTTGCCAGACTAGTTATTGTAGAGAAGAATGGCTTATTGGAATGTATAAACATACATGTAGCAACCATATTATTATTGAGGGACGAGGGGGCAGTTTTACTGGCAATAACCATTACTTATAAAATTCATAGTCGGCTTTCACAAATCGATGTTTGGAGAGAATTTCCAATTCAAGCAAAAAGACGCAGTTGTGATAAATGCAGAAACATCGGAGTGCAAAATAGCGCAGATGAACTTTCTCAAAGCCATCTAGCTGGAACGAGTAAAATCATCCATAAGGGTTGTGATATTAGTCAGTTGATGAAACTTGACGTTTTTGAATCAGTTGAACAGAAGAAAATATAGTATATATATATATATTTTTTTTGACGAACAGAAATTCTGAAATATGAATTAATATAATATAATTCTGAAATAGTCAAAAATAAGGAATTATTACCCCATATAACTCTCTTCAAAAGATAAAAGTTCGAATGTAATTCTCTCCAAAGTGCTACATATGTACAATCACGGCTTGAAAGCTAACTTGTTTTGCCCTCGTTTTAATTAATAAACAACAGTATGGGTACGAACAGAACAAGTGGGTCGCGGTGGAGTTGGAGGTCGCGGTGGCGGTCGATGTCGACATCCATGTAAAACAAACACATTGTAGTGAATGGAAAAGAACAGAGCAGGTAAGTCGCGGTGGAGGTTTAGCGCGATGCCACCCAGAAGGTTTATATCGATGCTTTTTATAATCAAATGAGTTTGTTTTTACATGGATGCCTACTGCGCGGTCTACAAGGATGGTTCCCTGTGATTAGTGCGTTCAAGGCCAAGTTGTCATCCCCCTCCACAGCAGCTCGCATAGAACACGTCTGGCGTCTGTCATTCCGTGCGCTAGGGTACTCTAGTTGCTACATATAATCTCTTTTGCGTATTAAGTTCATTTTTGAATTTCAAGTGCTATATATGAAGGAAGATCTGATAGCAATAATTGTGCAGTTCACTCCCGTATTGTGGGTATATTACCTATCAACCACCACTTGGTGACAGCTGACATTTCATCACTTGACTCACACAACATCGCAAAAGCACAATATTTTAGTCATTCAAATTCCATCAAATTACTTCACTTGACAGTGGTCCTAGCTCGACTGAGCAGCGCAGGTAACATCCTTGCTATGTGCTGTCGACATCGACCGTGACTTAACTAGTAGCATCCACCGCGACCTCCACCTTCATCGCGACCTCCACCTCCACCGCGACCCACTTGTTCTGTTCGTACCCTTAGAGGGATGGATATTCTCTATATTCATAACCCTCTTATGCATTTTTATATTGCCTTAAAACTGCTAGAAAAGTTACTTAACTTTTCTGTCTGGCATCCACGAAACTGAAGATGTCTGAACTATCGAGTGGCAACAGAGAGAAGAAATCATTACTTACGGCCAGGTTAGTTGGTGTTCCTAGATTTAAACAATCCCTTTAACATGGGGAAATTGAGTGATACATTGAAAGCCCTAGGGAGGACTTTGGAAGCATGTTCTTCGTTTGATACAACAGGCTGTTTCTCAATGATACAGGCGATTAACCTAGACAAAAGCTGTTACCGTTCGGGACGGCACAGGGTTTCAATGTCGCACCAGATCTCTGGACCGCCACTTACGACATCATCTGAAGACTCTTAGAATGGAGATTCTCTAAGGTTTCAACCTCATAGGATACGGAAATCGGGACTCAGCTCAGTTACGATAAAATCAAGTCATGAGACGAGTAACCAGCTGAATGTAAGATCATGGTTGGCGTTGAGAAAAGACAATTTTACCGATCAGTTCAGAAATTCTTGTAGGTGGAAGTTAAACATTTTATTTATCAAGAGGAGCAACTTATGTAACAGCGTCAATGAGCAACCTGGTGGAAACATTGTAGGATCTAGCCCAATAGACGGGAAGTGCTGATGTAAGTAATGCAATCTATTTTACTACACCACTGAATTTATACTTAAGAAAAGAAGTCCCATAGCATACTGTAATTTGAGGTTGCAAAATGTGAAGCGAATATTTGGTGAGTTCAGTTTAGAATGCGTTAGTGTGGTAAGAGTTGGAGAACCAATATGGCGTGCTGTAGGCTACTTGAAGTTACCAGTAGATCCTCTAACTTCTAAACTTTAAACCGTGTCATGGTGGTAACATATTATTTATGTGTAACATCAACAGTAGCGGAGATTTTGACAGAGCCATTTGAAAAGTTAGAAAACGTATGAAATCTGTTCAAAAAACTAGGACTCGGTCTCTTGTTCGTATCCTACTGTTTCGTTACCTGGGGTACTCGTGGTGGTAGGGATTATTCCTAGTATAGATCTGCTATCATTTGAAGAAAAGAAAATTGAAAACAGAAGAAACGAGACTTACAAAAAGGACGGAATAATCAGTATCTGGTGTCTATGATCGACAAAAAACTCAAATTAAAAATCATCTGGAACCGCAACTAATGCTTTTAATGTGATAGTTTTATTGAATAATAGGATGGCAAACACTGGAAAACCTAGTCCATTCTAAAACGCTACAAGGAGCAGAATACTAAAATTATCGAACAAATACGGAATCTATACCGTTAAATTCGCTTGTTCATATCGCACGTTCCGGAATCTTCTCGTGGGGTAGAAATCTATTGTTCTAGGGGTACTTGACGGAGAGAGGAAACAAGACTGACAAAGGACGGAATACATTATCAATAACAGTTTATTAGCAATTTTTGTAAGAATCACTGTTCTTTTTCCACCATCGCTTGAATTTTTAATGTTCAGTTACGATGAATCTCGTAAAATCGATATTTTCATTTCCAACACTCGGTACTACCCTACGTTCGCCACATATGCAATTATTATAAATCATTGCAACAACAATGCTCGCAGTGTTTGTTTCGAGGGGAACCGCAATAACATCTGCAAAGAGCAGTATTTATTGAACAATCGTAAATTTACTTTAGCATCGGCCATGGCCGCATTACATATAATGCATAGTAAACAAAATTCCAAATATTGGGTCAAGCTACACAAATAGTAGAGATTTACTTAGCTTATCCCGTAGCCTGAATGTGGATGATTTATAGCCAGAACTCCGTCTATTAGAGTAAGTATGCAGCTGTTCAAATCATTCAAAATACTTCTAGAGTCTGTTTACCTACAAAGTATCGGGACGGCTTAATATTGCTGTTTCTAATTAAAATATAAACACATGCGACTCGTCATTTTAAAGGCCTGTACTTAAACTATCTACAGGGTGTTTCAAAAATGTGCTGTCGTATACAGGATGTTGCGAAAAACTATAAAATGTCTCTTTACTTTAAATGGAAATTTGTTTTATTTTATTTTCATATTTTAGTAGTTCTAATGGTGAAGCGTTAACAGAATTTTGTTCATTTGTTTAGTAATAATAACGTGTCTAAATTAGTCTGTTTAGTATTACTATTTACAATTTAGCGTTTGATAGAAAAACGTAGGCTACATGTATATGGCGAGGCCTTTTAAGATTTAAATTGTTTGGCTTTTAGGACTAAGGAGTATTCATAGTCATTTACTGCAACTGTTGATGACTTAATACAAGCTAAAATTGACCGCCATTTTTCAATTTAGGTATTTAATTTGTATTCAATGTAGGTTAAAAATTTGCCAAATGGTTCGTTAAACCAAGTCTACATACCAAATTTTCAGCAAAAACTGATTAAAACTGTGACGCTTGAACCTTCAGGGGCTCACTTATAGTGAATATTGATGTGGCAATCCCGAGATATCCTATCTGGATATACGCCTTTCTTCATCTAATGTTGCGTTAGATCTTGTCTACTACGTCTGTCTCGATCAACTCTTGTTTTCGTCCGAGCCTAACGCTGTATTCGAAGGCTAGGAGTCTCTATTTCAGAATTTTTGTTTTGTTATCTAAGCTACATTTGAAATAAAAACGAAATTCTAGCCAATTTTGGTGGTGAGGGGCTCCGGTATGTGTGAAATTCCGAGTTGCACCTCTTGATTTTGTAGACGAGAATAATGATGTAAAGAAATGTTTGATGTTTTAACCCCCAACTTGAAATGGTGGTCAAAAATTTATTAGACTCTTTTAATATTATTTCCACCTACACATTATCAAAAATAAAAGTCTAAACCTAAGGGTCAAATTTATTTTATGGTAAAATGTCCTAGCAAAATGGTTGTAATAACGTAATTAAGTGAGCCGAGTTTTTCTTGCAAATTATGTTAGGATTGTTGAATCGACACTTGTTTAGACAATTTTTCTCGTATTATTTGTCGCTCGATAACCACTTTCGTATTTTGAGCTGCACCCAATGCGTCCCTAAAAAAATGGGGAAGAATTTATGTACTGTAGTTTCGAAACATAAATGAAACATTTTTAAAGAACATTTACAAGAACTTGCTTATTATGAAATCAAATTTCGCGTATCTAATAAATGAAAGCAATATGTATACTTATTTCGACAGAAATTTAACACCACATCATTTTTTGCAAAAAAATACTAAGGAATGCAATTGAAAAGTTCGAAATATATAAATAATTCAAAAATATTCCAGGCAAATTAGTGGCAATTCCAGTTTACACAACCACTTGGAGTTTTTCAAGGTAAAACAATGTACAAAACCCGCAGATATCAGCTGTTTTGTTGTTTGTTCTTTTCTAATGAACGTTTTAAAAACCATGGTAACCCATGTTAACCAATATGTAATTTTCTTAGTTATACTTCAGTCAATAGTAATAAATTATACATCATTTTATTTGTCTTAAAATTGTCTCACTTTTTTGTGTCATAACATTTTTTGATAAAATTTGCAGTTTATTAATTATTTAACTGAATATTTTGAACTGCCGCCATCTTGAAACGGGAAGTTGTATGGAAACGTAATTTTATTGGCATTTATAAAGTACCTACAGTAACAATCATGATTTTTCCTCAAATAGTTTCAAAGATATTGCGGTTTAAAAAAAAAACACATACAGACAGATAGACCGAAACGGAATGAGATAGGACACATGTTATATTACGTTTTTTGTTTCTTTTGCTGAATAACGTGATAAAGTTTGTTCATATGGTTGCAAGACACCCTGTATATATTAGATAGAATAAAACTCGAACACAAGATCTCACAAAAATTTACTTTATCAAACATGTTTCAACGACAAAGTCGCCATCCTCAGTGATACATGAGCTACTATAAGTTATAGTAGTAGCCTACTTCAAATTATAGTTTAGTTATTTTAGCTCATGTATCACTGAGGATAGTGACTTTGTCGTTGAAACGCGTTTAAGTACCTAAACGTAATTTTTGTGAGATCTTGTGTTCGTGTTGTTTTCTATCTAATATTTTCTCACATGTCAAGCTCAATATTTATTTATATTATTTATACATACTATAGGCCTATATTAATATGCAAATATAAATTATA
Organism: Aphrophora alni; assembly: GCA_963513935.1. NCBI lineage: Eukaryota > Metazoa > Arthropoda > Insecta > Hemiptera > Aphrophoridae > Aphrophora > Aphrophora alni. Next base: position 93,664,585 of record OY740773.1, on the reverse strand, counting down.
TTACATAAATATAATATATATATTTAATGTATATTAAAAGTATATTATAACGCTTATATTATATTATATAGTCTATATAGGAATAGCTCTCAAATTTTGATATTAACTCAGTTTTAAAGATTTTTGTATTCTTTCAAACCTCTTTAGTACCTCTGACATAAACTAGTAAGACTGAGTTGTTACTTGGCATAGTTTTATAAAAATTTGGTAATAGATATGAAACTAGATCAGATGGATAATGTTAGAGGCGTGAAAGTGAGAGGGAGAGATAGAGATCTAATTACCTAATACATTATCTGTCCGCTTCCTCTATTGCCCTAATTGCATCTATGATACACTGTAACCACTTCCGCGAACATTAGCCTATCAGATGCGATAAACATCCATTGTATCGCAAGTATACTAATAGTATCATAATACTGTGTCTCGCTCTATAAAATAGTTATCAAAACCACAAAAAATAATTTTACTTATAATATCGTACTTGCTTATAAATACGTTTATTTTATTTAAAATTTTTGTCAGATCAACTGTGAATTGAAGTTTTGTTTATTAACTGAAATGCTTCTTGACACAAAACGCTTAGTAGTAAAATAACATTTAACGATAAATACTCTTTCTTTTTTGTTCGGAACAATTTTGTTGAATTTCATTCAGTGTTACTTAAAATATAAAATAACGTTCAGTGTAAAATTCTCTAATAATCGTACCAGCTGATACAAAATAAATTAGTTTTAGCAAAGCTGTAAATTTCTTAATTCTATGTGTTAGTCTATAAAATAAAGTTTTTTTTCTCGCATTGTTTTAACACCCTTGTATTTTATAGATAGATAAGATAAAATAACTACTTATTAGTTATAATAGGTAGATGTTCCAATATTCTTAATAAATGTATTTAACTATACTAACATCTATGAGAAGAGGAGTGGAATGACGTAGTGATGGAGATGATGAATAGGAGAGGATTGAGAGTTGAAGATCCCCTCAGGAGGTTTTGACTGCTTTATAGAGAAAACAACGTTAGTAATATATAATAGAGTAATAATTAAAACAAAAATAAATAAATAAAGAGATTTGTGTATCTAGAGCTAGGAAACTAAAGTGCACAAATTGATGTACTGTATCGAGGAAAGTTTACAGAGTTGTGACGCTGCATACATTATTAATGTGACTTGTAGCAGTGTTCTACGTTAATGTAACCAACTTTATTTAAACTAATATCCATCAAAATGTCAAGGCAAGTTTAGAATAATACAACATAATATGTTTCATGCAGCTTCTACGATAATAGAATTTAGAATTATTGAATTTCTATAATGCACGTTTCAATCTTGTTACAAAGCAAAACTGAACTGAAATATTAAATTAAATATGGTTTACCCTAACTAGAAACAATGTACAGTACAGACATAGTGTTGTCTGGAAGCTACCATTACTTTATATTTAGTTAAACTTAACATAATAACTTATGTAATAAATAATAACAAGGAAAATTAAAAAAAAAAAAAACAGTAGAACACTTCATAAAAGTAATATAGTAACACAATATTAACGTCATCCAATAATTACAACGAAATCCTTGAATTGACTGTCATAATTTTGAATTTGTTTTCGGTAGATAGGCCTTCCAATCAAAATTGTTAAAATTGTAGAATGTTCACCCATAAAATCCCAAACTAGCCTTCTAACCGAAAAATGTAAAAAAATAAAATATTATTAAAATCATAAGATAAATTCAGCCTATTTGGTTGGAAATTTGTAACCTAGTTGAATGTATTCTGGTTTTGATCATCTTTCCTATTAGGTCTCTCTAGACTAACTTTTGTTCTCTTCCATTCCTAATGCTATTCCAGGACTATGGGTTTTATTTTTAACTCTTTTCTTCTTTTTTTATTAGGTGATGATTACCGAAAGATTTTTTGACTTTAAACAACAACAAAATCAAAATTTGTAGTTTTTCAACACTGGAACGCTGTTTCCCCGTACTCAGCTAGCTTCGTCAGGTTCAGTATTATGTCATTTAATGAAGAGAATCTGATTTTTATAACTGATTATCCTGCACACATAAAAATAGGTTTCAGGTTTGCGAAATTTTGTTATAATATTTTGTTATTGTTGTTTGCAGACGAAAAACCTTTCAGTCATGATCGCCTTATAAAAAGATAAGAAAAGAACATACAATAAAGACCCCTAGCCCTCGAATACTCTAATAGCATCAGAGTCATAAAAGAAAAAGAGTTGGTCAAGAAGGACCTGATAGGAAAGAGAGGGGTCTTACACAAGAATATACTTTTAAAAAAGGGTGTAGATCCAGCTAGGCTCCTTGGATACACCACACCCGCACTCATTATGTATCCCACCCAGGACTCAAGATTTATTCTGCGTAGTTTGATTCCTTCCATCCTGTGAGAGAGCCCACTATAATTTGGTTTATAATAATGAGGTAGTTCAATTTTAGCCAGTACACATATAGTACAATTATTTTTTCGTGGAGTTCAGAATTTTTTTAAACCGTTTATAACACCCTTATAATAGGGAACTTACATTTATGTTTTTGTGAGTATTCCTAGAAGTATAATTTATATCTCATAAAATTTTCGCCTTAAAATTATATTTACTTTCAACTTTAAAGATACAAAATGTTTAAACTGAGACATCCACTTTTTTAAACGTATTTGCTATGGATGCCCAATATAAACGTAATGAAGTATAAGTTTATTTAGTGAAACTCTCCTTACGGTTTATACAAATTTACAACGATATTTCCTAGTTTCATGGAGATGAAAGGGGATAGGGTTAAATAATTTTTTGCTTGAATTTATTTGCTATGTATATTAATTAGTAAAAACTTATACTAATTTGTTTACTGAGGTTCTCTACAAAAGTTCTACTTCGTTTTACAATATACAATATCAAAGGCGACACATGTAATTATTTGAGATAGTAGCGACTTTGATACTTTGTTATTGAGTTCCAAGCACAATTAGTTTTGAAAACTACAATATAAATGTTATTATAATGAATTGTTTTATGCCGTTCTATCTATCTAATAGTACGGCCGTGGCAATTCCGAGGTAGCCTTGCTGCATCTAAATTTTTTTTCATGTACTTTTCGATTTTAAAGAAAGGAGCACAATAATATATATATATATATATATATATATATATATATATATATATATATATATATATATATATATGTTCATTACTGTTGAGACCGATGGTTCTTGGTGGAATTCCATGTTTAAAGATAATAAAACAATTATTTATTTTGTAATATCCACTTTTAATTAGTCTAGCCGACCAATGGTTTCGCCTGCTAAGGCATTGACGAGGCTGTATTACAGACTGAAGAAAAAAGACAAAAACAGAAAACCTTAAAACTAGAGGGTGGGAGTTAGGATACAATGAGTGGAAGGTTGGGGAAATACCCGGCCTGGGCAATGACCATAGGAACAATACATATTGGGAAAACCAGTTGATTATTCTAAGTACAAATAACTTTTAAAGGTTTTACTAATGGAGAGTTATACAAATCTAACTGGTCATTTAAAACTAAATTAGGGTTACAGTATCTTATTCTTTTAATTTCTAAGCTCTCCAAAGCATTCAATTTCCTACCTTTATTATCAAAATGTAGTCTAATATTTTAAAATCTACACTCGAATTAAAATCAGACACTTGATGTATTCTTAAATGATTTGAAAAACTGGAATCTTCATATCCTAACCGCCAACTTCTTTTCATGTTCACTTAATCTAGATTTAAAATTACGTCCTGTTTGACCTACATAACATGAATTACATATTTTACAAGTTATCTTATATACACCACTTCTCAACATTTTGTTTATTTTATCTTTAGAATTATTTAAAATCTTACCTAAACTATTACTACAATAAAATGCCGGCCTACACTCTGTTTCCCTATTTAAAATATTTCCAACTTTTGGCTAACATTTTTATTATTTACATTGTGATAAGCTGTGTATGAATAAATATGTATTAAAACGGTAATATTTACACAATTTATTTTTTGCAAATTTAACTTTGCTCTTCTAAGCAACAATAATACAGAGAATAATGTTGAAAAATTTCCCTACTGATACATATTTTTCGATAATGATATACGATAGTGTTGTTTATTCACACTTATTAGTCACCATACAGTCTCTTATTTTAAGCAAGTATTGTTGATACGTTGTTTGGTCTCATTTTTCTTGTAATTATGTGTAGAATAAAAATATATTATAGATTTTATTTTAAAATAACAAATAAAATAAATTAAAGTTTTATAAAGTAAAGCCCAGTAGGTGACTCATAAGGGTGGTTTGGGGGTAGGTCAATGGATACTCTTATCCTCTCTGCGCTTGTGTGAGTGAAGCGACCCTTCGTTCAGCCGTATTTCCAATTTGATAGTAGTATAATGGTTAGACCTCCATCATCGCTGTAAACGTTAATGATCGGACTACTGTTCATATTTTACTTTAATCCATAGTTACGTCAATGAAATCACAGGGAACAAAATAGTGTAACAGTTATGTAAATAATAATTCACTTGATATATTGTAGTTTTGATTCTATAAATGACTGATGGTTTGCCGTCAATCACGGGCCGAGTTTTCCTCAATTCGGTTCTTTTACATTCAGTATACATAAAAGTAGGATTAGTTGCCTATCTTACGGATTACCGGAGCTTTAGCATTTCCTATGTGCTATCGCAAGACTCCCCTACTCCCGGTAGTGATTTGATCAAGCAGATTAAAACTAGTGGACACTAGTGCATCTAAAGTTCGTTGTGGTAGGGTGAGTTTTGAACTGCGAACAGTGTTTAATTATTTTATACCAAGGCTCGCCAAAATGTACTGTTAGCATATTTTGGGGTGGGTCTGATGATCTTGGGCAAATTGGCAGCTCACTCGTTATTTTTGGTCCGGTAATATTTAAATACCAGTGAGATGCCTGAATAACCCCCGAAGGTAATTCGTTGTGCACATTAAAACAACCCAGTTATAAAGTCTAAATCAGTGTAATCAGTTAATTGTACTAATTAGTTGTAATTTTAGGGCTCGTCTAAAATGACCGGTCAAATGTGATTCAACCCACGAATGTGCTGTGTTGGTTGTGTAGCTCAGATAGACAATTAAACAAAGATTCAAGAATACTTTAAAAAGGCTGTTTTCCTACAGACCTAAACAACTAATGACCATACGCTGCAAATCAACACATTAAACAAGTTGTTAAGCAAAGAAATTTGTAACTTTTTGGTCCTGTTCCAAGGTTTTAGGAAACTTGGTCGTTCTGTCTCGTTCACACCATTGTGGCCATACCTGGATATCGTACCAGTACTGTTTTGAGTGGTCGCCATAGTAAAATGGAAAATAAAATATCAAATCTTATACACATCGTTTGTACAACTTTATTCCAAAACATCATGATTGTTATACTTGTTTGGCAGTAACAAACACACAAACAAAAGATCGAGTTAAAAACACGTGCTCTTGCTTAGCTTGGTCGATAATTTATGTAATGTCACTTCTATACAATATACAATATGCAAAGAAGTAATTTAATAATAATATAATATTTCAAAAGAATATAAACTAACTGTGACATCTAACTTCCATACAGTGCCTACAGTTCACGCCTAGCCTTGAACTTTATACTCTGCTGTTTTTATTTAAAGTGTGATTTCACTTGCAAATTATTCCACGCTCATCTTTCAGAGGCAATAAACTCTTTGTGCAAGTACTATTTCCGTGTCGATACTTTTCGATTGATCGGTGTATTGCTAAAAGAGGCAGTTTTCACAATCCTTAGTAATGAAAGTTTGTGAGTTTTGTGCAAGTTTATATTTGTTTAGATCAAGTACGTTTGTTGTTTTCCGTAGATTATATTAGCTGTGTATTGTTTTCCTTACCCAGTACACGGGTAAGTTTGGTAATCGTCAATAATGTCGACTTCTTTTTTGACTGATCTTTACGTTTCATGGCGTCAGGAAACTGAAAAAGTCCGTCGTCGTTGTCGTTTTCTGTAAGCATAGCGGTCGTAACAATTCAAATAGATTATAGTGGACTATACTCTTCTCATATAGAACTCTATTGAAATTCAGAGAAATAGAATTTCTGCAAATTTGAATGTAAAAATGGCTATCTCAAGTGTTATTGAAATTATAACACACTAAATTAAAATACAAATTTGCAGATTTTAATTTTGGCTACTAGGTTATGTGTTATACTTCACACTTGATAAAGGGGGTTGATTTATACTTTCGGAACGTCGTGTATTAATTTTCATATACACAAATGATGACAATTGTCTGATTAATAATTTAATTTAATTACACACGAAATATGGGGGGGGGGGTGGGAAACTGTTTACAATGGCCATCATTTTCAAATTTTCTATTTTTCTGAATTTCAATAGGGAATATTGTAGTTCTCTATAACAGATATCAGTTAGTAGGAGCTTTGCTTTTCCGATGTATTCTAGGTGGATCTACATGTAGTCTTGGGTTAGATCGCTCTTTTCATCTTTTCTATTTGGTTTCTTTTGACCAGCTCTTGTTCTTTTATGAGCCTGCTGGTATTAGAGGGGTAGGAGTCTATATTTTACGTTCTTTTCTTTCTTTTTTTAAATAAAACTATGATGACCCACAAGAGGTTTTTTGCCTTTAAACACAAAAAAAAAAAAATGTAGCGGCTATCGTGGTTACGTACAAAGGACAGAGACGACGGACAGACGGAATGTCGAGAATTATTACCTGAGGTCTTGAAACTTTAAGTTCTCTCACAAACCGGGGTTGACATTTTTAACAATTCACAAACTTACCCTATACTGTATATACTAAGTAAGTAACAATAGCCTTTGTAATTTATTTGCACATCAGTACTTATTACAAGTAGATTAGTTGGCAAATGCAACTCATTACAATGCATTGAGCATTAGAGAAAGTGATCCCAGGTGGATTATTGTTGTTACATAATGAACTGTGGGGAACATTTAATCAACCATGTAGAATCATTTAATTATTATGACGTCAAGATAAGAAGAAATTCATTTATTTGATGAGTTAATTGGTAGAAGTTAATGACCTGACAATTGGCACATGGCCAAGTAATTCAGTGGCGCCGTTCGATTATATTAGTTTCCGGTATATGACGTAATTTTAATAAGACTTTGCAAATCTTGGCTGCAAAGAAATACAATCTATTGTCTTCTAAGGTTATCTTCATTCAAGCAGAAGTTCAAATGATTATTGCCTTGTCATACTATAATAAATCATGCTATTACCATCATAAATAATTTTATTTATAAATAATCGTAAGTGAAATAAATGGTGCAAAACATTGCACAAACGTTCTTCCTCACCCTTCAAAAAAATATAATCGAACCAAAATTAATCGCTTCAAAACATGTCTGTACGAAAAGTGAAAATGAACCATATAGAAAAAAAATTGAAAAGGATCTAAACTTGGTTTGTTTGACCCATAAACTCGTATTTACGTCGGCCAATGTTCATATATTGTTTTATAACAATTATTCCACAACTGTAATATTAGTTTACTTGAGATTTTTTACACGGGTTTAGGTTGTTAATATTTTCATGAAGGAAATTGGTGAAACAGATTTTTAGAAATTATATATTTATAACGTTATAACGGTGTCACTTGCCAACGACCAGCTGACCGGAACTGCAGCTATGTTGAGCAGACCACGAGATTGTAACCAAGGATGGTGTGACTGCCTGCCTCGTATTATATTTATTTCTAATTAAACGACACAATTTGATAATGGGCTACGCCCAACTTATGTCTTAATTAGTGACAGTGTTGTGTGAGCTTTAATTCGGTAATGTAATAATAATTAAATTAATCTTTTCAAAGCTAGGTACCCTATGGTGCATGGGCTGACCTGGGATAATGATTTAGACCTCAAAATACGTTTCATTTAGGTCCTTAGAGGCGCTAACTTGAGACAAATTTTAACGAAATCGTTACCATTTTTTTTCGTTGAAATTAAAATTAACGGGCTCGCGATTTTTGAAAAATATGTTAAATATGAGAAAACATTTGATTCATTTTCGGTGGTCAAGTTGTATTTTATTGCTGTCTAGATTAGATTGAATATAAATAATTGTTATAATCAACAATACAGATCCCGGGTGACGTCGGAGCTTTACCGCTAGTGTAATCAATATTGGAGAAACTAGTATCAGTGAAGGTTAATGAAACGTTCCACTTTGCATAAGACAAGGCTCTAATTTCCATCAACAGATTAACAATACATCGCAATGATCAAATCGTCGTATCACTTAACAATCAATACTAAGATATACCACTAAGTACCATATAGAGAATGGTGTGAAATGAAGGAGCAAGTGCAACACCATCAAATCAGTAATAATATTACATTATCACAATTTAAAAATATATCAAACTTACATTAACAACATTATGAAAAAAAAAAATTAAAATTACAAATACATGAAGCATGTAACAAAATATTAGCGAATGTTTTTTTTCTTGTTTAAAGACGAAAAATCTCCTGGTTATCATCGCCTGGTAAAAATAATATAAAATGAAGACCCCTAGCTCTCAAATACTCTAAAGCGTTAGGGGTTGGAAGAGAACAAGCTTTGGTGCAATGATAGGAAAGATGAAAGAGAAGGAGCTAAGACTAGATTTAAAAAGGTTTAGATCTAATGTATGCCACGCCCATATTTACTAAAGTGAGCCCCTGATAGAAATATAAAACAATAAATGGTACAAAAACAGTGAGAACAAACTTTCTCACTCTCCCAAAACTAAAAATAAATGTTTCATGAAAAATGTGATTGATAACATATTTAAGTAAGGGCCTAAACTTGTTCGTTTGTGCCATTAACACGTCTTCAGCGTAAATTGTATTTGATAAAAATCGAGCTTTTAATTATGGCGGTCCAGTTTTTGCGAATTATTTCTGAAGAGTAATAGTTTTTTGCACTTATGATTGGATCATTAATCTTCTCATTTCACTAAAATTTGAACAAATTGGTTAGAGCCAATTTTCAAAAATTTCGTATTTTATAACGGCGTTGATTTTTGTTTTTTACCGATAACTCAAGAACCTGATGGCGACCAATACGTTTTGTTTGGGTCCTTAGAGGCTACACATACTTATAATATGGTTACTTGTAAGTTTACTATACTATACTAATATCTTGTAACTTATTTCGTCTAAACTGTTCCTCAATAACCACATTCCGGGAGGACTGCGTTATCTATCTGTTAACAGCTAATCCATAAGCTGCAGGTGGTTCCTGTAACATATCCTTGCATTCATTGTTACTTCATTTGTAAGAGTTAATTTACTGTGATTTTTCTAAATAATAGAGGGTCGATATGTCTTCATCTTATTCTTTTTTCTCGTGTATTTAGAGACAATGTCTCCTGTAAAACCTTTAGTATCTTAGCTTAATTTATTAATAAATATTTTTATAAATAAATAACTCACTAATATATAAATATATTTATCTTTTTATACAATTTATATTTGTTTTATATACGTGCAGGTGTCCATTATCTACTTCTGTTACAAATCTCTATATCTACAATGTATAAAATTTAGAATTGTTGGTTAAGGCTAAACATCCCACCACGGCGCAGCACCAAAATGGAGTCATTTTGTATTAATGTTTATTGGTGGAATTTTCGTCCGATTTTTATTTGAAAAACTGATTTGTAAACAGAATAATATTACAATTTACGCTACGTAAGCCTAATTTTAATTAAGTTATTGGTTAAAAAAATAATAATAAGATCTTCATGTTAAAAAAAGAAATATGCAAATCGCAGGTAGTCATTTTGTAGACAATAATTTTTAATTAATTTTACACTTTTAATATTTAAAATCACCCGAGTGGTTAAATCGGTATCATGTTTTATACATTTAAAATAATTCCTCTTAGGGGTATGAGGGCGCGGGAGATACGAAACACTTGCAGGGCCGAGGTGACTCACTGTGGCACCCCCCCCCACCACGTCGCTCGTCTTACAATCTTTGTGCTGGATGACTACTTTCCCGCCCTTCCACTCATGTGCTCTCGGTTATTAGTTACCGTGATTCTTCTTAGGGATTTGTTTCGTTGTCTGTTTATAATTTTTATTGGGAACGTTATTTTGTTAAACTTTTATGTTCTCCATGGATTGCCCAGGAACAACCAAATCTAAAAAAACAGATTCCTCTTGAGGGATTCAATGGCGAAATATCAAGGGCCAAATAGCCTAAACGATGGAACATAGATCCTTGTAAAAATGTTTCGTATATTAAATAGAAAGTCATTTGATCTGTTATCGTCTAAAGCTAGATTCGTGGAATCTATCAAGTATCAATTCGTGGAAGTGTCCGCTTCGCACAATAACAGTGTATCTGTCTGGACTTTGTTAGTCTTTTGTATAAGTCAGGTCAAATATAAATCTCTCTCTCTCTCACTCTCTCTCTCTCTCTCTCTCTCCTCTCCCTCTCCCTCTCCCTCTCCCTCTCCCTCTCCCTCTCCCTCTCTCTCTCTCTCTCTCTCTCTCTCTCTCTCTCTCTCTCTCTCTCTCTCTCTCTCTCTCTCTCTCTCTCTCTCTCTCTCTCTCTCTGACTATCGCTTGTACCCTTCTGGGGATATACGTCCTGGAAATACCTTGTGGGAAGTCTGATTTTTTTATAGTGTATTGCTTAATAAATAAGTATTACTCCTAATACGTTATCTCTCGAAAATTTTGATTTTGATTTTTGAAAAAATATGTGTTTTGTGGGGATGTAACGGTTACGAGAGACAGAAACTTGTGGGCATGTAAGAGACAAGCTTTTCTGGGGATGTGATTATTTTGTTAGAGAGAAGCTTTGCGAGGATGTGAGAGAGTGATTTACGGGGATGTATTATTTGTCCCACGTTTACATCTTATTGCATGTCATTATGTTTATATTTGTTGTTATTCGTTAAGTGATTGATTAAATTAAATTATGTTTCATATTTGTTAAATAAATTGTAATTAATAAAGTAAATTGTAGTAAATGAAAATAACATTACTAACAAATTTACAAACTTTTTGATAAGTCAAGTTTTAAATTATTACTTCGGAAACAAAACTAATAATGTATAACAAAAACGCCTGGTTGATACAAGGTCGCTTCAAATGAATGTTAAATGAAAATAATCCTGAAAAACTCACTAACAATATTTGTGTGAATTCTTTGTAATTATTGTGTTTCGTTTTACATCCACCATTTTAGAGCATTTTAAAATTAAGAATCAAGACACCGCGATACTCGAACATACAATTTTATCCGTTCAACAATTCCCAAAATATACACAATTTAATAAACCCGCGTACATTAGCGTTTGCATTTTATTGAAATGCGATGACACGCCTTTATTAAATCATTTGTATCTCGAAAACTACTGAACGGATTTGAAATATCAAAACATTTTTGAATTCACAATTAAATTCCATCAACAGTTGTTAACACAAGTTATACATGATTAACCATGCCTTGTTGCATAACAACCCCATAATAACTAAAAACAAACAATAAAAAGAATCCAGTATATTATTGAACTATAGACTATATTTATGTGTATAAATAAACATATATAAACATGATATATGTTATAATTGTGTAACATATTTATAAAATTTTCCATTCTAAACCTTGAAATAACATCTCAACCTTCTATTGTCATTGCCAATGTGTATAATATTTAATTGTATAAAGTTAAAATAACATCACAACATTTCCTTCGAAGACATCACATTTTTGAATCAGAGAATTTGTACATTCTATTACCACTTGTGAAGAATAAGTGGGAATAAAAAAAAAATTCATATATCATTTAAAAATATAAATGAAATACATTTTCATTTTCATTGGATGTTTAGAAATAAGGAGTACAAGTAGGATGGGTTGAATTAAAATTAATGCAATTTTATAATAAGTTGTACTAAGTAAAATGTAATGATCGTTGAATTTACTCTAAAACAATTAATATTTTTAATAAAACTGTACATTGTTTCTGGGAAGAATATGAACAGTAATATATTACTATTCCAAAAACCCAAAACTATTCCATATTATGGATTTGTAATACATCTTTTATTTCATTTCAGTTTGTAACCAAAGTTTCCAATATAAATTAGTCTCCTACATAAATTACTACGTAACCATTCGTTATTGATTAATTCATACATAAAATATGTAACAAAATTTTTAATAAAGATAATTTTCCTCTTTAAAACTAGTGATATATATTATTTAAAAATCTGAGACAAATTTATATCTGATATACAAACACTTTTCGACGTAGTCAAAACAGATTAATAGTTTTTACATTTCATATAAAAGGTAGAACTCTTTAAATGGAGTAATTATTTAGAATGGCGAATAACTTATGTAATTTATAATATATATTGCACACATTCAAATAACGCAAAGAAGCAACAAGTATACAACCACATCTAAGAAATTGAAATGGACAAACGGACTGAACTCTAAGTTTATGAAAGGTGCTGCCATCAGCTAGTATAAGTTCTAATAATTGTTAAGCAGCTATTTCTAGTTGTTAGGAGTGCTCTGCAACTGCTAACGTTCGTTAGCTGCTTGGAATTAGCTGTTTTGCTAATTAGCACCACATCACTACAGGAGGGCCGCGCGTCAGAGAGGCTGGGCAGTATGGCGGTGCGCCACGCGGAAGGGGGGCGCGGCACGTGAGAGAAATAATGATAGTATATTTAAAACACGATTCCGATAGGACCATTTGACCGATTTCATATCTGAAAACGGCAAAATTCATTTAAAATTATTATTTAAAAAATGACTACCTGCGATTAAAAATAATGATAATAATAATAATATTTTTGCTCAACAACTTTTTTATAAAAAAATCTAAAAAAGTTTCACCTTCGTAGCGTAAATATTTTATTGATATTATTTATAAAATAACTTACAAAACAAAAATCGGACAATAATTACGCAAATTATCAGTAATGCAATTTTGCCGCAGAGGTGCTGCTATCTAGCGGGCCAGAAACACAACTTTTTCAGGTATGTTTAGCCTTAATCACACACTAAGCCTAACCGCAGCTTCTTTGACATTGCAGGAGAAGGTCTTAAGATCTTTGGGTTGGGCTTCTTAGTATCGTTGTTAATGATGGGGGGTGGATGTACAAGCAGAATCGACATAATCCTTGTAGTCTTCCCTTCCCTTACTGTCCAGCTTATCTCGGTTTCAATGAGGCCTCACTACTGTGGCGATGTTACCAGGGGACTTAAATTTAATAAAGGCGGAACTAAAATGGTAACGATGTTTGAAAAGAAAAATAAAAAAAAAAGACAAAGACAAGTTTAATAATTAACAAGGCTCAAGTTTATTGAAAACAGAAAGAAATTTCGACGGTTCAGACTTTGTCATTTACAACAAAAGACATCCTGACACAAATCATCAGTAAAAAAAAAACTTATGATTAACAAGATCATAAATTGTAAAAGTTATAAGCCCTTAATTGTAACATATAATAATTTAGATAAAAAAAAAATTAATCAACAGATTCTAAACATTTATCCCCCCCCTTTTAGTATATATATATATGTTTATAGTTACAAAAATTTAACAATAAAAAAAGACAATGAGCACAGCTTAATAATTCACAGAATTATAATTAATCAAAAAAAAAGATTATACGCCCTTAAAGTAAAAGTATAATAATTTTAAAAAAAATTAATCAAGATTTTCAAAAAAAAACTTATCCCCCCCTTTTTAGTTTAGTTTATAAGATGATAGTTTCCTTTTAAACAGTAACAGAAATTAACAAAATATAAAAGAGCTTGATATTTTAAGTTCAAGAAAGATCATATCTATAGTTAACATGTTTATCACTAAACTAAAGTAACATAATATAATTGGTTTGAAAATTTCTTAAAAAAAAAAAGAAACTGTATTGGCCAATAAATTTATATTTAAATAAAAAAAAGAAAATTAATTTAGAATTTTGAAATTTTGTTAATTGACGTCAATTATTTTAATTTAGAAACTAACCTCTTGGAGGTTGTTAGGACCGAAAATTGCATGCAGGCTCCACCCAATAAATTGTTATATAATTTATAAATAATTACAAAAGTCTACATCTAGAAAATAGTTTGAAGGAACACATATTTGCGGAAGTAAATTTAGGCACATAAATCATATGAGTTAGTTAAAGTTCAGTAAAGTCAGCTGTAAAAAAAAAAGGACATCACTTTTATGCACTTGAAAATCTGAAGTTATGTGATGCAAAAACGTGTTTTGCCAACAGGACGAAACTTGCTAGGATGATTCGCTGGTTTGCGCAATATGAGACAAGAATTTCTCTATTTCTCCTACCAGCATATTGGCTGTGGCAAACAAAAAACACGTTTCTTTTAGCGTCTGTGCAAGATCAGACATGTTGTAGCATTAATGTTCTTTATTGAAGAAAATATCTGGTTATTTGTCAAAATTAAAGTAAATTAATTGCATCACAGAAATTTGTTAAGATAGTAATTAAAAGCTTCTTAGATGATTATAAATTTATTTATATATATAGTTTTGTTTTAAAAGAAAGCTTGTATAAGACTTGTAAGATTCTTCAAAAGTCTATAAAACGAAATTTTCTGATTTAGAAGAAATTTCTCTAATTGTTTTATATTTGACATGTTCAATAGGATATTCTGATCATTTAATGTTCAACATTAGTCTGCACTTATTTCACAAAATTGTTCAAAACTTAAAATGTGCCTTTACAAGGTTTTGTAAATGATGTTTTAAGAAAAGAAAAATTTTTATAATCATTTAGTTTCAAAAGAAAATAGAATATTAAATAAAACATGAAATACATATTTTAAAGAATACATGATAATTAACAAATTATTTTAAAATTTAACAAAATATATAATATGACAAAATCTGTAAGGTTGAAGTACCTGGTTAATCCTGTCGCAGTTCACGTGAGCATGTACCGAGAAAAATGATGGTTATTTTAACATTTTGAACTAGGTTATTTAAACTAAAACGCACGAACTGTAAATTAACATGATGTTGTATGAGACTTGTAAGGTTAGAGAGAAAAAAAACTTTTGTTAGATGAGTGATGCAGAATGTAGACCATGTTGTTATCACATCTAGACTGTGGACCGGGTATTAGAGAAGCTAGCTTGACCGGCGAATGGACTTTGTGTTCGGTATCAGGCGATGCTTGGTTTTGGAGCGGGCCGCCAGGTGCCAGCATCTGTCAAGGGACGGAAATTGGACGTGGAAGAGTGTTAATGAAGTTATATTGCGGATGTGCTTTTTGAATTTAAATGCTACAGCTCTCCCCCCCCGAAAGACGGAGTTAGTGTAGAAAAGAAAGGGGGCCAGAAGGGCCTCCCACAAAATTTAGAAAAAAAAAAAAAAAAAGGGACAAGGGCCAGAAGGGCCTCCAAAAGGATTCTAAGGAAAGGGGCCAGAAGGGCCTCCTACAAAATTTTGAAACGGGGCACCTGATAGAAACAACGCTTCATAATGCTTTAATAATCACCACTCTAGGGTGTAGCCTCCTTCGGCACTTACTTATTAAATTTTGAAATTTCTATAGCGTCTCAGCTCTTCCCACCTATCATTGGGTCAAGCCCCCGACAGAAAGAGCTGAAGGGTGACGCAAAGGTCGACATTGCTGTGCATGAACTGACTTTGTACTCTAAGGTACGTGGGGAAAGGGGTGGAGTGGCACCTCGGGAATACCAAGTGGAGGTGACCACTCCGGGGACTGGGGAGGGAATGTGCATCGCACATTGGACTTACAGGAAAGGTCGGACTCAGACGGGGGGGAGTATCCTCTGAGCCGACCTTAACATTAAATTATAAAAATAAATAAAAAAAAAAGAAAAACTCCTGAAGCCAATTCTGGTCAGATCATGCTCAGCGTCGTTATTTTTTTTAAATTCCTCTTCTCCCATACGAAGAAAAATTTAAACTATTCACGGCTCTTAACAATTTCCGTGAGAAAAAAGAATTTTGAAGGGTCTAAACAAATAATCCGTTTTAAAAATAAACAAAGAAGCAGTATGAAACGTTGGGGAGTCAAAATTGTTTTAGTGCCCAAGGCAGGGCATGTGGTGTTTGACTTAAGGTCTTATATGTGTATCATGTACCCCAAAAAAAAAGGAATTTAATTTAATCAAAAAAAAATTGTGTAAAAAAAAAAATTTCATCAAAAAAAAATTTTAAGTGTTCAAAAAAAAGTACAAAAGAAAGATGTGTAAAAAAAAAAAAAAGGTGTAGCAAAAGAGAGTATAAAAAGGTGACCCACAATGTGAGAAAACCTAACTCCGGTTTTCTCAACCCTAATAAAAAAAACTAAATTAGGAAACAAACATGTTGACCTGCTAATAACAAACAACCAAATAATTTAAGAAAAGGCAAACAGGCCAACCATGTTGTCCTACATAAAACTGGGCCCCTATAATTTGGAAAAGAGAAAAAAAAAAAAATGTACACAATGATATATTATTAAAGGTGTTCAACATTTCAATTTACTATTAAACAAATGCCACCATCTGCATCAACCAGTCCACCGCCATCTTGCCTATTACTCAACATGATAAAATTAAAAAAAAATAAATAAAAATAATTTTCCTTCAAGATGACCAAAAAAATTCAAAAGCAAGCTCCGTGTTCTTTAACGGGTCCACTAATCGCAGCGAATCCACTGCCATTTTAACTGTTGCTGATAATTATAAAAAAAAAAAAAAATAAACCAAGTAATTTAAAAAAAATTTCTTTTAAGAAGATGCCCAAAAAAAAAATTAAAGAGCCAGAGAAAGACTCAAGTATTATATGTAGTGTAGATGTTGTGTATATGTGTGTGTGTAAGTATGAATCAATACAGACAACGAAAGAAAACTCGAGAAAATTTTTGAAGGAGTTTTTGAAATTTTTTTTGTTTTTTTTTTTGTTTTTTAACTATTTTTGGATTTTATTATTTATTTAAAATTTTTTTGGATTCCCGAATGACCCCGCTGTCTGGATCAAATTCAGTGAATGAGTCGTGTGCAGTGTATGTAAATATATATATATATATATATATATATATAAAAAAAAATTTAAGCAGACAAAATAATAATAAAAAAAAATTTATCGAAATTGGTTTAGAAGTTTTTGTGTAAGTGTTTATAAAAATAAATAAATAATAAAAAAAAGAGACTATAGATTTATAGAGCTTTAAATATTTAAACTAAATAAAAAAAAATTTCATCAGCAACAGTTGTACAGTATTTGAAAAGCTGCAAAACATAAAAATGAGCCTTGTTTAACAAAATAATTTTGAATTTAAATTTAGATAGTTCCAATGCGAAATTTTGAAAATTAACTACGGTTCCAGAATTTAAAATAAACCACGCTATAATCTAGAGATAACCACACTAGAATTTAATTTAACCACGCTAGAATCTAGAATCAACCACGCTCTGCTACCAAAAACATGTTACCTGGGGACTTAAATTTAATAAAGGCGGAACTAAAATGGTAACGATGTTTGAAAAGAAAAATAAAAAAAAAAGACAAAGACAAGTTTAATAATTAACAAGGCTCAAGTTTATTGAAAACAGAAAGAAATTTCGACGGTTCAGACTTTGTCATTTACAACAAAAGACATCCTGACACAAATCATCAGTAAAAAAAAAACTTATGATTAACAAGATCATAAATTGTAAAAGTTATAAGCCCTTAATTGTAACATATAATAATTTAGATAAAAAAAAAATTAATCAACAGATTCTAAACATTTATCCCCCCCCTTTTAGTATATATATATATGTTTATAGTTACAAAAATTTAACAATAAAAAAAGACAATGAGCACAGCTTAATAATTCACAGAATTATAATTAATCAAAAAAAAGATTATACGCCCTTAAAGTAAAAGTATAATAATTTAAAAAAAAATTAATCAAGATTTTCAAAAAAAAACTTATCCCCCCCTTTTTAGTTTAGTTTATAAGATGATAGTTTCCTTTTAAACAGTAACAGAAATTAACAAAATATAAAAGAGCTTGATATTTTAAGTTCAAGAAAGATCATATCTATAGTTAACATGTTTATCACTAAACTAAAGTAACATAATATAATTGGTTTGAAAATTTCTTAAAAAAAAAAAGAAACTGTATTGGCCAATAAATTTATATTTAAATAAAAAAAAGAAAATTAATTTAGAATTTTGAAATTTTGTTAATTGACGTCAATTATTTTAATTTAGAAACTAACCTCTTGGAGGTTGTTAGGACCGAAAATTGCATGCAGGCTCCACCCAATAAATTGTTATATAATTTATAAATAATTACAAAAGTCTACATCTAGAAAATAGTTTGAAGGAACACATATTTGCGGAAGTAAATTTAGGCACATAAATCATATGAGTTAGTTAAAGTTCAGTAAAGTCAGCTGTAAAAAAAAAAGGACATCACTTTTATGCACTTGAAAATCTGAAGTTATGTGATGCAAAAACGTGTTTTGCCAACAGGACGAAACTTGCTAGGATGATTCGCTGGTTTGCGCAATATGAGACAAGAATTTCTCTATTTCTCCTACCAGCATATTGGCTGTGGCAAACAAAAAACACGTTTCTTTTAGCGTCTGTGCAAGATCAGACATGTTGTAGCATTAATGTTCTTTATTGAAGAAAATATCTGGTTATTTGTCAAAATTAAAGTAAATTAATTGCATCACAGAAATTTGTTAAGATAGTAATTAAAAGCTTCTTAGATGATTATAAATTTATTTATATATATAGTTTTGTTTTAAAAGAAAGCTTGTATAAGACTTGTAAGATTCTTCAAAAGTCTATAAAACGAAATTTTCTGATTTAGAAGAAATTTCTCTAATTGTTTTATATTTGACATGTTCAATAGGATATTCTGATCATTTAATGTTCAACATTAGTCTGCACTTATTTCACAAAATTGTTCAAAACTTAAAATGTGCCTTTACAAGGTTTTGTAAATGATGTTTTAAGAAAAGAAAAATTTTTATAATCATTTAGTTTCAAAAGAAAATAGAATATTAAATAAAACATGAAATACATATTTTAAAGAATACATGATAATTAACAAATTATTTTAAAATTTAACAAAATATATAATATGACAAAATCTGTAAGGTTGAAGTACCTGGTTAATCCTGTCGCAGTTCACGTGAGCATGTACCGAGAAAAATGATGGTTATTTTAACATTTTGAACTAGGTTATTTAAACTAAAACGCACGAACTGTAAATTAACATGATGTTGTATGAGACTTGTAAGGTTAGAGAGAAAAAAAACTTTTGTTAGATGAGTGATGCAGAATGTAGACCATGTTGTTATCACATCTAGACTGTGGACCGGGTATTAGAGAAGCTAGCTTGACCGGCGAATGGACTTTGTGTTCGGTATCAGGCGATGCTTGGTTTTGGAGCGGGCCGCCAGGTGCCAGCATCTGTCAAGGGACGGAAATTGGACGTGGAAGAGTGTTAATGAAGTTATATTGCGGATGTGCTTTTTGAATTTAAATGCTACAGCGAGATGACTTAAATGGCAACGAGGGGTGAAGCGGAGTGTGGGGAATATTAACTCCCATGGTAATATGTCTACTACCCACTCTGGCAGCATTTTCCTTTCAGTTAACTCAATCAAACCAAGGTATGTGTTGCAGGCTACAGAAGCTAATGTATTTAAGTTAGCAGATAGAGAACTGATGTACTGCTGCGGTAAGAATGAACGCGCAAGGAATGCAGAGGATTAGCAAGTATGTTAGTTGATACTGAACTTCTCACTACTACTCTAATTAATAACATTGACTCAATGGTTTGACACGATAAATACTCTGAATTTTTTCCATCTGAAACCCATTTCCTTCAAAACTTTACGAAGACTGTCCCGCTTCCAAGGAAAATTAATTAATAACTATCTACACTGAAATCATACATAGCCTATGCTTACGCTTAACCACTCACAGCTGAGGAAAATCCCAACCTGATATTTTCTAGCAGATTAGTAAAGTAGTTGTTAAAGGGACTTTACTAGTCTGGTAGTCTAAATGCGATCAGCGCATGCGCAGTTCCCTTTTCACCACTCATACGTTGCGTTCATTCTTGTGATCGTCAGACAGTATACCACACATTCCTTACGCTTGCACTCTTTGCAATCTCGCCACAGGACTTAGCTTAAAGTGGAAGCGTTTCTTCGAAGAAACGATACCCCTTGAGTAGCATAACGCTTCATTGGTCGGTTTAAATCAACGAGTCACTCTTATGAAGTCAAATCCTGTAGGGATCCAGTTAGCTCTACACTACTCTTTCTCAGATTAGCAGGTCTTTATGATTACCTAAACGTGCTGAGAACTTATTTTTGAATGAAATCGTAGCATTTATTTTAAAACATCTACATACCGACTCTCTTGAAGTGGTAATTGATGAAAACCTAAACTGGAATAAACATATCCGTTCTCTCGCTACTAAACATAATTAAGCTTATTTTTGCACTCCGTGATATTTCACGTTTCCAGTTATTTCACTATCAAGACAGTGTATTATGCATAGGTACCTCAGATATGGAGTATCTATTTGGGGTAATTCAGCAGAGTTTAAATATTTTTGTGTTACAAAAAATAAGAATAATTTTTGTGTCGAAATTCATTAAGAATTTTTTTTTTAAACTGCGTAGTATTTACGTTTTATTGTTCTTTAAATACAATCATAGTGGTATCATTAAGCACCAACATGGGGAAGGAGATACTTTAGTATCCAATTCTTAGACTGAAACTTTTTGAACGATGTGTGGACTACTCTGGCGTGAAGTTATATAATAAACTGCCACAATATTTGAAAAATGGAAATCAGTTGTTGAGTCTAAGAAAGGTCTGCAGAGATTCCCAGCTCAACAGGCATTTTATTTCGGTTAGAGTACTTAGAGCTGTAAAAATACTATGTATTTGTATTAATTATTGGTTTGTTGTGTTTGTATATATTTATTTTGTTTACTGTGGCGAGGTGACCATATAGAAATGTATTCAATTGAATTGTAACAATCTAAATGTGTTCTGCATATGTAAACCTAGTTGAGGCAATAAATATAATACAATATAATCTCTTAAGTGTGGCCATTTCATTTACTTAAGTGACTGTTTATATACATTCTAGAAATACACATCTACGTCTATATTATTTATTTGTATTACTCATACTCTAGTGGTTTTAATCTCATGTATTGTAAGTAATTAATGTGTGTTCTGTAATAATAGTGTATAATAAACGTATTAATTATCATTTATAATTTGTTGCAGGTAAGCCAATATTCTTTCTCAGTTTAATTTAGAAGAAAATCCTACAGTAAGTTGCATATTTTATAAAAGGTATCAGAATTTCTGAGTTGTAGAAATATGTATTCTTTTTTTTCATTGTTATTGACCATTAATATTGCCCTTATGGTGGCTTATATTAAAATTAAATTAAATGAACGTCCTACAGTTTCAGACAGCAACAGGTAGATTTTTCCGTGTCTATGTGCGTAAGATTATCGTTGGATGCAACATTAATTTTTATTCCCTTGATGTAAATTTGTCAATTTAGTCATTAGGCGAATAAAATAGGAAAAATGGTCATAGCTTAGTCTTTTCACGATTCTATTACATTTAACAGTAATGTTATTTGATGTAAACTTTGTACTCTGTACCAAGGGTAAAAACATCTCTCGTATATGGTTTACCAAACTCATGGTGTAGTTTAAATTTTGAGTTGATAAAACCGGGATATCGTTTCAAGAATTACACATTTTCATCTGCTCGTTACACGTTTCAAATGGAGTGAGAGATTTGACTACGTGTCCAATCTTGGTCGTGATCTGTAGCTACAAGTCCCGTGGTGCTTATCATAGTCACCTGCGATTGTGAAAAATAAGAGAGCTGTTTCGTCCCTTCGTCCTTCCTGACTGACGTCAATATTATTCATTATTGATTTCCTTGGTGGTATCCCATAGTAGCCATTCTCATAGAAGGATCTATTGCAATGAAAATAAAACTCATTGGCATTTCAGGGGATCCAACTTTGAACACCTGGAACATTGTTTAAAAAAACGATTTTATGTGCAAAAATCCGGGTTTTTTTAGATAGTTTAAAGACTATTTACAATGCGTATTTCAAATTTTGTTCACTATTAGAATACTCAAAACTGTTAATTTGAGACCTGAATTTATAAAGGTGAAAGGTGTGTGTGTATCTAAGTTAAAATCGGGTAATAATTTGTTTAAATAATTGCAAAAAACCGATCAAATTTTCAAATATTTTTCATTTCTTGAAAAAAGCACCTTGGCACTTTAAACTATCAGAAAATAAGCCTTTAATGAACTCTAAGTTACCATTAAAATTTCATTAAAAATATTATTTATTTTACTAGAATTTTTATTTATTTATTTAAAAAGGATATAATATTTATTAAAATTTGAACCAGTTGACGTTGTCGGAGAAGGCTCATGTTTTTGTGTAAAAAACATTTTTATTGAACTAGGAGATATCAAAAGATAGAAATATATTATTCAGTTGTCTTTACTATCACAATATTTTTTAAATATTCAATCAAATTTTCAAATATTTTTCATTTCTTGAAAAAACCACCTTGGCACTTTAAACTATCAGAAAATAAGCCTTTAATGAACTTTAAGTTACCATTAAAATTTCATTAAAAATATTATTTATTTTACTAGAAATTTTATTTATTTATTAAAAAAGGATATAATATTTAATAAAATTTGACCCAGTTGCCGTTGTCGGAGAAGGCTCATCTGAGACTAATTTTTTGTGTAAAAAACATTTTTATTGAACTAGGAGATATCAAAAGATAGAAATATATTATTCAGTTGTCTTTACTTACACAATATTTTTAATGAAGACAAAAAAAAGCCAAAGTTACCGTTTTCTATGGTATGGTTTTATTACCAAATATTACGTCTATTATTTAATCATCGTTTCATTTAATCTCATGTTTTTGGTCTAATGGTAGCTACCCCCCAAGCTTTGAGTGTTCATGTGACTTCAAAACAGATATTTCCGCGACAAACGCGTTTCGACTTTTTTAACCCATCGCATTTCTGTAGCATATACTAGAAAGTAAATTGTAAATTGATTGGATTATAACGAGTGTGTAAACAACTGACAATGACCACGTGATCGTTGAAACATCATCTTGTTGAATACTTTGTGGAAGTTTCTTTATTTCCTGCTTATAATTTGTTGTCACAATTTGTACCACTAAACATAGGACTAAAGGATTTACAATGAAACATAACGGCACAGCTCTTGCAAGGCAGCCAAGTTTGCATATCAGACTCAAACAATAGACCTTTGTCTGCTCTGCATGCATAACTACGCATATTGCACCTTGTTTTTAATCTGCAGTCCGCATTGTTTTAGCAATGCTTTCTCCCCGAAGAAGAGTTTGCGTCATAATTTCCTCCTTCTTTCTATCCATTTCTCTCACTCTAGCTATAACAAACGGATTGAAAGCTATCGAAAGAAATAACAATAGTTACTGTTTTGTAGACTGCCCTTCATTGTTGTACAATATACCAAATTTTAAATGCAGAACCTAGTAGGAAGTAATGAAACAGCTTTGTTAGTATTTTTTTCTGGATTAAATTTCTGGGTGGACCTAACTCTATTCTCTCTCTTTCTTTTTCTTTATATTTTTTAATAAACTTTTTAATAAGACTACCATCCTCCAAATCAATAATGTTTACAAGATTGTTGTCAATCGTCCAAAAGAAATTAATGTTTATAAGACATGTGTTTTGTACAAAAGAAATTAAAATTTAGGCCATTGATTTGGTTCGTCCAAAAGAAATTAAGGTTTATAAGACATGTGGTTTGTACAAAATAAATTAATGTTTATAAGACATGTGGTTTGTTCACAAGAAATTGATGTTTATTAGACATGTGGTTTGTACAAAAGAAATTAATATTTAGACCATTGATTTGGTTCGTCTAAAAGATATTAAGGTTTGTAAGACATGTGGTTTGTTCACAAGAAATTAAGGTTTATAAGACATGTGGTATGTACAAAAGAAATTAATGTTTATAAAACATGTGGTTTGTTCACAAGAAATTAAGGTTTATAAAACATGTGGTTTGTTCACAAGAAATTAAGGTTTATAAGACATGTGGTTTGTTCAATAGAAATTAATGTTTAGAACATTGATTTGGTTCGTCCAAAATAACTTAAGGGTTATAAAGATTGTGATGTGGTTTTTGCAAAAGAAATGAATAATGTTTAGAAGATAATTGTGATTCGTCCAGAAGGAATTAATATTTTCTGGGATGATGTAATTGGCTACGAGAAATTAATGTTTTAAAGGATGATGTGGTTCTTCCAAAATAATTTAATGTATTTAATATTGATGTTGTTAGAAGATCGATTGAATTTTTGTAATAGTAATTCATTAAATTTGTTGAAATTTGTTTTGTTGTGAATAGGGAACAGATTTTACAATTACTCCTTAGGGTAGTGTAATTCAATATCACTTAGGGAGGTGAATTGATCAGTGAAGGTTGAGTAAACATTCCACAATTTTCACAACGACAATAGTGATTTTAATTAACAAGACAGCTATCGCGTATTTCTGGTTTTGGTTTGTTTTAGCCTAAAGTTTCCTCCTTGTCTCCTCTTTCACACTTTATCCAATTCATTTACTGCGACTGACAGAATGAATGATTCATATAATTCACAGCCCAAATAGTCAGTAGTAGCAAGAATGTGCTTCCCGTGGAATTAATGTTACGCACTTAAATTGTTCTTCAACATATAATTTAAAATTTATTTTAACCTTTATGCTTGATTTTGGGAGTGAATAGGGTTGGGAATTATGTAAAGCGGTATTAAATACTTCAGCTTTCTTGACACAATTGTCAAGTTAGGACACAATGATGCCTCTACCACGTTCGGCGGTAACTTATAGGGGCAGTACTTGAGCTCAGGTTTTACGCTAGTCCAAGTCTAGGAACCTATTTTAGTCCGTGGCTTAAAAAGTTCATGAGCTCTGGTTTGACTTTAGCCTTTGACTAAAGATAGTCTCGGTCCAAATGTGTTAGATTAAACTCGTGGGGTAAAAATTAAGTTCACGAGTCTCATTCTAATTAAACTCCGGTCTAAACGTTAAATTTGGTGGGGGTCATGAGTCCTGGCGAGTCCTGGGAGTTAGAGCCTAAAACGTATTAAATTATAGCTCAAACTTAAACCCGCTGAGGGGTGGGTGTAACGCGAGGCAACGTAACACATTAAGAGGCGGCAGGAGTCAGTTTGAAAATCGTCTTTTGGCGTTGCCTTCAATGTAGTGGTCCACCACCCGCACTAAGAATTTGTCATACCGACCGCCAGTGGCTCACGTCAACCTTAGCCCCCTCCAACTATCACATTTCACACCCCATCCACTCCATTGTTCAATGCCGACACAGTACCAAGCGGTCTTCACAGTACCAAGCGCTCGGCGAGTTGTAGCAATGACTACTAAAACCTATACAGAGTGTTCCAAAACTCAATTGTCCCTATTTGTGGATACAAATGAGGATACAATCTAGTCTATTGACAAAAAATATAAGTAGGGTAAATAATTAAGTAAATTGTCAAGCAGTACAAATATCGCTTTATTTGATTTGCGCATAAAGTACATTTATTTTGTAAAGTAAATTTGTGTATTCAACAGTAATTTTTGAAACAAAATACAGGATTTCAAAACCGACACACCAAAATTGTTCATGTAAATGAATAAAATAACTTATATAGAACACAATAACATTCGTACTTTTCTCTTATCAAAAGCCTTATATACAACAGAACTTAGAACGATACAACCAATAGAATATCCAGTGTTCTTGACGATGTGTCACACATTCACAACCCTTCACTTACAAATTATTCATTTAGTTCTCGAATCCATGTGTAACATACATGAAGGTATATTTTTGTAAACATAACTCTTCCAACAATACTAATTCGATTCGGAAAATAAGGTTTTAATATTCATTTTTTAATGAACCAACCAAACTGAAATTTAGTTTCCTTTTCCTGAATTAACAAAAAATGTTACCTTTGAGTTTAATTTATTTACAGCTATCAGAAATATTTAAAAACTGTTGCCAACAATTAACTGTTTAAATTAAACATAAGAAATACAAATTTATTTAGTAAAGGGGTTTTCAAATTTGATATATAGCTGTTAGCATTTAATATGGAACACAATTTCATATAATTAAGCCTTATTCTATTTTATTCAACGTGAAACAGCCAACGTGAAATCATACAATACACATATACAATACATGTATATGTCATAATATATAATAATATCGGTTTTCGTAATACAAAGGTACAAAAGTAAAATAAGTATTACGAACATGTATACAAGTCTGTTTTGTTATTACAGTAAATGGGACACATAATTCACAAACAAACTATTTACGGAATATACCACAATTAATTCGAAAACACGAAATTCAACACACAAGATTTTCATCCATAAAGGACTGCGATTTAAATTGATTACGTTATATATAATCTGCTAATAGCTATTTATATTCATTCTAAACCTTTAAATAATGTAGGATCAAAGTTTTTAATATGGAACTGATGACATTATTTATTCAAAGAAAAATCATATTTGATCAAAAAAGGTGACAATATGAAGATCAATACAGATATACGGGTAATACAGGAATATATATATATATATATATTACTTATGTAAAAGTTAGAAACATTACAAAACGCCCAAAAATGAATCTACAACAATTATTTAACTAAACACAAGCATATACAATTTTGAAGCCAATATTCTAATGTGTTAAGAAAACATTTGACAGGAAAATAACAAAGAAGTTAGATTTAATATTACTGTACTACCAAATGTTAATTTATTTAGGTATTTATTAGAAGTCAATAATAGTTTTATGTGTGTTTTATATTTACAAAAACTTTAGTTGTATTTTAAAAATTATATTCAATGTTTAGTGTAATAGTTGACAATACATTTTAGGAAAATTAGCAGCATGTGAGGTGCAATATGTATTATTCCAACTACACAAAACATAATCATTTCAAACGTTTGATTAGTTTGTACTTATACAATGCAAATGATATTGCAATTTTTTTATACTGCATCTATTATCATCATAAATACGGTATGTCTGATGACTGATAAAGTAAAATAATTACTTTGAATGTGTTGTCTCTATAACTGTGGTCTAACTCAAAAATATGTGCCATAACTTCAGAACTTGATTTATGGCGTCGAAATAAAGAAAAAAAGTCTCCATTAATATATTATCTGAAAATGCTGCATTATTTGTCTGTCGGATATTTTGTGTTTATTGATAGCTTTATAAAATATTAAGATTTTGGTGTACACATTTTGTATGCTAAGTTTTACTAGTATACAAAGAACCAAAAGTTCATTTCAAAAATTGTCAACTCAGTGGCCATTTGATAATTTAATTTGAATATCTCAAACCATTAACCGTACAAAAAATGTAAACAACCGCCATTTTGAAATTTTATAAGATTATTCTTGGTATATTGGTAAAACCAACCATATACCAAATTTTAACAAATTTTGTTAAAGGTAGAAAATCTTAACAAATTTTTTAACTTATCTTTATTTTCAATTACAGTAGTATAAAAAATCGCGCTATGAAAATAACTTAGTTGATGGCACTAAGAAAAACTGACTTTCTATTATTAACTAAAATAATTAACTTATCATAATAATAACAACACATAATAATAGTGCCTGTTATTATAAAATTACATATTTGAGCGTAGCGAACGAATGCGTTGGGCTATTTTTATTTCCTTAACAACAAAAATCCATTTGTTTTTAAAGTCTAATTTGATGCTTCACAAGTAGTAAACGTCCTTTTTAGGTAGTAAGGTTTTTGATTTTGTAAATCGGGAACAGTTTGTTCACATCCTTTTCCGACTTTTACAGAATAATGATGGTAAGTTTTCAAAATATATAGACGATTATTTTGTTATATTCTTGTCAATTGACATAAGAGGGTGAAATCGGTTTTGCAACAATTTCAGCAGGCGTGTGAGCCGGGATTATTTTAAATCAATTGGATTATCTATCTTGACACGAATGTGGTTTATATAAATTAAATGCATTGTTTATATCAAGTTGACGCACCGAGCATTGAATCTACTACTGGAGGGCGCAAACGGTAAAGAATATTGGCGAGCGACGCCAACCCTATCTGCAGGGTAACGGCCGAACTACTGCGCCCTGTATTTTTCATTGCAAATGCTAACATATTTTAAAACGCCTAGTATAAATAGTAAACACGGTTAAAATTACTAAAGTAAATAATAGAGACAATTGTAATAGTATGAGTGTACTTTTTATAGAATAATTATATATATTTAGCTTGTACATTATTTTTAAAATGTCGACAAAGTCACCCTAAAAGTACGTGTTTCTTATGGGAAAATAACAATGTGTTTTAACTGTTTTTCGAGTTGGTACAAAGTAAATACAATATTTTTCTACATTAACGTGTTGGTAAATACTATTTATTTGGTTGTACCATTTTATTTTAATTTAAAATTTTCACGCATAGCCAATATTACATAATTTAAGAGTTCCTCCCATGTTAAAAAGGCAGAAGGGCAGGCGGACCGTGCGGCTGACTCCGACCGCCTCTTAATGGAGGTCTTCGCTTCTCTTGTCAGTAAGGGGAGGGGTTTCAGGGTTGTTTACAGCTCAACATCAATTTTTAATCAATAGTGAAGTGACCTCATAGGTTGATGATTTGTATCTGCGTTTTCTTGATTATTTTTTATAACAAGCTCAGGTGTATGTGCACCAACCACGGTACATTCCCCAACCTACACCAATGACTTACTTTCTTTGATACCAAAAAGAGAATTGGGGCCGTAACAAATACTATGCGATTTCGGATACTTTTTCACTTCCCCCAAGTCCTACTTTTGTATTTAATTTCTTTTTTACCATTCTCCTCCAGATGATACTGGATCCGCTATGTTTCTTCTTTCCTTGCGGAATTCTTTCCACGGTTTGTTTTACATGTCACTCACTCCATGTTGTGATCCTAAAACAGCACTCACTGTGCTTTCTAAGGTTATGTCCGATCCATAAATATTTTCTCCTTTGATAGTCTCTGCCATCTGATTTCATCCACACCTCCTCCAAGTGGATAATTGATAAATATATTTTAGTTGATAAATATATTTTAAGAATTCTTCTTAGGCTGTTCTTCATAAAGGTTTGTAATTTACATGTGATATAGTGATTTTTCATGTTGGAATCCTAAAACAGCACTCATTTTGGTTTCTAAAATTCTCAGCTTCGTTTCTTTTTCGTTTGAGTTGTTGGGTTCTCCAAATAGACCAAGTTTAGGAATAACCCTGGTAACTTTTCTAATGCTTTGTAGCATGTCGTTTTCTGTTCTACCTATTTTGGAAACAGTAATGCAAAGATATTGAAACTGCTCCACCTGTTTTATGTTGTACTATTAGGTCTTCCTGCTTTCTAAGGTTTTAACCTTTAATTTTGTCTTTTTAAACCTTCTTCTATGTTTTTCAAAACATAAAAACACAGTACAATAGAAAGTTTAAAAAAAAATACTGTAAAAAATTGGAAAGTGTAGTTAATTCATTGAGTTACGTGTAAGCAAACATTTCCCTCAAATTTAATAGATTCTAATGCTTATGTTTAATTACGCTATGTATTGTTTCGTCACTCTGTGCCCTGTTTTCAACACCGAAGATAGCAACATATGATTAGTTGTTAACACACTTTCAACAAGATTTGGTAACTTGTAGTGTAAGACGTTATCAGTTGCACAACTCGCTGAGAACAGTAATTGTTACGACCATTTGTTGGTCATTTTGTGCCAACTGTAGTGGAATAACCTATTGTTCGTCAAAAGTCTAATAAAGTTAATTGATGAATGGACTTCTGAGAAGGTGTACCTAATATTAAATTAAACACAGATTCTCACGAAATAACGTTTATGAAACGCGTTTCAAGGACAATGTCACCATTCTCAGTTATATACATTAATTACAATAAACACGTCATAAATAACGGATTAATTATAACATTTTATAATTGATAAAGATGACATTTCTTTGTTATAACTATTTATGGAAGTCCTTAGAGTTTCTAGTTCATACCGAACAGTTAGATGTTTTAGTGGTAATGAGGATAATTCAGATAGATCTGCTTGCACAAGAGAGAAATAAAATAAGAGAGAAAACTGACACAGAACATTGCGAAGTGGAAGGAAAGGTTGTCAAACGATAGCAAGGAAGTATGGACAACGAGCTAATTCAATATTTGTAAAAGTGGACTCATGGGGAGGTAGATTTTTATCTGACTAACCATGAGTTATTCCAAAGTTATCTCAATGATATGGGAAAAGCAGATTGTACGATAAGAATAATGTTCATCACTCGTTTTTATTACAATACGTGGGTATGAGAGAAATCAAGGAAACACCATTGGAGAAATCAGTCGTGTGTTCACTATCTCTACCTAATTTAAAAGTGCGATAAATATGCATTTCTCTTGCATAATTTCAACTGTAAACGTGTTTTTGTAACAATACAAAAAGAATCATGCCTTTTGGTGAGCATTTTCCGAAAAAGTATCTAAATCACTTTTTCTAAGACCTTGCAACGACAAGATCAGCCGAAAAACGACATTTTTTGCGATTTTTTATACGGGTTAGTGAAAAAGACGAAAAATCAAAGACTTAAAGTTAACACCAAATTCTAGTGGTTACTAATTCTTACTAAAATTATAGACGAAATAAAATGTAGTGGTGCTACTCTAGGCTTAATAATGGGCACACCCTGAGGCTATTGTAAGAACTTGGAGGACTTTGTTTTGGTGGTAGGTTCCACACACCATATATCTTGATAAAATGTATAAAGCATTTCCCTCTCCTTGTAAAAGTAAATATATACATCAGCGAAATACGTTGAATTTGTGTTCTGTTTACGATTCTTAGAATTAAGTTATTTTTATTAGAATAATAGTTATGCGCATAAAATTGTTCGAGCTTTAAAATACAGAAAAATAATGAGAATATGATATCTTTCATTGATTTAGAAGAAATTTTATAATGAACGCGTCTGATATTATTGGTCTAGTTTTATTTGGACACTTGCTATCATTTGTGTATAAAAAATACTACTCTACGTTTCAAGAGTATAGATCAAATTTCGTTATCAAGTCATTAAGAACATATACATCAACACCATTCTCTTAAAATAATAGGCTTATAATTTAAGTGTGCAAATTGAAAAATCTGTTGATTCAAGATTATTTGAATTGTTACTTACTGAAGTTGAATAGTTTATACATTTAACATTTTTTATCTGTGTTCCAATTAATGTTAATATATACAAAATTTTGCATATAAATGTTAATATTTATGACACAAGAAATTTAAAACTCAACAAATTTGCAATATTGTGTGTAGTTGTGATATTAATGCACGTAAAGTAGATTTTACTATTCGTTTAATGTTATTTAAATAAACAGTTTAAAAACATTGCACAAACTTTCTCACTCACCTATTTTCAAAACTAACTGAAAATAAACCAAAACCAAGTGTCAACAAAATTCTCTGTTCGTTAGTTGTCCATCAAAAAGTGAAAATAAACCACGGACACCGTGTTTGGAAAAATATTTAATGATTTAAAACATGTTTTACTTGTGCTATAAACGCGTTTATATCGTATTCAATTAAAATCATGCTTTTAATGTCGACGGTCAAGGTTCATTTTGATTTTTGCCAATTATTTCTGAACCGTAATAGTTTTTGCTTGAGATTTCGCACAAAGGTTTGGGTTCTTCAAACTTCGCTAAAATTTTAACGAATTAACTAGAGCGATTTTCAAAAAAAAAAGTATTTAATAGTCAGTTACCATTACCGAACAGTTCCATTACAAATTTCGTTTTGTTTTTAACCTATAACTCACGAATCAACACTTTTGGTGAGATGGTCACCAATATGTTTTATTTAGGTCTTGTGAGGCTACATTTGAGTAAAATTTGATCAAAATCAGAAAAGCCGATTTTGAGAAAGTCTTACTTTTTTGTAATTTTCTAACAGTAGTTGTCCTCAAAATTTAAGTTATATATATATAAAATAAAGGAAATTATCCCCAGATAGGGCCCAAAATGTGCCCAATCTACACGTTTGGGGTGTAAAGCACTGCAGTTTACAACATCGTTTTGTTTTGACCCATCATATAACTTGCATGTGGAAAAGTTAAAATATTTGCAAAATTTCAAAATGGGGGCTTTTTGAAACGTTATTTCTGTAGTTTCACTAAGCTTTTTATTGTTTAAAGGAAAACGCTAAGATCGAGATCGACAAACGATCATACAGAAGAAAATGTTATCACGTCAGCGTATTTGTAATGTTGAAAGTGTCATATAAAAAAGAAAAGAATATGTGACTAACATTAATCTAACAAATCTTTATATTTTTATACTTATTTTATCAGTTGATAGGATTTTTTTGGGTCGAATATAACGATAGTAATTTAAAACCTATTTTATTTGGTCTGATAAACAAAATTAACAACAAAAAAGAAGATTTAATTCTCATAAAAGTCCTTCTTTTGTCGAACAGTGTATAGAGTTGTTGATTGCGGTGTGGGGGGGGGATACCACGTGACTTCAATGTAAACTTGCTTTCCTTTAGAGGCAGTGCCAGTGTTGATGTGTTGGTTGACCGCTTCAGTTGTCTTAGTGCTCTGTGTGTACAAGTGTTTTTGTGTGTCGTGTCACAGTGTAGTTTAACCTTTAAGTGTTTGTGTTTTTCTGGGATAATTGATAATCAAGGTGAGATATTGTGTTTGTTTTTATATAGGAAGTGGTAATACGGATACAGACGGGGGGTTTTGACCTGTCTTGCATTCGTCATAACAGAACCGGTTATTTACAATTTCATTGTAGGCCAATATCATTGCAATAAATAAGTATGTTGTATTTTATTCTAGTATTTTGGCTACTTTTTTTTTAATTTAGCTTGTTATTTAGTAATGTAATAGGAAAACGTGTGTGTTATTTTTATTAGCCATTTCACGTCATGTCCAGTAACTATGCCAGTCATCAATTATATCGTGTAACGTGGAAGTAGGTAAATAGATGGAAAACAATAGGTGTTATGGAGCATAAGGCCTATAATTGTTTGTTGAAAACGATAATAATTTCAGCTTTGGAAATATTGCCTCGTAGTAGGGCCTACACTGTTCCAGGTGCCTAGATACACTTTTACGGATTTTGCATGTTTTTGTAAATTTACCAGTAAAACCTAAGGTTGATAAAAATTCGAATTATTTAGTAAACTATTTAAACTTTAGGATTTTACCAGAAGATCTTTGTAATTGGTATATACCGGCGGGTCCTGATAATTATGCCTAATAGTGTTTTAGTTATTTATTTATGTTTACATTGATTTTTTTAAAACTGGTTTTGTATTTAAAACCGAGTATTCAATGAAATTATAATCTAACCTAATTCTTGTTCTACATTTTACTAAGCCTGCATTGGTATATATGTCGTCAATTATCAAAATCATTTGTTAATAGGCTAGTTTAAATAGTTTAGACTATTACCAACCGATATTGATAAATTGTAGGATTTACCAATCTTCAGACGTTTACAGTAGCCTAAGTATATTTTTCGTATATATAGGCCCTAGTTTTGCATAAATTTAGTTTTTGTCCGATAATTTAATTTGTGAACATGAATTTTTCTGAAAATAATTCGTTTATGGAATAGTGTGAGAAAATTCAGTTATTTCCTTTTAAAGTTATTAAAGTTTGACACACAAAAGAAGAATCGATGGACAAACAGTTTATTACTTTCATTTATAGTGTTAAGATAAAATGCTGTATAGTTTTTTCCCGAAATATAGTTTTGGGTGAGTTATTAATTCAGTTGAAAATGAACACCGACTATTGTCGTATATGTTTTACCTTACACTAGCGAATTCTAATTTTCTTTTAATCGTAGTCTGGCACATTGAATTAATTTTTATATACAAATTGTTATAGTTTATTTTGATATTCAAGAAGCCCTTAATTTATTTCATCTTTTAAACCGACAACTTCCGAATTAGAATTTTTATGGAAGATGGCGACCAATAAGTGGTGTTTAGGCTGATCGAACCTCTACCGTATTAAATATTATATCTACTTTGAACCAATTTTGATAAAAAACGGAAGTTATTTCGTGACACTGCTTAAATTTTAAATTTGTTTTGTTTTGTGTATTTGATAGTGGGAGGGGGGCACAGTTTATTTACTGATTAAACCCATATGCTGTCTATTTAATTTTAGGGGTTATTTTCATTCTCGACAATTTTCCAAATAGGCCAAACAAGTATTATTACTAAATTTTTTGAACGCCTTTTCCCTGTAGTATAATACTTGATTAAAAAGTGTGTGTACAAATTTTATTGTTTAATATTAAAACGTTTTTTCAGTAAATACGAGATGTTGAAATTAAGACAGTGTAGACTGTAGTCATCCAAAAGACTCAAAAAAGACTGAAAAAAAAGACTCAAATTAGCTAAATATAGGTTTTCAAGTTGACATATACCGCAACTTTAAATTGGTCTAGCGATTCTGAAATATTGTAAACTTAGTTATTATAAAGAGAAACATCAAATTTAATATACAGGATGATACCAAGTCCCGGGACGACTTAATGTATTTTAACCTTTACAGATTGAGCTACAAAGTTTTGTATATTGTTAATAGACACCAAAACCTATTTTATTTAGTACGTATTCAGTAGACCGCTACCTTTCCAGGGAGACGGCCCTCAAGGAGTACGTAGGGAATCTTAAATGAAATGAGAGCATAGGTCGAGGTGTACATCAAATTAAAGGCCTTTATAAGTACTGTAGAACACAATGACGTAAATCCGACCTCAAAAGGTTCACCCTAGCTAAAATAGTGGGTTTAAAGTTTATATTAGCTAGGCCTACAACTTCAGGTATGTTGAAAACAGCTTAATAATGTTTACTAGATAGAGATTATGAAATGAAAACTTTACAAATCAATATCTGGTTTTAAACATAAACTATTTTTTTAGACTACTCACTAACTCTTTACCTCTAATGGGGGACGGCCCTCACTTAGTCAAAAGGAAATCTTAAATGTGAGCATAGGTCGAGTTGTACATCAAATTTAAGGTCTTTATTAGTAGAGTATAATGCCGCTAACAACAACTACCTAAAGCAAGTATGTTTCCTATTTGTGGGAATACCCACTTTCAGTCACAAATAACTTCATCTTTTAGGCTTATCATAGTTAATCCATTTTCCTTGTTTGATTTAATATGAACTTTAATTAAACCCACGCTATTTTAGCTAGGGTGAACTTTTTGAGGTCGGTTTTGCGCTATGTTGTATTCTACTCATAAAGAAAGGCCTTTAATTCTATGTACAACTCGACCTATGCTCTCATTTAAAATATCCTACTAACTACTTGTGGGTCGTACTCCTCAAAGGTAGCGGTCTACTGAATACGCACTAAAATATGTTTTGGTGTCCGTTAACAATGTGCAAAGCTTTGTAAATCTATCTGTAATGGTTAAAAAAATATTAAGCCGTCCCGAGACTTATTTAACACTCGGTTTCCCCTAATTAATTAAAATATGACATTTATTTTATGTCTAAATTTAAAGTATTATATAAACTTTTTCATAATAATACTTGTATTTATAGAAGTTGACGGACAACTCATTTTATTATTTGTTGGTAAATAAGCTTAAGGCCGGAGAAAGCTGTCAAGGACTTGAGCTTCCTTTCGGGTCCTTTACCTCTTTCCTTTATTCTCAGATGCTGTCTCCTCTCATATAAGCCTTTCAGTTACCATGTTTGTTAATAAAAAATCATCATTTTTAATTAACACAATTTTTATTTTAATCATATTTTATAAAATGTCAGCCTAATACTAATAGGTCTCATTGCTATTTCGTCCTTAATGTGATAATTTCTATAAGGGAAATAGTATAAAGTTTTGTAATCATTTCACTGAGAAGCGATGTAACTGTTAAAATATATCAGTGTTATTGTTTCGTGAGAGTGTTACGTATTGTAGTGTAGGACATCAAAAGACATCCTCATTGAATCGGTTTGACATTGACTACTAGCACGAAAAACGATTGCTTCTACATTGACTAATAGAGAACATACTTGTTGAGGATATGGTTTATCGTCCTCATCTTCTTAATATTCTACAGATTTGGGCTGCTGATGTTTAAGAATTGGTTTCAGATGGATATGTTCACTCACACAGTACGTATACGAAGTATATGTTGTTAAAAATGTAATTTCGAACCCTGACTTATTTTGAAAATTCGTGTAGTTACAAGATCCAGCAAAGCTGATACAGCGACACGAGCGTAGCGAGTAGAAGCTCGTTCATATATAGTCGAGGTCTTCCAGGTCCGAGACACTGATATGAGCGAAGCGAGTGGAATTTTTTAAATATATACACATCAAGAAAGTTGTAGAGAAAACATCTTGTCACAACTTTTTTAAACGAACTTATCCTACGGATTAAGACCCCTTGATCTACCATTACAGTTTAACATATCCTACAAGATTCATAAGACAAAGTTTTTGGTATTACATTTGGACGATCTGCTTGTATGATGGAGCTGAGTAAGACCCATGATGGCGCCCATGTTTTAGAAAATTTAATTGTTGTGTACAAATTTTGATAAGAAATCAATTACCGATTTTTAAAGCATTTTCTTTTTTAAATTATGAAAATTCCTTACAGTTTAGTACTTTATTGCTGAAATAATTTGCAGAAGAAGTTTAAAAAAATCTATATTTAAAAAAAAGGTGGAGTATTATTTAAAATAAAACATTTGAACTTTTATGTTGGCCTATAAACACTAAAATCATGTCGATAATTTAATCTCGAACATTAGAAGACGAGGCGAATTTGTACCACTATTCAGTAGAGGGAGCTTTATAGTGATCATTGGAAGGTTACACAAAAGCAAAGTCTGTCAATCTCATCAAAACCACTTTCCAAGCTTAGTAATATTAGATTTACTCTTGTTGTTTTCCTTTATAGGTAAGTCGATGCTATTAAAAGCATATTTTAACCTAACCACAATAACATTCTTATCCGCACTTCCGTAACCACATTACAGGCGATGTAAACTTTGTTGTTTTACCCATTGAGTTAGTTCAATCGCAATTTGTTGTTATTATTATAAATAAGAAAATGATGTATCAAAATAAATTTTATTATTATAGCTTACTTCGTCTATTCTAGGTTATTGTTCTATATCAATATCGCTGTTTTTGTTTTGATCGTTTATTTTTTATAAAAGGAATTGTCATTAAAGTAAAGAAAACAAACAATTTTTTTGATGGCCAAGTCATCATCTTCAGTTGTTACTTTTACAGATGTTCTATATTTATAGTCATTGGTTGATGATACTATTTATTATTATTATTGAACAAAAACTTTTTGTTACTAACGTCTGTACCTTTTATTTGTCATCTTTTAATAGTTTCTCGTTATCTGTTAATAAATCTAGAACATAAAAAGGTCGTTATTGTTTAGGACTATGTCGAACACGAGAATGTGTGGGTGGGTTAACAAAGTAACGAACCCAATATCGATTACGGTGTCGATTGATTTTTGTACAGTACTGAGAGTTGAGACGAGAACGGAAAACTACATCCACGATATCAAATGGAAGTGTCACTTTATAATCAATCCTTGCGCGCGCAACAAGGCGTGTGTTAGAATATGTGGAGGATTGAGTTTTGTGAAGTTAGTCTTAAATTATTGTCGTAAATACTTGTGACCACAAGTGAACATTATTTGTATAATTTATCAGGTTTTTCAGCAACGTAATCACGAGTATCATAAATTAAGTATTTCTAAAATGGAACACATCCGTGGATAGTCTTACTTTCCGGGAGTCTCTCAACATCCGGAAATGACGAGGTCGTTGAGAAATGCGAAGTTTGGTCATATAGTCTTGACACCATTCGAGAACTTACGAACTGGGTGGAGCAAAGCACTGGATCAGTACATTCTATTATTTTAACTCCATATCATTTACCGTTGAACATATACGAATGTTTTGTTAAAACACAAAATGGTGGCTAGATAGAAAATTAAGCATTTTATGAAACATATTTACATGAACCTTTTCACTAATTAGATTTTGATCTAAGGAATAAGATTAAGTTTTGAACGATTTTTGTAAACACCCTGTATATGGGAAAGTGAAACTGTAAGAAAAAAGAAGAAGAAAAAAACTATCTTAGAGAGGAGACTGTCACAAGCATCCACTATATTAATACAGTATATGGAATATAGTATACAGTATATTAATAGTCTATTGAAAATGTGGCGACTTCGATCCACGAGTCACATAGAATGCCACAAAAACATTATGCGTCATGTCGCATGTCACAATGTTCCGTATTACACAACGTTTACTTGGTGATAATAGCTTTACTGCTTTAGTTTCAACACAATCAACTCCACACTCGCTTCGCTTCAAATCGACAGTACTTAACATTATTAATTCTCCAAAGGAAATTCCCATTAAGCTTACAATTTGATAAAATCCTTTTTTCATTTATAAAAGGAGATAGAAATTATATTAATAATTACAGACCTATTTCTATCCTCACAACATTTTAATACTTAAATATTTTGATAAATTTAATTTTTCCTTTGTAGTAGGCAATATGTCTTTCAAAAAGGAATATCATCAATAGATTCAATAGTCAAGTTGATAGACTTTTTATTAGAAGATCTTGATTCAAAAAGAAAGTAGTGAACATTTCCTAGATCTTTGTAAAGTATTTGTTTGTGTTTATTAAAATATATCACTATACTTATGAAATGTGAAAACATTGGTATTCAAGGGGTTCCACTGTTGTTGTTAAATCATTTAATTGCAATATAACACAGCAAGTTAATGTTGCAGGAAGTCTATGTAGAGAGAATCAGCTGAGACAAGGAGTCCCTCAAGGATCAGTTCTCGACCCAGTGTTATTTAATTTATATTAATGATTTGTCATCGTCAGTGCACGTGGGTGGTGTAATTTAGCTTCTTGATGATACAATACTTAGTTTTCAAGCAGATTCGGTACATAATTTGGAGCAAAAGGGTTCCATGGAAGTCAATGACACAACACTTTGCCGAAAACAATTATTTAGTAAATACACGTTAACATAGCTCAAATAAGACACCAAGTGTCAAGTTAGGTGATAGTATACTTGAAGAAGTGTATGAAGCAATGTTTTGGGCTTTCCTAATTGACTAAATTTTGAATTTTGGAATCACCACATTTGTGCTAAAATTAGCTCAGGTATATTTGTAATATATTTCGGCACTTCTATATTGTTACAGCCTATTATGGGCTGAACTATGGAATTCTTCTTTGGGGAAACTCGTCAGTTCAGAATATGTAAATAGTGTATATCTTGCAAAAAAGAGCCAAGGGGTTATTGCAGGGCTTAAAAAAACACGGTTTAAAAATACGGACAAATACAATTATATCGCGAGATAAACTTCTGATTAGCTCGTTAGACAGCACTGGTTAAATATATACAGTAAACTTCACAAGTAGGTGCAAAATTGATGAATAAGCTTCTTGAAAGAATAAATTTGGGAAAATTTTGCTAGACCTATTAATCAAAATACCCTTAGACAACTATGGTAGTTTTGCTTTGGTGTGATCTGCTTTTTGGCACTGTTTGTGATTTTATGTTATATTTTATCTTTGAGAGCCTATTTGTTTACTTGTGAATGACGTATTGTTGTTTTTATTTTATGAATTACATGTAGGATATTAAGACGAAGCCAATGAACGTGGGATAAAATAAATAAATAGTGTTTGTATGCTCAATAGAGAACGTAATGCTGAAATTAATGTAATTTGTTTTGTTAGATTGTCTATTTGATATGTTGTTTATTTGTTTTCGATTTATTTGTTGTGTTTAATGTCAATTTAGTTTAGACATTAAAAAAAAAAAAACTTTATTGATAGGTTTATTCGATTATTTATTTGCTTATGGTCGTTGATCAATTTATTAAATTCTTAATTCTAATTCTATTTACGGAATTAAACATATTTAAACGCAAGAGATCTTTTCCGAAGGAACTGTATTACCAATTCAATTAACGAAGAACGTACATAATGTGTATTGTATAAAATGATACAATTATAAATAACAGGAGTTTCGTTCCTGGGAACGTTCGATTCCCATGCGACCTATAACATGAGCCCGAAGTAACGTA
Organism: Aphrophora alni; assembly: GCA_963513935.1. Classification (NCBI taxonomy): domain Eukaryota; kingdom Metazoa; phylum Arthropoda; class Insecta; order Hemiptera; family Aphrophoridae; genus Aphrophora; species Aphrophora alni. The sequence goes on along the minus strand of OY740773.1, from coordinate 93,624,205 downwards.
GGATATAAGGTACAGTACTTACACAATTCATGTACTTTCCTACTTTGTCTTGTTGTAAACATCTAGTTTTATAGCATTCAGACAAAGCATGCCTTCGTCAATATATAATAACCTCGAGAGGGTAGGCCTTTGCTAGCCTGCATTATTAAATTCTTTTTAAATTTATTAATTAATTTTATTACACAAATATAATAAATAGAATGATTAAATGACAGCTTTGCAAAGAGATTTTAACAGAAGCAAATGGTTTTGACACTTACAAAGCATAAATTAAAACCAAATAAGAAGAAGGGATCGGGTACGCCATAAATGTTCATGATGATCATCATCAAATAATGCCAAATAATTTGAAAAGGTGGACGTTTAGCCTCTATATTGGTATAGTGGTTACCACTCGTGTTTGGCAAGCGAAAAGAGCAGGATTCAATAACGGGTTTGTTCAAGAAATATCCGACTTGAATCTTTCCCGTTGATTCAAATGAATCACGATAAGGGGAATTCCAATGAGCTTAGAGATGTTGAATGTCTCCAGTGTGACGACTGTCCAATGCTTTCTAGTATTATCCGTAAAACCATGACTCATCACCAATGATTCCGGTATTCAGGGAGACGGAAAGTCCAGTATGTTTTACAAGACTTCCAGGCGTTAGCTGATTTAGCAGGAGATGCTCTTCACTTGATAACACTAAGTACAGTAGCCTCAGACTAGGATTGTGTCTGGTGTAAGGGGCGTGTCCTCCCTTCTACTTGCTTATTGGGGTTGTACCGCTGAAAGTAAACGCTGTAATAATTCAAAAATGAAGCTGTTGTTATTTATTTATAGTGAAGCTATTTGAAAATATAAAAATTATTCTTTCGAACTTGAAGAGTTCCTCTAAGTATTTATTTATTACAATTTGAATTTAATGATTATTTTGCTCGACTTAAGGCGCCAGATGTGTTAACATCAATTTAGAAAAAAGAAGTTAATGATTGTTATTAAATTTCTCAGGGGTGAGCCCTTTTTTCAGTGTACTTACAGTGAATTGGTTTCATGAAATGAAAACACTTGTGCTGAAATTTTACATAAAGATTTATTAACACAAAGAATGTTTATACACAAAAACATATTATTTAAATATGTTATGAAAATACACATGATTATTATTTTAACTAATTTGGTTTATCTCTTTATGTCTCTGAAGGAGATTAAATCAATGAATTTAAAATTTTATTTTAAATGTTGCAACAAATCACTTTTTATTTTAATTTCCAATTACTTTGAAAATCTCTAAAGGAGATTTATTTTAAATAATGCATGCTTCTAAATTTTATTTATTTACTTATCTTGAATTATTTTTTATTTAAAAATATTAAATGATTAAACATGTATATATAGTAAAATTTATTAAAACATAATAAAACTCCTTAATTTAAAATTAACATGAGGTGTCTATACCACAACACCGGTTTTTTACAATAAAATTTGTTCAAAGATAGCAATTCAGATGTCCAGTATCTTGCAGTCCATTGTAGTCGTTATTGGTAGAAAAGTTCATCTTTCGTATATTCGCACAGCACTTTAAAATATTTTTTACAATAGTTCATAGCGTTCATAGTTATTAACAGAATGTTCGTCTTAATATATGATTTTCGCCACGTGGTAAACCGGTCAGTTTAAGACTCGCATATAGAGAACATAGTCTCTTAAAATAATGTTTTGGTTTTTTATTAATAGTACTAACACGAGTGTTCATTAAAATATTGGTATCAACTGTCCAGTCTTTCACTTTATACCAATTGTCACACTTTGTCCGTCCATTGTCTATACTGAATCTATAAGTCCCTTAACCACTTTTGCATTATCATTGAAAAACTCTTTATCACTTTTCTAAACAATTTATACTTTGCTAATTTCTATTTGAGACTAAAAATCAAATATATTACATTTTAACAGTGCTTCTATTGTTCTATTTTTTAGAACGACACAAAAGAAAGATACGTCTGCTCATTCTGGCCACTGACTTGAGACTGTCCGTTGCTAACCGGAATTATTCCCTCTCCAAATCATCTTTTTTGCGCGGTTAACATTAAGCTGTTACAAAAACTTTACATTGAATTATTTTTCACATAAATTAGTAAACACTTCTTATCAACTAAATTATATTAAAATTAGACATGGTTACATATTTTTATAGCATTGAAAATCTATTTTCTCTTTATAAATGAATTTACAAAATAATTTATGATTTGGACATCCTGTCTCGGTCCATGCACCCGCGGATTTTAAACCTATTATAAATTTTGATTTTTCACATTACCACAACGCAACAAAGTGTGTGTGGGGGGGCTCTTTTCATCTCCACCCCAGACACATTCCTACCTTGAGGATACTGTAGCATGTTAAAATTCCAACTCCATATCATTTAACATTAAAAGTATACGAAGGTTTTGTTTTAAACACAAAATGGTAGCTAGATAAAATATTCAACATTTTAGGAGATAATTATATTTACGTAAACTCGTTAGTTTTGATGTGAGGACTAAGGTCCCTCCTGACGTTTTGGAAACACTCTGTATACATAGTATAGGGAAAGTTATGTGATGGGTCAAAAAGTCGTTGTCTCTGTCGTATGTGCAGTGCTATCCTAAACGGTGCTGACTGAATCAAATTAGGTATGTAGGCATATTTTGTGTATAGCCTATCATGGGATTTTATTTTAGAAGTTTTGTAAACTCAACATTGGGGTAATTAACAGGAACAAAATACGATTATCTCAAAATTATCTCCATTTAAGTTCCAGATAAACGTATTGGTTTCCATCTCTCCAAAATAACCGGTTCCCGAGTTATCGGTGAAAAATTTAAAAAAATCGACTATTATAATACACACTATATCTCAAAATACGATAGAGACCAAGGGCATGTTTATGGCACAAGAAAACCAAGGTTAAGCTCTTATTTAAATATATACTTTTCAAAGATGGCGTCCATAGCCTAAGGTTTATTTTGAGTTTTTGATTGACAATTACCCAAATTACTTCTCTTGTGACGATTAATTTTGATTAGTTTGTTTCGTATTAATTTTTACGGAAAGGTGTGTGCACCATTTATTAATTTTATGCCCGTGAAGACGGAAGTAGTAGGTAATATACGGAAAGACAATGCTATCACCCGACCTTGAACCTGTGATGGTTCCCTGCGCCGAAATGAGCGATACTGTGCCAAGTTAGATAAGCTGCTCCCCCTCTACAATGGAGTTGTCAAAGGAAAAGATATTCTATTTCATTGATACTATAATAAAAGTGATTGCTGTGGTCAATTTGAAGGTTAATATAAGAAACTGATTTAAGTCTGGATTTTGAAAACAAATATGAGTCAACAGTCCATGTGCATTCTATTGCAAACACATTCATTGATCATCTCAGAGGTAAAGGGCGTTTGTATTAGAATCTTTTTGCTAAAAAATTGTAAAAAAATTAGACCTCCGCTGTTAACAGTTCTTCACATTTCATAGCTTCAGGAAACCAAAATAGTGATTTTTGACTTGCGGATCCGTCGTTTGTACCGGGTGTTTCAAAATGAATAACAGAAAATCTGCGTTAATGTGGATACACTATTTTAGGGAAGTGAAATGATTCAAACAGGATCTTTTTATTTAAGACTTAATCTGTAAATTTTAGTTTATTGTAAACATAAATTTGTGAATAATAGTGTCAGTTTAGCATGCCTATAAACAAGTTTATTAAATTTTAGTAAGTTTTCTTTTATTGGTTTTATTTTACCAAACTGTAAAATCAAAATTATCCTGTTTTTATACGTTGTAAATGATTATTTAAAAAAATAATATTATCACTTGAATCATTAGAGCACTGTAGTGAATATACAATGAAAGGAAATTCTCCAAAACCACAATAGAACACAAAGAACTGTATACTGTAGTTATGTTTATTCCACCTTATGTACATTTCTTTAGCATCGCTATCATCTTCAGAGAGACACACTCAGAGTCTTTGTGTAGTTTTGGGTAATTTTCTTTCAAAGAATAATATGTTAAAGTGAACTCACTTTTTGGAATGATTCAAAATTTATTGGATCAAACCATTACAGCGTCAAAGATAGTAGTTTACATTGTCTTATTTCGATTTTTTAAACATATTTTATGTCAGTTTTTGTCCTCTTTTAAACTCCACGAGCTGTGAGTTAGCGGCTCTGCCGGCTGGCCCCGGTCAGAGCGAAGCGACGTCGTTGTTAATTCCACTACATAACAAAACTAAATACAAAGTTACAACGGACCAAGTGTAATGTAAGTTATTTGTTTGTTGTTAATTTATTACTGAGAATGGCGACATTGTCGTTGGCACATTTTCGATAATTAATCTTTATTTCATGAGAATCTGCATTTTATTTATTATTCCTAGAAGATAAAATTGTAATTAATTAGTTTCGGATTTATCTTTTAACTTTAATAAAAACCCGCTCTTTTTGTTGTTTTAAGGTTTTTGGACAAGATGGATATTGTTTCTTCAGACATTTGTAATCATTATTTATGTAAAAGTAATACACGACTTTTCGAGAGTATCGGTCAACTCACTTAATCAAGTGTAAAACCAAAAATATGACAAACACGTAAAGAACCATCATCGTTGCCTAGGATTATACTGGAAATTAAAACTATTAACTTATGAGCCTAGAGCTAAAACTGGGTTTAAACTGTAAAAATAACCAAGACTATACAAATGTGTTTAGGTTAGGTTAACACTCTATAGTTTAACTTCATCGATGAAACTATTAGTGATTTTACAGAAATGCTGAAAGTTGCGAAATCACAGCGATTTAAAAACAGTGATTTATGTGGTTTACCCCGTGTTACCCCGTGAACACGTAACAATTTTCAACAAGTGACAAAACATCCACAACCACACAGTGAAGTAGTATTCACTTCCCTGTTGAACAGTACAGCGATAACTGTCATTACTGTTATTACTGACTGTTAAAAGGTTTTTTCTAAATTGGATTATAATTAATTAATATGGAATTAAATATATTATATGAATACATAATCTAACATTCGGATATTAGAGAATTGGTTAGTAATTTTGTTTTCCTACAACTGTGTCTAAAGTGTTCATTTACGACCTAAAACAGGTTCTAAAACTACTCAACGTGCAAAAAAAATTATTGCCAGCAAATTAAAATTGATTAAATGTGATTATCGCTGAATAAACCAGTGGATTCAGGTTTATTATAGTCACGTAGCCCGCTCACTGAACAACTGACTCAGCTAATCTCAAACCTAGCTCAATACTACGTCGGAAGACGATTTTGTGCCGTCAATCGTTCTGTATACAGTATTATTGTTCTGTAACATGTCAACCTACTGCAGTTGTATGACAAAGTTTCTCTCTAATTCGAGTGTAAAGTATTTTTATCGTGCGATACAGACCTACTGAAAATCATTCTACGGTATTCTGAGCCCGTGAAAAGTGGTTTTCGTAATTTTTGTTGATTACCAAATCAACTCTATACTACATGTATTGGCTAAGTAGTATCAATGACTACATAAATACTATAAGACACGACATGGCCATGTTAAATATTCTATGCTTATTCTTGAGTTGACCAATACCCGCTAGGTCGCTCTGCTAGAGAATCTGAAGTTGATGTGACTGGCGCTAGGTGGCTCTACGGTCAAACAATGTTTCAGGTGGGTAAGAAAAAACGCACTGATGCCACATATGGGACCAGAGATGCGAGGGAAGGTCGAGAATCGCTTATCTCAGCGCACGAACTGACAACACTGACTATGCTGACGGAAGTAAGTGAGAAGGTTTGTGAGAGAGAGGTCAACAGTTGTACAGTCTCAACCAAGTGGGATGCGTACAGTCAAGCACCTGCTGCTAGCGCTTTCTGATAGCTGTGTGTCAAACTCAGCACCCGTAAAGCGTAGACTATTTCCCTATCCTATGTCGTGTCTTATAGTATTTATGTAGTCATTGGTAGTATATTCCAATCATCAATAAGGGTAATGTCAGTTTTACAATCGCAGTTAAAGAATCGTTGATAAGTTCAATTCGGACTGAAAGCTTCATTTTGTCGACAATAAATCAAGCCAAATGACGGTGCTCTCAGTGTGAAAGTCGTGACAACACTGCAGAACGAAAACTTCAAGAAAATAACTTTTACGTAGAAGAGTCATGTCTAATTGGTATATAACCTGTTGAATACATTATATGTATTGAGCGTGCAATCTGGTAGATGGTGAACATTGCTTTATTTTCACATATACGTAGTATAGAAAAGTTGTGTGATTGATGAGCGATTAATGTTGCGTTTTCATGGAAATATCCTTTTTGAAGTCTCTTGAATTCCAAATAGTGGTTTTTGGAACGTCTGGCTGTTTGTCCTCTATACACTAAACGTGAGGACCGATTTTAATGAAATTTTGTTTGTGAACATATTTTGGCCATATCTTAAAGGGTTTTACTACGAAATGTATTGGGGAAATAAATTCAATTAAATCGGTGAAATGCCATTGAAATTTTGCTGCAATATTAGATTCAGTTTACGAGTAATTTAAAAAAAATACCGAAACTAAATTTGATCGGCGTGATTACAAAATAATGTCATTAGTTCCAATTTTGAATTTTAGTCATCAATATAGTCGAATGTAAAATGAAATTTCTTCTATTTTCTAAAACCACCCCTCAAGAAGTGTTTTATGTGGGAAAATTGTTTTTTTCTTGGTTTTTATTTTTATGAAATTCACTATTTCGAACATTCATATGATTACAAAAATATGGAATTAATTATTATTAACAAAACTGTTGCACTGTTCTGTTTCTTATGATTCTACCATATGTCCACTAGAAAGTAGGTAAAAAACTGACAATAAAAAAAAATTTTAGTCTACGACTACTTCTCATTAAATTACAATGCTTGCAAATTTGACCACCGATTTCTAGGGTAAAGACCCATAATTTGTCCAATTTTCGTGAAGATCTGATGATTCTTACCCCATTTGTTGTATTATTAGTGAAAAAAATTAAACCAGAAATTCGAATTTTTGAGGTTAGGAAGTACTCACAATGTCACTATACCCTTCCATTTTGATAGTCCCTTCATTTACGAGCATTTAAATTTTTTAATAATTTTTATACAACTCATAGAGCCGGAGATATTAAAAAATATTGTAGCGATAGACTCAAAATGCATCAAAAATGTTTCTAGCGAAGCTCCAGTCCGATTTTACTAATTTTGTCGGTTTTCCACACAGTTTCATGTAAAAAAAGAAAAAAATCAACTTCCAAGTTGCGTCAATTTTTTGGACTAATTCCCATTTACTAGTTTTCATTTTAGAGTTATTGGATTATATAACTCTAAATGATGGATTGTTCATATTGTTTACTGTATTATAGTTTTTTTGGACTTAGTTTATAGTCTGAACGATCCTAAGTTGGGTTCCTTTTCTAGAGTGGTAGTTTTTATTTCCAAGATGGCCTTAGACTATTTTCTCATGTTCCAGGTTTGTCACTTGATAACGTGAGTGGATCAATCTTCTCTAAACGTCGTCTATTCTATACAATACATATACTTATGTTATCGTTTGTCAAATTGAGTAATTACCATTAGCCAACTCTACAAGTAAATTTACATTCAGTGCTTAACTGCTTATAGAGAATCACAATGAATAAAAAATAGTATCAGAATTTATATGGTGGTTTATTCAGCTTCGTTACTGGAGTACGAAGAGTTGGTTTCGATAACCATTGTAGTGTTAGCAGAGAAACCAATGTTCAATTCAGACTGAAAGCTTTATTTGTCGACAATAAATCAAGCAAAATAACGATGCTCTCGGTGTGAAAGTCGTGACAACACTGCAGAACGATAACTTCAAGGAAATAACTTTTGTCGATGAGATACGGAGAAGAGTCATCTTTAATTGGCGGATAACCTCTAGAGTACTTTCTATACATTTCATGGTACGATATTATTAGGAGTTTCACAAGTTATGGAAATTCTTGTCTGTGAACAAAAAACTTTATCCTGTCCCTTGGTTATTCAGTTTTAAATAACGAATATATTTAAATACTTTTCTATAATATCCATGTGCGGAAATATGAGATAACCATTGGTCTTTTCAGAGTTAATAATTTTTGCACAACCAGTTTAATTTTATATAATATTTATCTTCTTTGTACTATACATCGATCCATCCTCTTTAATCCGTCAAGGTACTTTATTATTTGTAAATTATATACTTACTACTTTCTACACGACATTACAGTCCTTGAAGACAGGTACCGTCCTTTCCAGTGTCTTACATCCACGATCTTCTTCACGTCATATTTCCGCCTTTTTCTAGGATGTCCTCTCCTCCTTTTCCCTTCTTAGTTTTTAATAAAGATTTTTTTATCTATTGTTCTCTATTCTTACCAGATAACTGAACCACTTCAACTGTGCTATTTTATTTCCGTCTCTAAATCCGGTGAACTGTAGATCTCTCTACTCTCTTGAGTTATACTATTGACATTTTCTTCGACCGTTCTGAATATCTTTTGCAGTATCTTTCCTCCTAAGCTTCCAACTGCCTTACATTTTCGTGCGACACCATGTTTCAGAATCGTATAATATTATATGTCTTATAACGCTTTTATTTTTTCTAATGATCAGAAACTATCAGGTTAAATATCGCGAAACAATATCAATTATGCTGTATATTTCTCTTTCTCAATATCACCATGTTTTCCAATACTTGAACCTAATTATTTAAAATGATCCACTTCGAATCTAAATTTCTCTGTGTCGTATGTTAATAAATAAGTTTTAATCTAACATTGTACTTACAATCCCAGTCTAGTTCTTTAGTTTCTGATAATAGTTTTTTTAAATTTAAGCTATTGTCTGTTTGTGATATAGTTTCTTTAGCTTTTTTTCTTAAAGGAGTCGAACCGTAAATTCTTTTGTTTGAATCATTGTTTAGCTCTAAATCCGTTTGGAATTTTTCCTTGTATTTTTACTCAAGTCACTGTTTTCCTCAGAGTCATGTTAATCAATCTAACTAATTTATGAGGTATTCCAAATGCCAACATCATAGTTTCCAGCTTAATTCTTAACACTATCGTCGGCTTGTATGGGATCTCTAAATAATTTATTAGTTTTTATATTACATTCATGTAAATTATATAATTTAATTTAAAAAGATGTTTTATCTACCTCATTAACACTGCATATTGAATATTATTTGATATAGTATTAATCTGTTATGCACCTAGTGCACATGTGGAATTTTAACAGTGTCTCTGCATCTTTGTATAATTACACTAATTATCACAGAGTTGGAACGATGTAATAATTAGCTTGTTAGTAAACACAATACTGTAACGTCATTGTTAGAAGTTAGCTAATTAACAGCGGTGAGAGAGTTCTGAAGCTTCATCCGAACAATGAACCGCCATTTTGGTAAAGTAAACGATTCCACGAGTAGCCTACTGTTTGCGCTAAGCCGCTTTTGTCTGGTATCAGGTCATGTGCAGTTCAATGTTTAAGCCGAGGAGAATTGGTGGAAATGTTTTTATACGGCAAATAATTAATTAGTCTGTAAATGTCAAGGAACAAACGGTTGGGTAAAATATGATTTGTTTGAATGTGTTAGAGATAGTTTTGGTAACTATTTATGAATATATTGTAACATAAAACTCGTACTGTTGTTAGTACTGATCTATTCTTCACGTGGCTAAGATGCTAGCGTGATAAAAAGCGAATTTTCTTCTTCTTTTTTTTTTTAAATTTGCAGTTTCACTGATTCGTTGACCTTGTCCGTTATTTCAATATATGCAGATCGCTAAGCTGTTACAGACTAATGCAGGTCTTAACGTTGAGAAGGAACGTTTTGTTCAGTTTTCATTTGACACTTTCGGTCATTACTACAAGATGGTGCATCACTTGCCTCCCACACATCCTCTTCCAAACCGATCTATGCTAAGCCTTATTCCTACATGATCTTACTCTCATTTGGCATCCATTTACTTGGTGGTCTACCTTGCTTTTTTCTATTTCTTCTTGCTTTCTATTAACTTAGCTTTGTACAAATGCTGAATACAGTTATTCCTGATTAATTAAATATTTCTAACTAGGCTTGCTCAATGTCATTCTCATATAACATGAGAGAGAGCCCAGAAGTTTTACTTAAGTTTTTGGTTTGAAGTACATCAATTGTATTTTATTAAATTAAGAGTTGTTTTGAGGAAAATACTCATTGCAATAATACAATGTACAAATTATTTATTTAATTAATTTGAAAAACGAGCGTCGGTTAACTATTAACCTATCAACACTTGATTGAGTTGTCCAATTGTTAAATACAAGAGAAACAATACAGACCCAAGAGTGAATCCTTGCGGGACACCGTATTTCAATTGAGTCTGCATCTTCCATAGAATATGACTTTCCACCATTTTAGTCATGATAATGATGTAATGTTGTTTTTCTTCAAAAGTTGGTCATGATCAACGCAAAGACTTTGAAGAGGTCAGTAAGTACTTTCCTTTCCAGAATCCAAACTGATCACACGATATGGACATAATAAACTTCTGAAAGAGTTAATTCAAAATGGTATGACCTCGATTGTATCGGGTAAAAAATGCAACTGCTTACGTTTTTAGGAACACATAATATATAAATATGTATATTGTGAGCCAAATGTTATTTGCAGGTAGACTCGATGAACCTTTGTCACGGAACACAATGGTATCGGATGTCTTTGTTTACTTAAGGGAGATGTTTTAGTTATAATTTACATACTATGAATTAGCTCAAAGTTAGTTTTAAACTGCCGTAAGACAAGTTTGTTGTCAATTATTGTTCAAAAACAGTAATGTATGAATATGAAAGATAGGGATGATGTGTTACAAATTTTGTTTCAGTAGCGACACGTTGATTTTTAAAGGTGTTGGGTGTAGACTTCTGTCGAACGAAAAATTATAGGCGTGACTAGAATACATTAGCAATTAATAATATAATTATATATATCTAAAATTTGTTGATTAGTAATTAGAAACCACATTTACTATTTTAGTAAGGCATGTTATTCTAAAATAGTAAATTACATGACATTATGACAAACCCATTATATTATTAGTCACATTATTGTATTATGTAAGTAAACAAATACTATTGAACGACACGAAAATGTACAGCTAGGATTGGCAAGGTTGGTAGTATATACTATACTAAAAGTGATACGAGGATGGGAAACTACATTCTCAATTTATTGTGTTATATCAGTCTATAATCAATTATTTCGTTAACGCCAAGGAACATGCCGTAGCGATACTACGTTTGACGAAAAATTATTAAGGACTATTTTTATCGTCAGCTACAACTTTTGTATTTAACTTTTTTAGATATCTTTCTTAGTTTTTGAAATATTTACAAAAACCGCTTTACCTCTCCATTTAATCCCTCCCGGATCCGGAGGGGTAGTGGTGAACTGGACTGTCCGATTTTCCCCATGGAAGTAAATCCTAAACCTAACTTTACACCAAATCCCGTGTCTATGTGGAAGCGTTTGTATTTGTCGTAGCAACCGAGATTCTTCCCCCACATCCCAGGCCTGTTACAAATTCGTCTGGAAAATTAGATAAACTATATAGCCGTTATTACAACGAAGTACACAACACGCTAAATGTACAGTTCAATGATACTAGTATTTTGTATTTTATTATACAGTAATTGAAAGTAAAATAACTTCATTTTTTTTTTTTTAGAAATGTTATAGAATAGTAGTAATACCTATTTTTACAAATAGTTTAGTATGTTTTACATACCTAACAACAATTAACCCTTAATAAACTTTTTAGAAAAAAAGTAAATTTCAATACTTATTAAAGTGCTCAGAGGCCGCATGTGGACAGCTCTGTACTAGAAATTATTATTATTTTTAAATGTAGATTGATTTCAGACCCTTTATGGAAAACTCACTAATGTTTGTATAAAGTCATTGTCAGAGTGTAGTTATTTTCTTCATTTTAAATATTTATCTTCTGCTAATTACATTAAACCGTTAAGACTACAGTGTAGCAGTTAAAAAATATATAAAAGAGAAAACAGAGAGTCAATGCAATGGACTCACTAAAGCCAGACGACCTTGGTGTCACGCCGCCTAATTATGAATTGTGGATTTAACTTGTCAGATTAAAATTGGACACTTTTCTCCTTACTGAAGTTTTAAAACAATACATTAATTTTACTTTTTGCAATAACTATTTCCTTTCTTATAAGTAGTATTAAATTGCCTTCCTCTTATTTTTTGCTAATGTTATATCAGATTGCTTTTTAATCGAATCGAAAATCGTTTTATCGTTTTAGAGATATCAATAGGTCTACGTTGGGTAGGTTAAGATATCAGGAAAACGGTAATTCTTTTTCCAGTTTTGATTCCACTACTGTTTTTAGAAAGAAAACTATGTTAAACTATATGTAGCACGACAACCTTGACAACTTTCAAGCCGACACCTAAATCTTAAAAAAACTTCCTGATGTATCGAAAACGGTAAAACCTTTTTCCAGTTTTTTAGGAAAAAAAAACTATTAAACGATATGTCGCATGGACTGCCTTTTAATTACACCTTTCAAATCGACTCCTAAATCTTAAACAGACATAGAGACTTTCTAGTGAAACCATAAGACGTAATCCTTATACTCTCATTATAGTGAGTATTGGGTTTGACAATATCGAGGGAACCAAGTCTTCGGTTAGATTTCTCTTTCTCTTCTTTCGTATTGGGTCTCTCTCTTGACCAACTCATGTTCTTTTCTGACCCTGACGCTGTTATTATTCGAGGGTTACTCGTCTTTACATTCTTTTCTTACTTTTTTTTGTAAGTCGATTGAAAAAGGACAAAAACACTCTCATTTTAATTAGTCTCCGGGGATGAAAAAAAAATAAATAAAATGCTACAAAACTTTAGAAATCGTCAATACTTTAACCTTCATGAAATGATAAATAGGAACCTCTGGAATAAATAAATTTGAAACCTCTGGAGCGATATTTTAATAAAATTTGAATCAAGACGTACTTCCAGTAAACACGGATATTTGTGTGTTGAATAAAACTCAAAATAAAATTGATCGGAAGAGAGTATGTGATAAATACACATTATACTTTACATTAAGTCGGCTATATTTATTAGTATATGCTATCTCTATTTAAGTATTGATTCAACAGTGTAATCTAAAAGCTGTAGTTTCCCCATCAGAGAAACAGATAAAATGGTTTAAATTTAACTCCAAAGTCTATATAACCAATATGAAAACAATCTGCTAAGTAAAATGATATGGCGATTTAATTTTTAGGATGAAAAATATCAATCTCACCAAACTTGATATTACACTTTTTGTTTTGCATGTTTTATTTTCATTATATTTATGAAGCCGAAGGAGAAACGAAACTAACAAAATAAGTTAACGGTTCATTAGTCCGAACTGCAGCGAGGTAAACGAAACTCTTTACAAAGACAAAACAACAACTTAACTTCATCTCTAACCCCGTATATGATCTTTTAATTAATGTAAAGTAGAGAAGACAGGATGAACCATGCCGATAACTACTTATCAGCATCCTGTCCTAAAAACTTCAGTTATTTCACGGACACTGTTCTCAGGAGCACACTTTAGTGAGTTCCGGCGTGGCAATCCCTTAGGTATTTACCTGAATCTACAACTTTTTCATTTAGTCTTGGTTTATACTCTTATTTTTCATCTTCCCTATCAGGTCTCTCTTGATAAACTCTTGTTCTCCTCCGACCTTGACGCTATTAGAACATTTCGAGGGGCTCAGGTTTTTATTTTAAACTGAATCTATAATAGGCGTTGATGAGTATGTTTTCGTATTTAATCGACAAGAATAAAGTCCATAGTTGTCAGGAACGGATGTCTCAGATAAAATTGTTTACGAATGTTCATGTTGGTTTATCAAATCTATGGAATTAGGTTTTCTGCTACTGTCGAATTTCCTCGGTGACCCTACTATATTGAATACACCATGGCATTCCTGGATCTACACCCTTTTTCATTTAGTCTTTGTAGTGACACGCTACCCCTTTGCATCGTTACGTTAAATTGTTTTGTGCATATGCAAATATAATTGTATTCAATTGTAACATCTAATCTTGTAAATGACGCACAGCAGAGAGAGTGAGAAACACTGAACTACCCAATTCCGTGTAGATTGGGTAGCAATGCTCACGCAACCCTATAAATACGAGCCGCATCGGCTTCAAAATCATTCTGTTTTACAGATTCACCTACAACACTCCTCCCTTTCTCTCGCTGACTATGTTACCTAAATTCTGTCGTTTTCTTTATTGTTGCTTAACTGTCTTTCCTACCGTGGTTGTTGGCTGATCCCGGCAGCATGGACACCCACGTTCGTTTTCTGAGGGCTGATCCGCTCGGAACGAGCGTTACCTCCGTGGTCTGTCGGCTGATCCCACCAGCACGGAGTTCTCCATACGTTGTCAGAAGGCTAATCCCTTCAGGACGAACGTTTCAACCTCCGAGTGGTCTGTCGGCTGATCCCACCAGCACGGAGTTCTCCATACGTTGTCAGAAGGCTGATCCCTTCAGGACGAACGTTTCAACCTCCGAGTGGTCTGTCAGCTGATCCCACCAGCACGGAGTTCCCCATTCGTTGTCAGAAAACTGATCCCTTCAGGACGAACGTTCCAACCTCCGAGTGGTCTGTCAGCTGATCCCACCAGCACGGAGTTCCCCATTCGTTGTCAGAAGGCTGATCCCTTCAGGACGAACGTTTCAACCTCCGAGTGGTCTGTCAGCTGATCCCACCAGCACGGAGTTCTCCATTCGTTGTCAGAAGGCTGATCCCTTCAGGACGAACGTTCCAACCTCCGAGTGGTCTGTCAGCTGATCCCACCAGCACGGAGTTCTCCATTCGTTGTCAGAAGGCTGATCCCTTCAGGACGAACGTTTCAACCTCCGAGCGGTCTGTCAGCTGATCCCACCAGCACGGAGTTCTCCATTCGTTGTCAGAAGGCTAATCCCTTCAGGACGAACGTTTCAACCTCCGAGCGGTCTGTCGGCTGATCCCACCAGCACGGAGTTCTCCATACGTTGTCAGAAGGCTGATCCCTTCAGGACGAACGTTTCAACCTCCGAGTGGTCTGTCAGCTGATCCCACCAGCACGGAGTTCTCCATTCGTTGTCAGAAGGCTGATCCCTTCAGGACGAACGTTCCAACCTCCGAGTGGTCTGTCAGCTGATCCCACCAGCACGGAGTTCTCCATTCGTTGTCAGAAGGCTGATCCCTTCAGGACGAACGTTCCAACCTCCGAGTGGTCTGTCAGCTGATCCCACCAGCACGGAGTTCTCCATTCGTTGTCAGAAGGCTGATCCCTTCAGGACGAACGTTTCAACCTCCGAGCGGTCTGTCAGCTGATCCCACCAGCACGGAGTTCTCCATTCGTTGTCAGAAGGCTAATCCCTTCAGGACGAACGTTTCAACCTCCGAGCGGTCTGTCGGCTGATCCCACCAGCACGGAGTTCTCCATACGTTGTCAGAAGGCTGATCCCTTCAGGACGAACGTTTCAACCTCCGAGTGGTCTGTCAGCTGATCCCACCAGCACGGAGTTCTCCATTCGTTGTCAGAAGGCTGATCCCTTCAGGACGAACGTTCCAACCTCCGAGTGGTCTGTCAGCTGATCCCACCAGCACGGAGTTCTCCATTCGTTGTCAGAAGGCTGATCCCTTCAGGACGAACGTTTCAACCTCCGAGTGGTCTGTCAGCTGATCCCACCAGCACGGAGTTCTCCATTCGTTGTCAGAAGGCTGATCCCTTCAGGACGAACGTTTCAACCTCCGAGTGGTCTGTCAGCTGATCCCACCAGCACGGAGTTCTCCATTCGTTGTCAGAAGGCTGATCCCTTCAGGACGAACGTTCCAACCTTAGAGTGGTCTGTCGGCTGATCCCACCAGCACGGAGTTCTCCATTCGTTGTCAGAAGGCTGATCCCTTCAGGACGAACGTTCCAACCTCTGAGTGGTCTGTCGGTTGATCCCGACAGCATTCTATCATCTCATTCGGTGTTTGAGGGCTGATCCTCTCGCGACGAACTCCTTTTTAACTTCTACCACATCATTTCTTACTGAACACGGATCTTATCGAAGCATTTATGATACCTAAACGATAGTACCTCTATCCTCAGTCAAAACCAAAAAGATCCAGCTCCGAAAATCTTGGATTTTATTCTTCTCTTTCATCTTTCCTATCAGATCTCTTTTGACAAACTCTTGTTCCCATCTGAATGTAACGCTAGTAAATATTCGATGGGGCTAGGGTCTTTATTTTAAACTGAATCTTTTTTTTATAAAAGGGCTTGATGAGATTGTTTTTGTCTTTAATCGACAAGAGTCCAACTCTAGGAATGTTCATGTTGGTTTATCAGATCTATCTAATTACGTTTTGTTCTCAGTAACTCACTAGGCTATAATGAATGGACTTGTGGTATTTTCCCGAGGGATCCGAGCTTGATCTACACCTTTGTAGTCTTGGGTTTGATCACTCTCTTTATCAGGTATCTTTTGACCAACTCTTGTTCTCTTCTGACTCTCACGCTGCTAGGGCTACGGGTCTCTATTTTATATTATTATTTTCATAAAACGATGACGACAGAGAGTTTTTCCACCTTTAACAACAAAGGAGAAAATCTTTAAAAATAAAAATAATACCAATCAAAATGTTAATGATGTCAAAGTCCTCTTGTTTGCCATTTCAACCATGTAAATGGATTTGAAAATTAACAAACTGTTTTGACATCATCTTTTACAAAAGGAAAGCCTGCTGAATAATTATGCAAGGAACAAAAACATCCTATAAGAAACACACTGGACAACAGAAGTCGTGTAAAAGAAGATATGATTCCTAAAATAAAATAATACGTCTCAATTGACTTCAATATAAAACTAATTGTGTCAATTTATCGTTGCACACATTCAGTTATATATGGCAATTACAGATTAGATATCCTTCCTAAGATAAATAGACTTCTTGACATCTGTGAGTCACTTGTAATGAGGAATGACGTGATTACGTGACCAAGTTGTGTCGGTTTATCACAGTTCTGCCGGATATAACAGCACATTGTGTCTTGTCCTGTGTGTTTCTAGTAATTGTAATTCTTTGCAATTGTTCGATTCCATTGGATATTTTTTGGAAATAAGCTGAATATTTTTAAATTTGTTGTAATTATAAAATAAACCTAGCTGGGAACACATAAACTTCTGCTAATTATTGTGAGCACATGTTAAGCATAATGTAATGGAATCTTGAATGAAAACAGCTGCTTAAGTAAAATCATGTATATTATGATAAAAATTAACATGAAATAGGGTCGAACATTATGTTTGTGTTGAATTATGAAAGTTGATGGATCTAATCAGCTGTTAAAAGTATGTATTATTATACGTTTTGCTGTGACAATTAAATTTGCATGGTAACTATGATAAGAGTTTAAAACTTGTCAAGTATTTAAATTATTAAGAAAACTAATTATTGTTGTATTCTGTATTTAAAGTTATTTTATAATGATGTATTGTTCATATTACAATATGGTTTAATCTGAAATTTGCCATTATTTGTGTATATAAAAACTAATACATGACGTTTCAAGAGTATAAATCAACTCCTGTCATCAAGTGATAAACTTAGAACATGACAAAAACACACCAGCTTAGCAGAGCTTAAAACCATATTGTAAACTAAAACTGTAAAAAGAACCACCGGAGCAGTCAAACAGGCAGTAGCTGTAAGAATTGTGATAGCTGTTAGTAGGCTACTCCAATAATGTAGGCTATTGATGTGGTTTGCGTAAACGATTGCTATTATTTGTGTATATAAAAAATAAAAACGACGTTTCGAGAGTATAAATCAACTCCAATTATCAAGTCATAAACCCAAAACATGAAACTTCATGTATTTGTTTTCATATCCACAAATGATGGCAAACGTCCAGTTAAATCGTAACAATTAATATGAACAATCCATCAATATCAAATAATACTGTAAATTTTATAATATAATTGTGTCCCTCGTCATGTTTGTATAGTAACTTGTTAAGTCTTTTAGCTGAATCCCGATGGTTTTTCGCTCTAAAACAAAACAAAATCTTTCACCTTTTCTATTTTTTGACCATCTCTTGTTCTCCTCCGACTCTGACGCTATTATTGTATTCGAGGGTTCTCTTCCTATTGTTTTTATAAGGTGATGATGATAAAAAGGTTTTTTGTTTTAAACAAATATTAAAAAATCATTATTTTTCGTGTGGATAAATGTCTGGATTCAGATAACGAGCAAGGTGCACCAATCTTGAATGTTCAGGATCCATTGACATTAGGAACGGCATTTGAATCCGAATCAAAGGAAGAGAAATTTCGACAATGGAAGTCTCGTCAAACATTCGATCCTCTCTCGCCTCATCTTCATTCAAGTCATCTCGTTCAGACCGGACTGACCGGACAGTCCGAATATTTCAGTAATAGTCACAAAATAATAAAACTGTTAGTAACTAGTTTGTTAGTAAGGTTAACCTACGAATTTTATTAGTTATATCTAAGACAAAATATTGGTTTGTAATCTATTTGCTCGGCCAATTAAGAGTGTTATTTATTTACAACGAGATTTTGAAGTAAGACAGCAACATAAAAGGGTTTGTCGATTGCTATACTCAATAAGCCTTGTTTGTTATACGACACTCAATGAAGTTTAAAAATTTGAGTAACAATTTAGAAAATGTGGCAAAATTTCGTGCGGTGTAATTGAAGGTTTTTCACCCAATCTGAATTAATTTTCCTAAATTTATAGGAGTTGAATAATCAGTAAGGTAAATTTTCTGAATAATTTAGAAATTTCAAAATAAATTTAATTTAATAATTTAAAATGAAATTTATTTTTTCTCCCTTTTTATTGAAAGGAGAAAAACCTTTCAGTCATCATCGTTTTATGGAAAAAGAAGAAAGAGTATAAAAATGAAGACTCTAGTCCTCGAATATTCTTCGAGATCGGAAGATGTTGAGGGATCTCTCAAGACTATAGGAAGAAAGATGTAGATCCAGCTAAGTTCTGTCGGGATTGCCACACTCTTAGTCATTATAATGAAACCCCAGAGGGGAATATAACTTATTTTTGTTTGTAGGGAAATGAGTGGCAGAAAAATCGTTGTAAATATAATGGGCATTTAATTAAAGGGAAATATTATTCAAACCTGAATATTGTTAGGTTAAAAGAAATTTCAATCTGTTGCACTTTTACATTTTTGCAATCGAGTATCTCCTAAATGGATGCATGTTTGGTTTAATATTTGGTCTACAACATTAGTTCATTTGCGAGAAATGCGTGTTATAGGTTTAATTCAACAGATGGCGATCAAATGTAGGTAAACAATTCGGTTGAATATTTTATTCAAACATTTAGCCGTATTCACATAGTGGGGGGGGGGGGTCGGCTTAAAAGTCTTTTACTATGAAATGCCAACGATTGTCATGGACGTAGAAAGCACGTAACTTCAAATTCATCCCAGTTTCTCTGATCACGATTTTGTTAAGTAACTTCTGGAAGTAAAAGTAAGTTTTTTTTTGAACAAATTTTGCTCGTCATTCATTTATGTCGGATACGATTTGGCAACCTTATTCACTCTATAGATGTAAACATTTATAATTGATTTTAAAAAATTTTAAAAAATTTGAATGACGTAAAATTCTTAGCACCTTAATAACATATATTTTGTAAATATAATTTAAAATAACTACGTAAAAACAGAACTGATATCAAATTCAAAATCAGCGTCTTTTAAAAATACTATTAAAATATACCTACAAAAATACTAATTTGAAAATTTTGACGTTATATTAGTTTGATTTAATCGGACATTTGCCATCATTTATGTATATGAAAACTTATACACGAAGTTTCGAGAGGATAAATCAACTCTCGTCATCAAGTGGGACACTATAACATAAATGAGAAAAACACCAACACAGGGTATTAGTTTTATATTCACAAATGATGGCAAAAATCTGATTAAACCATATTAATAAAATGAAACATCCATCATTATCAAATAACTTTAAAACAAGAAACTATGAGGTGAACCTTAGAAAATATCAATCATTGAAAATTGAGCCATATCTGATTTTTTTTTTAATTCTAAAAAATAGGAATACAACTTAAAATTAAGGAGGAGTCAGATAGAAATATTTACATTTAATTTACCCATTATTCTTCCTGCAGTGTTCTTAGTTGCATTATTTCAGTAATTTCTCCATATATACACCCGTCTTTATCTTTTTTTCATCTTTCATCTACTCCAATATACGTTTTGATAGTCTGGCCTTCATACATTTAACTGTCTACTTTAAATATAATCAATGTTACAATTTTGATAATTCAATTTTATCTGTAAAGGTAAATAAGGATAATCTAGAAAGAAAAGTTATATATGCTTGCATTCTTATACATAATCACACAGAACGAGGAACACTTTCTTTTTTGTATATTTAAAATGTAAAATTAAGTTTTAATGCAATTATAGATCCTATGTTATAAATCTATTGATTGCGGAAGGAGGTAAAAATAAAATGTTTATAAATATATCGTCTTACAGTCTAATAACTGATTCTCAGTGAATGGCCTTGACAACAGCTGTCCAACAAATAGCTTACTTTCACCAGAGATATGTCAGGAATCAGAAATAGATTTGCAACAAGTTGTTTGACATGGAAAAACAGCATATTCAATAAGTATTGATGTATTGTTCTCGCAGGATAGTTTTCTAATATTCCTTGAGTTTTCTAATAAAACATTATTTACGAGTATATTATGAACAAAAACTCATGTTTACAGTCAGTTTTAAAACTTGAAATTTAGTAATTAGCTTAATTTCTTTCAAATAATTTAGCCTAGAAAAGAAATTAGAATTTGTCTTATTAAAAATTTTAAAAGCATAAAGTTTGAGTGTATGTGTGTGTCTCAAACACATTAAACTACGGAATCTAAATTGTACACTTATTTTTACCTAATTTTATCAGGAGTACCATTACACTCTAAAACAGACAAATAAAATCTACGTACTTCGCCTGGTTAGGTTAGGTTTCGTAAGGTAAGGTTATGGAGGCAAAATGTCGTATGTGCCCCCTCTATACATTAGACTAAGCCAGTTTTATAGCTTTCAAAGAAGTACCACCACAGAGGGAAGAAATTATTGTAATTTATTTCCAGAACATAGTAAACTCAAAAAACGTAATTTGTTAGGTACAAACCTTATCGATTTTTAGTAAAAAAAAAAAAAAAAAAAAATCATTACTCATAAGTGCAATTGAAAAAAGAAAACTTAAAATTTAAAAAATAATAATCTTATTATTTGTATTTTGTATAGCTATATATTATGTTAAGCTATCAACAAGAAATTTGCAATACTGTGTGGTCTACCTAAAATGCAACATTTTCATTTTTTAAATCGCAAGGACCATTAAGTTTTATATTCAAAACGTGACTATTTTATTTCTTATTTTTAAAACCGCCACTTCAAATTTAAATAGTGAGGGCGATCGATCCGCACATTTTTAAATCCTAATAATATCATCTCTCACTTTTTCAAATTGTACCAATACTTTAAGAGACATTGCATTCCATAATGTAATATTATTACACTAGTTACTTCACTAATGTTTATTTTACTAAATGTTCACCTGATAACCTTCAACTTTCAGCTCGTAATAGAAATTTTGCTGAAAACGTCAGCGATTTGACGGCATTCGTGTAACGTAAATCTTAACAGGAAGGGAGCCGGGTTTCGCTAATTTCACTTTTGAAGTGATCACATCTCTGAGGTCGTATAAACTATAATTTGAATGGTGGGGGGGAGGAATGTGGCATAGAAACTATTTAACATATTCCTTCGCGCTGTAGTCTCATACTGCAGGGTAAGTTGGTCAGCGTGAAAAGGGAATGATTATTACCTTATCGTTATTATCTAGTTGTAACATATTCTTTTATCTTGTCAAAGTTTCTAACCCATAATTATAACTGTGCATTATCGTTAAATCGCACAACACATTCTTAGCAATGTAACAGTCAATTAATTTTCAAACGCTTTAAAACTATTTTAAAGGTGATATATCGTTGGAAAGAGATTTCAAAGTTTAAAATGGTGTTCTGCACGACTCAATCATTTAAAAGTTTAAGGGTTGTTTTCAATTTTCCTCAATGTACGGAACGTTTACTTATCATATTTAGTAATTCAAAAATTCTTCTTTCAGGGTTGCCACCACATTCTCTAAAAAATACAAGTAATTTCAAGGTTCCATAAAAACGAATCCCTGACAAAAAATTAAACATAGCCAAAATAACCAAAATGTTTTAAGAAGAGAAAAGACTTGTTAATTTCGTAATGGAATAAAATAACAACCTAAGTTATAAACGGATTGTTCATACTGTAATGGCTTGTGAATGAATGAGAAAGCTGTCTAATTAGTTGGCAGTTGTATATCATATGGTATTTGTACTATGGCCATTTGATGGAGTAACTGAGGACAAAAAACATGTCTTGTACGCAATAAATATAAATGATTTGCATACAGATGTTAGTACATCATGTTTTTACGGCGTATAAACCTGGTAAATGTCCTTGGCAATGACTCCGAGCTCAGTAAAAGAGTCGATACAGTCTAACGTAAATAATTTTACAAAATGGCCGAGTCTACTGGGATTATTAAAGCTTTACTGCAATTTTATAGTTCAAGATTTACATTAAAATGCCCTGTCTTTCATAAAATAAATCAAATACAAAATAAATATGTAAATGCTAACCGATATTTATAGTGATTTTTATAAATTTACCACCCCTATTATTTAAAAGACGAAAAGAAATGTGCAAATCTGTTCGCAGAACAGTTATTCACAGGGGGAATTTATAATACCGATTTACAAAATCAAAGTAAAAACCCTCCCCCTCCCACCACTCCATCTCAGAAATATATAAAGGACAGATATGTCTTGTGATACCTCAAATTAAAGCCCTGTAGAAACCATGAATTAGCCACCGAATTCGTACGGTAGCCTACATTCAAAAATGTTATTTTTAGAATTTTATATAAATAGGTTATCATACTATGAAAATAGTATTCATTACAAGGTTAACTATTTAAGATTGGACAAAGTCAACAGCATGCAATGGACAAGTTTTATCTTTTTCATGATAGTAAATCCGGAACAAAGAAAAATTTAAGAAAGACTATAATTTTTTTTTTCGTATCACTTTTCCTTGAGTTTTGAGAATGTTTTCTTTTCTTTTGTCCGCATTTTTATGTATAACATAAATATTATTATTTCTTGTACTACCTCAACAATAATTTATTAAGGTTGACAGAACTGGTATAACAATTTTATTTTTGCGAGAAAGTTTCAATACCATTTAGTCAATTGTAAGAATTTATCGACTAAGCTATTTTTATAGTGCAATAACCTATTTTTATAAAATTTACAAAATACAATTTTTGAGTATACGAATGCATTATCCGATTATTTTTCGTACAACAGAAATTCATGGTTTTAATTTGAGATATCACAAGTCATATGTGTCGTTTTGAGATGGAATAGTGGGAGGGTTTTTTATTATTTCATTTTGTAAATAGGTATTCTAAGGTTCCTCCTATAGGTGAATAACTGTTCATACATAATCTCTTTACGTCATTTAAATAATAGAGGTGGTAAGTTTTCAAAAATCACTCTATATATGTTTGTGTGAGTGTAATTTTTCATTTCTGAATTTTAGTATTTCTTATGACAGATAAGGTTTTATGGAAGGTTTCCCTTTTTGTCATCTTTTGCGAAATTTGTAAATTGGGTCGTCAATTTTCACATTTCATAAATCGCTCGAAATCGTCAAAACAGATTTTTAAAACATAATAATTTTACGATAACTTTAAATGCAGTTTTCACCGATAACTACCAAAACCACATTTTGGGGAGATGGCGACAAGTAAGTTTTGTATTTGGTTTTAAGAGTCTCTATTTGATGAATATTTTTACTAATTCGATAGAGCCGATTGGGGAGGAGGGAATTGAAATTTTAAGTTTTGCTGTTAAGAGAAAAAACAAAGAAATTTAATCAGAATTTTGGCTGAAGCCTGTCGTTCTCATCACAGACAGACGTCATTCCGAAACTATGTTTTTGGACTTAGGGATAGTCATGTGGGAAAAATTACAAAATAAAAAAATAAAATAAAAAAATAATAATAATTCGCTCTACGTTTGACGAGTTTAAAAGTTTCCTTTTTTATAATAAACTTTTATTTTTTATTATACCCGACTTCCTCTGTGTTTAGCGAAACATATATACTTTTTTTAATGTGAGCATACAAAAATTGATATAACATAATAATATAACAGTATTTGTATAAAAACAAAATTTGTAACAATAAAAACATAAACTTTGATCATTGGTTTTTATACTTGTAAATCGTAAGGAAAATAAAAACGTTCCGCTTGGTATTTTACTTGGAAATATTACACACAGCAATTACCTGGATTAAAAAATAAATTGATAACTTAATAGTAGTGTTATGTTATACGTGATCTAAATATATAAAGATTATCAGTTGACTCAAGTTGGTAACTCGGTCATAAGGTTAACGTAATAGTTGTGACTATCGATTGCAACCGCATTGCAGATTTAATCAGTCAAGGACAGACCCTTCGAAGCGGATCAATCATCTTTCTAATTGATTAATTAAACCAATTGTTTAATTAAATCATTAATAATCTCGAAATTGTTATTCACTTATTGCCTGAGTTCTAGTTTCTGAATGTTAAAAATAGTAAAATTAAAAATGTATAAAATGTACAAAAGGAAAGTAATGAATGGAAAATATTATTATGCTTGCAAATGTATTGTGTAAAATTTAACCCATTACATGGTTACAACGAATCCCAATTCAAATCTGAACTCAATATCTAATATACTGTATATCTGGAGTTACGTTACTTTTTTTTAAAATAACAAAATGACGAGTAGACGGATAGTGAAGCTGAATTTGACTTTATGTTATTTGTCATTTTTTATTAGTTTTGGTGTTTATAATCTGAAAATGATCAGCCAGTTCACCTTTTTCGGGAAATACTGTATGTACAGGGTGTTTCCAAACTACATTCCAAAACTTCAGGATATGGTTTCTTGGGTCAAGATAAGTGGGAAAGTTCCTATGAATATATGTCCTAAAATGTTTAGTTTTCCGTCTATCCGCCATTTTGTGTTTTTTACAAAAACATATTTTTTAGAAATAAATTGTATATCAAGTCCAAATTTGGTATACGTATGGTTTATGTGATCTTTTATCAATGTACCAAAAACCAGGACTTTGTTTTAAAAGTGGCGGCTGTTTTAAATTTTGTGTAAAGTTAGAGGTTTTTGATTTATGCGACATTCAAAATTTTAAACCACCGACATTTTGAAAACATGCAAAACAAAGTCCTGGTTTTTGGTACAACGATAAAAGGTCACACATAATCGAAATTTGGACTAGACATGGAATTTATTTCCAAAAATCTAATTTGATTAAAAATACTCAAAATGGCAGACATACGGAAAACTGCACTTTGGGCATATACTTACAGGTACTTTTTGATTTATTTTGAGCCAAGGAACCATATCCTGATGTTTTGAAACACTCTTTATACAGTAATATGTTTTATTATTTATTTACTTTTTTCAAAAACATACATTAAGGTCAATTTATGTAGTAAAAACCAATATAATATGGAATATTGTAGAAAATTTTATGTTGTTCAAAAATTTTAATTCAATCTGTATTTTCGACTAATTAGCCTGTATAAGCCTAATTAGCCTGTACGTAATAGTATATTTCATCACTAGGACCAAAACTGAAGCTTTTCAATACAAGCTCAAGGAAAATGAGCGAGGATCGAAATGCTTCTTTTGGTCCAAGTGATGAACTATATTTTTTGTTATACGGCAATTAATATAAGATAACAATTTCACAAAAATTAAAATGTTATAATTTACCTTGAAATCGATGGTAACAGCTGTTTTAACGGTTATTTACCGTCGAGAGTATCGGTTGTTTTTATAGATGCTTTACAATCGATAATTAATTCGTATAAACGAAGTAACAGTTGATGACCTCGACCTCAGCTGATGTTTTTAGGTCCTAGGACCAAAAAGAACAACTTTAGCATCTCAATGCATGTGTTGAAAACAGCTCTTTTTGAAGCAGTATCACGAAAATTTTAATTATTTTTTATTTTTATTTTTCACATTTCTGTATTTTGTATCGAAACAAATTTATAAAAAATACAAATCGTTGATAACGTTACTAGATCAAAATTCAACTCTATGGCATTTTCAATTAACGTTCAGATTTATACAGAGTTAATCTCAAAATATGACTTGCTCTTTTCTCGTCTCCGAGGGGGATAAAATGTGGATTGGGGGATCTTTTGGTTTTGTTAAACAAATTTGTTCCAGACATTGTCTATGCGGAATTTCGTTTTCACTATTATGTTATTCTTTATTTTTTGAATCTTAATACTTTGTATTCACACTACCGACTTATAACACGTTTAAGTTATGAAGGAAGTAAGATTGACATAAATTCACGTGACGTAAAAGTAAACTAAGAGAGACATAAGAAGGAAGTCGACTATAATAATGATACGTCAATTAGAGTCTCCTTCCATCTTGCATCGCCGGATTGTTTAACGACCCATACCTTCATCATCTTCACTTTCACCGCTAAACCAGCTTTATAGGAAATTAATGCAAGGAAAGTATCTACAGTTTGCTCAGTCATCCAGAACGCCTGGTTAGGCGAGAAATGAGGCGATGTATTACTTAATTACTGAGGTCTTCACCTCTTTTAGAATAAGTATTTTGTTTAACTGAATTTGTAATATAGACATTCTGGTTATTTTGATCTTTCACTTGGGAACTGTGACATCTAGACTATGAAATGTCAACCTGCCGTATTCATTTAATATAGCACCATTTTTAGCTCACTGTATATACAGGGTGATTTTTAAGTATGGAAACAGTTTTATACGGCATAACTAAGAGGTACTTGGAGGCAGAAACAAATCCGGATCTATGTAGTTTAAAAAATTATACTTTTTTGTAAGTTTTAATTTTTGTCCGTCATCTTGGATCCGCCATATTGAATCAAATTTTACTTTTTTAAATAGGAAATTGGACATGTGATACATGATTTTCATTTAAAATTTGACAAGAAAAACGTTGGTGAAAGCAGTTTTTCGACAACCGCCTTAGTTTTTGAGTTATAAGCATTCAAAGTTGCAATAACGGAAAAAACGCGTTAGCTTTAAAATGCGCGGTCGAAACTTTTCTACTATTATTTTTTCTGGAGAATATATCCAATAACGAACTTTAAACAGTTCTAATAAAGTAATAATAATAATAAGCAATAACTTATAATTAACAACACAACTACAATTTAAATGTAAACTGTTATTATTTATTTTAAATATTACAATATTTAATTTTAAAATTTAATTAAATGTGTTCGATTATTCATTACTAATACAATAAATTTTGAAAGCATACCATTCTACAATAAATGTTTAAAGTGTTTCCTCTCTTCAGATGACATTTTGACATGCTCACGTACAGACGACGGACGGACGGCTTGTTGGAAATACTTTTATCTTTCCCTGAGACCATGAAACATGAAGATGAGTCGAAAAAGGGGTCAAAATTTTTTTTGATTACCAAACTTACCTAATACTTTGTATACTGGAGAAGTAAAAGTATCAAGCTCTGTAAAAATATGTTTTAGACAAATAGTTATTTGGAATTGTGGGAGAAATAAAATGGCATAAAACAAGTTCTTTGTTTTGTTCATGTCTTCAAGGTCATTTGAAGGACAACTCAATTTTTTTAAACTTTAAACCTGTTTTTTGTGAATTTTTTTTACGCTGAAAAATTAGAAACTGTTATCTAAAACTTTTTTTTTCAAAAATTTTTAAGATTTTCAAGAATTTATTTTTTTCAAAAAACATCATTTTTAAACCAAAATCGTAAGAGACAAAAATGGTTTATTTAACGTAATAAAACTTAAAACATTTTTTTTTAATATCTTATTTTACTGGTTTTAGTTTCGATTGTAGGTATGTGAGAAAGTTTGTGGTGTGTTTTTCAAAGTTTATTTTAATGTGGTACGCATGTATTGTGCTAGATCAAAAATTAGCATGCAGTAATTTGTTTGGGTCCTGTGTATTTCATGCAGTTAAGATTGAGGTACCAGATACTTGTCTGGAGACTTGTAAACTTATTTCTCCTATAGGTGATCACGTTTATATGCTAGTTTTCACATTGATTTGAATTTTTATTCCTATTTGTACAGTAAAAGTGGATTAAAAATGTTTATTTTTCCCTTGAACTTCCAGTAAGGTATTAAAACTAAAGAACCGCAAGTAACTTGTATGATAGATAAATTGGTGGTTGGGGAGCGTAAGCATTGCATTATCTACAAAATTATTAGTTTTAACCAAAAATGTACTTTTTAAAAGTAATTTCATCCCTTTAAATTTCAGATTTTCATAATTTTTCTACAATTACAAATATCCAATATATGAATTTTGAAAGAATTCAGTTTTTTCATCAGTTATTTTCCCAGTCATATTTTCGGATTTTTCAACAAACAAAAATCTGCTCTATAAAATTAAATGTAAGTTTTTTGCTTTACGTATTGTAAAGTAATTTTAGAAAAACGATTTTAGTTAAATTTGTTTAGTAGCATGACTATTTCAAAAAATATAATAAAAGAAGTCAAATTTTATTTTAGAAAAAAAGTTTATGAGAATATAACTCTATGGATAAATACGATAATCTTAAATACGGTGTTTTTTTTTTAAACATTCGTTGATTTTTAATAGAATTGAAACTGTAAAAAAACTCATGATCATTTGTTATCTCAAAAAAAGAAGATAATTGAAGGATATGAAATAACCTTTAAAAAAGTGGGTACACATTTTTTTGCTAAAACCTGTACTCTTTAGATATGTATTTGTAAAAACGTCATTTTACTCCCTTGTGCCTATTTTTTGCAAGTTTAGAAGAGAAATTGCATGAATTAATTTTTTTAGTTTATATCATTTTGTTTACGCTAATTTGACTGTAATTAAGCAGTGTAAGACTCCGCAAGAGTATTTATTAATTACCTTCTTTTTAAGAGTATTTATCAAAAGTAGATGTTAAGTTAATTGTATCTGTCTTGGTTTTACAGTTAAAAAGTAAAATTACATTTTTAATAAATCTCCCAATTGGATTTTTGTTTTCTTAAAAGTTTAAATTGAAGAAAACAGTTTAGATTACGCTGAAAGTGCTTAGAAACAAACTTTCAACAAATTAAAGAAAATATTCATTTCTACGACAGACATTATGTTATTAGAACAAAACAACCTCTCAGAGTTTAAATCGTCAGTTCTTTACAAACTGAATCTAACTGATTCAATATTTTAGTGTGTTGTACAGCCGATTTGATTTCGTCTTGTTGAAACCTGTTATGTAGGCTTATTTTGATCATACCTCGAAGTGTTTTTTTTAATTTATCGTTAAAATTTGGGAAGCAGTCTTAAGACAAAAATTTAAAATTATGATTTTCTCAAAATTTTCTGTAAAGATTTTAATCAAATTTTATTAAAATGTAGCCTCGAAGAGTCAATACACAACTTATTGGTTGTTATTTCCCACCAACATGGTGGTTTGGGTGTTATCCGTAAAAAATATCGCCTCTACCAATTTCGTTGAAATTTTGATAAAAAGTGAAGAATAATGACCCAAACCATGTGCAAAGTAGCAAGTAAAGAAAAATGTAATAAAAGAGTTAAGGGTGTGTTAAAATCACACTATTTAGGCAAATAGGGCAAATAGTTTGTTGCTTTTAGAGACAGTTTTGTTTTTGTAAAGTCTAATAGAGAAGTTTTGTTTTTGTAAAGTCTTTTAAGTGCCAATATTAAAATTTGTGATAGTTGTTAGTTTTGACTTTATGGTCTTTAACTATCCCAAGGTCATTTTTTTTTGTTACAGCTATATTATATTATATTTCTTATATTTGGTACAATATAGAGTATAAATGCAAACTTTGAAATATATAGAATTTATCGTCTTGTCTATATAGACGAGTTGCGACTTATAGACAGACAGGCATGCTGGTGAAATTATTAGTGTCCTGAGTTTCATCTATGGACACTAACAAAGAGAAATCATTGAAATTGCAAACTATCTCTAATGGTTATTGAATTGTTTGTCTCACATCTCACAAAAAACTGTTTTTAAAACTTATATGCTACTCATTTCTCTTTGAGTAGCTAAATTAAGTTGTATCCATCATACAAAAAAAACTATAATGTATGATTTCACACGGCATTTTAATGTCAAATCCAAATAATCTTTTTTTAGATTTGTAGGTCATACTGTGTTCAAGTTGGGGGGGGGGGTTATGTTAACTTCTTGTTTTATTTGATAACTCTAAAATAATCTATTTTTTCAACACGATAGTTTTTGCTGTCGTTATATTTTTCCTATATGTGGGACAATACAAAAAATATAAATATAAATTTGGAAATATGTAGGATTTATCGTCTCGTCTGTGTAGACTGGTTCAGACAGACAGACACGCGCGTGAAATTATAAAGCTCATTGGTTTTCCTACGGACCCTAAAAAATGAACCTAGACTGCCGATATTAAAAAC
Organism: Aphrophora alni; assembly: GCA_963513935.1. Lineage (NCBI taxonomy): Eukaryota > Metazoa > Arthropoda > Insecta > Hemiptera > Aphrophoridae > Aphrophora > Aphrophora alni. The sequence continues at coordinate 93,593,430 of OY740773.1, read as the reverse complement.
TTCCATTTAAATCCAAAACGCGATTTACGTTTAAGGTACGTTTATGGCATAAGTGAAGCATACTTAGATGTTTAATTATAGCCTATAAATAAAATCTTTAAAAAAATTTATTTTTTTAAAAATTAATAATGAGAGCATCTTTCTTTAAAAAAAACAAGAAATGCATGGAGGAAAACTTAATAAACGAATAATTACATTTTTCTTTTTTGTCACGTATTGAGACGTTTTTGAAATGAAGGCAACAAATGTTAATTTAGTTATTACAGTAGACTATTTAGTTTGTGTATGAGAAAGTCAGTACATTGTTTTTATACAGTTTATTATGACTACCAGTGACATTCGGTTTATCTAAAGTGAAGCGCGATTATAGCAATAGCAAGCAAAAAGCTAATCACTGATATAAAATTACTATCGTCAGTTTTAATTACCCCATTAACTTATATAAACAATGCTTTCTTGTCTTATATTTTTAGATTGTATACGTTTGTTAAGCATAAAACTACAAACTATGTTATTAAATGTAATTTTGCGAGATTCAATTTTAAACTAAAATGTTTTTTATTATGATTATTTATTGATTTACCCGTGGGCAAAACGATGATTGTATGGGCATAGTTAGATTACAATCTTACAAAGTATAACAAAATCCCCGCAGAGGCTCGTTATAATTAGTAGAGACTTGACAATCCCGATATACCTAGCTGGATCTACACCTTTATTAATGTATTCTTGTGTTAGTTCTTATCGGGTCTCTCTTCACCAATTCTTGTTATTTTTTCGATCCTGATGCTATTAGACTATTCGAGGGCTAGGAGTCTGTATTTTATTTTGTTTTCTTCCTTTTTTATATCTCCGAGAGGTTTTCGCGTTTAACAAGGAAAAAATTGAACGGTAAAAAACACATAAATGAAATGTTAAATAACAATATATGATACAAATTTTTAAAAGAAAATAACATATTAATAGATATTATAACAAAACAAATTACAATAAGAGTTTGTAAATCTTTAAATAAATATAATAAATAACATATATTATTATGACTTACATATATAAGAACCCCTTTTCCACATGATAGTTTCACCCTTCGACATGAGTGTTCGTGAAAAACAATATAATGATCTTTCAAACTTACTTTTGTACATTTAATTGAAATTACGATCTCAACGAACCATATAATATTCAAACAAAAAAATTGGGAAATAAATATAAAATAAAACTATTCATATTTTGTTAATTCAAATCCGAAAAGAGTATTTCAATAAAGAGCTAAAATAAAATATGCTGGTGTCGTTATATAATAAAAGGTGCAAAAATATTGCACAAACTTTCTCACTCACTCATCCCCAAAAGCAAGAATTACCGAAGCATAACTAATCGTCATTAAAAATGTCAGTGCATAGTCTTCAGTCTAAAAATAAAAGTAAATATGGAGGCGTCGTTGAGAGAAATATTAAAAAATATCCCAATCATTTATTAAAATCTGTAGAGCCGATTTTGAAAAATTCGTCTTAAACAGCTTACTAAGCGACGTTTTTGGAGAACAGTTACTATTATTTGCATCCTTAGAGTTTATACTTGAACAAAATTTGATCAAAGTCGTTAGAACCGACCGATTACCTAACCTAACTTATTTCCAAGATAAACCAAAGTATACCGACAAATTATAAAATAAAAGTATAAATGGTCTTAATGTTAGGAGAATGATATAAATGAGATGATTAATTAGAACTTCTAGCAATAAATAATTTTGTCTATGGTAGAGTAAAATTAGCTTACATTTATTGAATATGGAGGAGGGGAATCTGCATCTAGATAATTTTTTTTTAGTCGGAGAACTATGTCTCTTTAAAGTTTACTCTTATGCTCTTAAACAGTTGCTTTTACTAACTGATTTCAATCTTCAGGAAATTTATTGCGTGTTAATGAAAATCCAATACATTATCTTGTATCAGTTACGCAAGGTATGAACAGTGCATAACTATCGCACGAAACGTCCGGTTGCCAAGCAGGAAACCTAATATTCCGGGAGCCCAACCGTAATATATTACGTCGAAATAAAATTTATCATTTCCACAATGAAAAGTAAATGACCTTTAAGTTATTTCTTACTAGATAATATTGGCCATGTTATTTCATTAGTGCTAAACCATGTGTAGTTAGTGTTTAATAGCGTTTATGTTTAATTTGTTTGGGTCAAAATAATCTGACATAAAATCTTCGAATATAAGTCATTGATCTATGGAATTGCACACATGTGTTAGGTTTGATATTTGATAATTTGTTTAATAGTAGAAAAGCTATTTTTGCTTGTTCTGTATAGGCGAAAACCTCTCAGTCATCATCATCTTATAAAAAAAACAGGTTGAATAATGGTAATCATGGTACTGTAATTACGCAGCCCCATCATTCAATATAGTACATGCAGATCCTCTAAATATAAGATCCTCTGATCAGGCCCACAACAGACGCGTTGTGACAGTGGGCCTACTGCATCATGTTTTAAATGTTTAAAGAACTTGTGTATTTGTTATGTGTCGTGTGTTCGTAATTTGTGATTTTAAACCAAGACAACGGTAATACCCGCATAACACTTGAAAATGGCTGAATAGCCGAAATGGCCGTAGTGATATAACTACATACAAATATAGACTATTGTGACGGTAAGTCTTATTAATATATCTAAAATGGTTCACGTCAAAACAAACTATAAAATATTTACATTAATATTAAAATGCCATTTTGAAACTGTTTAAGGGACAAAATAGTGTCTTTTTTACGTTATATTTTTATTTGTTTTGTCTGACGATAACTGAATTATTGATAAAAACTAAAAACATTTTTTCATACTTTAGCGTCAGAGTCAAAAGAGAACAAGAGTTCCTCAAGAGAGACCTGATAGGAAGGATTAAATTAAAAAAGGTTTGGATAGAGCAAGGGTTTGCCGCACCCACACTCAATCAGATCAAACGAGCGTGGCGATACCGAGGTATCCTAATTGTCGTTTTAAAAAAACTGTCGCCATTTGTAACATTAGTATACATTAAAAGGTAACATAAAAATTCGTATACACAATACTTCATCCATTTTCCCAGTTATAAATGTTTTTATAAAATATATAACTATAACCTATAACGACAGACGGGTAATTATCCAAGATTCACGCTGACATAAATTGGACAACATTTACTATTCACCCTGTATACGGATTGAAAGTGAAGGACTAAATGAATTAACGAGTAATGTCAGTGTTGGGTTAATGAAAACTGTACATGTTTAGACCACGTTGTAGGCTACGTTTATAGGCTACGTTAGTTCACCTTTTTTTCTCACTTGGAAACCGATCTTGAGCTATTGATAGCAGTTGATGAAGCGCCGGTGACAGTCACGTTGACGTTAATAATCTATACAACACATTGTATGCAGTTTAATGTGTTAATGTCGCCGATAGAACTGATCGTTATATTTTATACTACAGCTTTTAAAGCTTTCGATTACTAGAGATCTAATTCTTGCACGTTCTGAGGTTTCAAATGCATCATTCAACGTTTCTCTTAACTGATTCCTTGTTTTGTTTTAGTAGATGAACTCGTTGTTTTATGATCAGATCTGTGCTCAATGATGTTGACTGTGATTGGTGGACCTTGCTTGCTCTCTACAAGCTTGTTGCACTTTTCACTCTTGGACATTTGACAATACTCGTTGGCTTATCTGCCACGATCATTCTATAGAAGTTATAAACTTTGCAAAATGTATTGGTTTCAGTTTCTGTTACTAACAGCTCGATTGTAATCAATTTTCTTTCCTTCATATAGTTAAAAATAAGACTGTATGTATCCAACTGCACGTTGAGGATTTATGTAGTGCTCATTTATTTACCATTTTTTACACTGGGCGTTGGAAGACTACAAAGTTTATGGACGCCATCATGGTACCCAGATCCATCGTACAAGCAGATCCTAAATGTAATGCCCAAAAGTTGGTCTCTTGTGTTTTTTAGGAAATGTTAAATTATATTGGTAAACCAAGAGGTCTTTTTAGTGTAGGATTTGGTAATTTCATTTAAGATCGTGTTATGTAGGTTTTTTGTACTTGAAATTGTGTATATCATTACTTTCTTGACATCGCCTAGGCCCTAACGAGCGTTATAGATGTGTATATATTGTACTGTCTCCACTCGCTTCGCTCGTGTCAGTGTCTGTACCCTAGCGGGTCTCAAAGCTATACATATGTGAAGAAACCTCCATTCGCTACGCTCGTGTCAGTGTCTGTGCCCTAGCGGGTCTTAAAGCTATACATATGTGAAGAAACCTCCATTTGCTACGCTCGTGTCAGTGTCTGTGCCCTAGCGGGTCTTAAAGCTATACATATGTGAAGAAACCTCCATTTGCTACGCTCGTGTCAGTGTCTGTGCCCTAGCGGGTCTCAAAGCTATACATATGTGAAGAAACCTCCATTTGCTACGCTCGTGTCAGTGTCTGTGCCCTAGCGGGTCTCAAAGCTATACATATGTGAAGAAACCTCCATTTGCTACGCTCGTGTCAGTGTCTGTGCCCTAGCGGGTCTTAAAGCTATACATATGTGAAGAAACCTCCATTTGCTACGCTCGTGTCAGTGTCTGTGCCCTAGCGGGTCTCAAAGCTATACATATGTGAAGAAACCTCCATTCGCTACGCTCGTGTCAGTGTCTGTGCCCTAGCGGGTCTCAAAGCTATACATATGTGAAGAAACCTCCATTTGCTACGCTCGTGTCAGTGTCTGTGCCCTAGCGGGTCTCAAAGCTATACATATGTGAAGAAACCTCCATTCGCTACGCTCGTGTCAGTGTCTGTGCCCTAGCGGGTCTCAAAGCTATACATATGTGAAGAAACCTCCATTCGCTACGCTCGTGTCAGTGTCTGTGCCCTAGCGGGTCTCAAAGCTATACATATGTGAAGAAACCTCCATTCGCTACGCTCGTGTCAGTGTCTGTGCCTTAGCGGGTCTCAAAGCTATACATATGTGAAGAAACCTCCATTCGCTACGCTCGTGTCAGTGTCTGTGCCCTAGCGGGTCTCAAAGCTATACATATGTGAAGAAACCTCCATTTGCTACGCTCGTGTCAGTGTCTGTGCCCTAGCGGGTCTCAAAGCTATACATATGTGAAGAAACCTCCATTCGCTACGCTCGTGTCAGTGTCTGTACCCTAGCGGGTCTCAAAGCTATACATATGTGAAGAAACCTCTATTTGCTACGCTCGTGTCAGTGTCTGTGCCCTAGCGGGTCTCAAAGCTATTCATATGTGAAGAAACCTCCATTCGCTACGCTCGTGTCAGTGTCTGTGCCCTAGCGGGTCTCAAAGCTATACATATGTGAAGAAACCTCCATTCGCTACGCTCGTGTCAGTGTCTGTGCTCTAGCGGGTCTCAAAGCTATACATATGTGAAGAAACCTCCATTCGCTACGCTCGTGTCAGTGTCTGTGCCCTAGCGGGTCTCAAAGCTATACATATGGGAAGAAACCTCCATTTGCTACGCTCGTGTCAGTGTCTGTGCCCTAGCGGGTCTCAAAGCTATACATATGTGAAGAAACCTCCATTTGCTACGCTCGTGTCAGTGTCTGTGCCCTAGCGGGTCTCAAAGCTATACATATGTTTAGAAACATCCATTTGCTACGCTCGTGTCGATGACTCAGCCAGCCGGATCTTGTAACTAAATGAATATCTCATTTTCTTGGGAGTTTTCGAAATTACATTTTGACAATAACTTCGCTATTTGTCATCGTAGAGATGTGGGGTTGGTAACATTAAATGTAAAATTGAAAATTTGTATCTAATATACTGTTATAATTTGACTAGCGCACGAGATAAAAACAAAAAAAAAAACTGTTAAAAGTACCCGTCATTTTTACATTTTTAATTGGGATTTCTGAATTTCAATAGAGTTCTATATAAGGACACTATAATCCCTTATATCAAATTTATGTTCTTATCTTATTTTTCGTGGCCGCCGTCCTGTTTACGTATAGACGACTACTTAAGACGAACTGTATGACGAAACTTTTCGTTTTCATGACTACATGAAATGGGAAGACCAGTCTAAAAACGTACGTTGAAATTTGTGTGTGATTAATAAACTTATCCTATACTACGTTTACTAATCTAAACTCCTTTAGTCATACATTTTTTATAATAAAACTGGAAAAACAAAATGTAAACAGACAATATGTATCTAAACCCCAAAGCTGGGAAGTGTTGGGAAGAAAAGTGTCATACAGAGAAGTGTTAAGCACGGGCATTCACTCTCCCATTATTAATTGTTGACTTGAAGAAGTACTTAGATAACTCGATTAGTGAAGTATAGCTATTGATATAAACTGTAGAAGAGTATTTGCTAATTAGAGTGAAATGTTGAAGTTGTTCACTGAGTTAGAGAGAAGTACTAGAGATTCTGAACTGATTAGTAATGAAAAGAAAACTTTCTATTAACAAACTGAAAACTTTTAGAGATTATTAACTTAATGATTTCAATTAAGTGATTTATAAAACAGCTGATTAGATTAGAGTTAGAAAGAAAGAAGAATCAGCTGGCATGTATTGGACATTGAAATATATAATCAGAAGTAAAACTATCGATATCATAACTAAAAGTCTAAAAGTCAAGTTTTAAATATATATGTATCATACTTAGCCGAAACTTGGACATTGATGAAGACGAATATACAGGGTGAAAAGAAACTATCACTTCTTCCTGAAATAGGTGCAGGGAACCTTGGTATGAGAGGGAATCTAAAAAAGGAAAGGTTTAGATTATTTTAACTGTGGAGGGATGGTAGGTTTCTCAACAATTTCAAATGACACCATATAGGGATTGTGATATTTAATTTTAAACATCTCTGTGAGACAAGAACAATGACACAAAGAAAATTATATTCTGACCTCCTAAGACAAAATGACTAGCAGAAGAGTTACTAAACAAAATTGGTACGGTACACACACTTTATATGACATTAATGTGTTTTTACTTCATATTAAACGTTCAATTGTTTTCTCTGTTCCCTGTACGTACATGTAGTAGTATTGTCTTTGTTTTCAAAAGTTTGGTTAGGTTAGATTATGTGGTAATAAGAGAGTCCCCATAAAACAAGGAAGTCTTGTATTTAAAACAGAGAACCAACATTTAGAAAAATGTATTGTCTTGCCTTCCTAGTCGTTCTTTTGTACTAGCTTCGTTAATAAAACTCTTGGCTGCCATTTTGTTTTGGATGGTCAGCATTTAATTTTTAGTCTCAGAGACGTTTAAAGTGAGGTATCATAGACTTACACGTACCATTTGAAATTTTTAAGCAACCTTTCATCCTCTAGCCCTCCACAAAATAATGTAACTCTTGTTTTTTTAGGTTGTCAATCTCACTAGGTCATAATTTATGTCGTCAAAATATTAGAATATATTGAACTGAAAAGTTCTGTTAAATTAAATTTTGCTTATAATCTGTCACTGACATTAATGACCTGGATATAATGACATTCTATCTAATAACACAAGATAAGAACAGATAGTTTTTATTTCAACAAAATGGTGTACTTATATTTTCATCGTAAGGTTACATCAGACGATCTTCTGATCTGATGGTTTTGGATTTCTGTGTATTTACGTCAAATATATGGATTTTGCTACACCTTTTTTCCGAGTCTAAATGAATTGAGATTTTGAATAATAGAAGCAGTTGCGACCATAGGTATGAGTCTTAGAATTCAGGATGAATTCGCACAGTTACAAGATATGAACAGGTGGTTCCTATTTCAAGAAAATAGTGCATGTACCTCAATCGTACCATGAATAAAGTGATAAATAACCTGGGCTCGACAATCTTTTGCTCTAACGCTCTTGAATTTCTCCCAATGTTGCTAGGTTAAAGACGTTTTTCGTTGTACCTCTTCTTGTAAGTCTTAAGCTGTGGTGTATATATATATATATATATATATATATATATATATATATATATATATATTATTTGGAACGAACTCCCAATTACAGCAAAATATGATCAGCAAGTTAGTTTTTAATTCATGTTGATCTTGCATCTCTACATTTTCATCTCGAGGTTGCATTTCATCTCAATTACACCCATGCTTTATTTGTATGTGATGGAATGATAGCGTGGCTCCTGCGATCTCCTGATTTGACCCCTTGAATTAAAATGTCTGAGACTACGGTAAAAAACAAGATTTTATACCTCTTCTTGTAAGTTTAAAAAAAACTGCGATTCGGATAACAGATGGAATTACGACCATAGACGGTGGCATGATTTGGAATGAACTCGCTTTCAAATAAGATATATGTTGTGTAACAAGAGGAACCCATATTGAACATTTAGGTTAAAATTTTATTGCTTTTTGGCTGTATCATTAAATTCATTATGGGTTGTCTTACTTTAATTAAATGTTACTGTTGTAACTAATTTGTGAATACCTTGTATTTATTTACAGCTTTAATTAAAATCAGACATATGACACATAAATTTCTATTTTAATTTTGCTATTTAGTGTTTATTTTGTCGTCATAAAATCCTCATTTCTTTAGTCTGACATTGATACAGTGTGTAATAAGCCCGCAACAAAGAAGTTAGAAGTGAAGTGATGAAACGTGGGTAAACTAGAAAAACAAGTCTGTTCTTAGAAAAATACTTAGCCTTGAGGTGTTCCTTCGCAAGTCGGCTCGGCTTCTGTCCATATTTGTAATGATTGGCTTTATGTGTCGGGGTTTAACTGCAGCCTAGTTGTCTATAATTTTATTAATTGTATGCGTTTTCTTTAATACACTTTGTAAGTATTATTATCCAAGTCTTTGCTTTATGACCGTAGCGATATGTCAATATGATGTTCTTTTACTGTCTGACATTCAGTAATTTATGAATCTTTAGATGGTTATTCCTAGAAGAATATAAAATAACTTTCAGCGATGTTTATTGCAATTTCTTATTCTTTTGATTTAGTGTTTTGATGTAAGTTGAGGTGTTTGGGGGTATGTATTGGGGTATTTTTAATTTTACAATATATAAATATTTATAATAAGATAAAGTCGGATACATTCCACTCAGACAAAAGTTTTTTTTTTTTTCGCGCAGAATCTGAATATGACAAAAAACTATTATGGTTGCTATTAAAAAATCGAAGTTATCTTTAAATTACCTTCTAAATGTCCTCAGAATGAATCAGTCTATTTTCTACCCCTACGGATCTTTCAACTAAAGCTGATTAAATAAAAAAATTTCAGACTACATTTTTTGTAGTATATTGAGGTAATATTTTGAAATAAGTTGACGTGTTTGGGGTATGTATTGGAGTATTTTTAATTTTACAATATATAAATATTTATAGAAAGATAAAGTCGGATACAATCGATTTAGACAAAAGATTTAATTTTCTTGCAGAATCTGAATATGATAAAAAAACTAGTACGGTTACGATTTAAAAATTGAAGTTACCTTTAAATTACCTTCTAAACGTCCTCAGAAATAAATCAGTCTATTTTCTACCCCATACGGCTCTTTCAACTAACAACTGAAAGCAATTTTAATTTCGCAGAAAAAATTTGTTTGTGTAATAATAAGAAATATAGGAGTGAATCATGTTTTCATCTGCTCAATCGGTTGAAGTTTCTGCCAATAAGGCATTTGTTTATGTGTAACGTTTTATGAATAACTTATATTATAAAGGATGGGGCGGGGCACAAGACTGTTCAAAGTAAGTATATCAGATGATTATGGGGTTAAATATGAAATTCCAAGACCTAGAATAAACATTTAAAAGGTCCCAACCTTATATGACTGTCATTCAATCTATTGCTGAACGAAATTAGATCCTTATCTGGATTTAATAAATAAAAAAGAAAAGAAAGTATTATGGATGGCTGTTTGCTATAGAAAGTGTGGTAATATTTTTTGAAAGATAGAAAGTAATTCATAGAATTATAGTCAGGATTATAGTATTATTTTGCAAATTTAAATTCTTTAAAATATGTCTCTGCTTAATATATTTCATTTTACAAGCATTCATTTATATTTATAAATATATATTCTTTATAATATAAAGAATTGTTTAATGTTATAAGTGTTTATAATGATATTTATTCAAGTATGTGTACAAAAGTTTTTTTAATTTTACCTCTTTTGTTAGAATGTATTGTGTCTCCTGGAAACTAAAACTTTTATACGATACATTTTTTCGTCAGATGGTTAGTTTTGAGATATTTTTAGTATATGTTTTTATATGAACATTAGATAACTACATTAAACCTAATTTATATCAACGTAAACTTAATGAGTAAGTAATAAATACAATGCGAGTTATATCATGGACTGACTAAAAGCACATGGTAGAAAATCCTTGAAGTTTGTCATTCAAGGTAACGCGTCCGGTTCATTTCTTGGCAAGGATCGGGTCGTTCACACTCACACTAACCGTCTATGGAAGTTGTCCAAAAGTTAACTAACCTTCAACCAACGGAAAGGATTTATCCCCAACAAATTATAATTCCAAGATTGATTTACAGGCGACAGTTCACATTCCCTCCTAAAGTTTGTTATGATTTTTTGCACGTTTTCTCTACTGTTGATGTTCTTAAAATTAGGCGTGTTGTAGAGGGGGGGGGGGAGCCCGACCTCCTACACTATTCAAAGGAAGGTTAACTGACAATTTTATTACGCCAGAGATAGATATTTTGTTATTACTTTATTACTAGTAACTCTAATTTATCTCCATTTATATATATCTTTTTTACAAGAATTAAGGTCATTTGTTTTATAGTTTATATCAGATGTAAGCATATTGGTGGCCATTTTATATATGTTTTTCATGTTTATCGTTTAGGAAAATTTGTTATTTTGAATCATAAAATAAAAACGCATTAGGTTTAAAAAAATTATAACATCCTAATCCTCTTCTGGTATACGAATTTGGGTAACTGATATATCAAATATCTAATTTTAAATTGGAAACGGAATAGGCAGAAATTAATGTATTCTTTATTTTTATTTTCTCGTATATACATATACTATTATAAAACTGGGAATGCAGCTGAACGAAAGGTCGTTTCACTTACACAAGGGCAAAGGAATAGGGTGTCTGGTGACCTACCCCCAGGCCACCCGTATGAGTCACTTACTGAATTTGTTTTATTTGATATTTGAAAATAAAATCTATAATATATTTTTATTCTACACATAATTACAAGAACAATGAGACCAAACCATGTATAATTTACTGAATTATATCCCAAAATCAACAATGTTTGCTGCAAAATGAGGAACTGTAAATGTTTATTTAATGCATACCTTATCACAATGTTTAGAAACAGTTTTCATGAGAGTTCCTCCTAAAACAATATGTTTTTGCATTTTAAAAATAATATTTTACAATATTATTAGGAATTTTTTTTGCAGTTTTCAACATTATTCTTTGTATTTACTGTTGCTTAAATGAGTAAACGTTAAATTTACAAAAAAAATACATTGTGTAAATGTCAATATTACAGTTTTAATACATATTTATTTATATACAGCTTATCACAATGTAAATAATAAAGTGCACATTCTGATTTATACTGTTATTATTATATTGTGCTCTTTTTTTGTTTCATTAAAATCGAAAAGTATACATATTTTTCGATAAAGATATACGATAGTGTTGTTTATTCACAATTATTAGTCATCATATTGTCTACAAGATTAAAACAGTTGACTTGCTGAAATTCTATTTTGTTTATTTTATTGTTATAAAAATATTATACACACTTTACATGAGCAATCACTTTGTGGTAACTTTACACGTCAAATGCATTAGGACACAAAGAATGCCGTAATTGTATTACGAAGACTTAAATAAGAAAACTTTAATTCAGAATTGAATACTTAGACTTAAAAATAAACAATTTAATTCAGCTTGTTTTACACCGCTTAGGGCAATATTATTTCATGTACTTCCAGTTCGGATACAATTAAAACTGTTTGTTTTTCATATGTGTACTCTCATCTTAGGTATGGTATTATCATTAGATATGGTATTGTAATTTCGGGAAATTCGATAGAATCTGGATACATATGAATTGTATAATTTTCAATTTAAAATATCGGCAATCTTGTAAAAATGCGTTATTAATTAAAATTTTTAACTCTTCCCTGTATATATTCTGAATGTTATGCTATTTTATAAATGTAATAATATTGGTCACAATCAGTATAATCATGGATGTTCCATGAGACGAGAAATGCTTCAATACTCAACTCACATCGCTGTTCGAGAGTGTGGGGTACGCTACTCTGCTCTCAAATTGTACAACAGGTTGTAGGATAATCTGAAGGAAATTCCTTGTATTGACAAATTTAAAAACTAATAACTTTGTTCAGTAGGCATTTTTCAGTAAATAATTTTTACCTTTAATTATAAATAGTTTTTACAACCTTTGCATGTTATTTGTATTGTTATATGTTCATTTAATTTGAACTGTATGTATATGTTGTACTGTATGTGTGATAATTGAATTGTTTACTGCAGCATTGTTGCTATTTGTATACCTAATGAGGCTAAATATATTATTAACTTTTTATGAAATGTTTCCAAGAAGCATTGACATTGTCTCTCCTAGTTCAGTGGTAAGAAGGTTTATCAAATGATAATGCTCATCGTAGTTTTACTACTGAAGTATTTATAAAACATTTTGTGTTTTCTTTATTCAGTGAGTGAAGTTACCTCAATGTGATTGATCATGACGAGTGTGTAATATAATAATAATACAATGTCAACAAGTTTGTATTCCCAGTTAAAGTCTTCGAATGATAATTTAGTGATCTTTGCCCCGCCATACTAATCCCTCAATGTTTCTTGTAACTCCAAGCCTATACGAATGTAGGCTATTTCATAAAGGTCCGGCACTTGCTGATTGTGTAATAAATAGAGTCGATTTGGTTCTTTGTAGCGTGCAATTATTTCGCCGTCAGCAGTATCTAAGTATAATGCCAAGGTTGCTTAACTTGTTACTTGTGGGAACGGTTTATGAGAAATATTTGAGCAATTATTGCCTCATAAATTCTGCTACAATATTAATGCTCTTTTCAGTGAACACGATTTATTTTTCTCGAGTATATAAATCGGAGTATAATAACTGCTTTAATTTTGGTAGCGCCTAAAAAAAAAAAAAAAAAAAAAAAAAACGTAAATGTTAGCATTCGTTTTAGAATAAACTGTAAGTGTTCGCGTCCACCACGTTTTCAGTTGGTACAGGGAGTTGATTCATACTCAGAACATTAGTATTTTTGGCAAATAAATAAACTATATTAATAACACGAACGTTCCGTCATTCTGGAATAACTTTAAAATTAATATTTTTATGTCTGTTGAAACCCCAAATAGGATTTAAGAAATATTAATGTTACGTTGTTCCATACAAACGTCGTGCGCCAAAAATTTATATACAGGATGTTACAAAAGTATGGGACCTGTATAGTTTTTTTCAACTTTTTTTTTATTTATGATTGATTGATTATGTTTTTGGGGTATGGGACTCAAGATCCGTGTTCGCCAACCTAAGCTTATTGTACATCCCAGAGTCCTACTAGCAAGGCAAACCGATACCCGTAGCCTTAATGAGGCTCAAGAGCTTCCGCCCTGCTAGCGTCGTAATCATCACTCGGCTGTAGAGACCTCAAGTCTCTCACATTCCATCAGCCTCATCAGACGTTTGCATAGCCTACAAATGGGATCTCTATTGGTGATCTTGAGTGTTAGTAAATGTTTCAGTAAGTAACGCCATAATTAGTTTTAACTGACTTATATCTTTAGTAACAAGTTAGTTAGTTGATGAGACGTATCTCGGATAAGCTCTTTAGCATACTTTTGTCCAGAGTAATCCTGCCAGCGTTTACAGTGTCTGTACTTGGACCATTTACTTATAGTATTATAGGCCAAAGATTTAGATATACCAGAGGCTGGCTGTGGGCCCAGGAAGGTCATATTTGCACTCTTTATGATCAGTTAATCCCGACATTTCATGAATGCCTGTGTAGTCCGGTACTCAGCTTAGGGTTACAGGGTTATTCCAAAATAGGGGAGGCTAGTGTACATAGAACCTGGTAGTACTCCCATACCAACTTGGAGGAAATCTGTTCCGAATCAATGGCCTTAAGGGCAGCCTGACTGTCAGATAGTATTCGTCTGGTTGTTATACCTAAATTCCCACATGCCTGAATTGCAAAGTCCTCGGCCTAAAAATTGTACTATACTTTTCCAGCCTTGTGCTTAGAGCAGTTTTAGGGGACGCACTGTTCACTCTATATCCGGATGATTCCTCAATGACAGGGGCGTCTGTGTATGAGACAAGACTGCCTTGATCTAGCGTTACATTTTCCTTCCTTTTCCACTCTTCACGAGAGTGGAAACTTACAGAAAAGAGTCTCATGAAGACTTACTCTGCACTCATGACTTATTATTGATTTATGATGATAGAATTATTTGTACGATTTATTCAATGTTTAGTAAATTTTATTTGAACTGGAAAAAACATGTTAAGAGAAGAGAAAATTATCTAGGTTTGTAAACAAGCTAAACAAAACCAGTAATGGGACCAATTTACACAGGATTGGTGTTGCTAGTCTCTTAAGTGTTGTACGTAACACTTAGTGGACCTCCCGAAAGTTTATTATTGTTATCTATTTTTCAAACAAATTCAGTTTTTATTAAACTTCTAGTTGTCCACTCTCAGAACCCCCCCCCCCCTGGGGAGTTGAGTTTATTTTTTTAAGGAGGTCCTATTTATCCAAAGACATTACCAAAGTTTCATATTACCATTTCAATCCGTTCAAAAATTACGAAAGAAGTCATTATATGTTACTTTTGGAACACTCGGTATATGCTATAGGGTTACTTTAAATACTAATCCTCCCAGAGTCTCACTATAGTGACAATCCGAGGGCTTCTCTCTCTCTCTCTCTCTCTCTCTCTCTCTCTCTCTCTCTCTCTCTCTCTCTCTCTCTCTCTCTCTCTCTCTCTCTCTCTCCTCTCTCCCTCTCTCTCTCCCTCTCTCTCTCCCCCCCCTCTCTCTCTCTCTCTCTCTCTCTCTCTCTCTCTCTCTCTCTCTCTCTCTCTCTCTCTCTCTCTCTCTCTCTCTCTCTCTCTCTCTCTCTCTCTCTCTCTCTCTCTCTCTTTCTCTCCCCCCCTGTCTGGTTCCAACTCTAGTTCTCTTCCGATACGCTATTATAGTATTCGAGGGCATTAAATTCATAAAATAGGTTACAAAATCGATGTAGAGGTTTGAGGGCCTCTGAATCCAAAATAGTTATTGTTATGATAATATCCGTGTGTCAAATGTGCAGTGCTTTCAGCCCAAACGAGTGGAACTCATGACGGTTTTTTCAATAACTTAAAATTGGGGATATCTGTCATAAAGTAAAAAAAAAACACTAGATTACGATTTTCTTTAAAATGGGTCTAATAATTTTTATCAAATTTTGCTCCAAGGACGCAAAACAAATCGTATTGGTCGCCATCTCTCCAAAAATACCGGTTCTTGAGTTATCGGTAAATAAACATAATTTTAAGTAAATACTATTAACGCTGAAGACGTGTTTAAGGGAGGTTTAGACCCTTATTTAAATATATAAATATTTTCAAAGAAAGTGTCCATGGTTCATTTTCACTTTTTAATTACTAATACAGGTTTTTGATGACGAATAATTTTGAGGATGTGTGGGTGAGAAAGTTTATTCAATATTTTAGCACCATCTAGGTCCTTATTGTGTCCAACTTGGCGTCATAATACATATTTATTCCACTTTCGATCTTGACAAAATCACCAAGTGAAATTGGAGTCCTGACACTTCATTGTATCACTTGTATTTCTAGTATTGTTTATTTTAAATGTTTATGTGAAGACGTAATAGATAAATCGTTAAACAAGATCACGTTTATAGTTGCTCTTGAGACTTCCCACGTGCGTGTGGAACTCAACGCCCAATCACTTGAATGTTTAGGACGGGAAACATTCTTCATTAAGTGACATAGTACACAGTTAACTAAGCTTGCTTGCTTTCCTACACGATCTTTGTTCTACTATTCACAGTTAACTGGTTCTATATCAATTTATACCTCTGACAGCTGCATGAACTGGAACGTTGTTGAATTTATTTATTGTGAACAATTAATTTGCACTATGGTAAATTAATCAATTATATTTGTTTTGAAAGATAGAAAATACCGAATATTGTTATAAT